>JAJLZU010000002.1:0-1200000 GCA_030572395.1 Yamadazyma michaelii | reverse complement strand
CGTTCTTTAGTCTAAGTATACGGATATGGAGAATTATCAACAATTAGGTCCAGGAGAAAATATCGATGATATGAGTCAACATCCTAGTAATCAAGATTCCGGATTGGATTCCGATAGAGAGTCTCTCAATCCATTCGTGGACAAGTCTGAAGATGGTTGGGATGATCAAGACCAATTACTTAGTAATAACTTGAACAATATAAAGACCACTGACTTAAAACTCAACAAACACAATAAGGTCATTACTAACCGGAACTTTGAAGACTTGAAGTTCGAGAGCTTCCACAAAGAACATGGTAGCAGTAGCAATGAAAGTGATCAAGATCAAGTTCATAGTTTTGCTGAAGACGACGATGAACATGATCCTGTAAAGTATACTGAAAATGAATATGTCGATGATTTTGGTAACAAATACGATCATTTGAATTTCAATTCAAAAGAGTATACTAAGAAACTTTCATTTAAAGGTGATAGATTAGTTTATTTCACGTCGGCTTTTGTTTCCTTGTTCGTGTCGTTATTTGGGTATGAACAAGGTGTTTGCTCTGGGATACTTACATTTACTACTTTTATAGATTACTTCCACAATCCCACAGCCTCAGAAATTGGACTTATCATATCGATCTTAGAGATTGGAGCTATGATAAGTTCGTTAATGGTGGCCAAAATGAGTGATGCATTTGGGAAGAAACGGACGATTTTGATTGGAACATTTATATTTATGGTTGGTGGGACTTTACAGAGTTTTGCCACAAACTTATATGTTTTTTCAGTTGGTAGAGTTCTTAGTGGAATTGGAGTCGGGATCTTAAGTACTATAGTTCCGTCATACCAGTGTGAGATCTCACCGAGTGAAGAAAGAGGGAAATTGGTTTGCGGAGAATTTACAGGTAATATCACTGGGTATGCCCTTAGTGTATGGGTTGATTATTTCTGTTACTTTATCCAGAACGTGGGAGATGCAAGAGAAAACCCTCATAGTTTTGCTGCCAATTTAAGTTGGAGATTGCCTTTATTTATTCAAGTTATTATCGCGTTTGTATTATTCCTTGGTGGTTTCTTTATCGTAGAAAGTCCTAGGTACTTGCTTGATATCGATAGTGACCAACAAGGTTTTAATGTATTGAGTTTATTGTATGACTCATCCCCTGAGTATAATAAACCCATTAAGGAATTCTTTATGATTAAGAATAGTATTTTAAACGAGCGGATCTTGATTCCCAAATACGAACGGTCTTGGAAAAATATGTTCAAGAACTATCTTACCAGAGTTTTGATTGGATGTTCGGCATTTGCCTTTGCTCAATTCAACGGTATTAATATCATTAGTTATTATGCACCAATGGTTTTTGGAGAAGCAGGATTTAATGATTCGAATGCGCTTTTGATGACAGGTATAAATGCCATAGTTTATTTCCTCTCAACAATCCCACCGTGGTTCTTAGTGGATAGATGGGGAAGAAGGCCAATCTTAATTAGTGGAGGTTTAATGATGGCAGTGTGTCTTTATCTTATTGCGTTTTTCATGTACATAAATCGGTCATATACCCCAAGTTTGGTAGCATTTTTAGTGGTAGTGTACAATGCTGCATTCGGTTACAGTTGGGGGCCATTAGGATTTTTGATTCCTCCTGAAGTATTCCCATTAGCAGTCAGATCTAAGGGAGTATCACTTGCAACTGCCACTAACTGGTTAGCCAATTATATTGTGGGACAAATGACACCAATTTTACAGGTTGAAATTGGTTGGGGTCTTTATATGTTTCCAGCAACGTCATGTATCATATCGATCATCGTAGTGTTTTTCTTTTATCCTGAAACCAAAGGATTGGAATTGGAAGATATAGACCGGGTATTTAATGAATTTTATAAGGTAGAGAAACCAAAGATGAATGAATATGTAGAGGTTGGTACTAGTGATAGGAATGAGTTGGAATTAGATGAGTTGGATTATGAGACAGATTTTCAAAGGAGGGAGGTCTTATAGGGCCCGAGTCGGTTAGCTTAGGCCTAAGTCGGCTAGCGGTAGTTTAATGGCACCAATTCAATACTATTTTGTACTGGGTACAGCACAATTGCGTGCAGGATTAATAAAACCTTATTTAAAACATACGAATATATAAAGTCGTGTATAACCTTATATCTAAGATCAAAATCGCCTATAATTAAACTCTAAGTAGAGTTTCTGGTAGTACAGTGCGTGTCCTCTAGCTCGTCTAGAACCGTTTAGGAATTATGCGACGATGCGACACGTACACTCACGACACTGAGTATTCCGGTCGTATTCGCCTACCATCATCTGGAGTTACGCCGAAATGCCCGGAACACTATGCGGCACTTATAGTTTAAATCTAAGATGGCCGTAGGGGTGGATGGTAAACAACAACTGTTGAATAACAAGAAAAGGATAAGTTGAATATAACGCTGATGCTTGCTTACCATAAATTGTTCGGCAATCTCCCTTGCTCTGAAAGCAGTTGACGTATTATGAACACTAACTCGTAGATCTCACACTACCTTATAGAGTTAGTGAGACAACAGAAGCCGCTGAAAAATGTCTCTTATCGGGCGCAAATTTATGAAAAAAGAAAAATGGAATTTGTGCCTAAGGAGCCTTAGTTTAAAAACCTGATAAATCCACTTGTAAATTGTCTGACTTGTAAAATCCTAAAAACAACTTAAAATTTAACTTATTCAACTTATCAAAGTTATAACCACAGCATCAGTTCTTAGTTAATTTACAGGTGGATACTATAGTAGACGTGGGATGAGTTCACCTATTACAATTCCGTTAAGAGCTAAACTAAGACGAAAATCAAAAACTGTCAAAAGTCTAGATGTTATAAATTGTGATGAACATCCTTTAGATCAAAGTTTTGATAGTGATTACGAATCAATTTTTGATGAAAGTTTTGAAGTTTCTTCTTTAAGTTCTAATAGTAGTTTTAGTAGTGTTGGAAAGAGTCAAAGGAGTAGTCCGAAGGGAAAAGAGTTGAGAACACATAGTATAAATACAACTACAAATGGAAGTATAAAAAGAGGTATCAATGAAAAGGACCCAAAAGTAGTGGATAGTAGTAGTAACACTAATACTGATACTCGTGCCAGCACTTGTATTGGTACTCGTATTAGTACCCCTATCATTGTAAACAAAAAATCACAACTGTTTATAAACCTCAATCAAGTAAACATAGAGTTCAACAAATTCTCCATAAATGTTGAAGAAAAAATTACCAGCAATTTATCAATGTTAAGACTATACACAAAACCAAAACTTTCCAAAAATCCATCATCTTCAAGTTTATCGTCCTTGTTTACAAGAGATAAAAAAGACAAGTCCCAAACTCCAAATTATATCTTACAAGATTCCTATCCCGATATCGAATTAACATCATTTAACATTCCTAATTGTGAACAGTTTGACAAGCTCCCAACCAAGACTTTCAAAAATAGAGATGAAAGAATTAATTGTAAGTTTCTCCATTTGTACGCTATGGATTATAATTGTAGAGTTAAACGATTTTTACCACACTCCAATAATGATATCATTCCGAAGTCCCAACAACGGTTTCATCAAAAACATAACTTGTATAAGTTATCAAATGACTCCAAGGATAAGTTATGGAACAATATTGTGTTAAAACCAAGATCTGATGAGTATCCTCAATCGGTTATAAACCACGAAGACTACATTTATAACGAGGACACCATAGAAAATCCTACGTTGATTATGAGAAATGGTCAACATTTACCATGGTCCAAGAATTCTAAGAGTTTAAAACCAGCAGGGGTCATTCCTAATAAAGGGTTAGTTAATGGATTAAATCCAAATTCTGGGGTAACTAATTGTCAATACACGATTAAAGGATGGTGCAATAAGAGATGGTGCCAATAGAGATAGATAATGATGACCTTTAGGTCTATATACGAATAATGATTAATGATAATATTTAATATATATTTAATGTGTAATTGAATAGAGCCGTAGATTGGCCATAGGTAACCGTAAAGACGGTGAGTTGTCCGATACCTCTTAATGTCGTACAGTTTTCTGGTACACAAATTTCTAGGCTAACGAGCTTAATGCGGAAGGTACCGTATTCGTAAGAATGGCTCAATTCCGCATTGCCCAATTCCGTACTACACTTCCGCACGATTCCGCCCAGTTCACCAAGGGCGAATACTACTTATATTAACCGATACATTGTAATAATAAATTCACACAATAATAGCCAGCGACATCATCATTATTATTATTCGTGTATTTCTATTTGATGCCTTAGAAATTGCGCTTAATGTCACAAATTTATCCCGTAATATTTTCAAGTGATGTAACCTTGGCATTAACGAATAGGAGGTCAAAGTTTCAGAACCTAAAAATATGTTACAAAATTCTGGAGACATTGAAGATTTTTTGGCACTTCTGCATCGGTAGCGGTTTCTATGTAGGTCAACCGTTTGGTTATGAAATTTTTTTGGGTATAAAAATTTTGATCTACAGGTCGGAACTTGGTTACCCAAGGATATTTATGTGTCTCTGAGACCTTTTGGTTTATATTTAGAAGTTGATGCCTTGTCAGTCATGAATTTGTATGTGATGCTTGCATTGAAGTTATTACACAGTCAATGACTAAAAGCAGTATAGATGTTCTTAGAGGTTTTCTCAACGACTAGAACGAAACGACAAGAAGAGTTACGGTGCTAAACTGAAATAACTGAAATTGATTTTTCAGGGGTGTTTGTATTTGTACCAATGACCGTAGTTATAAAACATTTCTGGTAGGGAAACGCTTTATTTTGAGGTGGTTTCAGATTTGGTTTGGTTCTGATTTGGCTCTTTCGCACCTACGCATAGCGGCGCTCGTTGAAAGGAAAAAAGACAGTCACAAATCCACCTGACCATCTCTCTCAACTCTCACTGAAAAATCATCACAAAATTTTTCAATCCATAACTCATAATGGCACCAAAAGGAAAGAAAGTTGCTCCAGCTCCATTAGCTTCTAAATCAACTAAAGGTTCATCAACCCCAGCTAACCCATTAATCGAATCTACTCCAAAGAATTTCGGTATTGGTCAATCTATCCAACCAAAAAGAAACTTATCAAGATTTGTTAAATGGCCAGAATACGTTAGATTACAAAGACAAAAGAAAATCTTATCATTAAGATTAAAAGTCCCACCAGCTATTGCTCAATTCTCTAACACTTTAGATAAAAACACTGCTGCCCAAACTTTCAAATTATTCAACAAATACAGACCAGAAACTTCTGCTGAAAAGAAAGAAAGATTAACTAAAGAAGCTGCTGCCATCGCTGAAGGTAAAAAAGCTAAAGATGTTAGTCCAAAACCAGTTGTTGTCAAATACGGTTTAAACCACGTTGTTTCATTAATTGAAAACAAAAAAGCTAAATTAGTTTTAATCGCTAATGATGTTGATCCAATTGAATTAGTTATTTTCTTACCAGCTTTATGTAAAAAAATGGGTGTTCCTTACGCTATTGTTAAAGGTAAAGCTAGATTAGGTACTTTAGTTCACCAAAAAACTAGTGCTGTTGCTGCTTTGACTGAAGTTAACAGTGCTGATGAAGCTGAATTATCCAAATTAGTTTCAACTATTAACTCTAACTTTATTGAAAAATACGATGATTCAAGAAGACACTGGGGTGGTGGTATCATGGGTGCTAAAGCTAACGCTAAAAGAGCTAAAGCTGAAAAGAAATCCGATGCTCCAAAGGCTACCGCTGCTTAATTTAGTTAATACACAATGAACCAGACTTTGCTTGAATACTTACGAGTGATACTTTGAGCGATAGTGACTAAGTCTTTCTATACTCTTTTCATTAGGTTTTCTCTATACTGGATCTATTGTGCTATAGTACTAAGTTCTATTACATAAGCTCACTTATTGAGATCACATAACTACTAAATACAGGTGTACCGGTGTTTTTCTCCATCAAAACTCTATATTTATCCATTATTACCAACTAAACATACATTAAACCGTCTATGCTTATATGGGCCAGAATATAGTCCCACAGTATTGTAGCCTTACCTCAACTTCGCTGCGCTCGAGTGGGGCGGGTAACACCTCCCACTCTGACCAATGACAAAATTGATTTTTCTCATTCATTGAAAAATAATCAAAACCATGTCATTATTAAAAGAATTAATAGAGTTTGCAATGCCAGTTGCTTACGCTGATGAAGTATGTAAACAAACAGAGGACCCCTAAATTAACGGAGCAGGTTTTTCCCCCGAGAAATTTCCGTTATTTTTGGGTATATCTAGCATCTCATGAGGTTAGTACTAGTAAGTACTGTCAGTACGAACTTAGGACTAGACAAAACCTGGTACGAAGAATTTGGAACAATACTAACAATAGCCTGAAGAACCTGAAGAAACCAACGAAGAAGAAACCACCGAATCAGAAGAATCAGAAGAATCAGAAGAATCCACCGAAAGTTCAGAAGATGGCGAAGAAGGTGGTGATGACGAAGATGAAGAAGATGAAGATGACGACGATGATGACGATGAAGAAGAAAAAGATCCTTTAGACACATTACGTGAAGAATGTACTGAAACCACTCAGTGTCATCCATTCAATCATCATTTCAATGAATGTATTGAAAGAGTTACCAAAGAACTGGAAGAAGAAGGATACGACCAAAAAGATTATAAAGAAGATTGTGTTGAAGAATTTTTCCATTTACAACATTGTGTTAATGATTGTGTTGCACCAAGATTATTTGCCAAGTTGAAGTAGGGTATGCATAGTTCATAGTTAGAAAAAGATAATTTATTGAAGATCTGATTTTGCCTGACGGAAGCGAAGGCGAAGATTCACTCATTCTATGTCTCTGTGTTTTATCTCTGTGTTTGTATGTCTGTATTTGTGTTATGTGGTCACCTGTTTGTGTTTATGGCCATTTGCTTGTGTATGTCTTTGTTGATCTCTGATTATGTATCGTTCTGATGAATATAAGGCGAGATTGCGTGAGAACAGGGCCAGGCAGCGCTAGAACTAGCGAGAGATGGTGCTAGATCACAGGTGGAGGAGAGCGCGAAAGCGTAGAAACTGTAGAGTAGAAGCATATAGAGAGCATAGAGGAGATGTCTGTTCAAGAACTCTTTGAAACCCTCTCAATAAATGAAATTCAGGACTTGAATCAGTCGTATCACGACCAAGCCATCAATTCCCGGGCCCAATTACAACAACTCGTTCTGTCTAAATACAGAGACCTTATTTCCATTACTGATGATATTTCCTCAACCTATGAGTCCACCAAAGAAGTGTCAACCAAATTGTCCCATTTAGCCTACGATTCATCCAAGTTCATTAGTTTCAACACTTCCAATGCATCGAAGTTCTACAAGGTGAACACAAAACGACTTACAGACGAAATTGATGAATTGAAAACATCCACAAATCCAAACGTTGTCAATTTGGTGTTGCACGATAAATTACAGAAATTTGACTTGAAATTGGCCAACAATGAATTGATCCATCATACTTCAGTTTACGTCTACTTGGCCCAATGTTACTATACGATCTGGAAGCAGTTTCTGTCAGAGATTGGCCAGAATAATCTTCTTACGGCGAAGTATAAAAGTATGAGACACAACTTGTTAGAGGTGATAGAACTGAGAATCTCCGATTATAATGTCTCATGTAAGTCTTTGTATACTTTAGAATCGGATAACTATTCCCCTAATCAACAATTTGGGTCTGCCAATATTTTATCCAAGGTTCCAATTGGATTAGAAGCAGAGTTGAACTTGGAAGAATTGATTCAAGAATCTGATACTTTGACTTCAAACTCCGATGAGGAGTTGAATACTATAAACAGAAATAACATTCCGATTGTCAATTACTTAGTGGCGTATATTTTGTTGGAGAGTGAAGAGTATACTGTAACCAAGTCACACGTTTTATTCAAAGTATTGGATTTGAGATTCAATCATTTGCGTGGGATTCTAAATCAATTTATTCATATCACCAGGGCAAAACAACATAAGGCACAAAACGCAAAGGGAAGCTCACACAAAGGAAGCACACAGAACACAAAAGGAAAAGAGACAAACATAGACAAGATCAATCTTTTTCAAATATGGAAGTTTATTGAAAACACTTTTGGGTACATTGACCAATTCTTCGACATAAATGGACCTCATAACTCCCTTATTAGAGCGTTGAACTCCGTTAATAGATGGGACTCCGATATACTTGGGTTTGAAACTCATAAACGTCCGATCAAATTCAACTCCGAACCCTTGGATATTCAATTACCTGAAAGTTCCCAAGCGGACTTACAAGACTACAAGCAGAAATTTGTCGATGTCGTGGTACATTTCTTTGAACAGTTAGTGGACATTGTAGACTTAAGTCAGGTGATTCCGTTGTTTATTAATTTTGTATCAAGTGTGAAGAAGGTGGAAGGCTGGGCCGGGGATAACGGGTTCAAGTCGTTAATAATTCCATTGATTAACGAAGGAAGTTTGACAAAGGGATTGGAATTGGTGGTTCTGGTTTTTGAAAGGGAATACCCAGTGTTCTTGGAGGAGGTTGGGTCTGGGACCGTGTGGGAAAAGATCCAGGCCCAAACCCAGGACGAGGATGACAGATCAGGCTCGGAAACAGGAGGGGTGGACCCTTTAGCAGGATCTTACTTGAATGGAGTCCCCAAACTCAATGGTTCTGAAACTCTTTTCAGCAGCCAACTTGTCGACTTAGTTAACGAAGACCTCGGACTGTACTTCACCCTTATAACCAACGCCTCCCTTAACCCATCGTATTCAACCTCCTATGATACAATCAAAACCCTTACTGACTGGATCAATCAAGCGTCTCATTACCTTACCATAATTAACGTCCACAAATCTGATTTGTCCCACCTTATCGATTACTTAAGCAAACCTATTGAAGATGGGTCTACCATGTACGGGAAGTTCTCAAAGAAGCTGATCATTGAAGAGTTTTCGAAACTTCAAAAATCTTTAGAAGGTTCTAGTTTGAATATGTTTGTGGAATTTCTAAACAAACTCCAGAATTTACACCAGTCCAGCCACATAAAGCAGTACTATTATGTTATCAAGATTCTCATCACATTGAACAACGAATTACCAAAGATTATTAATGATTCTGACTTTGTAGATATTCACAAAACCATAGTAGTACAAGCTGAAATCCTTTATGCCAAAATCTTTGAAACAGTACCAGCATTCACACGAGATGGTATTAGTATCTATGACCAAGTTGAGTCGGTTATCACGTCCATTGCTAATGAAAGGTCATTAGAATCGATTCCGTCTTCGCCATCATTGAAATTGAGTACATTGATGTTCCATTTCAGTAGTGAAATCTTAAATCCACAAAACCATCATGGTGATGATTATAAGAACGGAATGGTGTTCACAGACCCCCAGTTTCTTCCGATGTTCACTGCTGCAAAACGGGCCTGGTTTAAGAAATTAATCGGTAAAGTTTACGACGTTTTAGCGGAGGTGGATGGAGAACTTAGCAAGGAGACTGGGGCCAATGTATTTGCTAACGTCTCGTTTTTAACTGAGTTTGTGGGTGATTCAGTCGAGGTGGACAGGTTGAGGTTGGGGGATGTCAACGAGATTGATTTAAAGGAGGTGGAGAAAAACGTTCATGAATTTTATGGTAATTGTAGGGATACATATTTTCCTTTGAACTTGATTGATCCTGAACAAAGTGAAGGTGTATGAAAGTCGAGTACAGATAGAAAGCCATAGCAAACTTTTATTAGCATTATATATAACCTTAGTCTTGTCCTTGCATCTCTTTATTTGTGTTTTTATCGTTGACTTTGTGGTTCGTGTCTCTATTTGAGAATCAGTCCTTTGTGACATCTCAATCTATCTCGAATATGTTTACTTACATCAATTCTAGTTCATCGTTGCCCCTTAATAGAGGTAAATTTTTGACCCAGCCTCCGTCAACTCTTTAATAACCCTGATACTCTCCGGAATGTCCCAAATATTTTGACCTTTCTTATCCAAATAACTATTATCAAGCAAAAGAATCTTAATCTCTTCCTTCTTCAACTCGCTGTCCTCATGTTTCAATACTTTTAATAATCGTCCTGGGGTACAACACAAAACACGTGATGTGGTAGTTTTTAATAACTTAAGATCAACATCAATTTTATTCTTATTGATTAACTTTAAAGAACCTCCACCTAGCGATCTGGTGGCACGATGAACATCACAAGCACGGATTGCGGACATCGATATAATCGCAATATACTTCTTATCACCAGTAGTCTTCTTTTTGGGTAACATATTTCCGAACCTGGCATTGAGGTACTTGCTTAATCCATCTAAATTTCTTGGTCCTTCAATTTCCGCTGTGGAACGGATATCGTTCTTGGAGATGAATAATTCTGATAGTTCTAAACTACTGAGTTTCTTATTCTTTTGGGCTACCATTGAATTGATATAATCGGCGATTATTTCAGGTGAAGATTCAGTGGATATTTGTTTTTTATGATTAAGGTCGATCTCCATTTTAAGACGTTTCTTCTCCTTCAATGAATCTTTTTCTGATTTACGTTTTTTAGACTCTGCTTTTGGTTGATTGATTTCCTTTTTAGGTTGTTCATTCTTTCCGGTTTCGGCTAACTCTTCATCCTCATCCAAAGGTTCTAATTCTTCTAAAGCAGGCTGCTCGTCTCCGCTAAAATCAACGTCATATTCGAGTCCGTCATCTAAATCGTCGGCTTTTAAATCTTGGGTCATTATAAGTGAATCGCGATGAGTTATGTCTGTGAGTTCGCGATGACTTTTGTCGGTGAGGTCGCGATGAGTGCGGATATATCATGTTAACTATCAGTAGAATCGGAGTGAAATCCAACTTGAGGTCCGGACTATCGGCAAGTTCGAGCCATCGACTGGTCTTACAAAACTATAGGATTACCAGAAATATTATGATAACTTCTGATCTTTCAAAACAGCTCGAATCCGCTCAGCTTCACCCGGTTATAGTTATTGGTGGAGGCCATGCTGGATGTGAAGCTGCTACTGGATCTGCAAGATCAGGAGTTAAAACAACATTAGTTACTCCAGAAATCGCCAAAATAGGTACAGCATCATGTAATCCTTCAATGGGAGGTGTTGGAAAGGGAACCCTATTAAGAGAAGTTGATGCTTTGGACGGAGTTTGTGCTAGAGTCACTGATAAGGCCGGTATACATTTCAAAATATTAAACGCTTCCAAAGGACCAGCGGTCCATGGACCAAGAGCACAGATCGATAGAAAGATTTATTTGACGGAGATGCAGCGGGAGATTTTAAACTACCCAAATCTTGAAGTTTTGGAGGCTAAAGTACATGATATAATTGTAAGTCCAGGCGGGTCCGCACAAGATAGTGGCGGCCGACAATCTGGGACCGTTGAAGGGATAATACTCTCTGATGGGAGAGTTATAAAGTGTAGTAAAGTGGTGATAACTACAGGTACATTTTTAGGTGGAGAAATTCATATTGGTCTCAAAGCGTTTCCTGCGGGAAGAATGGGCGAAGACCCAACATATGGATTATCGGAGACTCTTAAAGATGCAGGTTTCCGTTTAGGGAGATTGAAGACCGGCACACCTCCGAGACTATTATCATCATCGATTAACTATGAAGGGTTGGTAGTTCAACCATCGGATTTTCCACCCCAGCCAATGTCGTACATGAACGATCAAGTAGATAACCAACACCAACTCGTTCAATGCTACCAGACCTCCACTACCCCAGAGTTCCACAGCCTTATAGCCGCTAACTTGGATAAGTCCATTCATATTCGAGAAGAAGTTAAAGGGCCACGGTACTGTCCTTCTATCGAGTCCAAAGTCATCAAGTTTCCACAAAAGCAATCCCATACTATTTGGTTGGAACCTGAAGGATTGGACTCGGATTTGGTTTACCCAAATGGGATTTCTTGTACAATGCCAGAAGAAATCCAACAACAAATGGTCCGTATGATTCCTGGGTGCGAGAACGTGGTTATGACCCAACCTGGGTACGGTGTTGAATATGATTACGTCGACCCAAGAGAACTTGATATGACGTTGAAAACAAAGTTGGTGGATGGGCTTTACCTTGCAGGACAAATCAATGGAACCACAGGGTATGAAGAAGCGGCATCTCAAGGGTGCATTGCTGGAATCAATGCAGGGTTATCGTTTTTAAATAAACCACCATTAAGGATAAAAAGGTCCGATGGGTACGTCGGAGTTCTTATTGATGACTTGATCACTAAGGGGATCGAAGAACCTTATAGGATGTTCACATCAAGATCGGAGTTTAGAGTATCTATAAGGTCCGACAATGCGGATCAAAGATTAACTGAAGTTGGATACCAATGTGGAGTTGTCAGTGAACAACGATATCAAAAATTCAAGGCCGAAATGAACCAATTACACGCCATTAAAGACCATTTATCTTCATTAAGGCTTTCCGGAGCTAAATGGGCTCCTGTATTAAGGGGATTAGTATCTGACGTCAGTAAGCACGGAGTTGTGGATGGTTGGAAACTTTTATCCTATAGAGGAATAACTATCGACGACCTTTTACCTCATATGGCAAGTTTTGTCGACCTTGTACCGGATTTTTATCAAAATTTGACCGCCAGACTTAAGAATAAAATTAACATAGAGAGCACTTATGCTCCTTGGTTGAAGAAAGAGGAAGCTCATCTCCGAGCTTATGAAGCTGATGAGAACCTACTTTTACCAGTTAACTTCAAATACACAAACGAAGGAAATTTGAAAATATCATGGGAGGTCTGTCACCTTTTGAATACGATCCAACCCGCAACTATCGGACAGGCACGGAGGATACAAGGAGTAACTCCAGCAGCAATTTTTGAATTATATAAGTTGGTGAAGGGGAATCAAGCAGAGTTGGCTGCACAAAGGATGTCGTAAAGGATGTCCTATAGGTCACCATTTTCTTGATGAAGTGATCGATGGAAAGTTTACTTCAGTTCGAGTACGGAGTATAAATACTATAAACAGATAACTTGTAAATAAATCTAATATACATTAATATACACTTTACTCGCTGTCACTATCACTAAATTGTTCTATATGTCTCGTGAATGACTGTCTTTCGCTCGGCCCACTAGCACCATTGTTCTTACCGTTACTTGTACCCTTCTTGGTACTCTTTTTGGGACTTTGCCCACCCTTTTTAGGGGTTTTCCTGCCATTTTTGGTTCTACTTCTACCATCAGTCCTACTCCAAGCTCTTTTTATACTCCGGGTCCCCTTTGATACAGGACTATCAAGTTCTCTGAGCCCACTATTAATATTTGATGGTCTTATCAATTTCTTAGGCTTAATTAGTTCTTTTTCAGGCTCTTTCGTTACAAGCTCCGGCTCAATTTCCTCATGTTGAGGTATTGAATCTTTTAAACTATTATCTAATGCTACAATCATTTCCCTAGGCAAATATGTCTTTGCAAGTTCAGAAGTTATAGATGCACTATTTACTCTAGTCCCATCTGAGTTGGCGAACTTTAACCGGTTCAAATAAAGCAAAACATCCTTTAAATTGATTTGACTTCCTTTACCATTGGTTCTGTGTAAAGCATACGACTCTAAATCAGTCATGAGGTTCGTCAAGAACACATCTGATTGGTCAAGAATGTACCGAAATGCATCGTTGCCGACTTTCAATCGTTTTGGTTTCGGTTCTGCATCATTGGGAGTGGGGAGCTTCAAAACTTGTATAAGGTCTTTAACCATCTTGGTGGAGATCGTATGGTCTACCAAAGTTCTCCTCTTCGGAGCTGGGATCCTGACGGGAGCTGTTTTCTCAATATTAGTTGCATGGAGTTCAATGTTAGGCACGTTACCCGAAATGTTAGGAGATGATTGTCTTGAATCGAAAGAATGGTTCCCTTCTACGAGGAACTCTTCATGTACCAAACCTGGGCTGTGTGGCGATTCTACATCGTAATTGAATTCATCAAACCTTGGTTCTGAAAAGGCTGATTGCAAGTGAGGTTCTAGAGATTCTGTGTCTTCCACTTCAAGCTGTTGCTCTTCTATCTGTCGTTCTTGAGTATTTGTTTCTTGGATTTGTGGTTGTGAATTTTCCTGGCTCTCTACTTTCCTCTTCTGAGCCGCTAGGATCCTCTCTAAATACGAAAAAGCCTTTCCCGGTTTTTCCTCTATTTCCAAAAACGGATTTTCATAAACTTCTTGTGGTGACTGTAAAAGATGATCTGTATCCGAAGGTAATAACAAACTTTTATCCACATTTTCTTCATAAATGTCTCTTTGTGGTTTAAACAATTCTTTTTGTGGTTGATCCCTTAGTGTTTGAGGTTGATGTTCAGTTTGAGGTTGTTTGTCCTTCTCTTCTATCGCCACTTTACACAAAAATCGTAAATAATCAACAGTTATAGGTCCGCCATAATCGGGATTGAAAACAGATGTACCGTTATTTTCCACGACAATTGATGATCTTCTTCGACTCCTTCGAGCAGATAACGGACTTCTAGGTGAAAATGGAGTACTTCGCCTTAATCTGGTACCTGATCTTGTTACTGATCGTATAATCAGATGAGGTGTTGATGTAGGTCTCAGTGATTCTGAAGCCCATTGTTTCTGAAGTGACGCCAAGTCAGTAGCAGGAAGATGAATGCCTTCAATTCTTCGTACCAGCACGGGCTGGGAATGGGTACCATCAGTGGAGTGACGGGTCGGTGTTGATGGTTCAGTTTGAGTCTTCCTCATTCATGTGTTTACGCGCTGTTTAGATTTACGATTGAGAATACACAACATAAACAAATAGCTAAGAGAGACATAGATAGAAGTGACACAATTGCAAAGAGTCTTTAGACAAACAGAAACTGAAGTACACAAACAGAAACCAACTCAATGTCACAGATGACAGCGACATAGACAAATAACATGCAAGTAGGAATGTGCGGCGGATCATTAGTAACTATAATCAGTTTGCTGATAATTCCCACATATCAATGAATGACACGGAACGAAAGCGACTCCTGTCAACTGATGAGGTCACCTTTAACCAGTATACTCTTGATTGCTTAAACAAAAGTTACCACCACCATTAGCCCAAACTCTAAATAACAAACATGGGTTCAGTTTACTAATCAAATGCTTGTTTAGTTGCTTCAGTGTGAATAACCATCGCAGATGAGCAGGGCCTAGTGATATTTTTTTGTAAAAACCACCAGAACTAATCACCAAAACGATACCTTCTACTACTACATGCACCATACTATTATGAAACACAATAAATGGACTTTTACTGGTTTTTTACGGGAGCACAACAATCTCGTACAGCATAACAAATCAGCCGTTATCCACATATTGTATCTACCACCTGGTTGTTTTTGACTATTACTAGTTCGTTTAACTGTTGATGTATATAAATATCTTCATTCTTTGTGGTCATGTGCCCTATGTGTTCTCTTTGGGTTATGTTCTATTATACTTTATGCCTTAGATACGAGTCAACAAAGAAACTAGTGGTCAAACGGCTGCTACCGAGTTAAGCTAACCTGCACGGATATATATCCGAGAATTTATAATGATTTCTAATCAACTCAAATTCAACTAGAAGCCCCGAAAAAATACACCAAAGTTTAGGACCAACGGTCATGGATGTCGTGGACCTAAGGAAGACATATAGCTAATATGAAACAATTCTGAAACATTTTATCATGGCAAGAGTGACGTGTATTTTTAATGGGACGTGAGGATAATGGGTTACGAGATCTCATTAGTAATTTGACACATCGTATTACTCAATTAGGATTGCAAGCGCGGGCAGTTATATTATCTTCTCCTTATAAATAGAGATGAAATTGACGTAAATCATTCAATAAAAGTGATCTTAAGATGGTAATTAATTCAGAGACCATTCAAGTCACTAGTCTAAGTTACCACCAAAATGGTTCTGCTGATTCTTCTAATGATTCAGATATCGGTAACGACTCAGATATTGTCAATGTGATAGATATCAATAAGGATAACGTTGATAAGTTAAATAAGGACGAAGATATCGGCCGAGAAGATGAGGACCCTGAGTTCATAGAGAAATATGAAGTGAAATTCGATGGGCTTGATGATCAAGAAGATGCTAAACGACTATCAAATCTTCATAAATGGTGGATTGTTTTTATCATTGGTACGTCATCTGCTGCTGTTACTTGTTTGTCAGCAATCTGGTCGTTAGCCAATCAAAACATTCAAGATCATTATAAAGTCAGTCATGAAGTAAGTGTATTGGGTATAACAACCTTTATCTGTGCTTTGGGAACTGGGGGAATCTTTTTGGCTCCAATGTCCGAATACTATGGTAGAAAACCCACGTACATTCTAGGGCTTTCTTTGACTGCCATATTCAATCTCCTTCCAGAATTTTGTGAAAATATCGGTGGGGCATTGTTTGGGAGAGTCATGTCAGGATTTTTTGCATCAAGTTTCATGTCAGTAGCTTCTGGTGCATTCCCTGATATGTTCAAAAAAGAAGAATTAGCATATCCCATGCTGATTTATACACTTTCCCCCTTCATTGGTCCAGGCCTTGGTGGACTATTATCAGGGTTCATTAATGTTAAACCAGAAAACTTTAGATGGACTTTTCATTGTATGACTATCTGGTTAGTTGTTGATTTGATTTCAGTTATCATATTTGTCCCAGAAACTTACGAGCCTGTATTGTTGAAACGTAAAGCCAAAAGACTCAGACAGGAAACTGGTGATAATAATTATTATAGTCCATTAGATAAAAAGAAACAAACGTTATTCGAAGCTATCATCATATCGTCTAAAAGACCATTCCTTCTTCTATTCAAAGATAAAATGACAAGTGTTTTGTGTTTTTATACAGGGTTTGCTTTGGGAGTATTGTACCTTTTTTTTGTGGCATTCCCTTATATTTTCGAAACTGTATATCATTTCAGAGTCGATCAAGTTGGATTGGCATTCATTGGATTAATGGTAGGTCTCATGGTTGGAGGTACTGTTTCACCTTTTGTGGTTATTAAAAGAACTGCATACTTAACAGCTAAAAATAATGGTAAAGTGTTACCGGAGTACCGATTTTTCAGTATTAAAGTTGGATCATTTATCGTACCAATGGGATTGTTTATTATGGCATGGACTTCTTATCCTACAGTTCATTGGATGGGACCAATTATTGGAACTGCTGTTTTTGGGGTTGGAACCAGCTTTGTGTTTAATGGAATATTTTCTTACACAGTTGATGCTTATAGGTTATATGCTGCATCAGCTATGGCTATAAACTCTTTTGTTAGGTCTTACATGGCAGGAGCATTCCCATTATTTGGATTACAAATGTACAAAGTTATGGGGATTCATTGGGCCACCACATTATTGGCATTATTTTCATGCTTATTAATCCCAGTTGCATTTTTATTTGCCAAATATGGTGAAATTTTAAGAAAGCAAAGTCCATACGCTTGGGGTTAGGTCGTGTTTCAAGCCAAGCCAAGGTTTTCATCAAGTTTCATCCTAAGCCCCAGTCGGAAGACACCCCAATCGGAAGACACCCAACCTTTGTACATAGTTATAGGTTTTATAGAGAATTTAATAGTGAGGCAGCTCTTACCGAGATAGGAAAACTTCGGGATAAAAACTTATGGCACCACCCACCACCACAATTACTCTTATATTATAGCCCGTAACACATCCTCCCGTACGAAATAGATGGTAATCACCCCATATCTGATTCAATAATTACATCTGCCCCCGCGCGACATCGGATAAAATAACGCAAAACCAATGTAAATCTATTCCTCCACTTGCTAATGACAACATTAATTATGAGGCTTATAAGCTCCGGTAACGAGACTCCCCTCATTTTATCCGATCAGTTACATCTTCAGCCAATCAGCAACGACATCTCGCAGATCTTCAAACTTTAATCGGTGTTTATATTGTTAGACTCGACTTCGTCCACATTTATATACAGGTAACCCCCACAGACTCAGCCGTAGTACTGAAATATTCTATCAGATAACACCCTTAGGATGATGACTGTCGGAATGACCTTGTAAGGAAAGTTCAATAAAAAGTGGCAGTTTAAACTGTTGCTATGTAAGTGATGAGACGATTAAGATCTGTCAATAATGTGTCTTAATTTATCCGATACCATTTATCCGATAGTGATTTTCCGATACCCAACAACTGATCCTGCGCAATTAAAAAACCTGCACATTTGCTGCATGAATTATACTATTCTTTCCTGCACAACATAATGTCTTAACTCCATGACGTCTGCATACCCCCCAGTTTCCCCCATACCATCCCCAGTTCCAAAAACTACATAATGTAGACATATCCGTGATTTTTCGTATCATCATGAGTATATTCGAAAACAAACAAGACGATCTGTTAAGTGAAGACAGACAATCTGTGTTCGAAAAAGACACCACTAAACTCACAGAAACAGGAGCACGTATCCAGTTCGATTTCGATAAAGAGCTTGGAGAATGTGAAGAACTTGCAAGAGAAGCCAGAGCCAACAGAACATTCAAACAAAAACTTCTTCTGTTAGAATATGAACTTAATTTTAAGAACAAGAACCATATGGTTTGGTTCCTCGGAGCCTTTGCTGCAGCTGCCGGGCTTCTTAGTGGTCTTGATCAATCGATCATTTCTGGGGCTTCCATTGGTATGGCACCAGCTCTTGGTTTAGATTCAGATAAAGCATCTTGGGTATCCAGTCTTATGCCACTTGGAGCTATGGCTGGTAGTATTTTAATGACTCCTCTTAATGAAGTATTCGGAAGAAAAATGTCAATTATCATCTCGTGTCTTTGGTATACTTTAGGTGCCGGGTTATGTGCCGGTGCCAGAAATTATCATATGATGTATGCTGGAAGATTCATTCTTGGGATCGGGATTGGAATTGAAGGTGGATGTGTAGGGATCTATATTTCAGAATCAGTTCCTCCTACCGTGAGGGGAAACATTGTTTCAATGTATCAGTTCAATATTGCTCTCGGGGAAGTTCTCGGATATGCCGTAGCTGCAATTTTTTACGGGGTGCATGGTGGTTGGAGACTTATGGTCGGATCATCTTTGGTATTTTCAACCATTTTAATGGTAGGAATGTTCTTTTTACCGGAATCTCCTCGTTATTTGGTCCATAAAAATAGAATTGGTGAAGCTTATGATGTATGGAAAAGACTTAGAGATGTAAACCTTGATACTAATAAGTTAGAATTCTTAGAAATGAGACATGCAGCTATACAGGAACAAGAAGCTCGTGCTACCGAATCAAGGTTAGAATTATGGACGGATTTATTCAGAATCCCTCGTAATAGAAGAGCCCTTGTTTATGCTGTGATTATGATTGGATTAGGTCAATTAACTGGGGTTAATGCCGTTATGTATTATATGTCAACCTTGATGGCTAGAATTGGATTCACTACTAAGAATTCTGTGTTTATGTCATTAGTAGGAGGTGGATCATTATTAATCGGTACCATTCCTGCCATTCTATTTATGGATAGATTTGGTCGTCGTGTTTGGGGTCTTAACATTGTAGGGTTCTTTATCGGGTTAGTACTTGTAGGTGTTGGGTACCTTATCAACTTAAAGACCCATCTTCAAGCAGCAGAAGGTGTTTACTTAACGGGTATTATTCTTTATATGATGTTCTTTGGATCATATGCCTGTTTAACATGGGTCTTACCATCAGAATCCTTCGATTTAAGAACAAGATCTGTAGGTATGACAATCTGTTCAACCTTCTTATACTTGTGGTCATTCATCGTCACTTACAATTTCGATCGTATGCAAGCTGCAATGACTTACACAGGGTTGACCCTCGGTTTCTATGGAGGTATTGCATTTTTAGGGTTCTTCTATCAACTTTTGTTTATGCCAGAAACTAAAGATAAAACATTAGAAGAAATTGATGATATTTTCTCCCAACCAACCAGGCAATTGGTTGCCCAAAATATTAGAAGTATTAAAAATTATTGGTCTAAAAAGTAATAGTGTTAGAGTATATGTTTATATGTATAGATGGATACACGTAAAATGTGAAATTTGCAATTTTTTTTTTTTATTTTTTCTGTGTAGGCGACTCAAATGACTTTTTGGGGTTGAAGAACAGAATTACCTTTATTAAGACTGGGAGTGGTCACGGGGGGATCCTCTAATACCGATTTGTTTGTGTAAAGAATGTGTAAAGGGCGCTGAGGAACTAAGTTTGATTGCGCACTTACCTTCTCGCTACGCTCAAAAGGTGGGTTCTGAAAGCTTAGTTCGCAATGACCCAACCGAACATAGACAACAGTCTTCTTACCGCCCTAGTGGCAGGTACCAGTACTGCCGCCGTAGTAGGTACGGTAACATACCCCCTTGATTTCATTAAAACTCAATCCCAGCTTAACAACGTCAAACTTGCCCTTAAATATGGAATTCCATCAAATACTCCCAACTCATTAGCACAGCTATTTAAAGGAGGAAGTGCCCTTGTACTTGGAAATGTATTGAAAAATTCCGCCAGATTGTTTTCATACCATTGGCTGTCAAATTTCATGGCCTTGGATAGTCAAGATTCTCATGGTAACCATGTAAAAAAGACAACGGCTCCAAGAATTGTAATTGCAGGTATAATGAGTGGATTTTTAGAAACCCTTTGGTTGATACCTTTTGAAAACATCAAGATCACTATGATCCAAAACATGTCGTTACACAATGAAATTCAACGGTGTAATAAGGAAGGTTTGAAAGTCGACGTGACAGGTTACTCTATTCCTGATAAACACCATAAACCTCCACAAAATGTATTTAAAAAACAGTATATCTCCCCACATGCTTATTATTCATCAGATTTAATAGCTGCCTATAAGGGTTACAGTCAGCTGAAGTTTTCTACTCATATAGTGAAGCATACCAAGAGAGATCACTTAAAACATCGTTATAATCAACATCCATCATTAACGTTTTTCGGCACGGTTAGAGAAATTTATAACATCAAGGGGATGAAAGGGTTTTCCTATGGTAGTTGTATTACTCTAGTGCGTCAAGTGATGATATCATCTATTTGGTTGTCGACTTATAATTGGACTAAACAATTATATTTACCACACAATAAAAGCCATGATGGCTGGTTTGGTGAAAGTTATACTTTGATGCAACTGGTAGGATTACAGTTCATTGCTTCTAGTGCTGTTATAGCCACCACTCAGCCTTTGGATTTGGTTAAGTCTCATATGCAGCTGAAAAACTCTCATACCGTGTATAAGGATTCTTTGAGTACGGCATATAGGTTGGTGTTAGAGAACGGTTTTGGAGTTTTATATAGAGGTGCCTTGCCTAGAGGTATCAAGGTGTTGGTTAGTGGGGCATTGAGTGCTAATTTTTATGGATATTTTGAGAGGTTGTTTGCTAGTGCTAGCACTGCTACAGTTTTTAACGATGATTCCTCCTGAACACTGACTGAAACCAAATGTTCATTTACTTGTATTATAGACATATCTTTCCTATTTGTTCTATCTGCGTTTGTGTTTTGTGGTCTCTGTGTCTCCTAGATTAATTCTCTAAGTAAACAGGTATTAAAGTCTCACCAGACTTATGTGTCACCCCATTAAATCTCTTAAATAATAAACCCCCGCTAGTACTTGGTTGACTAAATCCTATATCCCGTTCAGTCAATTGAACCCCATGAATTGAATTAGTCAACACCACATCGAGCAATTTCATCCCAATCCCATACCTCCTCCACTTTGGGGCTACCCAAATACGTGAGACCCCCATTTTTAACTTCTTTACTTTACCAGGGACAATTGTCTGCGTTCTTAGCGCCATCCATTTCCCTTCAGTGACGGTTTCCGTCGTTACCAAACCCACTACATGATTATCAATAACAGCTAAAAATGGCTTACAATAAGAAGACTTGTCCTGCCACTGGTTGGAACCTGGGGGTGCATTCAATTCTAAATTCACCATATCCAAAACCTGTTGAACTCGGCGTATTTGCCCCGTGTTATTCTTATCAATTGTGACAATTTTGAGTTTGGTTTTGTAAATTAACGATTTTCGAAGTTCTGTGGTGTTGTATGTCCATGGTACACCATTTGAGAATGTGCTATGGTATATTTTATGAGACTCTTGATCGTGTTGGATATTCTTATAATATGTCATTCCACATGTTTTGCATGTCACTGACGCTGAAGTATTGACGCTTAGAACCGACTGTATTTTGGCACCTTTGGTACCTTTTGTATCTCTCTTAGGGGTGATACCTCCCTTGAATGGTTTTCTTAGTTCTTTCAGAAGTTTAGTGCCTCCCTTCGGTAGCACCTTCAGATTGGTTTCCCCGGCCTTCATCGCGATCTTACGATCTCCAGATTTTCACCAACATGTCCTCACCCTACGCTAACTTACTTCCTGCAAACGGTAAATGGAAGCAACAAATCACCGACTACTTGACCGAAGATGTCCCATCATTTGATTTTGGTGGGTTTGTGGTTGGTACAAAACAAGAAACTGCCACATTACTAATGAAACAAAGTGGTCTTATTTCAGGTATTCCATTTGCAGCTGAAGTATTCAAACAATGTGAATTAGAGGTAGAATGGCACTATAAAGAAGGTGACTTCATAAGCCCAGAAGAGTTGGCTAAACACAATGGGAAATTGTTGGTAGCTACTGTTAAAGGACCTGCTAATAAAATTTTATTAAGTGAAAGAACCGCTTTAAACTTATTAGCAAGATCATCAGGAATTGCTACCCAATCTTATATAACCAAACAATTAGCCGATAAAGCTGGGTACCCTGGGTTAATTGCCGGTACTAGAAAAACTACACCAGGATTAAGACAGTTAGAAAAGTATTCCATGTTAGTAGGAGGTGTCGATACTCACAGGTACGATTTAAGTTCAATGGTTATGTTGAAAGATAATCATGTAGCATCAACTGGAAGTATCACTAAAGCCGTTAAAAGTGCCAGAAGTGTTTGTGGGTTTGCCGTCAAGATTGAGGTAGAAGTCAGCAATGAAAAAGACGCTAAAGAAGCTATTGACGCTGGTGCTGATGTTATTATGTTGGATAATTTCAAAGGTCCTGAATTACAAATTGCTGCTCAGAATTTAAAGAAGTTTTATGCTGGTAAGAAATCATTCTTATTGGAATGTTCAGGGGGATTGACTTTACAAAATTTGAGTTCTTATTTGTGTAATGATATTGATATTTACTCAACCAGTTCAATTCACCAGGGTTGTGGAATCATTGATTTTTCTTTAAAGATTAAGGTATAATAAATTGTGTCATGAGTTGGATTTGTTGTCAAAAAAAAGTTAATCCTACCAGTTGGTAGGATTTACATAAATCATAAATTGAATATACATATATACACTTTCTTCGTTGATATTTGAACTTTAGGTAAACTCTAGCTTATTCTATCGTATTGACGAAACACTCTTCATCTCAACAGACTGAAATCCCGTATTGAACCCAATAACATTCACAGCATTATTTAAATACTTTGCAACATTTTTATCCATTTGTTCCTCATCTTCGTCATCAACATCTTCATAATTCTGTTTAATAAAATCATAACTAGTTATCAGATTCAACAGGTATCCTGATGCACTAGTTAAGCTTAGATCCTTTAGAATCTCTTCATTAGTAAGAGAATTGTTACCATTATTAATGATATGACTATTTAATTGAAAACTCTTCTTCCCAAAGCATTTCAATGATCTTATATGTGTATCTTTCCCATCTTGATGATTAGCTAAGATAATCAACTTCACCATAAAACATTTTAAAACCCCATCGTTTCTAATCCCATTGAATATGATATGAGACCAACCTACAGGTTTATTGAAGTTCACCGTACAAACTTCGCTCAAATCCCAACCGTCAGATGATCCTGCCATTATTTTGATTTTCGATGGCGTATACGATTCATCTAGCGTGTAATTAGTAAATATTGATATTCTCTCTAATGATACTTTCTTTGAGAATTGGATAGTAATAGAATGAGGTGTTATGAGTTGATTATTACTTAAAAGACCGTTGTTATTGGAATTGTTGTTTGACCCATGATTCCCATCACTTTGCCAATACGAATCGGGTGAATCATCACGAAGTTGATCTATACCAAACCCTGGTTTAAATGATGATAACTTCCAATTTGCTAACGGTGAAAGATCAAGGAGTTTAAGGGTTTCTAATTCTTCTAGCCCTTTTGTGTAATATACTCTTTGAACTTGTTCTACGGTAGGTTGGTCGTTGATTATATCACTTCTATTTGAATCTTCTTCTTCTATAGTGTTACTATTATATTCACCATCTTCGCTTAGAAAGGGACGGTTTCTTTCGGAGGCGTTAGTAGCTGTTATTGAGTCGATAATTTCATTTGGAGGGATGGTTGTCTGTTGTAGAAGGTGATGGGAGGAGGATATTCTTCGATCACCAATTTCTGAGTCTGAATCCATACGCGCTGATACCTTTGAGCGTAGCGACGAGGTATCAACAAATATAGAGAACCATCAGATCACAAGCAGGACATAAGCAAGAATATGACGCAAGCACATACATAACACAAGCTCAAAAACGCTAGAACACAAATAGAATGCCAACCACAAACCCAAAGACACATAGGCCGTTCTTAATTATTTATTCTATATAAATGATATTCTACAAGATTATTTTGATTCTTCCTTATCTTCAACATCAGCCTCAGTCTCAGCCTTAACTTCAACCTCAGCTTCAGACTTCTTCACATCCTTAACTTCATCAGTTTCCTCCTTGATGTCCTCTTTGACATCGTCTTTGACATCCTCCTTAGCTTCATCATCAATAATAGTCTCCTTTGGTAAGTTCACCTTACTAGCATTAACATCAATTAAATCTTTGTTTAAATCACTAGTTGAGTTACCAGCTAACGGACTACCAACCTTTTCTCTTCTAACTTGAGGTTGAGGTGGTGGTTGAGGTATGAATGAAGTTAAAAATTTATCAACATTAGTAATCCCGTATTTTTTCAAAGTTCTTCTTTTTAATACTTCCAAGTAAGTTAAAGGTACGGTTAATTTTCCAAACTCTTTTTCTTTATCCCAAAAGATCAAATCACCCTGACCTTCATCTTCATCACCAATATCATTTCTTGAAGTTTCTAAAAATCCATAGGAACTATCAAGATCAGATTGATCGATTTTGAAGTTACCATTTTCTAAATCATTTATATAATTGAACATGAATTCTTGTAAATTTGAAGCTATAACTAATTTGGTATCGAAATCTCTACCAAATATAATGATTTGACCCCATGACCCTTGAGGACCTGGTGAAACATCTAATGCAATTTGATTACCCATATCATCTTTTATAATTGGAATCCATCCTTTATGTGAATAAACTGGTTGGATTGAATTTGGTGGAATAGATTTTTGATTAGCTATAAAGCTGTTATTGAGTTTAGCATCATTAGTTGACGAATTACCGGTCGTAGCATCATCAGGTTTTGATTGACCTCTTTCGATTAAATATCTTTCCTTTTCAACTTTTTCAGCCACTCTGATCCAAATATCATGTTCTTCAACAATTCCTTCTAAATCTAAAAATTTTAATCCCATAAATAATCCAGTTGGTTTACCGTGTCTTAATTGACCATCATGTCTTTTATAGAATTGTCTAAATTCAACCGGTAATCCACCACATCCTAAATCATTTTCAAATTCATTCAAATCAGCACTGGTTACTCCATCTTGAATATTATCGTCTAATTCAGGATATTCTTCTTCTAACCAATTTTCTAATCTATCCCATAATGAATCGATTGATGGTAAAGGAGGTTGACCTTCTCTATTTAAATTTTGTAATTGTAAATCAGATCCATTCAAATTAGTATTACTTGATCTCATACCTGGTCTATAATTAATAAATACTGAGTTACCTGATTGATTATTACCATCAAGTGAAACATTGGAGTCATTATTTAATTCATTAAGGCGTGTATGTGATCCATCAACGTTGGAGTTGCTAATGACGGAGTTTCTGTAAGGGGAATCATACGATGCATAATGATCTTCAGTAGTTATAGAATGAACAAATGCTTTTAAGTTATCAAATACTCCCATGATGTTAAGGGTTTATTTGTCGAGAAAATCCTGACCGCGGTGGAATACGTGACTGTACCAGGTGAGACTATACGGTTAAGGGCGAGTGCAACTGTGCTTGATGGTGCAGTTGTGGTGGGGAAGAGAAGATAGTACTGAACCAGTTGATACGAACTTGAAGGATGTGGAGTTTGTCCCAGAGTTTGCTTATGTGTGAATCACTAGTTGAGATGTACCCCATACTTACTCTTGCGAACGCGTATGTTCGACACATTATATATTAAGTTAACTCATCTATAGTTCGACAGTTAAAGTCCAACCAAAGTGATTCAAACCCAGGATTGAATTCTTTGGTTTAACTTAGACCTTAACGAGTTGTCTATAAAGGATAAATTATTACCAAGGACAAAAACCTGTTACCTTTGATTCGCCCACAGTGAGACTAACGAAGAGTTTTGTTCTGTTTTAAATAGCTCCCAATTCTCGTACCAAAATAATCCATTAACTCACCTTCATACTTCCCGAAATCCAAATTCGTTATACCATCACTTAACTTGATCAAATCATAATTCAACTCTTCGCTAACCTTAGAATCATGATTATACTTTTCTGAAGTCAATACCTTAGACCTTAAATAATTAGCAATTGTAGGAATCTTACCACTAGCTCTATCACTAATTAATAATAAATAATGTTGTAATCTAATAACTTTCCTAGCTAAAGCTTCAGAAGAACAATGATCAGTATTCTTTGGTATTAAATCAGTAGCAATATACTTAACAATTAATCTTATTAAACCAGGGAATGAACTGTTTCCATTGACAATTTCATCTATAGTGTATTTACAAGTGTTATTTATACATGGAATATGTTCATCTTTAATATTATCACATCCAACTTCAGTTTTATTAACATTATACCCATTAGTATAAATGTCAAAATCATTACCCTCATTAATGAATCTATCAAACCATGAAACATCAAATCCAATGAAATCATCATTGTTCAATTCCCAGTGAGTAAAGTTTTTAAACCAAAATTTATTGTCAAGAACTGAATCCACTTTATGAGCCGTTTCCATATTTTCATCGATTTTCAGAATCGGTATATAGAAATTTGGCTTGAACTTTAAAATAGCTCTGGATAAAAGAATTATAAATGTAGTATAAGCTGCATTTTCAAAATCAGTTAATTGAATTTCAGTAGGCCTGAATTCAACTCTCCATCCTGGAGTTTTTGATAGATCATCATTACAATCTTTAGGATATAATGAAGGAGGTTTAAATCTTAAGGTTTGCCAATTAGTGGATTGAATGTTCTCAAAATGATCGTTATCCAAACTATTATCTTGATCAATTCTTTCACTGAAAATCACTAAAGGATCTCTTATGAATAAATGACTAAAATGCTTTGCTAGAATAGCATCAAAACCATTTTTGAGTAATTTATTATAGATCTTACTATTAATGGGGGAATAGATATCATTGAATTTCTCATCGATTGATGGATCATTGGTTAAATAATTATCAATAGATGCATATCTTGATTTAGGAATTTTTTGTAAGGTTTTACCGTCTTTGGTTTTAATAGACGTATCACCAAATGAATTGATGATTTTATCACCATTCACACCTTTACCTCCACCTAGTTGCGTAAAATAATGCTTTGTATGATTTTCAATGTCTAATCCTCCGAAATAATCGTAACCGGGATATGGATCGATGTTCTTTTCTATGAATGTTCTATCATCGACTGCACCACTAATAACGTTCCATCTAACATCCTGATTAACCAAGTAGCCTTTGAATATAGGAGCAGCAGCACTCAAACTTAATAAAAGCGGAGTAATTGGAGCTAAACTATCATATAAAGATCTAGCTTCATGAATATTAGATAACTGCATGGTCATTTGTAAACATGATGCACCCATGCCAAACCCCATAGAATCTAAATAAACATATCCTGGTTTGGATGCATACTTATACTCTTGATCACTAACAAAGAGATCACGATCTACTATAGTATCATCAATTAATTTAGTATTGGTGTCAGGATACATTGGTAAATTCATCACCACTTTACACCCACGTCTTTTCCTGATATTGGCGGTTAATGTAGGGAATCTAGCATGTCTATTAATGATTTCATCCGGTAAGAATGATGATTGAGATGCTGGTCCAATTGGTTTAGCAATAGGATTAGTAAAATTCAAACATCCGATTCTTGGGAACAGAGTTAAAGTCAAAGGTTTGATGTTGCTAGGTAATTGCTTTTGTGATATGATTCTTCTATTAATCATGTTTTCTTCGACATGAACATAATCAGCCAAATCATCACCATCAAATGGCTTAGCAGGAGTTGCCTCTATCATATATCTACCATACTCTGGATGAAAGGAAACGTTATTGTCTTTAGCCAATTGACTTTGTGGGTTGACAGGATCATTCAAGTCATCTAATATATAATCCTTGTCGATACTCAAAGTGGCTCTTTTGGAATTATCGTCAATGTGTACTAACATATATTCAACCTCATCCCCCCAATAAAACTTGTCACTATCTCTGGCTTTGTGTTGATTATAAATATTGATTAACTGGGATGACCCATTCTCTCTAACATGGTCATTATACTTCTTAGATTCATGCCAATCTAATGGTGTACCTAAAGATAAAAGACCCATTAGTGACTTTGTTCTATTCTATGACTTAGATTAATGAGCTGTGACTTTTATGAGGCTTGTACCTGTGTGTTTGTGGTACTTGTGGTACTTGTGTCTATACCTGTTACCTATACAACCTAGCAAATTGTCCTTAGTCAAAGTCTCTTTGTGTCAGACAATGAGGTCTTTGTGAACTACGAAAATTTTCCAGATGAGACTACTAAGTTGCGGATCTACGAACTGATTATAAATCAAGTGTCTGACTGATTTATAACAATATCGTATGATAGCTTACTTTAAACACGTAAGAGGGGGGTTAAGATACGCAGTAATAAACCGTTGGTACTTGCCATAGATACTCGCCACTATTTCCTGGTTCATAATACAATAAAACCACAGTTTTATACATAATCTCTAAATAATCTCATGTCACAGTATAATTACTTCGCTTTGACTTGTAAAAAATATCATTATCCGCTATGGTACGCTACATATAAGTGATTCAGGCACTAATAGCCTTATCAATTGGGGTACCTTCCCCTATAGCCTTTTATTTTCCGTATGATGTGTGGTCACATGACATTCCGGATATTTTCTCCAGTTTGGGAAATTCTATTGATAATGAGCAGCGGGAAATTTTAATGCCAAGACTGTAAATTGACTTACTAATGAGACTTTACACAAAAGAAATTCCCAAAACAGTAAAATTTGAGTAGACAGAAGGAACTACACAAACATTGAGTGATTGGAATAAGCTACACAGAACAATGAAAGAACCTATAAGTCTCACCTTTCGGTTATCTTCGTCTAATGAACAACTTTCACGCATGTAAGTATGTGCTTGGTAGCACTACATACAAGAAGAGTCCCGAAAAAAACTTACATCACTTTATCAATACATTCTAAATAAAAAACTTGGGGTTATTAGTAAAGTCCTTCAATATTGTCTACAACACAACCAGGACCGTCACCTCTCTCAACTAAGTGTCCAATAACCAAAGCATCTTCATCGTTTTCCTTTAAGCTCTTGATGACATCATCAACATTATCCTTTTCAACAATTAAAACCATTCCAATACCTAAATTGAATGTTTTTAGTATATCCTTATAAGGAATGTTACCTAACTTACCGAACCACTTGAAGATTTCGGGTACCTCCCAGGTGTTTATATCGACTTTGGCTTGCAAGTGTTTAGGTAAGGCTCTTGGAATATTTTCAACCAATCCACCACCCGTGATATGAGCTAATCCTAATAATAAATCAGCTTTAATAGCAGGTAAAAGTTGTTTGACATAAATTTTAGTAGGGATTAAGATTTCTTCACCAATGGTCTTTCCGCTAGTTGGAAATGGAGCTTTGGATGAATATGTGTAATCCTTGGAACTTTCAATTAAATGTCTTATTAAAGAGAATCCATTAGAATGAACTCCATTTGATTTTAACCCAATTAATACATTACCAGCTTGCATTTTGGAAATCTCTGGTAAAATTCTGTGTTTGTTGACTGCACCAATAGCAGTACCGTTAGTATCATAATGACCCGGTTCGTACATACCAGGCATTTCACTAGTTTCACCACCAACTAAGGCACACCCAGCTTGAATACAACCATCAGCAACACCACTAACAAAATCTTTAGCTACATTAACATCTAATTTAGCGGTTGCAAAATAATCTAAAAACATTAATGGTTCAGCTCCTTGAACGACTAAATCATTAACATTCATGGCTACTAAATCAATACCAACGGTATCGTGAATATCCATGATTTGCGCAACTCTTAATTTGGTACCAACTCCGTCAGTAGCCCCAACTAATATAGTATCTTCGGTTTTGTACCCAGCTTTGGATAAATCAAACAATCCTCCAAAACCACCAATATCGGAATCAGCTCCTGGTCTGGCAGTAGACTTGACCTTGGCTTTGATTTGTTCAACCAATAAGTTCCCGTTGTCAACACTGACACCGGCTTCTTCGTAAGTGACACCTTTTTGGGTTTGCTGAGCGTCTCTGAAAGCCCTGTGGGCAATATCCTTTCTATTATATTTGTCTTTGAAGGTTACATGATCAACACCAACATAAGCTTTAGCAACAGACTCTTTTAAGGTAGAAGCAGTGGCAGTAGATACAATAACTCTACCTCCAGCGGTAACGATCTTACCATCTTTATTGGCAGTACCAGCATGGAAAATGTAAGTATCTTGTGGTAAAGGTTCCTTAACAACAATTTCATCACCTTTTTTGTAAGTTTCTGGGTAACCACCAGCAGCCATAACAACAGTAGTTGAATATGTGTTTGGTTTGATTTGTAATTTGACAGAATCTAATCTGTGTTCAGCAGCAGCCAACATGATTTGAGCCAAGTCGGAATCTTCAGTTAATAATGGTAAAACAGTTTGAGTTTCGGGGTCACCAAATCTGACATTGTATTCCAAGACTTTTGGTTCCTTTTGGGGACTCAACATAATCCCAGTAAACAAGATCCCACACATTGGGAATCCATCTTTTCTCATACCATCAATGGTTGGTTTTAAAATCGAATCATTGATTTTTTGTAAGATTGGCTCAGTAGCAATTGGAGCTGGTGCATAGGCACCCATTCCCCCGGTATTTAAACCTTTATCACCGTCACCAATTCTTTTGTGATCTTGAGCTGCTGGGAAGTTAAAGAAAGAATAACCATCAGTAATAGTTAAAATAGATAACTCATCACCTTCTAAGTATTCTTCAATGACAATTTCATCTCCAGCACTTCCAAAATTCTTATCAACCATGATTTCATTTAATCCTTGTAAAGCTTCTTCTTTGGATTCAGGAATCAAGACTCCTTTACCAGCAGCTATACCATCAGCTTTCAAAACAATTTTATAATCAACTTCTTTGATGTGTTTTTTAGCATCTTCAACATTAGTGAAGTTCTTATACCTAGCGGTTGGGATATTATGTTTCTCCATGAACGTTTTGGAGAACGCTTTGGATCCTTCCATAACAGCGGCTTTAGCTGATGGACCAAAAACTGGAATACCAATACTGGTGAACACAGAAGTAATACCATCAACTAAAGGTTGTTCAGGACCAGGGATTACTAATCCAACTTGATTATCTTGAGCAAATTGTTGTAAACCTTTGAAATGAGATGGTGAACCTGATAATTCAGGAACATTAACAACTTTAGTATTAATACCAGTACCCCCGTTACCTGGAGCAACGAAGATTTTGGCAACGGTTTTAGACTGACTTAATTTCCATACAATAGCATGTTCTCTACCACCATTACCAATGACAAGAACGTTAAGTGACATGTTGTGGGATTTAGACTTTGATTTAGACTGCGATTTATTAGTTGACTCTGCGTAGCCATCTCATCGGGAAAATCACTGAGAGTGTTAGTATTGAGAACATTGGTACAAAGGAGTCAAACAAAGTACTGGCCAGGGTACAAACAGTGTAAGGAGACAGTAGCGAACCACGCTAACAATAGAGAAGGTACCTTAATCGTTATCTATACTATGTACATATTTACAAAGTTCTATCGTATGTGATCTATGCTTCTGGGTTTAGCACTACCTATATTTAGCTAAGGTAACTTAGATAGCAACATCACCATCACCAACAACTCCCTCAAACTTATAATCCTCATCACTTGGCAACTTTACCAAATCACCATTCTCATTTATAGGAGTGTACAAATAATAACTTAATAAACTATTAACCACAGCTCTAGTTTTGGCTTCATTAATTGATGATCCAACTCCTTCCCCTAATTTTTCATTACCAGTAAACACTCCAGCTACGTAAATAGCATGACTTGATAATCTACCCGTTTCAGCAATTAACCTTATAGTTAAAGGTTCAGATAAATTTAATTTTTCACATACTCTTGCTAATTCTCTAGTTGGTTGACTAAATTCAAACATTTGTTCGAGTAATAATTTTCTGGATAAGATGTGATCATTTATAAATTTCTTAGTAACTTGTTCACCACAATGAGTGTATAATCCACCAATTATCGATCTAACAGCTGAAGCATAAGCTTCTGATTGTTTAGAAGTAAATTCATTACCTCTTATAGTTGAAATTTCTTGCGGACTTAATTCTATGATACCTCCTTCAACTACTTGATTTTTTTCTGAATCTTGTAAGAATCTTAATTTACCATATTGTAAGAACTCCAGTTCATTGGATAATTTTTTATCTAATTTTGAACTAGTATCAATCTCAATCCCCCATGATTTTCCAACTTCACTAAGAGTGTCAACTCCTAAATATGAATCTACAGCAGCATTATGTATGGTCATTGGTAACCTTGGATATCTCATTAACAAATATTCTCCAACATAATATGATAATAACGTTTTACCTAAGGTATTAAGTCCAAAATTGTTAGCAAGTCCTTCAGTTTTGACTAGATTTAATGCTTGGGATAAGGTGGAATATTGATATTTGGATGGTAAGTTTAATCTTGAATGTAAAGCAACTAATAATTGTGATTGTTGAGCTGTTGATTCTGGTAATCTATGAGTAAAGATGGTATTTTTGTAACTACCATAATCATCTATTTTATTATATTCGGTTTTTAATGATTCATTTGGTTGTGACACATTATACCCACGGACATGGACTGTGTTTAATATGGTCCTGGAGATTAGTTTATTGGTTAATCCTCTTATATTATGACTTGTAACTGACTGTATCATGTTTTGTCAGTACAAAATTTTTCACTTTTTTTTTCAGTGCGCAGACGACTATTTGTTTAGCTTTAAACCTAATGATCTGGAACTTGTCTCTATTTTATACTAGAATCCTGGATATTCCTTATTATACCTTCTAATATGAATCACAACCTTTCTTTTGGTGAAAAATCATTTATTTCTCTTTCGTGTCTCTACCAACTACTATCCAATTATAGCGCGAAGATTTTAAAAATTCTATAACTATGTCTGGACATCATCATGCCCCAAAATTAAATGCATGGGCTATTGGAGCCATGTCATCCGTCTTAATCATTTATGGTTTAATCAAATCCCCTTTAAAGTATAGATGGGCTTCCGAAGATAGATTAAGTCCAAAAGCTGATTTGGCTTGGAGAAATGGTGCTCAAGCTTGGTTAGATAAACAACAATAAACTTCACAATGCATAATGACAACTATATTATATAGTGTATATTCATATATATATTTATTATTTTACTATTTTACAGAGTTGTTTTTTACACAGAAAGTGATTCAACCCAATTTGGTCAATTCAATATTGTCTATAACTTTATGGTTCAATTTAAACCAATCACTTTCCAATTTGAAAAAACACCACATAAATCTCCTGAATATTTCTAAGACTTCTAATACACAGTATCCTAAAGAAAATGCATCATATCCAAATAAGAATAATCCAACTTTAGTTAAGATCGGAGAATTCTCATTATCATGCATTATAACAATTTTGAATACCCACAAGTATCTCAATAGGAAATCTATCACTATACAACCATAATAAATAAATGTAGATCTATAAATCAATTCGTCATTTGATCTTAATAAATAAGGTGATTTAGGGGTGAATTTTTTAAATAAGAAATCAAATAATCCAAACCCCCAATCCATTTTAACATCCCATATAAATGAGTATGTGGAATTTATGAATGAAGATATGTACCAATAAATATTGAGTAATTGTAATAAGTGCAAGTGTTGTAATTTACCTTGTTCATCTTCTTCAGTATACTCTTCCGTATACTCCTCAATGTTATATTTGATCAAGAAGTTAATAAATATAGGCAGTATCCCAGTGACATACTTTAACAAATTCAAAAAATGACTACGTTGGCCTGATAATCTGAACTCGTTCCAACATTGCCTAATACGAATCAATGTGGGTAAGCAAAGTAGGAAAAATTCCAAAAACTTATTATACTTCATTTCATCACTGACAAAGTAATGCCATATGAAGATCCCAATATCATTTAATACCTTGGAATATGATACTAGACTATCACTTATCAAAATATCATTTGTTCTCATTTGTAAAGAGTTTATATTACCAATTAAGATTCTCTTCATAGTGGTGAATATTCTTGATTTCCCTATACTTTTAGCATCAGTTCTATGGAAGATTCTATAACTTATTAATAACATAGTGACTAATGGAATTAAATGATACAATAACTTCAAGATAGCATGGTCACCTTCATTAACAAAGATTATCTGTATAGTTTTATATATAGCAAACGATATACCTGAATTTATCGATATAGTTCTTAGATTGAACCATACCCCATTCAATAATAAATCATTTTCTTGAATATCAGCAACGTTAACTGTGGCATGTTCACCAATTTCTGATATTTCACCTATTTGTGGATAATTGTGACTTGAATACGATAGATTAATAAGTTCCAAAACATTCATTCTATTGATCTTATAACATCCATAAACTATTCCGTACCATAGAAGGTGTCCTAAACATGTTAGGAACAAGATTCTATAAGGTAAAGGGATAATGGAATCGAAGATATTTATATCTAATTCATCACCTTCGTTTGTCATGTTGGTTCTTCGCGTTTTTACTGGCATGTAGTTTCAAGTAATGATAACATCAAGGCTCATATTTGGGTTAATTAAGCCTCGTGTGCCTGAATGTGATTTAGTATTTGATTTTTTGAAATGTCCAGAGTTTGTGGTTGATATAAGAGGTGGATCTGGGATGATAATTGTGCTTATGTAAGGTATGAGGTACAACCGTTATTTACAAAACACCACACGTATACAGGTTTGCGAAGAGACAGGTTTCTAAGTTAGCCGTATCACCGACATTCAACGAACCCATTCTAATGTTTGTGAAGTAATACACTGTTGACCAGACGTGTCTCAATCAGATATATATCAATCAAGAGTTCTGACCAGACGAGCTTCAATGAGACACTGATCATATAGTACAAATAGGTCATATCTCTACGCTCATTACCCGCCAATAAACTTGAAAATACTGATAGCAAAACATCCTTTGAGTGTCAAATGTTAAATTCCTTGTTCAACACCACGTACTTCAAAAACACTTCAGTTGTGAAAATCACGGTATGGTTTAATCATAATATTCATGATTAGCATGGAAACATCATTAGTGTTGTTGAATATATTCATAGAGCCTAACTTATCTCTAGTCTATGATTAAACAACATCTAACCATAGTCTAGTTCATAAGTTAACCAATAGATTCAATTGATTGTCAGATCTAAGTGATTTCAGTCTATTCTTAAAATAGTCTAAATGTTAATATATATCCCATATAAAAATCTTCAGAATTTTCAGTGTTTGGCTAATATCGAATCGGTCATAGTCCTGAAAAGGATCCTCCGTTTGGGGCGACAACTTGTCATCATTGATTTTTATTTGTACATACTTGATGAAGAATTTTCACTAAAAATTAAAAATTTTCTGAGATGAGTTTTTATAGTGAGCGTGTGAGGACTCGAGTCCCAGCGCTGGTATTCTCTGTACAGTCCTGAAGGAGCCCATTATAAGTCAACGAATTACTTCGATTGTACAAAGACGAATGGTCACTTTAACTGTAATGAATCTTAATTATGGCAGTTACAATGCTTATCAATGAATTCAATTGAACGATAACATCGACAATCTACGCCGGTGCTCTGATGACTCGTTCTAACCATGTAACTACTGATGATTTAGCGATAGTGCCGGACCTAGATTACCTATTATTGTTACGTTTTTGATTGGTTTCAACTGCTTTACCAAACACCACCGCAGCATCATAATCTTAGAGATGTAGTGTAAAGTATAAACCCTATAGATGCTAAATTAACTATTTAAATATATGCTACTGAAGCCTTTTATTCTGTCCCTATTGCTGGATACTACCTTAAAACTCAAACAACACGTTTAATTACCACAAATTACCTCCTTTTTTGCTCCTTGTCTTTACCCTTATCCTTAGACTTAAACTTCCTCGACTTCGACTTCTCTTTGAAAACACGGTCTTTTCTTTCAGTCTTTGTCAAGTATCTGAATTTCTTCTTTTTGATTCTTTCCTTTGCTGGATTAGATACCCCAGCCGTCACCGCATAATTCTGGGCTCTTTTGATTGATTTATCTAAAACTTCGTCTGATTTAGCAAGATTAACATTATTAGCCTTAGCTTTAGCTTCTAAACTAATATCCTGAATATTAGCCATTAATGGATTATCAACAGACTCTACTACTACAGTTGTATCATCATCGATTACACCATCGAATCCTAGCTTCTCAGAATCTAAATGGTATACTTGAGTTTGGTGAAGTATTGGTTTAGGCTTCTTAGTGTCTTCAGACTCTTCATCATTATTTTCACTAAACCCATCCCATTCATCATCATCTTCATCATCACTATCATCTAAATCTTTGACTATTCGATTAAAAGATTTCAATTGATTCTCCAAATCTTCCTTTCTTTCATCACGAAGTTTCTTTCTGTCTTCTATCCTTTGTAAACGTTCTTGTTCTTTATTATACTCTTGAGCTTTCTTTTGTCTTTGTAACTTACGTTTATGAAACCCAGTAAGATAATCTTCTCTAGAGTCTTTGTCAAACACGACTTCATCTACACCGAATTTCTTTTGCTGTTTCTGGATATATTTTTTTCCTCCAGTTAAGATTTCTCTATTTGTTCTTCTATTCATGGTGAGACTGAGATGAGCATCTCAAAAATTTCTAACCCTTACTATACACAAAGCAAAACACAACGTCAACAAATAAAACCCATCAACTGATAAAGAAAGGCGAAAGACTCAAGAGACGACACAAGGCACAAACATATCACACAATAACTATAACAAAGAACTGACATCCTTAAACACAATTGTACATAATAAGGAACACTTAACAATAATCACTACAACAGGAATCACTCATAGTATAAGTAACAAACACCACATAACCTAAATAAAACACGTACCACATAAAATGGATAATATTGAAAAAGTTCAGCAATTTTTACAATCCCTTGATGGGTCAGTGGATGATTTAGAAAACAAATTATACCCTATAATATCCCAATCTCTTGAGGAGGTTATAGCTCCTATAGAGTCACCTATAGAGAAAATTGAAGTATATAATAATTATGCTTATGTGTTGGTATCACTAATATATGCATACTTAAAATCAACTGGAGTCCCACTTGAAAATCATCCTATAATGAAAGAATTGGAAAGAGTTAAACTGTATAATAAAAGACACAAAGATTTAATTACAAATGCTGGTAAGGAGTCTGATGATAAACATAAACAAGATGCTAAGAGTAAAGAGTTTCTTATGAAAACTTTAGGCCAATCAGGAACTGAAAATACTGTAGATGACATAGGTCCTGCTATAAGTGAAAAGAGTTTCGGAACTCATACCAAGTTTACGTAGTACATTAATTTGGGGAATTAAGAGGTCAGAGGTTAAAGAGGTCAAAGTAAAAAAAAAGGGAAGCATTTAAAATCCTTAAACTATAAGGACGATATTCATTAATCATAAAACTCTTCAAATATATGCTCATTCTTTAAATTCTCTTCAACCACAAAGTAAACTTCCATCAATAAGTTAGGGAACTTTTGATTGAAATAATCATAAAATTTCTTTGGTAAAGGACTCATTTGCTTTTGTAAATTTGGAGGCATATCATTGAAATGATGATACTTGTTCCTTAAAGCTCTCAACAAATCCAATACCTTATCTTTATGATACTTTCTATACTTCCCTAAATTCGACATAAACTCTTCATCGAATTGTTTATGCCAATCACCTTTATGAACACTTGCAGCTTGACGTTCTAACTTCAAGATCAAATCACTTGGAGGATCCCTACGTTCAATTTCAAACCTATCACTAACCTTTAATAAGAATTCTAACTTCATAGCTTTAGACCAAAAGAATGGATGCTTCAAGATCTGAGATGTGGTGGGCCTTAAAGAAGCATTGGAATTGATCATTAAACTTATTAAATGCTTCAGTTCAGTTGAATCAGAATATTTATCAAGTAACGATAAATCGTAGTGTCCTTTGATGATATTCCCTTCCCTAAGGTATCTATCCCCAAACGGATGGTTCCCTTTAGTCAAAATATAAAAGAAGATACACCCTAAAGAAAAAATATCAATAGCTCTGGTTAATCTCTTACCTTCATTAGTATTATTTGAAGACACAGTGTTCGGAGATATTTCCAAAATTTCGTTATTCAACAACAATTCTGGTGCTCTCCAACCACTAGTTCCTGATGCAACATTTTGAGTTGTAGCTTTGAATGATGATTGGTCATTATCTAATCTTTTACATAATCCAAAATCACTTATGAGTAACCGAATATTAGCATTATCACCAATCAAAATATTCTGAGGTTTTAAATCTCTATGGACGATTTTTAAGTTATGTAAGTAATTTAATCCATTAGTCAACTGGTGTAACAAATCATTAACATTTGATGCATCAACTTTTAAGTTCTTGTCATTAAGACGTCCATGATGGTTGATTAAATCCTCTAATGATCCTTGACACAACTCTAATGCTATATAAAGAAACTTCTCACTAGCACTTGACTGGGAACAAAAGTACCTAATAACATTAGGATGATCATCACTTTGTTGCAATAACGACACTTCATGGTTTGCAACATCATAGAAATCAAGCAACATTCTTTTAACAGCTACTGGACGGTTCTCAAATGTTCCTTGATATACAACTGTACCATGAGACCCATATCCTAAAATTTTATCAGAAATAGTTAAATTATTTTCAATTTGAAGTTTCTTAATTTGAGGTTTATTCTCTAATTTCTTAACTAGCGATGTAGTGGCTATTACTGGATCATCACTTTCATCAGAATCACTTATTGATGTAGTTACTTTCTTTCTACCCCTCCTACCACCTCTTGCACCTCTTTTCCGTTTCTTCTTTTCATCTTTAGGCTCTGAAGTTTCTTTCTCTTCGTTTTGAGTTTGCACGGGTTCAGCTTCCTTCGGTTTCTCGGCAGTTTCTTCTGGATTTGAAGGTTCTTTAGGTAATGTCTCAGTTCCACTATGCATTCCCTCTGATTCTCCTTCCGAGTCAAATCCATTCTTTGATCTTTCTTCTTTGGATCTTCGTATAAATTCTCCGGCTTTGGATATAGATACAAACAATCCTAACAACAATAATAAAACACCTACATCTTCACAAATTCTTCTAAGTAATCCAGCTTGACTATATGTTTCAGTTTTGGCTCTATAATAATCTATTGGTAAGTCACTGGTATACGAAGTTTCATAAGAATATCCCTGTTCTTGTGGGGATGTGGGTATTATAAGATTGGAATTCTTATTAAGCTTTATACCTTGAATTATATTAGGTATGCCGTCCGTGAATGGTGGTTCAATCAATTCATGTTTATCAGTTCTATCTATAACGTCATTAATTGAAGTAGATGCTGCATCAGTTGATCCTTCAACTGCACTTACCGAAAACTTCTTAATTCCTCTATAACCATTATTGGAATTGAGATTATTAACTCTATGGACTCCATTAATGAACTCTTCATCATCAATGGTTAACTCTCTTAATCTTTGAATATTGTCAAATTGTCCGTTCTCTAATTGGTACAACGACAATTGATACTTTGAAATAGGAGCAGATTTTAATAATGTAGGATAATTATCAAAACTCATGGCAAACCACTGCCCACTTTCGGTTTTATTAATGAAACAAAGTTCATCATAATTTTCCGATATTTGTAAACTATTTAATACTTTCAATGGATGAGGAATAAGCACATGATCTTGAGAACCAGCTTTAGTACCTGAAAATATATCAAACACATTGATGGCCAACGATGGTAATTTTGTAATCCATACAGGTGTACCTAATTGTTGGTTTATAGCCAAAAGTGATTTATCATGAAATGGAGTGAAATAAATTTCATCTAATGATTTTTCATTTTGTAAAATTAAATCATTATCAATATTGTTAGGCCCCCATTGACTATATGTAACATACCAAATAATATTTGAATCTTTCTTTGAATGAATCGTTAATTCGTAAGTAGTTTTACCTAACATCAACTGAGTATCAGTTTGAATATTAGAATTAAAACATTCATCACTACCAAATTGATTTAATATTTGACCACTATGAATATCAATTGTAAATAACTGAGTCTTACGGGTTCCCGTATAGATTTTATCATCGTCGTTCAATGAAAAAGGACTTTGAAGAACTAAATTTTTAATTGACAATGGTAATTTATTCAAACCAAATTGTGGGGTGAAATAATATAAATTACCATCTTGATATGGTTCAACGAACCAAAGGATATTATCAGGTTTATCTTGATTATGGACGGTTTTAATGTCGTCTTCAACTCCTGTTCTTATTTTGACTAATGGTTCACTGTTTAAACTCCATATTAGATTACCAGTATTTCGATTCAAGTTATGCAAATTACCTTCAATGTCACTTATTAACAAATAATCCGATAATCCATAATCTTTCAAATTTCTTGAATTTAATGGACTTAAATTGGAATATTCAATATTATACCCAATCACCATATATAGTAGAAATAACCATATCCAGTTCATGTTAAACTTATGATTTTTATCGTCTTAATCTAAAACAAATTAAATGCTATACCCTTACCTATGCTTACGTCTCTCACGTTATAAATGCCCAATTATCCTTAAAATTATTCCTTTTTACCGTTATCGATCAAATACTAATATAAAATCTCAATTTAATATACAAAAATTGCACCAATTTCTTAGGTTTAAACTTCTTTGGATAAAAGTAGCTTACTTTCTTGAAGTTAGATCACCAATTCAAAGTTGTTACGTGAGTGGGAACTTTATTTTGTTTTGATTCAATTACGGATTTGTAAACACTATAATACACTCCTTAAAAAATTTTTCGTAAAAATGCTCATTTAATTTTAGCGTGGAACTTTAAGCCGATTTGTTCTTAGCGAATGAGTTGATGGTTAAACTCTGCGTCTAATGTTTTTTTACAATGGTTAGTTAGGTTATTAAGCTGATTTAATTATGATTACAAGATAGATGCTTATACTGTTCATATGTCACGGATATTTATCCGATATGTTTACCTAGTAATAATTAAGCTTTGGTACTAACTACGACAACAATGATTTCTTTGTTCTGCAGGTAAAGCGCCTTGGTTAATTTAGGAAAAAATGCTAGGTGCACAGGGGTGGGGACCAGTATCCTAGAGATTGGGTCCTGGACGCCGGGTTTAAAACCGATTGAGAGTTTTTTAATCAATGCACATAATTGCATAAGAACTCTTTCATACTGTTTATTGCTATTTAAAAATTGTCGTCTGAATCATAATTAGCTAAATTTGAAACACGATGGTAAACTTGTCAGTTAATTCCTGAGAGTTTAAATGTAAACAACCGTAAACACGCTATAAAAATCGTACTGATACGGTGGAACCTTGCGAATTTAACTACGATGGTTAACTACGAGCCTTACAGAACAATAGAGAACGTATTTTGAAAAGACTTTATTAATCTATTATTTACCCCTATCATTATCATTACTATGGTACAATTTTATCATTTCCGGGAGTTGGATCGGATATCTACTAAGGAAATCTTAATTTCAGGAAGTTAAGATCCGTAGATTCAAAACGATTTTAATCAAGGATGTTTTCTAAGGAGTTCGGCGGTGGATTACCTAAACGAGGCACTTACTTAAACGAAAGGTTTAGTTAAACGAAGGGTTTCTTTCAGGCATCTTTACCTAAATTTTTCTTTAACCATAATCAAACTAAGATGTTTTAAACCCACCATCTCTTCGCTCATGAAAATTAGTCATCAGCTAACTCAACCTTCATTTCCTCCAAAATATCAGTAGTTCTTAACTTCCTCTGATCAGCAATCATAGTTACTAATCCTAATGCAATATCTTTTAATTCCCTATATTTCTTTAATTTACTAATATGTTTCTTAACAATAGCTTCAGGATCTTCATCTGAATCTAATTCACTGATTAATTCACTACACTGATTCTTGATATCTTCTAAATTCCTTTCTTTAATTTGATCTGGACTAAATTGTTGATTTAAATCAAATTCAATCTTTTCAATATTTTCAATCGGTTCTATTGCGTTTTGTTGTTCATTCGGTAAGTTGTACATTTCCATCTTTGTGTTCTTTTTGTCTTTCTTTTATGTAAATTGGTTTTTATCTATGTTTATAATCTATGTCTATTGGTTTATGAATCTAAGGCTATATAACTGTATTTATTTGTTCTAATTGACTTTGATAATATGTAACAACAACTAATTCAACCTCGGTATTGGTATTGGTGGATTCTTAATAAAATTCGATCCTTTTGCCACTTATAAAGACTTTAAAAAAATGTAGCTAGTTAAAAAAAGTTTGACGTCTCGATATCCCTAAAAATTTTTATCCTATTCTGTGTCGTGTCAAATTTTTTTTTAGTGACATTACGTCATCCGACTCAAACTTAACCCCCAGGCAACAATTGACGATGCGCTGATGGGCCTATGAGCGTAAACGATTTTTTTTTGGTTGTATAGTAAAGTCAATCATTGGTTTGATACGCCAATAACATTCCACCAAGTTGGCATGAGACTACTATGACATCGTTGGATCAGATCCTGGAGCATTGGCTTTTGGTCTGGGTCCACATTTCAATTTGTAACTTGATGTGAAATTTCTTGGTGGTCATTGTTACATATGGTTAGTATCGTCAATGGTACGTTAATAGCACTTTAACAATAATATTCGTCAATGTTAAACTGTTCCAATAAACTACCACGGTGGTTTTCCTTCTTTAAGTATACTTGAGCATTACCTTAGCCATTAAGAGAGGGGTTACTGTTAATATGCTATTTCTATGCCATAGTTACCTATATAATTTGTTTCACTTAAGAATAGGATGGTTTTAAGCCCAAGTATGTTCGTGAGATTAATCACCCCAGTTAACTGGATTATATCAAATCCCCCAACCGTTCAATCCTTAACTTAGTTAATCGAATAATCTCCTTTAATTCTTGTTCATTATAATCCTTAACATAATTCTGATTTTTGTAGATCTTATGCTCTGACTTATCCATTATCCAATTCCATAATCCAACTTCATTCTCCATTATGATTTGATTATCATTCAATGTGTTTTCAATACTAGGAACCAATAAGAATTTATTGTCACCAAAAACAATACTATCTTTTTGTATCTGGACACTTGGTGATCTAAACATGTAACTATAGAGTCTTGAAAAGATTAATATCCCAACAAAGAATAAAATGTACCCAACTATCAAAGGCGGTACAAATGGTATTGATAAATTATTACCAATGGTTGTCATTAAATCATTGACTTTATCAACCACACCCATTGGTGGAGCTTCAGGTTTAGGTTCTTCAACAGGTTCAGATTTAACTTCTTCAACTTTCTTCGAGGATTTACCTTTTTTCTTTTTCCGTTTACCTCCACTTTCCAGTCTAAGAATATCATTTATAGTATCAACTAGAATCTTCATACTTTCCTTCTGTCCATCGATACTTCCTTTCTCAATAGGTCCTTTAATCCATGATTTTCCCAGCCATTCAACTTGAGTTATAACATAGAATTTTGTAGAATTATTCTCACCCCAATGTAAGAAGATTTTAGTCCTGATTTTAAATGCATTCCCACTAGGAACATCAGGAGTTGTTGTGGTTTGCTCAACTAAAATTCTCTTATCAAAATCGAACTCTAGTACTTTATCATTGATAATACACAAGGTTTGTTTAGGTCCAATAGCAGCTCCCAATGGTTTCACATACTTGTAATTTCTTTCCTTATTATTGTTCAGAATCCCTTGAATGTTTTGTTCTTCAATTTGAATATTCTTTTGGTTCTTCAAGATCTTTATATAATAACTATTATCCTTCCCAAATAATAAATTGAAAATGGTTCCAATTGGGGCTTTAAACTCGTCCTCGGTAATAAAAACATCATTATTGGATTTCTCATACCCTAGATCCGTTGGTTCATGAGTTAATGGTCCTATCAAAGGCAATCCATTAAACGTATCCTTAGGAGTTTTTGTACCACTTCTAGATCTCCTACTTTCATCACTATCTGCTTCCTCTAGAGAATCTACACTCAAATTTTCGACTTCACCAATTTGTCCTTCACTGAAAGCATCAACCTCATTACCATTCAAGTCAGCTCCCAGTTCTGAAACGATTTCACCAATGTCATCTTTTACGGTGTCATTACCATTGTCGGCGCTTCGTATAACTTCGTCACTATTAGTCTCGTCACTGTCTTCACCAGAATCTTCCTCATCAAACGCTATACTTTGATCGTTATCAAGTAATACTCTATGCCATACATTCGTCAATAACTTAAAAGTTGAATCTCTTGATACAAACGTGGCAAACGTATACTTTTGATACAAAGTTCTAATGATCATTCCATTAGGAAATAGCACCGCCGTAGATCTTTTCTCGATCTGGACTACTTCTTGTAAGGGAATCAAAAGATTGGTAACCCATCCGAGAATATTTGATTTAAAACATACAAAATTCTCACTTAGGTATAACCGTCCTTGAATCAAAATATCTTTGGATAATGCACATGAAAAATCATCAATCAAGTGTTCTTCACTTGGAATTTTTTTAAATATCTGATGAAAATCTTTATTCCTTCTGTCACTTGCAAACTTTATACTACTTGTTGAAAGAGTACTTTCTTGATCACTAACTATCAACAGCTTTCGATGTTGTTCTTTAACCTCTTGACTCACATCTTTTTGTTCATCTTCATCCATGCCATTAGGAAAATCGTCAAGACTCAAGTTCCCGTCCCCCATGGAATTTACTGGACTTTCTCGTATACTTTCAAAATGAATATTATTGGCGGAAAGGTGATCAAGATCACCATCGTCAGTTTTAATTAGATTATCAAGGTTCTTACTGAAAGTTGACGATCTACCCGTAGATTTAACATCTGATCCGTCTCCACCTTCATTTTCTAATCCTACTTCACTGTTACTCGATGTTCGTTCAGTATCCACAGTCTTGGCAATAGTTTTATGGGCCATATTCAATAATGACGAAAAGATCCCTGAGTCTTCTTCTTTATAATCATTTTTGCTTCTATCCAGGTCTTTATCCTTATCGATTTGTGGGTCTTTGTCAATCTTTATTATTGGTTTCTTAACCGCTGTTCCATTATTCCTTTTTCCGTTACTTCCATGAGTTGGAGTAGATGAATAATCGGGAGTCCTTAACGATTTTTCATCAATTGGTTTCTCAGGACTTGGCTTAAATGAGTTGGACCTGGACCTTGATCGAACAGCCAATGAACTATTTGATCTATTTCTAGTTTCCACTTCTAAGTTCATGGTTGTTCCGCGATCTCTGGGCTGAGAAGATAAGTAGTGAGAGAAATGAGATCACCACAGCAATAGATCGTGAGGGTAGTGGAGTGGTAGTAGTGTATATGTTGCTCGTGAGTGTGATCCTGGTTGGGTGGTGATGTTCATAATCTTGACACCTTCGAACAGGGTTGATATAGTTAGATTTAGCTTACATAATCCCACATATTATGCTCTTAGTGTTCTGGCAGATCACATTCATAATATTCTACGATCATATTAACCGAAGGTTACTAATACAATATCAACTGGTAGCAATATCTAGCAACTTGGCACTAATGCCAAGACGAGTCCCACGACCTAACTACCGACCTAACCTTAGCTTCGTTGCTAAACTTTATTTGAATCGAGACTTCCCCTTTCGTAAACCCGCCTCAGACTTTCTCATTACGGATATAAAAATCGGCAAATTATCGTAACTCAAGTAATGAGCCGTAAATGTTTACCCAACCGGTTTACAGAGACACAAAACCATAAATGTTACACAATCAGGATTCAACACAACTCAAAAGAAGTGTAATAGAACACGAAACAAGATAAATAGTTAAAAAATACGGACCGTCCCCTACACTCAAATCTTAAGACCCTTCAAAAGGCTATCACCGAAACCCCAAACTTAAATCCACAAAAGCCTTAACGGTCGAAGCCGTATCCATCGCAATACAATAATTAACCTACTCAAGACTTGGATTTGAAACCTCAAATAAATAACACCATATGACTCATATTATTCCGTATAACACTCTATACTTACGAAGCTTTAACCCCGAAACCGCAATTATTCCGATGACTTAGCTAAAACTTGACTGGTGAAGTATAACTCAGTAATAATACGTCAACTACGTTTAAATACGTTGCAGATCTGATGTACGTCAAATAGGCTTGGCGTATTTAGCTATCAAATCAAAACCATTGTGTGTTATCAGTGCATTGTTAATTACTCCAAACGGAATTGATTGTGCCTTTACCGGCCCTGAGCGCTATCTCCACAATGAAAATTCCCCTTCTTATAAATACGAAGTTATCCCGAAGAATCAAATTTTCAGTGAAGAAATTTTCTTGAACGAAATAATTCGGTATTTGACGGCATAATTAACGTTAGTATCGTATTTACTATAAAGGACAGTTTACATCACAAATGAGCCAAGAAGATTTAAAGCCGCCAGTTGCTGCAAATTCTAGTTATGAAAGTCTTGAAAAACCAGTTGATAACTTGGATATATCTGATGAAGAAAAAACTGCTAGATGTACTAAATTAGCTCAAGAATTAGGTATAGATGAAAGAAAATTAAATTGGAAAATCGATTTGTGTGTGGTCCCTGCATTTTGTTTACTTTATTTCTTATCATTTTTAGATAGAGTCAATATTTCAAATGCTAAACTTTATGGATTACCAACTGATTTAGGATTAACTGGTGATCAATTTAATGTTGCATTAACGATTTTTTTCGTTCCTTATGTATTTTTTGAAGTTGCTGCAAATTATTTGATTAAAATCGTATCTCCTCATAATTTGTTATCAATATGTATTTTAATGTTTGGAGGTGTTTCTATTGGGATGGGATTTGCTAAAAATTACAGTCAATTATTGGTTTGTAGATTCTTTATTGGTATAACTGAAGCCTCAACATTCCCAGCTATTTTTTATATTTTAAGTTGTTACTATACTAGTAAACAAGCACAAAAAAGATATTCAATTTTCTTTTCATCAACCTGTTTAGCAGGTGGTGCAAGTGGTGCTATTGCTTATAAGATTTATGATTTAGATGGAGTTCACGGTATTGCAGCTTGGAGATGGATTTTCATCGTTGAAGGTTCATTTACTGCTGGATTAGCTATCTTATTATACTTTGTCATTCCTGATTTCCCAGAACAAGCTAAGTTTTTGAATGCTGATGAAAGACAATACTTGAAGTATAAGTTAGAAACTTGGTCAGGTGCCAAATCTGGATTTGAACATAAAGTCCCAATCAAGAAATTCTTAAAAGGATTAAAAGATTGGTTTGTATGGATGCCAGCATTAGCTTATTTCGGATTCATTATTCCATCTTATGGATATGCTTACTTCGCTCCAACTATTATTGCCACTATGAACTTTGATGGTGGAGCTGTTAGAGCTAATCAATTATCTATTGCTCCATGGTGTGTAGCATTTGCTATTTCTATCACCTTAGCAGTTTTGTCTGATTATTATAAGAGGAGATTTCCATTTGTTATGGGATGTTTGATTATGGCTATTGTTGGATTAGCAATGGTATTAGGATCAAAAACCGCTGGAGTAAGATTCGCTGGTTGTTTCTTAACTACTTCCGGTCTTTATAGTGGTATGCCTTTGTTGGTTTGTTGGTCATCGATCAATATAGCGGGACATACTAGAAAATCCCTTGCAACTTCAACTCAAATTGGATTTGGTAATATCGGTGGTATTATTGCTACTTTTATTTTCTTAGCAACTGATGCTCCAGTTTACAGAAAGGGGTTGGCCGTAAGTATTAGTTCCTGTTGTTTTGCCATCTTATGCACTTGTGGATACCTTTTCATTTGTTATAGAGCTAATCAAGCTAAAAGACTGGAGAAGTATATACAAGAATTCGATCAATTAAGTGAAGAAGATCAAATTCATGCTGGTGATAAAAACCCAAGTTTTAGTTATTTATATTAATGTTAAAGTAAGAATAAAAGTTAATTCAAGTCATTCGTTGTATATATGTAATATAGTGTAGTTTGACCGAGCGAGTCTCTTATAAGTAATGAACAAATAAACTAGGTCATTCAAACAATGTTTGCCCCGTGTACATGGTATAGGTGTACGGTACCATGATCTTTAGTCACCACTATCGCTCAATAACGTAATCGGATGAGTGTCACCACATCCTACGGACTTACCAGTGAACGGTGGGGAAAAAATCATATGAGACCGAACGCGACCTCCGCGACTTAAGTTCCTCACTGACTTCCTCACTCACTACCATGGCAATCTTTTCAACATTAAGTCAATTTTTCAATAAACATAAGAGGAAAATCCTTATTACTGCTGGGGTAGGTATATCCACGTATTACTTAGTTCACTACTTTGTTATTAGTAAGTTTCAAAATTTCCGTAACAATCTCCAACAAGAATTATTTATTAAGGAACAAATAAAGCGAAGGTTCATTCAAACTCAAAATGATTGTTATTATACGTTGTTGGCATTATTACCAGTATTAATCCAACCCATAGTTAACAATTCACCAATTGAGTTAATCACCAAAGCTTTAAAAATGAAGAAATCCTCAAAAACTGAAAGTTTGGCTGGTAGTGTTAGTGGTCAACAACCTCAAGGAGGACAAGAGATTAGTGATAGTTTATTAACTACTGATAATTTGATTCTTCATTCCACTAATGACAATGAATTATCAACCTATTTAAACCGTTCCAAAACCGATTTGTGGAAATTACTAAAGACTAAGACCCTTACCAGGTTCCTTACCCTTAATTATTCAATTTGTAGTTTATTATTATTAACGAGATTACAATTGAATATTTTAGCCAGAAAATCGTATTTACAAAGTGCTATAATGATGACTAATAAGAATATTAATGTCAACCAAGAGAAAGATTCACAAGAGTACTTTATTGAACAAAGTTATTTAAGTCTCAGTTGGTGGTTGTTGAATAAAGGATGGGAAACTTTGAACCATCAGATTGAGCTGATTGTGGAAGAGAAGTTCAAATTGATTAATGCTCGTACAGAATTATCAATTGAAGAATTCAATCAGTTATTACTTGAAACCATTGATGAAATAAATTTAAATAAACCACTCATAATAAATTCCATCTGGCCAGGATTAGATGATTTAAATTTGACCCTTTTAAACACAGCACCTTCCTTGATCAATGAGTATAATGAATCATTCATAAAGTTGATAAATGAAACCAATTTGATCATAAATAATGAATTTTTCACAAACGTGTTAAATGATATGATATTAAGTAATTTAGCAACCTTGAATGGAAATTTGAATGAGAACTTGTCCAATACGAAGTTGGCTAATTTCTTAGCACAATTATCAATTCAATGTGAAGTATTGAGTAATAATAACCATGTAGATGGAAGTTTTGAGGGAGAATTGATGGGTAATGAGTATGTGAATAGATTGAATGATTTAGATAGTTTAGATGATTTTAGTGCTAGTATTTACCTGAACATTGAATAATCAGCAAAGTGACGTTAATGACCAACAAGTGACTAACCACCAAAGTAAGTTATTCAAGGTAATGTTCATACCAACCAAAGCCCAACAAAAGCCCAACTAAAGCTTGCTATATTGTACTTATATGGCTCTCTCATTGTGTCAATAAATGACACCAAGTAACAACACAGCTGGCTGCTCAATACAATCCTATAGATGATTCAATATACAACTCTTAGATTTTCTGCTACTATAGCGTAAAGTATTGTAATCAGGCACGCTCGCCGCTCACTTGCAACATAGAACATCTCGCACAACCAACCGCAAAAACTTACCTTACCTTACTAACCACCCATCATAAATCCGATATAATATGCCGTCAAATTCGCCGTTCAAAGTCGACAAACTTAGTAAATTACCAACGACATCAGACGAAGAACTAAAACAACTAGAAACTCAGATTCAACTGGAGTTTAAATCTATAGTTAAACAGTACCTTGAGAGTCGATTATCAAGAACTGATCATTTACTTGATAAATTAGATGATCAAATCAAACAGTTTCAAGATAATGATAAAGCATGGTCTAAGGTGTATGGGTTTGAAACAGAAACCATTGAAAACATTAAAATCAACCAGGAGAACATTATTAATGGTAGTAGGAATGGAATAAAGAATTATCAAGAATTCGAAAAGGAAGTGATTGAAATCATTCAAAACATTCAAAGTCCATTAACTCTTGATCCGTTTTTGAATGAAAAAGAGACTTTGGCATTTAATAAGTTTTTTAAACCAAGTTTAACTAATTCTATAACAGAATTAAATACCATTAGTAATGAGAGTAAGTACCAAATACAGTTGATAAAAGATGATACCGAGCGGGAGAAAGTTAATATATGGATGGCATATCGTAGGAAACTTGGTGATGAAAGAGATCGGTTGATCAATAAACATTTGGACGATTTACAACAATTAAATAAAGAATTTTATAATGAGACTGAGTCCAAGGATTTCCAAAATGATTGGGACAAGTACCATAAGAGTGTCGTTACCGTCAAGGATATAGGGACGGAAGAGAGCAGAATCGAAGTTACGAATATTAAGAATAGTATTTTACGGAATTTACCGGGAGAGTTGAGTAATTGTAAGGGATTAAGTGAAGAGGAGATAGAGGAAGATATGAGACTTTTAGGGAATGATAGACCGGTTGAAGTGATGAGACAGGCAGTGAATAATGATGTAGAGGGATATGGGGAGTTAGTAGAGGGGTATGGGCCTGTGTTACCTGAGTTGCCTCCCATAGAGTCGTTCAATGACCCGATATAATACCTGATCGAAGCAGTAACACCTGAGTGAAGCGTGATGCTGTTTGTTGAGATAGAGCCCTTGGCACCTATATAGAGATAACGATTGTAATATATAATTCTATGTATCAAAGCATCAAGCGAAGTGACGTTGTTATCTATCGTAAAGAACACTGACGTTAAATATAGTTCTATATACCTCTCCTCTTAAATACTAGATCTCAAGCAATCCCCTTGCTTCTCTCATGAATCACCGTTCAAGAATCACTTTCAAGTAATAAACTAGCATTCTTCAACCCAGCCTCCTCGATACTCATATCCAAACTCTCAATTAACTTCAATCCCCTATTGGCAGTGTTACTTAAATTAAACTTCTTATACTCTTCCTGACTGGACTTCAACCATTCATAAATAACCACCACTTTATCAGCCAAATTGAACTTCTGTACTAATCTCTTACCATTTGGAAATCTTATTTGGATCCTTGTGCTTGGTGAATCATCTGGTGTATATTCCTTAGGCACTATAGCATCGAAGGGGTCGGTAGGTGCTGATGTTGGGGCTGTAGATGTACTTGGAACGTTAGGGGTGGCCAAATCAGGGGTTGATTCCGATACTGACGATAAACTTTGTTTCATTGCATATTCTATTTGTTGTTCTTCTGACATTTCATCAGGATTGAATTTCTTTTCGTGTTGAATAATAGGATTATTAGAATTTGGTAATAATGAGAAATCATTTAAAAACTTGTCAACTAATTCCAACCATTCCTCAACATCTGGTACAGACCCTTCCACAAACTTGTAGACTCTTTCACCAGTCAATGGATCCAAAATCGATATATGAGGGAATTTGTCCAACGAATAAAAATTCTTGTAATTCAATCCATTTGGCGAATCGTGTTGATATTGTAAAAAGATGAAATGCTTGCGTACACAATCTTTAATCCTTTCATCACTCCAGAAATCTCGATTAAGGACCTGACATACGAATTCTGTTGAATCTTGAATGTTAATCAATATCCATTTTTGTTGTTGCCTTCCCAATAACTTGGCTCCATTGATATCAACTTTCTCCATTATATCAAATGGTGGACGGAACAAATTAGCTAATCTTCTTTGTGTGCTGGTTAATTCATTTATTCTTGTTTGTCTGACTCTTCTTCTTCTACTTCTAGGCCTCGAAGTTGGAATAACTTCACCATCACTATCCAATTCAATAATATCGGGGTTTTCGTCATCGTCTTCTTCTTCAAACTCGGGCTCATCATCACTCAATTCTTCAACTCTATTCTGATAATATTCTGTTTCATCTTCATCAAACCTTTGATTGAAAATGCCAACTCTTCCACTACCAAAAATATCTGTAGGTCTTGGGATTTGTGGTTGATAATCATCGAATGAATCAACTAACGTCTCATGTCTATGAATATTAGTATCGGCTTCTCGAACATTATCAGATCCGTAAGCTTCTTGTTGTAATCTTTGAGCTAACTCCTCATCATTTCCACTGGGAGCAGCTGGGGCCTGTCCTTGACCTGATTCTAAGAATAATTGTACAGCATACTCTAAATTATTACCAGTTAATTCAAGGTACTGTTTAGCAATTGCTTCATCTGACGTTCCTGTGAAATCAAGGAACGATACAATTAATTCGTCCATGTTATTCTCTATTAACTATTTGTAATTGTGCTTGTATTTGTGCTTACGGTGGAATTAATAATATGTGGTGCTAATGATCGTATGCTATTTTGCCTTTGATCGCACTATCTCATTTGACTATACACTACACTTTCTCGCGCTGTGCTGCACAGTCACTCAAACACATTGGTTGTCGTAAGTCGTATTGTTAGCTGTCGCGAGATATCAGCTGAAACAGTCATCAATGTTGTTGAATTGGCAAGTAGTCGACTTTGATGTACTGCCAACTACTGCCTGATTATTACCACCCTCTCCCTAACTTTTCGCCTATCGTCTCTCCCGTTCCCACCAAAACAAATCTCTGATCCGTAATTGAACGGTTGAGCCACACTCGCGATGTTGAGTCAAAGAACTCAAAGGAAAACTCCAAATCATCAGAAATCTCACTATAAACTTGAATTCAAATTCCCAGTAAAAGTCATAGCAAAATTCATTAAATTGAACCTGCAATTACATATAAACGTTCTAAGTTTGATTTTTATCATTTACTAACAACTTCCATCAAATCCCATTAGAATCTCGTCAAGTTACGGTTATAATATCCCCACATCTAAGATATTACCAAACCTTACTTGTTATAAGTTCTTAATTCATTTACAGGATACTCCACCATGGAAGAATACAATCAATACAGTAATGGAAAGTTGTTGAAAGATCGGTATAGTAAAATAGCAGAATTAAATGAAGGATCTTATGGGTTAGTGACTGTTGCTAAAGATACTAAGAATAATCGATTAGTTGCAGTTAAATTCATTTATCCTTTGAATTATAAGAAACACAAAGACAATCCAAGACCTTCTTCATCCCCTGCAAAATTACGTAATAAACCAGTTGAACAAAATGAACAAAACGACAATAATCGTCAGAATACTAATGAGATCTTAAAATCTTTGTACGAAGAGGCTGCTAAAGAAATTGCCATTCATCAAATTTTAGGTAGTCATCCTAATATATCGGAATTATATGATCATTTTGATTCGTATTTAGTTCTAGAATATTGTAGTAGAGGAGATTTATATGAAGCTATTCAGAATGGACAAGGTCCAACAACTTCTAAAGATATTAAAGATGTGTTTTATCAAATTTTAGATGCTTTAGAGTATTGCCACTCTAATGGAGTTTACCATCGTGATTTAAAGCCAGAGAATATCTTAATTGATGAAGATTGGTCTTTGAAACTTTGTGATTGGGGTTTGGCTACTACTTGTAAGAAAATCTACGATAAGAATGAATTTGATATTGGTTCGGAACGTTATATGGCCCCAGAGTTATTTGACAATGAAATAGAATATTATGATGCTTCAAAGATTGATATTTGGTCAATTGGGATTATTTTATTAACGATTGTATTCCATAAGAATCCGTTTGAAGTGGCTAATTATTCTGATAAACGGTTCTTACAATTCGCAACCAGTAGAGAATCACTTTTCGATGTATTTTCGACCATGACTGGTGACTTATTTTCAGTCTTGCGTTACTGCCTCAACATCGATCCTAATAATCGTGATTTAACATCTGTACGTAAAGAATTAGATATTTTGAACTTCTTCACTATTGATGAAGAAGATTGGGGAAGTGACGTTTCATATGAAACTGATGATGAAAGTGATTTGAATCATTATAGTGAAGTGGATGATGATACTACCGTAAGTGGAGGTGATAGTATTAAGAATAAACCAGTGTTTGAAGTTGAAGAAGTTGGTGTTAGTGAAGCGCTAATTAAAGAAGATGAAGAAGAACACGAGGAAGGCGATTCAACTTTCTATATGGATGAAGATGCTGATAAATCCAATTCAACCTTACAGAAATCCCCTCAACACAATAATTCATCACCTTCGCCACCACAAACTGAACAATGGCCTAAATATAATGAAAGAGCTGAAGCATTGTTATCCAATAACACTAGTCTTAAACCTATTCCTATCGATGAGAGTTTCAACAGCCGGACTAAGTACTTTAAATCTAATAGAAAGCCTATTGGAGTTGTTTCGTATAACAGTTATCAAAATCGTCATAATTTTCAATCCAATAAAAACAAATTCAATCGTGAAGATTTCTTCACTCCTAAATCGGTTTTCAATCATTATATGAATAAGTATGGAGAGAAGTTTAACAATCAATATTTACAACCAACTAATAAACAACATAAAAAGAAACCGAATTATTGGAAGAAAAATAATAAGCCAAAAACTTGGAAAAAAAATTACAGAAATACAAGACAAAATAAACCAAATAGAGGTAGTAATAGAAACAATCCTCATAGTCAAAGTCATAATAATCACAATAGACATAAGAGTGATTTAGGTAAACATGATTATAAACATGATTTTATACCTAAAAGAAAGGCTGAATCTTTTTCATCAACTAGATCGAAAGTATCACCGATTCAACCAAATCATCATCATAATAATGGGAAATATATCCCACCATTTATGAGATCTCCTAATTATAAATCACCAAATATTGCTCCGTTAAATGAAGCAATAGATAATTTAAATTTAAATGATTATGAAGTATTTGAATTAGAAGATGATTTCAGTTTGGATAATTCAAAACCTTATGATAAACCTTATGATAAGAAAGATTTGCATAATAATGATAATGTCCATGGCATTAAACCAATGTCATTTAATGATCTAGCATCTGATTCTCATGGGAAGTATGTACCACCATTCAGAAGAGGCTCACAATCGGAAAAGAAAAGGAAGCAATTTGATTTAGATATAAATTCTGCTTCGGTTCCCAGTAGTCTGACTGATTGGTTTAGTTATAGGAGAGATTGGACTGCTTATGAGTAGGCTGAGCAAAAACACCTGAGCCATGCCAAGGTTTTAGCGAGGCTATCGGTAGTCTGGTCAGGCATCCTGGTAACGATAATTTGGTCGCTAGATTTCCACTCAAAGCCCCATAGTACATATTTCATATAAGAACTTTTACACTTTGCTCTCTACATCTTAGCCTATCTCCGAGATACCCCCCTCTTCTTATGATTAACTCTAAGAGCAATTGGTGGAATAATACGGAAATTAGTATTGTGTTAAACAATAACTTTGTTTACTCATTGTTAAGAAATCTCAGCCTGCGGTCTGGTTAAAGTGAGATAGTAAATGAGACCATAGTGAATAAGTGAGACAAACGAGACAACCATGAGAAACGTAAACAACGATCTATGCCACGTCATCACGTAACTAGAGATAAGGCATGAACATCAAGCAGGGTCTAATTACAGGGACTGTTAAATTCAGCACATAACTAAAACAACTAAACTCTAAACAATAGATTAAAATCGCCGTAAATAAAGTTAAAGTGACTATTTACTCATTGCCTAAATAGGAAGTTCGCCCTTATACGAAACGTTTCATGATAAAATCTGAAACGATTTGAAACATTGTTTTCATGTACACATTATATGCTTTAATAATAAACATTTAAGGTACACATTATTAGACTGAGTTTAGATCCAAGTCTAGAATTAAGCCCTTACCTCGTAAACTACCATATTTACTAAATAATCCCTATAATCTCGTCAGTTTTTATGTATAATTTCTAAAAAGCAAATCTTATAAATAACCGGCAAAGTTTCAAAATTGTATTTGTAACAGATAAAGATCATCGAGTTAGCCTAATTAAGAGTCAGTACCGGGAATTTAAGTTTAAGAGCTTTTGACAAAAGAGGATAACATAAGGAGAACATTAAACATTATATTGATATTTCAAACCTCATATATTCAGAAGTCATCAAGTCACAACATCAAACTTCAAACCAGTAACTAATACCACAATCACTACAGTTTTAAAAGCGGAGTCTGGATTTGTTTCGTGTGGAAAAATTTTCCAACAAATTTGTAACAGAATTGCGAAACAAAAAAACACACACACTCCCTTGTACTATTATCAACTGAGTACCACCTACAATTGCTGAATCTTTAAAAGGATTGGCATCAAACATACAATAGGGTACACCATATATAAAGTCATACAAACTAATACACTCATTTAAACCTCAGAAATTTCAAGTTTGGACTTCCCCGTAATATCTTTCGTCAAGTGTTTCAGATTGTAAGAGATTTAAAACATGGCTGAGAAATCAGATATCAAGCAAAGAATTAAAAATGCTGATATAACCGATGAAGTCAAGGAAAGTTTAAGGCTTATAGAAGACTTAAATTTCTTTTTGGCCACGGCCCCAGCTAATTGGCAAAAGAATCAAGTTATAAGACGATATTATTTGAAGAATGATGAAGGGTTCATAAGTTGTATATTTTGGAATAATCTTTACTTTATAACTGGAACTGATATAGTGCGGTGTATAGCGTATAAGTTTCAGCATTTTGGACGAGAAATCTTAGATAGAAAGAAATTTGAAGAAGGGATCTTTTCAGATCTAAGAAATTTAAAATGCGGGACTGATGCTATATTAGAACCACCTAAATCGGAGTTTTTAAACTTCTTATATAAAAATGCATGTTTAAGGACCCAGAAGAAACAAAAGGTTTTCTTTTGGTTTAATGTTCCCCATGAAAAGTTAATGAGAGATGCTTTGGATCGTGATATGAAGAAAGAGAGATCTAATCAACAACCAACCACAAAAGCTAGTAGAGAACCATCACTCAGTTTTGATTTTGGTGAAGAGAAATTATTATACAATTATCTTATTGATCAGGATAATAATAAGTTTTATAGTTCTAATGATAGTACCGAAGCTGATACCACGTCTACTACCAATAATAGTAATGAAGCTGAAGAAGATAAACCTAAAAAGAAGAAAAAGGAAGTCAAATTCGATTCGAATTCTTCTCCTGAGTATACCACTACAACGCTAAATAAGACTAATGATCATGAGTTTCTCAACCAGGAAACTCCCGAAGATTATAAACATCAAAGTGATGATGAAGATTTTCCGTTGGACTATTTTGAAGAAAGCTCTAACGAATATATCACTATGGACCTCCCGTCAAATTATCATCCATTTGTCGATGAGAACTATAATGAGAATATGGTACCCTATCCCGTGCAGCAAGTGGCTGCAAATGATGAGTTTTTGATCGAACAAACATTGCCTATAAAAACACCAATTCCTTTACAATTATCTGCTAAGTTCCCTACATCATCTAACCCGGATGAATACTATAACTTCCCACCGCTTTCAGGCCGGTTCCAAACGTTCCCCAGGTCAGCATTTGAAAATCAACCATTGACATTTTCGGCATCAACTCCAACTCAAGCTCATCATAATCCAATGATCTTACCACCACCGGAGTACTTACAATCTTATGATCCAATGATGAATCATGTGATGGTGATGAATGAGTATAACGAACCGGTTTATCAGGTAATGAATCCCTATCAGTACTTACCGCCAGTTGATCCGGCCCAGAGTACGCCTACCAATCCCACGAATCCCATGAGTTCCACGACCACCACAAACCCCAATCCTAGCACCACAAACACCAATAGTGCAAGCTCCACTGCCACAAATGCTGCCATAAGCTCAGCTACAAATACTGCCACAAGTACTGCCAGTACAGCTACCACTGGTGAAACGAAGGAAACACCTACTACCAGCATCAAAGACATTCCACCAATTGCAGGACCACCTACAACCCAAACTATCACAGTACCTCCAAACTTACATGGGCCTATTGGCTCACCATATACCGCGACTTTTGGTCCATATCCTTATTCTTTCATCCTTAGTCCTACCATACAAGGCCCTTCTCAGCGTCAACAACTTATCAGTGCTAATATGAAGAAGAAGAAACATCAGATGTTGAAGGGAAATCTAGCCACGCCTATCATGGTACCACCATCAGCTCATCCTACTCCTGGGTCATCCAAGGATCACATTCATTTCACAAACCCAAAGGGTCGTATACAAAAGCCTAAGAAGAAGGAAAAAGCAACTTCTGAAAAGAGTCTGTAATATTCTGTATATATTGTATAATACAACTATTTTACATAGTAAACCGAGAGAACACTATATCTAATGTAGCGAGGGCCAACGTACTTCCCTAAGTCTACTCTCCTCTGGTCTAAACTCTACTATAATACTCTATCAACTTTCTTTGTGAATTGCTCAACTTATCAAAGACAACACTTTCATTAAACCTCATTAAATTCCCATAAATTATCACTACAATCCTCCTTATCTCAATCTTATCATGATTGATATACTCAAACAATTTAGGTTCTAATAACTTCAAAACTTTCTCATCATTGACGAATTCTTGAGACAATACTTTTCTAATACACTCGAAAATGAATGTCAACTTCTTTGGCACTAAGTCACTATTCAATTCTTCAATCACCAATTGTAAAACATTGACCCTTTCTTCTATTGAAGTACCAATCATTTCATCAAAGATCTCGTCAATAGCATGATCAAATTCAATGGAATTAAACCCCTCATCTTTACATGACTTTACTAATAACTTGAACACTCTCTTACTATCCATTTGAACTTTATTTATAAACAACTGTTTAAGAATTATCAATCCGTTAAGGACTTTACTTTCATCCTTATTAATTTCAAAGAATTTCCATAAATTGTCTTTGATTTGTGTCAACCCAGCACCATAAAAATACTTGGTAAAATCCATTTCATATTGCAGTGGGCTTTGAAGAATACTTAAAAGCTTACACAATTCACTAGAACTGATAGTGTTATCTCCAACCTTCTTACAATAACTTTCGTATTCATTTCTTGTGATCTCTGTATCCTCGATAGTCAAGTTAGCTAATTGAAAGTTGAACCAATTAAGTTCTGTGTAGTTGTATTTGCTATTCTTTTTGGGTGACCCTCTATAGTATTGGTCTTCATAGATATTGATTGGTTTGTTCTTATCAGAAATTGACTTGAGAGGATCAATTTTATCAACAAGGGTTTGGAGTGGATCAAATCTTTGAGGACTGATACTTACTCTACCAAATTTGTCGATAAGCTCCTTGGAATTGGGTCTATAGAAGATTGATTCTTCTCCTTCTTTACCCGAAGGAACAGAAGGTAAGGAGTTTCTTTTAGGACTTCTCTTGAGAATCTCAATATCCTTCTGTGGGCTATCAATAACGCCTTTAGATTGAGCACTTTCTTCAAGGCTCTCTTGGGGTTCCTTCACTTCGGTTGCAGACTCCTTCTCCACTTTGATATCCTCTTCTAGAATCATATCCTTGATAGCTTCTTGTTCCTTGGGTTCAGCACTAGACTCTATGGCAGAATAGCGAAGAAACGAATCAAACTCTCTTTCTTTAACCTCCTTCTCTATTGGTTTATGGGTGGTAACTCCATCAATAATATCAAAGATATCTCCCGGGTTATTTGGACTAATTTGTGCTGGGCTTTCAAGTTTCGGTGGACTAACTTTTGGTAAATTTGGAGGTTTGATAGGACTACTCTTGATTGGACTGCCTCTAACTGAGCTTACTTTTGGACTAACTCTTACTGGACTTACAGTTGGTTGTGCCGCTGGACTAGCTGTTGGTAGGATTACTTTTGGAGGACTTAATTTGAAACTGCCCTTGACAACTTCTGTCGTTTTTTCTTCATCGACTTCCATTTTGTCTTCTTTAGGTTCTGGTTCTGCGTGTGATACTTCTTTGATCGTTTCCTTCCCTTCCTTAGCCTCTTCCTTAGACTCATCCTTCTGTTCCCCATCTCTTGTCTCTTGAATATCTTCCATATCTAAAGTTTCTTCTTTAATTTCTTTGATTTCTTCCTTTTCTCCACCCTTGGGTGCCTCAATATCAATATTGACCTCTTTAGTGTCTATATCTTCCTTCGTAGATTCAACTAGTTCTGGATTTAAATCCTTGAACAAATCATCTCTAATTTCTCTAGATTCCTCTTTAACAGGAGACTTCTTTGGTGATTTCTTTACATTAAAATCAATGCCAATCGTCAAGGTATGTTGAGTCAAAGTATGAGTTAATTCAGTTATTGAATCTAAGTCAACAATGATTCCAACTTCATCTTTAATTCTAGCATCGAATTCACTCAACTCGGTTGTAAAGATACCCTGATTGATACCATACAATTTCAGTAACACCTTGGAGTATAATTCATACAAGGGGGTAGATTTTACTAGGTTTACAAGATTGAACAAGTTAATGATCGTACCGGAAAAGTTCTTATCATCAATGGCCATGATTTCCAAACTTAAACTCATGAACTCCATAACTGATTTAATGATAATAGATTTATATTTTATAGCTTGATCCATCAATACTTTGTCTCTTGGACTTTCTAAGTTATTACAATATGATAAAAGACCGTTGATGGAATCATAAATATCGTCACGCTCGAGTAAATCAATCATAGTTTGAGTTAATGTTTGATCTATTGGTTTAAGGATCATTACAATTCTAAAAAAATCCATGGGCTTGAAGAATCGTTTGACTTGTGATAACTTGTACTCAAACAATGGTTTAAGAAGTTCAATATCAACCTTAGAAATCCTTGTTAATGATTGATTGACTTCTGGTGGTAAGTCTTCATCTATAGCATACCCAACAAGGCTTATTCCTTCTTTGAGGAAAGTTTTATCTGATTTGGAGAGGAATATAACTATAGGGTCATCTTGAGATTTGTAAGGAATTGGAGATTCTGATTTAGTTGGTACTTCTAATGGTGGTAAGTCTGGTGATAATTCTGGTGATAATTCTGGTACTTCTCTTGGTTTATAAGTCAACTTTGGTTCTAATTTAATATCCTTCCACATGGGTTTAGGTTTTTCTTCTTGTCTCTCTCTAACTTCTGGAACTCTAAAAGATTTCAATTCTCTAATTGAATCGGAAATAACTCTCTTATCTTTTGGTTCTGGTTGTTGTTTAGGAGGAGAATGAACTGGAGAATATGATGATGATTTCTTATGAGAAACTCTTGCTAAGTTTGGATTAATAATTGGTCTTTGAATTGGTCTGGAAGGGGGTCTTGAAGTAGGCCTAGAAGCAGGTCTTGAAGTAGGCCTTGAAGTAGGCCTAGACATGGACTTACCGTTAACTCCAGGTTTTGATCTCTCAATGGCCTTAACAATATTCGGTTCTAATTTCATTAATAAATTCTCCTGCTCATTCGGAAAGTACTTGATAAACGACCAGTAAGTGTCTTTGGAGTTTGCTCTAACTGCAGGATTAGGGTCAGACAAAAGCTTGCTCAAAGTTCTACTCACGATATCAAACCCTTGGGTTACTAAAATGTTATTGTACTTTATAATAAGAATTTGTAACCATGTTGCAGCATAAGATCTGACCTTTATGTTTTTATCTAAAGAGAGGGCATTGATCTTTGAAAGGTACTTTGTATGGTAATTACTACTAAGGAATATTCCACAAATAGCAGTATGTGCTTGTTGAGATGCAATGTTTTTAGTAGCTGAGCATAATTTGATTAATGTGGGAAGGAAAAGATCAATAAGGGAATCAAACTGCACACCCAAGATCATTACTGATTCTTTGATCAACTGACACCCGTGACTTGATAATGTGGTTCTTAATGATGATATGGCTTTGTTGATACCTTCACTAAGTGTTTTCATGCATTGTTTGAAATCATGAAGATAATCAAGCGCATTACCTCGTACTAATTGTCTGAGAGTTATTATTGCCTTCTCTCTTTGATTCCAATTATGTTCAGTTTCTTTGCTTGTAAATGCTGGTAAAAGGGTAGTAGTTAAACGATGAAGGTCTTCGGGGTGGTGAATATCCTTTGGTTTGATGGTCTTATCTATTGGGAAACTTAGTAGTTTATGAGTGATTTCTTGGATATCCGAGTTTTCTTCTGTTTCTTCAGATTGTGTTTGTTGTGGGGATTCTATTATGGGTTTTATCTCTGAATTTATTTCTGATCTTTCAATTCTTTCTGATCTTTCTGGTCTTATTGGTGCTCTTACAGGAGCCCTCGAAGAAGCCCTAGAAATCTCCCTTGATGGTAAGCCAAAATCTCTCACTCTAGGCTTAGATAACCTATCAATCGAACTCTCAAAAACAAATCCTATGTTTTCCATTCTCTTCTTCAACCCCTCTTCAATATTCTTTCCCTCTAATTCTTTAACTAAAATATTCCCTCTGGTTTTAAAGAACTGTAAAAAACAATCAACTACTTCATATTTCCCCATACTATAACTTTTGATTACACTATCAACTATACTATGCATATAAGGTTTGATATCAAATCTTATTCCCGTATCTTCGAAACTTATTATTAACTGTATACACTCTATGATGATTTTTGGGTTTCTATGACACAACCCACTATTGAAGTAAGGAATTATGGACTTAGGGGCTAACAAATAAAACCCTTCCAATGCACTTTTAGCTAACATTACTGTTGATTCACTTGAATCTCCTAATCTATTGATTAATATAGGTAATACCAAATACGCTTGGTTTTGTAGAATGTTCCCCGATTTGTCCTGGGTAGTAACTCTTCTAATTAATGAACACAATACATTGAAACTTGTAGCCAGAATTTCAGGAGTTTCAACGGCTATAGCTAAAGCTTGAAAATATTGGGGAATTTGTGATACATCAAGAAATTCTCGCTTGACGTATTTTTTGAATGATTTTATTAGTTGGAGTTTGGTATCGTTGGTGTTTGCATCATTGGCTATGGTGGCATATAGTTCATCTCCACTTACTCCTATATCTGACATGTTGGATGATGTAGATGGATGTGCTTTGTGTATGGTATGTGTACGCGCGAAGTAAACAACGCGAGCGCGGACTGAAATGGTGATCTAGCGCTAGGGATCTGTCAGAGTCTGAGAGATTTTGTTTAGCCGCCGTAAAAGTAAGCACGCCAGGAACAATGGTAACACTATTGTCATTGTTGAAAGTCAAATTTTCAGGATTGTAACCTATCGTCCCCCGCAAAAGTTTATTGCTTAATGAAGCGATACTACAGTAAATCTCCTTTCATTTCATCCTTAAAAGAAATTCTTATATCTAATAAAAATGCCGTATTGACATCCTACCCTGCAATGACGACAAAAACGACAAAGACCTAACTCAGATCAAAACTCATTTTCGGAGATATTCACAGAGCTCGTCCGTACTGAGCTATAAACTGTGGTTTTCGCAACCTCATGGTTGCAAATGGAAGTGTTCTTTTTTTTTTAAAGTCAAAACTGAAAGAAATAGAACGGGCCCGGTGGTATTATGGCAAATGAAAGTCTCATGTAGTGTAAACATACGAATTTACAAAGTGCATAAAAATCCTGGAAGATATAATTCGAAAGGTATGGCTCCTAATTTAGGCAATGTAGCCCCGTAACTTAATACCTTATACGGCACAAAGCCACATTATATTGATGATTAATGTTGCATTGATCTTATAACGCCATTTAAAGTTTGGATGCCTATAAATACGGTTAAATTCCATTGTATTTATTCAAGCTCTATGTCAAAAATCAATAAAACCGAAGGTATCCAAGATACTGAAAGCCCTAAAAATGATGAAACCTCTAATGGTAATGATGAAAAACAAACTGGGTTTAATGAAGATCAATATTCTGATATTTCCGAACAATACGATATCGATGAAGAGTCCAACTACAACACCAATTATGTAGATGATTATAATCCTAAAGGGTTAAGAAAACCAACTAAAAGGGAACAACAAACTCTTAGAAGAGTACTAGGGTCTGCACCTAAAATAGCTTACTTGATTTGTGTAGTAGAACTTGCAGAAAGAGCTTCTTATTATTCAGTTACAGGATTATTAGCTAACTTTATTCAAAGACCTTTACCAGAAGGTTCAACTACTGGAAAGGTACCAAAAGGACCTGGTAGTGGTGATAAATCAGCCGGAGCTCTAGGTTTAGGCTTACCTACAGCCACAGCCTTGACTTTATTATTAGACTTTTTGGTTTACCTTGTTCCATTATATGGAGGATTTGTTGCTGATATTAAACTTGGGAGATTAAAGGCTATTTGGGTTGGTGTAGCAGCTGGATTTGTTTCTCATATTTTGTTTATTATAGCAGGAGCCCCTTCTGTTATTGCTAGTGGCCATGCTATAGTTCCTACCATCTTTGCGATTCTTACCTTATGTGTTGGTACAGGGTTCATTAAGCCTAATTTGTTGCCATTATTGATGGACCAGTACAGGTTTGATACTGACGTAGTAAAGGTTTTACCTACTGGGGAGAAAGTTATTGTTGATAGAGAAAAGACATTGGAGAGAATGCCTTTGATTTTTTATTGGTCGATTAATATTGGAGCCTTCTTTAAATTAGCAACTTCATACTGTGCTAGAAGAATTGGATTCTGGTTTGGTTTCTTTATCCCAATTATCATGTACTTATTCTTACCAGTAATTTTGTTCATTGTAGGTCCAAAATTGTATATAGCTGAAAGGCAAGAATCAATTTTGGTCAATGCTACAAAAATCTTCAAAGTGGTTTTTGAAAAGGGTTGGACTAAAAGGTATAAAGAAGGGAATTTTTGGAGATATGCCAAACCATCGGTTTTAGCTGAAAATGGTAGAGATTATTATAAGAAGACGAAGAACGGAACAAAACGGATTTCCTGGACTGATCAATTGGTGCTTGATGTAGCTCAAACCATTAAAGCTTGTAAGATTTTTATATATATGCCGATATATTTCATGAACGATGGAGGTATTGGGTCTGTTCAAACGTCACAGGCAGGATCCATGTCTTTAAATGGAGTTCCTAATGATTTGTTCGGTAACTTTAATCCTTTAACGATTATTGTCCTCGTACCTATTTTGGATTATGTTATTTACCCATTATTGAGGAAGTATAAAATCAATTTTAAACCCGTTTACAGAATCTGTTTAGGGTACATTTTAGCAGCATCTTCACAAATAGCAGGGGCCGTTATTCAACACTTTATTTATAAAAAATCACCTTGTGGAAACAAAGCTACAACCTGTGATGATGTAGCACCAATTTCAGCTTGGGTTGAAGTTCTTTTATATATCCTTCAAGCATCTTCTGAATGTTTCACCGTCACTACAGCTTATGAGTTAGCTTATACGAGATCACCACCTCATTTGAAATCTTTAGTTGTAGCTATATTCTTAGCTATGTATTCATTATCAGCAGCCTTGTCGCAAGCGGTTACTCCAGCATTGAACGATCCAAATATCACCTGGGCATTCACAGCCATGGCAGTGGTTGGGTTTGTATTTACTGCTGCGTTCTGGCTTCATTTCAGAAACTTACATATTGAGATGGAGCAGGAAAGAATTGAGAGAGAAATTGCCGATAAGAAGTTAAACGAATTGATTACTCATGGAGCAGTTGAACATGATGAAAATTTGGAAGTCGTCACTTCCATAAAGTCTGCTGTTGGTAAGTAATCTCATCACCAGAGCGTATTATGATATACACTCGCTCCTTCGTATAGACCCTTGCGGGGAAAAAGAGAGAAAATTGGAACTTAATATAATAAATTTTTATTTAGTGACTTCCGAATCTCTTTTCTGGGGTAAGCACCATTACCAGAGACTTATGGAGTCAAAATTCCCTCCGCTGCATATTATATGCATTAATTTTTACTTAGCTTAAATTAAACTAGCTTATTTGGCTATAATCCACAATCCAACGATAGCAACAACAGCAACTAACCCTATAACTCCCCTCTGCTTCAGACTCAAATCAATCAAACTCATTTTATTCTCCTTGACATAACTTTCATAATCGATATTATCTCTATAAATTTTTGTTCTATTATCAACTTCGTTACCTGTTACCACATTACCATTTTCGTCATGATTAGCTACGTATAAGATATCATCTTCAACTTTATCGACGATGACATTTTGGACATTACCGAAGAAATCAGTCAACTTCACAGTAGAAATATCTCGCTTGAACAAATCAGTTCTAAAACCAGGAGTTGAATGAACATTTTCAAAAGTGTATACTTCAAATAATTTGTCAATAGTCACGTTGGAATTAGGTTCGATTTTTTCCAAGAAGTCCAACGTATAATAAGTAAACCTATCAATTACTGCAACTCCAAGTTCTAAATCCGAATGATGAGAATATGAAGATTGATCGATTTCCAGGGATCCCACCGCCAAGATGTTTGGCGAATAGAACCGTTCATACATGGAATTGGCTTGACACGTATCGATCATGAAAAATATTTCATTATACCTTTTCATTTCGTACATTTGAGCAAACGCATCGGCGATATCGTAAGACCCAATTTCTTCAGCATCCTGAAATTTCAAAAATTCATTACCTCCATGGCCTGTGAGGTAGATAAAGATATTTGAATTTTCATCAGTTAGTAAACGTTTAGTTCTTGGATGGTCTTCGTCCCATCTATCAGTTAGAAGTCTAATAAAGTTCTCGACTGTGACTTCGTATCCTCTGTAATCAACTTCAATCAGATCTCCATATAAGTCTATGGCTTGGTCCATGTTATTGAACACGGTCCCTGGTGCTGCATTACGTGGATTACATGCTATATCATCAGGTAACATAAGAATGATTTGGGAGTCAGGAATACCCATTCTTTTAACGGTTCTATAAAGACTAAGAACATTGGCTATATGACGATAATTAAACCAGAACCTTGATGTTGACACCAAGACCGCCCAGTTGTTGGTGTGACCTGAAGATGAGATGATCTTCTCCGCTTCTTCTGTGCTAACGTTTTCGTTGATCTGGGCGTTCACTACTAAAAATGTTAATAGGAATGTTATGATCCACCTCATGAGTAATACGCGGCCAAGTGTCAACTTGCGAAGGTATCGCTTGAAGTAGCGCACTCTATCTACAGGTGTACGGGAGCAGCTGAAAATAAATAAAGATACTATATAACCTTCCCATTCCTATTTACATATTTAAGTTTTTCACTTCAATCCTCAGACTTGGACTCCTGAGGTGGTTCTGGCAGAAATAAAGTCAAGGGGGTTAAATCCTCACTTCCCCTCTTTAACATCTGCTTTATAAGTTTCCCAGATTTCTTGTTAACTCCCAACATCTTTTGAAGTTCCCATTTTATGAATAAACTACCACTGGCATACTTGAACCCAAACATCAACTCACTAGCTTTTTGTTTATCCAATTTCCCTAATTCCTTAATGAACTTTTCACTCAATTCTGGTGTAAGATCATAGTATTGTTTGACTTTGATCATCAACTTGGAATTCAAATAGTCGAATTGCTTGTCACTCAACTTCTTTCCATTCATTTTATACCTTGTACCGATTTCTGAACTTAAAACTTCGGCTTTGGCGATAATAGGTGCTAGATTGAACCCTGAAGTTATCTCCGTAGCTTTATTGAATTTGCCACATCTAAAGTTCAGAACCCGCTTTTGAACAGGAGTAGTGAAACTATTCACAACCAATGCAAACTTGTACTTGTCATCAACCTTTTCTCTTGTTATAAGAAAGAATTTTTCATCCATGGGGTAACCCCAAACATTATACTCTAATCTTAACCAATGAAGTTTACTATTAGAAAGAGCTTTATGGATATTCCTGTTGTCAGTAAACTCATCAATATCTCTTGATTCTAATGCTAAGAACCCATCAACGGTTACAAATTCAAGTTTCAAACGATCTTCAAGTCTATTCAACTGAACCATTTTATTATGAATCGCCACTTCTTCTTGCTTCCTGATTCGTTCCTTCTCAAGAGCTTCAAGTCTTTCTAATTCCATCTGTTCCTTGTCATACTCATCTTTCTCCTTATACAATTCTCTGATATTCTTACCATGAACAATATAATCCGAAGGTAATGAGAACAATGTTGGAACTGATTGAATTCCAGTCCCTCTAGTTCCAGCGATGTCTATCACATGACAATGAGTTTTATCTTTATGTAATCTTAACCCTCTACCTATCATTTGAATAAGTAAAGGACGTGATTTCGTAGGTCTAACTAAGAACAAAGAATCGATATTAGGGATATCAGTTCCTTCGGTAAACACTTGAACGTTACATAAGACATCAATGCTTCCATTCTTGAAATCTTCGATGATCTGATGACGTTCGTGTTTAACTGTATCACCGGTCACATATTGAGCATTTATTCCATTCTTCTGTAAAACTCCACATAGTGTCTTGCAATGAGTTATATCCACACAAAACATAAGTGTACTCTTGAACCCATACTTTTCACGTAGCTTCAAATATGACATGGCAACTACAAGATTGACTTCTGATGAGTTTACTACTCGACTTAGTGTAGTTACTTCATAATCATTAAACTTTGTAGGAACCTTATCTAAATCAATATCGGCCTTGATTGTTGAAAATTTCACATCTACCAATTCTTTATTCTCTACCATTTCCAATAATCCACGCTGAAATACAATTTCATCAAAAATGGTTCCAAGCGACTTCCCATCACTTCTCTCCATAGTAGCGGTACATCCTACTACATAAACGTCCAGATCAGAAGTATCTGCATTGAAATACTTAAGTATCTTTGTCCATGATGTGGCAGTAGCATGGTGACATTCATCGAGGATGATGGCTTTAAAGTCTTTAGGATCATACCTCCCTAGTCTCGCCACACGTATTAATGTAGGCACTGATCCGACAATAATATCACCATTAAACGTTGGTTTCATGTTCCTCATATCTATTTCAACTTTTAAGCCAGGATTGACTTCTTGAATAGTTTTACTGGCTTGTTTAATCAATTCTTCAGTATGAGCTAGCACCAATACTTTTGATCCTCTGCCTGGTATATTAGGGATTTGGGGTATAAGATGAGAGAAGACAACGGTTTTACCACCACCAGTAGCTAGTACGAATGCCGGTCGTTTTATGCCTTTATTAAAGGCATCCTGGATATTATCTATGGCTTTCTGTTGGTAATCTCTTAATTTTAGAAAGTGTCGTATAAATGTGATAGGTTTCATCGCGTACTTAATAGTAATGATGAGGCAGATAAAGATCTAGAAATCGTGCGACTACCGATAAAATATACTATAAATACATACACTAATTACTGAAGTTATAGACTGAGTAGTTGTTTAACAACACGTTAAGACTTATAAATATCCACCCTCGACCTCTTAAACACATTATGGAAACACAAATCCAGTCCCTCTACCTCTTCAATCTCTTCAGGATCTCTGGTACTCATGACTATATAAGTCCCATCTTGTTTACTATCATCCCTATAAGGTCTTATAAAAGCACCGGGATTAATAACAACAACATTTTTAACCACTTTGGCAAAATATTTCAATTCAGATGGACATATTAAAACATCAGGTAATGAATCACCTAATTCTGCTAATCCCATATAACTGACCTCTAAACTGGATCCACCTATATTAGTTTCAGCCAACTCTTCACCCATAACCCCATCATATTGTTGAGCCAACCCAGAGTTTGGTCTACGTAATACTGAACCAGGAAATGTAGGATAATAACGTCTTTGTTCGAATATGTGGTTTATGATTCTTTCGAATCTATTCGATAAGATTTTGCTATCGATTTTACTAACATCCTTAAGATCTTTAAAGACGTCTAAATTAGAACATCCAAATAAAATCTCGTTAATAGAAAACCCACTTGGATTTGGAAAGATCTTGATGTTTTTCAGTAACCCTAACGCTTTTCTATCAAACGAGTCTTGTGGATAAGAGCAATGTTTAGCAACTGCATCTTTGAGTGAAGGAATGAGAATGGTTTGAATCTTTGGATTAAGTTTCTTCAAGATTGGGGTAATGGTTTGTTTGAATACCTCGTCAACGTTATTGGCAGGAAGATCAATATCACCTTCAGCGACGGATTTATTATTCATATCCACAAATGGACCAAATAAGATTACTAAATCCGGTTTAATATGTTCATTGATTCTATCAACAAATGCTTCAAATTTGCTATAATTCAAATTCTGTTGATTGGAGAATGGTCCACTGGCAATTACAAACTTTAATCCTTCACTATTAACGGCCTTCAAGGTACTGGAGAATTCTTGAAGTTCTCGTTTGGAAGACACTGGTGATCCTAATTCTGGTAATGCCAATACTTCTTCAACTATAAATGTCTTACCAGTAGGATTCTTACCCTTTAAACAAACAATCTGACCTGGGAATAATGAAAACTCTTTCAAGTTGCCTAAATCTAATGGAACCCTTTGACCGATTCCTGATAATCTTGAAGTTTCTAAGAACAATGAAGTAGCATTCAAATCTTGATGTAATAGTTTATCATATAAAGGAGAATCAGGTACGATTCTACCACAACAAAAGATTTCAGCCTGTGTTGGTAAACATGGATTATCAAAATTGACCAGTTTATGATGATCTAAATATAATTGACTAATAGTATCGATTTGTTCATCTAAAACATCGGCACTTTCAAGTAATTTCATGGACATGGTTCTGAACTTATACTTAGCAGCATCAAAGTTAGTAGTGATTTTGACTTTACCACCTTCAATTTCATTACTGAAATCAGAGATTTCATCATTTAATGTCTCTAAGATCATGTTTGAATCTTCAGATTTACTTGGACTAGATCCAAGTTGACCAATAGGTGATTGCTGGAACGTGTTATTAGCGGTTTGGAATTCAGGGGACTTAAAATGAGTTCCTGGAGTTTTATATGGGGTCTCCCCCATCTTTCTATATTTCAAGTTTGGGGTATCATTAGGGCTTGAATTGATTGGTTTCAAGGGTTTACGCTTCAAAGTCGAGTTATTTATATCCTTGGACTTCTTTATAGATGGCGTCATCTTATTAGACTGTAAAGTTAACTCCTTTTGTAAGTAATTTTGGAATCCTTCTAAATTGACTAAATTCAATTCTAAATCATTTTCAACTTCATTCACGTTATAGGTTTCCCATCTTACAAAAATATCGTCGGTGGATAAGTTGAAGATTTGTTCAAGGGTTTTGATTTTGTCGACTACTTCATCTGTTATGGAATCTGAAGGTCCAAATGTGTTAATGATAGTTTGCTTACTTGACATATCGCGACGCGTTTCTATCTGAAAGTTAGCGAAGATACTTGATGCTGCTAAAAGGGCTAAGTTCAGTACACCGCGCCATACCTAATGGCTTCGAGTACCCAATGTCATCCTCTCTAGTATCACATCTACACTTTTGTGTCATTGCTAATTAGAAGAAATCATAAGTGCATGCTAATTACAAGACTATTTACTAATATACAGATCTATTACTCTTTATCTTCTTTGACTTCTTCCTTAACTTCATCTTTAACGTCAGTTGTTTCCTCTTCCTTTGAAGAATTTTCTTTAGATTCTGATTCAACAGCTTCATCTTCCTTTATATCTTCATCCTTTTCCTTTCTTTCCTTCTTGAACTTCTTTACGTCACCTTTATTACTGAAACTATTCTTTCTCTTAGTAACATCATTAACTCCAAATCTTTTATTATTCTCTTTCAATTGTTGGTAAGTTAAAAGTGACACTTTTTGTAAAACGTTCTTTTTGTCTTCTTCATCTTTGACTTCAACTAATCCTTCAGGGTACTTTAATTCCATATTATTTAAGAAATACTCCGAATCCTCATTAGTAGTGAATTCAACATCAACAACTCCAAAGAATTCTTTTGTTCTTCTATTTCTAATTCTACGAAGTGATGCAAAGTTCTTAGTGTTTGGTAAAAATGGATTAACCTTAGTAGTAAAGAAGTCTTCTAAATCTTCTTGACTTAAGTCATTAGGGAACCCTTGAATATGAACAGTGTTTCTCTTTCTAGTATTCTTTAACTCGTTGAATTCTTTCAAAGGATCTTTTCTACTGATTAATTCATTATTGTCACTTAATTTCAATTTTTCACTTTCTTTTAATGCTTCAATTACTTTCTCTTCTGGTCTATATTGTCTCATTCTACCAAAGGTCAAGATGGTTTTTAATTCGACCCATCCATCATTTGATTCATAAATCTTCCATAAATATCTATCGGTTTGTAAGTTACTATCGGAAAAGTAGAATTCAACTTGTTTTCTAACTTTTTCTTTGAAATCGTCGCCTTGGTAAATATTTTCTGTCATTATAAAGTGTAAGGTGTACTGATCTGTGAAAATTTCGTCGACTCATCTCGAGTAGTGTACTCGCGATAAACTCAATCACTATCTATAGATCTATAATGGCATCACTTCCCTCGATTACTAGACAAAAAGAATTAGTCGCTAATTATGAACGTATAGCCAGTTCAGTAAAAGCATTAGCTAAACAAAAAGTTAACTTGGTGGCAGTTTCAAAACTTAAACCTTCTTCCGATATACTTACACTTTATAATCATGGAGTAAGACACTTTGGGGAAAATTATGTACAAGAACTTGTTGGTAAAAGTCAAGAATTACCAAAAGATATACAATGGCATTTCATTGGTCTGTTGCAATCAGATAAATGTAAGGTATTGGCCAAACAAATATCCAATCTTTATGCTGTTGAGACAATTGACTCTTTAAAGAAGTGTAAAAAATTGAATACCAGTAGGAAAGAAGTTAATGGTGAAATTATAAGAGTCTACTTACAAATCAACACTTCTGGTGAAGATCAAAAATCCGGTTATTCTTTAGATGATCTTCCAAGTATTTATGAATCAGTTGAGTATCTTTTAAGTGAAGAGTGTGGGCATTTGAAATTCGAAGGTCTAATGACAATTGGATCATTTGGTGAAAGTATCAAAGGTGAAGAGAACCAAGATTTCAAGAGATTGGTGGGTTTAAGAGACCATTTGAATGAAAAGTATGGGTTGGATTTGAATACCAGTATGGGAATGAGTAATGATTATGAGGACGCTATTAGACAGGGTAGTAGTAGTGTTAGGGTTGGTAGTTCAATCTTTGGAGCTAGGCCTCCAAAACTGAACGCCTGAGGGAGACCTTGTACAACAAACGTTAATCTGTTAAAGTAGTAAAAGTAGGACTATAATAAAAGAAAGAGAGTAATAAAAGAGGACAATAACAAAACATATATTGAAGTTTACTTTCTCTTTAATAACTTCTTCAATCCCCTCTTCTTAGATTTTTGACTATTACTAGTGCTTGGACCCGAAGAAACATCGTTATCACCTTCTTCACCTTCCCCTTCTTCTTCATCTCCTTCGCCACTGTTAACAATATCTTCAGGTTCGAATTTATGTTGCTTAGCTTCAAAATCTTGTTGGTATTGGTTTTCAACTTCGTTAAAGTCTTTCTTTGGATCAATGTGTTGAGCATTGTCAATGATAGCATACTCTTTACCAGGAACATTATGAGATGGTACTTTAATGATTTCTTCATCATCACCTTTGATTTTTCTTAACCCTGAAAGATCTTTAGAGGCTAACCCAGTTGAGGTTGACAGTACAGAAGGAACTAATAATTTAGGTGGTTGACCATCAATGATAGCCTTAGCTTGTTCGATAGCATCACTTGAAGTAGCTACGTCCCAGTCACCATCATTTTCAACATCTAAGCTACCTTTAACCTTTGAGGAGTAATGATCGTGTCTTAATTTAATATCATTTTCGGTAAAGTCATTATCCCATTCAACTTTGGTTTTGAATAATTCAAATAGTCTGGATAAGACAAACCAAATGATTAAGAAAAGGTGTTCAGTGATAAGTAAAACAAAGATCAATTCTGAAGGCTTGACATTAACTGATGCTTTATCTAAAGCAAATTGACCCATAGTCTTTGGAGGTTTATTGCCATGTCTGTAGAAAGTGGTGATAGAAGGAGCAATAATTGAACCTAACCAAGTCAATAAGAATAACCCATAATTCCATGGGTAAATTGAATCAACTCTTTCTGGAACTGGTGGTTTAAAGTACTTACCATTTAATAATTTGAAGTAGTCTAATTTAATAGTTAAAATCAAGAAACCGACAGTAACTAAAGGCCCTAAAGACCAAACTGGCCCAAATAAAATCAAGTATCCATAAACAATTGTCATGAATCTTAAATCATCATTGACGTTATACGATGGTAAAGCAACGTATTTTCTTACATTTGCTAACCATTGAGCTTCTTTCTCATTATCCTTTGGCTTGTAATCGTCTTTTCCTAACAATCCAAATACAAATGATAAAATATGAGGTAAAACGTATTTCATAACAAGTTGAATGACTTGATTGGTGACAATAAAATAATTATACTGTAAGTTCAAACGGTCTTGGTTCATGTTAAACTCTTCTTGGGACTTAAGATGAGTTAAGTACTTATAGTAAAAAGCAGAATGGTTCAAGTTGGATTCTAATGTTTGTTTGATGTTGATGATGTTTGGTTGAATCAAATGAGCAAATGGTAAGTAGATAAATGCCGTGATGATCAATGGCATATAACTAGTAAGGAAATTGAGAATAAATTGCTTAAGTAAGATGGAATTGTTCCTGGTGTATGAATTGTTATGGTTTTCAAACCCAATAAGCACATCACTAATTAAATTGAATACAATTGTTAAAATTGGTACAAACACAGAAATCAAAATTGTTGGTACTAATGAAACAAATGATTTACCAGGACCATCATAAATCTCAGTGATAAAGATTTCTAAAACAAAGCACCCTAATTGGTATGCTACTAAAACGGCAGCTGTACCTAAAGCAATGGGTACGAATAATAATTGTTTCAAGAACTTGATACCTTCATAATTATTATTGTGTTTGTAGTGGGATTTAGTTTCGAATTTCTCATTAATGTCAACCAAAGTCAACTTATGATCTTGAATCAAATGGTAATTAGAGTTTCCCCAATAAGCAATCAAGTAATTCTCTCTTCTTTTCCAGAAACTTATAAATAAAACACCCCATACAATGTTAACTATACAGTAAGTTAAAGAATAAACGTGCTTTGATTTGAAATAACTAATAAGTCCAAAAATTGCTAACACACTCACCCAATTGATTAAGAACTTTGCAAATTCAAAATAAAGGGCAATATGAATACCAAAGTTCTCTTTGATGAAATTGGATGATGGATTATTAGCAGTAAATAAATGTTTATTAGCATCTTGATATATGGTAGAATTGTTTATGACTGAGGTAATTGGAGTTAAATTAGTAACTTCTTTGAAATGTTGCAAATTCAAATCATCAACAGTTGACCCAGTAAGGTAATCATTAATGATTCTTAACTTATCAGCTTGATTATCAATTGAAGTTGAAATTCCAAATTCATAGTTTCTAATCAAATCTTTTTCAGCTAATTCAGTATATTTATAATTGGCAACCTTAACAAATACTAATAATGATTTTGAATTATAATCTCTAACTTGAGTATAAACTCCTTTAGAATTTAATGTTTCAATTATTTTAGTCAATGGTTCCGGTTTCTTGGAATTGTACACAAACACATAGTCTGGTTCTAATTCTTTAATTGACATGATAAAGGTTCAATTGGGTTATTTTAGTTCAGCAATTGGTCTTGTGTACAGCAATTATTACGTGAAATTTTCGCACTACCATAATATAGGGCTGCGGACACTGATCATTATAGTCAACTTTAGAATTTGGAGTGAAGAGGGAGATATCAAAGATCATCGGTTATGGTTGGCAAGCAGGGGGGCAAGTCAGAGGAGTGTAGAAATTGAGTAAGAATTGAGCTTTATGACTTATTTTTCGAAACTTTACATTAGTATGCATATCGTCATAAATGGCTGCAAATTATCAATATATTTCCAAATCTCCATAAAACACGTCGTCTAACACATCCAGCAAAAAAAATTCAACTTTTGTCCACGTAACCTCCAACAGAATTCACGTAACCTGCTACCGTTCTTTTAATATATACGTATGATCTGGGGAGCGTGGTCTTGTATACAGGAATCTCAATGCTATATAAATCCCTGGATTTCCAAAATTCGCACGTCATCAATTTTCCAGGGGCTCATCAAGTTCCTAACCAGCATATCAAATTAATAAAATAGTAAGTGGCAATACTAACATCTAGCACCCACAAAGTGACATAAAACATCAACAGACCAAAGTAAGTTGAAACTTTGATATTAAGTAAATTATAATAATTTGATTAATTTGGGAAATTTGCCTGCCTTTTTCATAATTGTCTGATCAATATATATGAAGCGGTGAATTTTCTTAAATTAATCTTTTGTTATATAAAATACTATTCTTATCTAAGATTGTATTCCTACTTAATATTCCTAGTTCCTACGTTACTTCAATTATCATCAACTACATTGATTCCTATGAGATTAACTATCAAATCCTTATCATTTCCTAAAACTCATTTGGCTCATTTCCTTTGGTAATTCCTATGGTTCTGATGCTCCATTATTTCGAATCCTCGAATCGAAAAATCAAGAATGAACTTTAATTCATGAACAATATTTAAAATTTGATTTATCTGTTAAACTTTGGTGTCCAACTCTGAATTAATGGAGTCTCTGGATTTTCCAAGTTAATTGAATTATTAGTTTATTTAATAAGTTTCCTTATTTTGGTCTAGTGATGTTTTGTGTTTTTTGTCCGTTATTGAGATCCAGTAAAGTATGTAGGTTCCATGTACGTTTCTACGAATAACTGGGGTGGTATAGCAAGAATAGTGTAATGAGGTCTTCCTTGGACTCTGAAAATTAAGCCTTTAGGTTATCACTTATAACCGTGAAACACAAGTAAATTTTGACTAAGTTAGTCTAAACATTTTTACGTTTCTCTCCACCAAACATGTGTGATATTAGTAATTTAGTGATTTTCGCATTTTGGTTAATAATGAAGTAAAATGAATAAATAAAATAAAATCATTAAATGCAAAACGCAAAGTCAAAACAGTCAACAAAGATTCATATACACAGAATAACTGTAGCAAAGTACCAAAGAAGCAAAAGAGCAAATACTACATGATATTGAACCTATACTACCAATCAACATAATCCCTACTAACAACTCTAAAAACTCTCACTTGACCACTCTTCATTTCTCCCAATTTATAACTGACACTTTTACCATCTTCAACAACTGTAAACTTTTCCTTTTTACTATCATATTCGGTTATAATACCCGAATAAATTTCTTCATCTCCTATAACAACAGTCTTTGATCCTAATCCTTTATGAACTTGGAATTTACCATTTTTGATGCAAAGGATATCACCTTTTCTAATTTCATCAATCTTGGCAATCTGATGGTTATTGACATTTCTGTAAATATTAACCCCGAATGATTTATTACCAATTGGTGGTAAAACTGTTGAAGGTAAGTGTCTGAAAAGGTACTCAACAAATGGTTCATTAGAACCGTGGGATGCAAGCTTAAGAATCTCTGTACCATATTCTCTATGATACTTGTCTAACAAATCTTTTCTTATGATTGGAGTAGGTTTGGTGACATAATTAGTTAATTTAACTGTTGATCTTGGATCATCTAATTCATATTCTAATTCAAACACTAATTGACTCAAGTCATAGAATAAGATATAATAATCTTTATAAACCTTGGTTATACCTCCTCTTTTAACGATTTGATTTGTATCGACTTCATAGATCAATTCACTAGCAATTTTAACACTAAGGAACTCGGGTAATTGGTCTTTCAACCACCAATTTGAGGTGCTTTTGATATTACCAATTTCATATTCTAATGATTCGTAATAGGTTTCAGCTTGGGTCTCACCTTTACGCGATAAGTCTGTTGATGTACGACGAATAGATGAAGTTAATGAACTTCCTGTGTGAGCCGATACTAGTGGTTGAATGTCAGTAGACGCACGAGGTATTGATGTGGGAACCGGTGGGGCATGTGATGGAACACTAGGTGGAGCTGGAGCTGATGGGACTGGTGGTGGTAAGTTTGGTGGCAAGGTGTAAGATCTATTTGGAGTTTCAAACTCAAAATCATCATCTTCATCCTCGACCTCGTCATTGATTTCATCAGTGGCTGGTGGACGAGTTGGTGGTACTGGTGGTACGGCACTGCTTGGGACTGGTGGTATACCTACAGGGGGAACTTCTGGAATAGGCGGAGCTTCTTTTGGTTCCGTTGGAGGGGGTGGAGGGGGAGCCCTGTCCCTAGTTGCAACTGGAGGAACTGGGGGAATTTCAGGTACTTCTGGTACCAGACGATCATGAACTTGTGGTGATTCTGGTGGCAGTGGTACTTGTTCTGAAGGCATAGCTGGAGTAACTGGAAGATCTTGTGGAGGTTTGATCTCTTCATTTAATGTAGAGGTCTTTAAGATCGGAGTAGACTCACCTGAACTTCCTATTTTATTACGATCACTGTCTTCATCAGCCTCATAGCCAGTAGTTTCAACGTCCAATTTATTAACCAACTTCCCTTTACTGATTGGTAATTTTTCATCTTTATGATTATCAAAATCGTTATCTAAACCGGAATCAGTCTGTACCGCTTCTGTACCTTTAGAAGGTGGTATTGGTACTGGTGGTAACTCATGAGCTTGGGTTTCAGTTGGATTATCATCTTCTCCTAAACTTGGAGATTCATACTCTTCAACGTCATCAAGATCATGACCACCTTTTTTGAGTTTATTCAATGCACTAGGATCAGCCATTGGAAGAATTGGAACTGCTCTAGGCTCTTCATTTTCTTCTTCAGGTTCTTCATGTTCTGATTCAGGTTCAGGCTCAGGTATGACTTCTTTCTTGGTCTTCTTAGGAGACGATTTGGCTGGTGGGCCACCGCCAAATGGTGTCATTCCCATCATACCAAACATGTTTCTACCACCGGAAATCTTAGCCATTCTCTCAACCAATTTACGTCTTTTCAATTCTTCATCATCTTCATCATCTTCCTCACCATCTTCTTGTTCTTCTTCCTCAGGCTCTTCTTCTATTTCTTCTTCTTTATCTATAGGTTTATGTTCTTCTTCATGATGAGATTTAGCGGAAGTTGTGGACTTATAGGAGCTACCAGTATGACTAGCATCGATGGACTTTCTTGTCGGTTGTTCAAACTCTTCATCCTCATCATCTTCAGCAAGCGGTTCATGTTCTTCAGCATGGGCAGCGGCTTCTTCACGTTTCTTCTTTAGTCTTTCCTTCTCCTCTGCTGCCTTTTGTTTTCTTTGCTCTTGTCTTTGCAAAGCAGCAGCTTCTCTTTCAGCTTCTTCTTGTTGTCTCTTTTGTAACAAGGCTATACGTTCCTTTAAACTTAATTTAGCTTCTTCCGGTTGATCCTCTTCTTCAGCCACAGTAGATGATCTAACAATATCAGCATCTTTGGGAATGTCTTGATGTTGACCATGACCACCAATCAAGAATGAGCTGTCTCTTGGTTTGACTTGTGGGACATATGAAGATTTGGCACTAGCAATAAACTGTTTCTTAACTGCATAAGGGTCTTCAACTTTTTTGGTTGGAAACACCGGTTTTGTTTGTGGTAAGGATTTAGATTGGTCTTTCTGTGAAACATCTTCTTTCTTTGAAACATGTTCTTCCTGTTTAACAGGCTCAGAAATTGATTCTTCTTCAGGTTCAGGATCAACTTGCTTTGAAACCTGGGGTTCAGGGTCTTTAGGTATAGGAGGTTGAGGAACTTCACGTTTAATTTTCTTTGGAGGATCTTCAATTTGAACGAAATTCTTGGGGAACATTCCAGACTTACCATCAAAGTTCCCAGTATACCAATCATCATCTTCAATCTCAGTAACTTGGATGATTTGACCAATTGAGAACGTTAAATCATCTTCATATTCTGACTTATAATCATAGATAGCTTTAACATTGAACGGAGGTTTAGGAGTAGAATCAGACATAATCAATTGCGTTTGTGTACCGTGTTAAAATGAATTGGATTTGTGGTTATTACAATTCAATTGATTATTTACAAATGTGTTGATAGTTCCCCTTTTTGAGTGATCGATTGGGCGCGGAGTGTGTTGTGAGGCTTGAATCGCATTACTTGTATATAGGCAGTAACCACTTAGAGGAAGATGAGCAAATCAAGTTTGATTGTGACTGATAAAGTACTATCGTCATTCACTCCTGTAAAAGCATTTAATTACCATAAAGGGGCAAGCATAACATCGTTAGACTTCGATGATTCAGGACAATATTTAATATCTTCAAGTATTGATAAATCCATTCAACTTTATGATGTTCATAAAGGGATCCATTATAAAGACATTCAATCACAAAAATATGGTGCCCATCTTGGTAGATTTACTCATAAAGATTTGAATTGTCTTTATGCGTCCACACCTTCAGTTGAAGATGATGCTGAAGATCATAGTATACGATACTTGTCACTCGCTGATAAAAAATATATACGATATTTCAAGGGACATAGTCATCAGGTTATTTCATTAGAAGTGAATCCGGTTCATGACACGTTTATAACCAGTAGTGTTGATAAAACAGTTAAAGTATGGGATTTCAGAGTATCGAATTATATGGGAAACGTTGAAATAGGCACACCAGGATTCGTGGCCTATGACCCTCATGGGATTTTATTCGTGGTTGCAAAATTCGATGATACTTTGGAATTTTATGATTTAAAGTCTTACGAACAATCACCGTTCTTAACATCGAAATTATCAACAAAAGGAAAGTGGAATAAGATCCAATTCTCCAATAATGGGAAGCTTTTACTTATAAGTACAAACACAAACGAGCAGTATATAATTGATGCATTTACGGGAGAGTTGCTTACGATCTTACAGATAGGAATAGCTACCCCAGATATAACATCGAATTATCCCAATTATGGATCTTCATGTTTTTCACCATGTGGAAGGTTTGTATTTAGTGGATGTTCTAAGCACATGTTGATGTTGTTTGACTTGACAAACTTAAAGAGTAGTGAAGGCACTGGCAAGGTTGTAGAGGCACCAGAAAAGTTAACGCCGATAAAGATTTTAAAGACGGAAGAGATTCCTAGGATCATAGAGTTTAATCCGAAATTGTTGACTTTAGCTAGTGCTGATAATACTGTAACTTTATGGCAGCCCTCTTAAGATAGGATACAAATAGATATAATAGACAACCACGGTCTAATGATATAACACCGTTTAATGACATTAACGCGGTCTGCTGACACAAACGTAACAAACACAATTGAATTCATTAATAAAATCTCACATCTCTATTCTCACTATGCGATGATATCTAAATTCATAAAGAATCCTTCATTAATACGACAACCCCCAAAACTAATCATACCCCCTACAACTCAAATTCCCATAAACAACTACAAGTATAAACCTGCACCTTACACCACCCCTCATGACTTTTATAAACAACTTCAACCCCCAAATCATATAGATGAGACGAAATACCCTCAGTGTCCTACTGATATAAAAGGAGTAGATGCTGCTACTTATCAATTTATACACAAACATAAGACATTCACTAAACAACCAAAGTTAAGATCCTCTAGGTTCATACAGCTCAAATACTTTCCTGACTTCCATTACCTTTCATTGAGTCGAAAATCCAATATATCGTTGGGAAATTTTAATGATATGATACCATTATTAAACGATAAAACACTAGCTAAAGCCGTAGAGACGTATAAAGGACCTTTGAAGAGTATGCTGTTTTTCAATGAACGATCCCATCCATTATCCAAAGCCAGTGCTAGGACAAAGTACAAGAAATTAGTCAAGAAGTGTTTATTCGAGAGTGTATCTAAAACCTCAAACATCGAGTTATTGAGAGGTTTTTACTTTTATAGGATCAACAAAGTCCCAGAGACTGAAGATGATAAACAAGAGTTGGCTAATGATATAGATAAGTGCATACAAATGATTGTCCATGACCAAAATTATAGAAAGAATCTTATAAAGGTGTGTAAAGAAGTTAACGCATTAAACTTAGCCCCAGACTTAATACGACAAGTGACCAAGACTAACACTATAAACGAGCAAGAACTCAATATTCATTTTCCAAAATTACCATTCATCAATAACAGCCCCAGGTTGATTTAAATTACACCACGTTGGCATTTCAGTTTTGAAGTCAAATTCTCCTTCGTGTTTGTATCTATAAGCATGTAACCAAATAGAAGATAGTTTCCGATCTCTTTCCGTGTTAAAAAGTTCTCTATTACACTCTGGGCATTTAAGACCACTTTTATAGAGTTCTATTCTTTCTACTGATTTCTTTGAGAGGGATTTTAGGTCGTTCTTTGTTGTGGGGTTCAAGAATTCATTTATGTTAATGGTGGCTTCTTTTGTCTCTGTTTCGATACCTTTTACTAACTGGTTGAATTTTGGATACTTTTTGAATACGTTAGAATAGATCTCCGTTTCCAACCGATTTTTCATCAGTTCAATCTCCCCACTTGGATTATATAAAAAGTCATTGGTTATGGGAAATCCTAAATTCCTAAGATGTATTCTAATCTGATGCATTTTTCCCGAAACAGGAACACACTTTACAATACTTTCATTCAATTTAGCATCATAAGATAATCGTTCAAAGATGGTGGTGGAATTGGTGGGAATTTCTTCGATATTTGAAGGCATTAAATAACCACCATTAGCATTGATGAGGAATATAGGGCATGTTAGTTTATGAACACCCTTAGGAAATTCACCCTTAATTCGTGCCACATACTCTTTAGAAGTATCAGTACCCTTCTGTTCGATGATTTTCGTCATTTTCTTAACCATAGGTTTAGTTAATGCAAATATCAAAATCCCAGATGTTACTTTATCCAATCTATGAGTGGGCCAAACATCGTTTAAACCAAGGTCATGTTTTAATACCTCCAGTAACGAATTATATTTATAATTTGAGGTAGGATGTGTCGGTATACCTGACGGTTTATTGACCACTAAAAGGTCTGATGATTCATATACTATATTTATAAGAGTACGAGAATCATTAGGTTTAATGCTGTCATCTATTATAACGCTTGGCTCATGCATATGTCTGGTGCTATAAATCACGTCGTGTCTATTAATCAATCTATCACCTAAAATCGACCATCCCTTTAAAATATTGGATTTTGGTCCATTATTCTCCTGTAAGTAAATCTGATGATTTTCAATTTCTTGTTTGATGATGTGAACTTGTTGACCTAATTCTTGATGGAACACATCACAAATAGTTCTACCTTCCCATCTACTTTTTATATTGGTTTTGAATGTCGTATAGTACGGTATAACACTTCTAATTCCATCTTTAAGACTATACACCGACATAAAGTAAAGATGCGCACTTAACAAACTATTCATATACATTAACTTTTCTACGTCTATACGTAAAACCTTATTCTACACAGTAAAATAATTCAAACTTACTCTATGAGTTTTTAAACTTATGAAGTGGCAGGTAAAACATTAGCTGCGTTCTCACCAATAACATTTCCTGGAGGATCGTATTCACAAACAACATAGAGTCCCCAGTTTTCAGCTCTACAATCTTTATAAGCACATCCAACTGAAGTACTTCCTTTCCAAACAACTTGAGTGAAATGGTTGTAAGTGTTAGCACTGGTATAATCATAAGTTTCACCTTCATCGTACCATGCTTTAACAGCACTTGGTCCATCTGAGAATCCTGCTGCTAAGTTTTCACCATATTGTCCATGGGTATGAGTCAAAACACCTGAACAATCATAATTGTCAGCGTTATTCTGAGCATATTGGTATGCATCATCATTCCAAGTTAAGGCATCAACTTGATGAATAGCACGGTATTTGTTATGAGCTGCTAATATGGCTGAGGCAAATGAAGTATCAGAGCCAGTGACACCTGTACTTGAACTTTGACTTGATGAAGTGGTTGAAGTTGTTTGGGTGGTTGGTGTATAAGTTGAAGTTGGTGAAGTATAAGTAGTTGGAATGGCAGCAGAAGTTGACGATTTTTGCCCTGGGTATGTAAAAGTTGGCAAAATACCATCATCAGTTTCAGTTGAAGCTGGAGCAGCTGAAGCAACAGCTGATGATGCTGCATCACCACTACTTCCACTACCAATACCAAAATAGGAAAGCCATTTATCTATATTAGAATTTGAAAGTAATGAGTCTAAATTGAACCCTGATGATGAAGATGCAGCAGTAGTGGTAGCAGCAGCAGCAGTAGCGGCAGTAGCAGCAGTGGCAGCAGTTTGAGTGGCAGCAGCATTAGCAAAAGTCTTAGTTGCTTTGTATTCATCCCAAATATTTTCGAAATAAGTAAAGATTGACCCATCATCTCTAATTACATTTACATGAGTTTGATATACTGTTTCAATTACCGGAGCTGGTGCACCATTAACTTCAACTAATAATAATGACAATAACAAATAAGATTTAGGTATCATCTTAATTATGGTATAAAAGGAAGGTTAAAATTTGATCAACAATGTGCCAAATTCAAGTTTATAACAGAATTTATTGGTGATGGATCTCCAACAACCTGAATTACCTAAATAAGAAATGTTGCAAAAAAATCTATATAGGGCGACATATGTCAACGCGCGACATATCAATTATATTTCCTAATTAGGAATAGTAATTGAGAAATTGTAAATATTGATTTCTTTGTTGAGTAATTAAATTTTTAGAGAATGACTCTAAAAAGTAATAGAAGATTTAGAGCACATGTGCACGTAAATATTATTTCCATTACCTAGTTACAATGACATGAAATTTAACGACAAAGAGGGTTATGTGCTGTTAAGTATACGATGATTTGTGGGGGTGAGATCTAGACCGTGATTCATGCTATATATTTACTTATTTAAGTAGGAGTGAAAAGTAAATTTCTTTTGGTCCATTACGTAGTATATATATCAGAAGAAAAGCCTTGTGAGAAATTTTACAGAAGTTCCCTTAGTTGGTAACCTTTGAATTTCTTTGGTTGTTATGAAATTCGCTTGGCATCTTCGTTGCTTTGCTCACAAATTAAAACCCATTAACAAATATCTCCTCTAATAATAACCCAATAACTTCTGCAACTCCACCTCCCGTACACTTCACGACAATTTCAAACTTCTTACCAATATTTTCAACACTCTTTATTGATACCAAAACACCAAACTTGGAATTCTGAGTATTCAAAATACCAGCACATAAGATCAACATCCCCTTACTATCATCCACAGTATTATGGACTATACCCAAGTTGAGTCTTTGTAAGAGTCGAATAATGTTGCTAGTACTATAATGGTTAATAGTTAGAGGATTAGTTTGGAACTCTCCTTGATTGTTTGGTAACATTTGATTAATTTGCAACCATCTCGTCTTGAACTCATCTATAGTTATTTGAGAAGCAGTTAATGTCTTTAGAATATTGATAGGGAATTTTAAGTTTAGCTGATTGAAGGATCCACCAACATTGAAACTCAAACAAAGGATCGGTGCTTCTTTAAGTTCCACAACGTTTCTTATCTTCACATCGATTTCTAAATGTGATTTATCATGGAATACTTGTTGAGGTCTCGAAGTAAGGGTTAAAAGGTAATTTGGGTTAGTTATTGGTTTTTTAATATCGAGGATTTTAAAATTAGTAAAATCAGCGGACTTTGTGGAGTTGATGATAGTGAATTTATAATTCAAATTGAATAAGTCTTTTTGGATACGATAAGTGATTTTAATGAGTTGGTTTTCATAGAAGATACCGGCATCAAAATGAAGCATTCTATTGTAACCACTGTACCAGTTAGGGGAAAGTATCAAACTTCCATTGGTGCTATTACCATTAGTACCATTACCATTAGTTTCATTTTCGGCTTCAGCAAATGGATCTAAACGACCAATATTATTGATGCTGACTTTTGGTCCAACATTGCCTACACTTCCCAATCTGCTTAATAAAGGATTTTGTAAGGATTCAAATGGTGGTAAAGGTTTTATGACCAAATCCAACTTTCCTAAGGTGAATAATTTCAAATACTCATAAGCTCTTGATTGGATTTCTATATCCATGCAATTGGTTTCTGATTCGAGAACATCGATAATGTCAGGTACAAAGTCAGCATTTGGGTAATTCACTAACATTTTAGCAAATGTTGACAAAATCATTGATCTAGTCACAACAGACACTTTTGTATAGTTATCAAATAATACTTTGAATTGAACTTCTGGTGTATAATCTTTAGTGACTTTGAGACCAAACTCTCCAATTATGAAACTGGATAATTTAACGAGATTCTCCAGTGGTTGGTGCTGTATTTTAGACATCACCAACTTGGTAGTGGGAGCATGTAAGGACTCATTATTGACAAGGATTTGAAGAATTCTTTCCCAGATTTCACTATTAAATTCTGAGTTTGTAGGCATGGAAATAAGCTTGATCATAATATTAACATACCAGTTTGGATCTTGTGTAAACTTCTCTGATAGAATAGCAATCTTTATACTCAATTCGGATTTTAAATGAAATTCACAGAATGGAAAGTATTCAATAAGTTTATTGATAATCACCTGGTAGTTTTCATTATTAGTGATAATATAAATCAAATCTAATGTCTTTCGTTTGATACTAATATCTCTATCATTGAGCAATTTGAAGAATGTTGACAAATTGTCAGAAATAATCTTGTCGTATTTATTTAAAGACCTTCCAATCAACTTGATCAATACATCAAGTGCCAAATACCTTGTATTAGTTTCATTACTATTCAATAAATCAATCAATGCAGCGATGGCGCCATTCAAAGCATCATCACTTGCGTTCAAGAAGATCGCCAAGGGTACAGCTAGAAATAATATAGAACTTTGACTGTTTCTATTGGGTAATCCTTTAATGGTTTTTGAAGCAATTTGAATAGATTTGGAAATGATTGTACGTAAATTATGAAGGTTAGTGTCGTCGATAATCAAGTTAGGTTCAGTTAAAAAGCATGTCTCCAATAATGAAAATAGTTTCACTATATACCATGGTGCTGGTGTATTATAGTAAAAGAATGTGTCAGGACAATTATGATTGATGATGATTTCATAAAGGTTGGTCGTTATGGATGGTACGATAGTATTTACCACTTTTGGATCATGTTTAACTAACAATTCTATAAGGTTTATACTATTGAATATGATAGAAATGTCTTGATTGTTATCTAGAAGATTAAGCAATCTTGGGATCCAATTATTATTTTCATGAAGAGCTGAAGAATTAAGGGCAAGAACGATTTTTAACCCTAAAACTGCTTTTTTCTTTAGTAATACTGAACTTATTGGTGACATGGTTAACGAGTATAATAAATCCGTTAGTTCCATCAACCAAGCCACCACATTTGAAGCTTTACCTAATTCCTCTGAATGAGTCTTTATGTTGAATTTGTTACATATGAACTGTATAGCCACGATGTTTATATCTTCATTTTCGACTTTTAAATCTTGTACTAATTGATGGTAAGTTAAATCTAAGATTTGTTCCAAGTATTTGACTGGACTTGCACTGTTATGAATAATTACGGAAATAGCCAAGTACCCTAGTTGCTTATCCCCTAGCACATTTGACTTGATAAGATTTATACATTCTTTGATTCCGAAATCAATTTGTCCATCATAGCCTAGTAAGTAGATATAGATGAATTTACTTATATATTTTTTACGTTGGTAATTGTTGATGTTAGAATTGAATTTGATTTGGATGTTGTTGATTTCGAGATTGACTCTTTTCTTTTCTTCCTCTAGGTCCTGGGAGTTTCGAATATCCAGGATGAATTGAGTTAAACCTTTCATGATCTACGCGATAATCAGAACTCGAGTCAATCTTAGTCAACCAGAGCGGAAGCGAAACCTGCGGAAGTGAAGGATGGAGGAGGGAAGACAAAATATTTTAGATTGACTAACAATTGGTCAATTGACCGGTAATTGGGTAATTGTATTACATAGAGGTCTAAGAGTATCAACTAGAGTTTTGATAAGCCCTTTAATTGTAGGGAATAAGACACCTCCATTGATTTAACTGGCCCAATAACTCAATTTCATGGAAGGTCAATGCTGCCAACACAAGAACATCTTCCCACCCCATATACGACCCCCCACCAACCTGTATCATCTCTATACCCGCTTCCAGATCAACCCTTCTACCCATACTCTAAACAACCTCAAAACCCGGTTCACGCACCCCCAACTTTCATTGGCTAAAAATGAATCCGAAAAATGAGAATTGAGGTTGAAAACGAGAATTGAAAAATATAGTATCAATGTCATCAATTACTAAAGCTGCTAGTACTAAATTAGATTGGGCTAAAATCATCAGTACATTAGGATTAACAGGTCAAACTGCCAGTGCATTAACTGCTTTCAAAAAGAGACACGATGATGCTCAAAAGGAATTCTTACAATTAAGCAACACACCAACCACTGTTGATTTCGAAAGTTACAGAAGTAGATTATCAAATAGTAAAATCATTGACGAAATCAAAGCCAAAGTTGATTCATTCAAGCCAGCCACTTATGATGTTTCTAAGACTTTAAAGACCATTGAAGTTTTCGAAAACAAAGCCATTGAAAATGCTAAATTAACCGAAAAATCAGTTCTTGATGAAATTAATCAATTACAAGCTACTTTGAAAGACATTGAAAACTCAAGACCATTTGATCAATTAACCGTTGACGATGTTGCTAAGGCAAGACCAGATTTAGAAGATAAAGTTACTTATATGGTTAAGAATGGTAAATGGGAAGTACCAAGTTATAAAGATAAATTTGGTGATTTAACTGTTATGTAGAGTCATCTCATAGAATGCACGTTGCACAGAAGTTACTCTTCTATGGTCTCTTTTTAGTATGTTTAATCTTTGTACATTGATATTGATGTACGAATTTACTTATATCTCATATTATACACTCTTATATACAATTGCGTTCGTCGATGGTTTTGGAAGACATCTCTTATCAATTGGGTAATAAGTCCCTAGATCAACTACTAGGAAGTCCCCAGATCATTGACTAGCGGTACTATCTTCAATTCATTGTGTAAATAGAAAACTTTATCAAATTGTTCAAAATACTTAACCCCTAGATAACTTACGTCACTTATTTTTTGATAATCACCCACAGAACTCATGTTTCCGTACCCCTTATCAAAGGTTATATCCCATGATCCAACTATAACATTACATCCGTACTTTTGTTGAAGATTTCGTAGTAATGGTGGCACGGTATTAAGTAAATATAATGTATTGTGGACTTTTAAATACCAATAATATCGAGATATATCATAAATGACAATATTATGAATCTCTCTATCAGGCGGATTGACTAACAAAGACTTTAAATAATCAATCAATTGACTTAGAGTTTCTGTCTTTTCTTGTAAACACAGGCTATGCACTGGGACAGTAAATGGTGAAATTATGATCGACTTTTTTAATAGAAGTAAAGACTTATCATTTTGATTGAATATTACATGTACTAGATCACCCTGAATGTCGTAGCCGTTATCTTTATGTTTTAAAGTCACGGAATTGACGGGGATATCAAATAAATCATTTAAGGATTTAGTGAGCATCGTAACAAGTCATTACGATGCCCCGCGGTTGCCATCATTGCTGTTAACATCTAACAACAATATCAGACACTAGTACTAATTACTTAATTCTACATAATCTCTATATTATAAGCTTAAATTACTTGGCCTTGAATCTTCCTCAAGTTTATCAAGAAAATCGGCAGCAGTCACGCAGTTGCAAATAAAATTTTGACATTGGTTGGGAACACTTAATTTATAGCCTTGTTTAAGTGTTTACTTACACGATCAAAACTACGAAATTGTCAACATTTGAAAAGAACATCATATACCCAGATAGAGTTCAATAAACCTATTGGATCCATCTGAACCCCATAACAAAACAAAAGTCCACAAAAAAAAACATAATTCATAGACAGGGTCCTTAAACCAACCTATAATGAACTTGCAATTACTACGGCACCCGGCATTAATATGGCTAGGATTATTCAACTTGGTAAAGTATATCCCAAATGATATAAGACCCGATATAAATAATCAATTAGGAAAGTTTGATTCATATATATTCGATAATATCATAGGAAGTATACTTACTTTGTTGTGTTTATATTTAGGATGTCAGATATTGACAGATATATTTTATTCAGACCAAATACCGTACCCAGTGACGTATGATAAAACCACAAAGTATCAGAGTATAAAGAAGATTCCAATATACATCCTAGCCATAAGTTGGATATATTTAAAATGTCTTGATTATATGATAGAGCCTAATAAAGTAAAAGATATATTTGGAGTTATAATATTATTAATACTGCATTTCCTCATTATTCCATTAACTTGCATATATTTATATCCTTCTCATATCAAGCAGTACCTCCAGATCCTAGGATACCATAACATCGGGATCCTAGTGTTCCATTTACTCATCCCCAATTGTCCACCATTATATAACCACATTAACGGCGACCAGAGTCCAAGTTATGATAATCCTCAATACTTTGAAGGAATTAACTTAGGATACAATTATTTATTGAATTGGATAAACTTTGGATTAAGTTTAACCACCATCCCGTTTGGAATCCTCCCATCTTTACATTCAAGTATTTCTGTCCTCCTGGTACTTTTCTGTGTGTTTGAGAATGGTGATAAGCGAATCAGAGTTGGTAGTTTAATCTATTTAGGGTTAGTACTATGGGTAGGAATGTATTTTAAACATCACTGGAGGTTAGATAATTTATTTAGTGTTATTTATTCGGTGCTTTGGTTTTTATTTAGTAGAGAGCAATGATAGAACTTAAGAAGCTTAAAAAAGTTAACTATGAAATTTAGTGGTTAATAGCAATGACAAACTTTAATGAGAACTTTATTAAATTCGAATAACCCCGACTACCGATCGAGAATATTTTCAGTCTCACATCAAAGCCTTGTCATGACCTTTAAATTCATTATATACTATCGATCTTAATATACAGAAGTTGCAAACTTGACCCCTTACCAAATCCATGGTATAAATCCGAAACTTAATCTGTAGATCACCCCGCTAAATTAAAGTTAACTTATACCTTCCTGGCCAACCAAGAAAAAGCTTCGTAGTTGACTGTGCCTCAAACAAGAAACTTTGGAAAATTTGTGTCTGCCGCACATCAGTTCCGATATTTTGTGACGCTTAACCAAAACAATAACATTACTGCGGAAACATGGCGCTTTCGATTAAAAGATCTTAACTAAACTTTATATCCCTTGGCCTCCTACTTAATAAATGTCAGTTAGGAACAGTCTCTAAATAATATTCTCGGGTAGATCAAAATCCGTAAATCTTTTCTAAAAAATCGTAAACTATCTCCACTCATCTTCCCCATGATGTCACACTACTTTTAAAAAGAGACAAAAAGAAATGTTTTGAGCAATTGACCAAAATCTTATAAATTGAAATTTATAGCCACTCAAAAATTTTGATCAATAATTTAATCGACATCTTAATAATTAGGAAAGTAAAGGTTAACAATAAAAACCTAAAAAACATCATTAGCATATTTTAGCATATAACATATAAACATAGATCATGATATCTCGATATTATAGTAAACGTTTAAGGTTTCATTTACCGATCATAATAATAGTTGTATGTATACTATTATCGGTTCATAGTATATTATTTACCAAAGTCAGTCAGCATGAACTCGATCGTAATAGTTTGAATTTAGTAAAATTTAGTAAATTTAATCCAAAACATTCGACTTTAAGTTTAATAAGGCATATAACTAAAAAATCAGATGAGAATAATGATGGAATTTTTTTTCACTGGGATGATTGGTTAGACACTTATCCTGCTAACTCTATATTACAAAAATATAAAGTTGATGATAGTGAATGTCAGTGTTCTGATGACCTTGTCAAATTCGCCAGTGTTAATGGGTATTGGTTAGAAAGTTATAATAAGAAAGTATTGAGAGGTATGGCCAATTTATTTTGTTCCAAGCCTATTCCAAATAAGATTTACTTAACCACAGATGAAGAGTATATTGAAGTGCCTGTTAAAGGCAAGAAGAGATTTGGTTATGATTTTGATACTTCAAGTTTGCAGGAAGAATATCAAGAAGTTAATGACCTCAAAGATCATAAATTTAATACCATACCTATTAAAAAACTTACCAAAGAGAAGAAATTAAAATCCGATGATTTCTATTTTGATCCAGATTATGAAATTCTTAAATTACAGGAACTTAATCAAAATAAAGGACTCAGTCAAGATCAACATGATTATTTGCAATTTCTCAAATACGCAAATAACATTGTTGATAATTCTGACAGGTACTTCAAATACCCTTGGATTATTACTGATATAGCTCAAGGTAACAGTCATCATTTAGCATACCCTTTTTTCAAAAGATTCATATCAATTAGAGAACGTCAATCAATTATTCAACATTTAGTTAAAGCCTGGTTTGATTTTGCTGAATCTATTGATGCCCCCAGTTGGATCAATTATGGTTCATTATTAGGATGGGCTTATAATGGAGTCAATATGCCATGGGATACCGATGTAGATATTCAATTACCAATCAAAATATTTGATTATTTAGCTCAAAATTATAATAATACCCTTATAGTTGAAAATCCAAAGTTTGGTAATAGTAAATTCTTTTTAGATATAAGTCCTACATATATTAAACAAGGTAATGGACGTAATTTCATTGATGGGAGATTCATTGATATAAATTCAGGTCTTTATATTGATATTTCTGCTTTAAGTCACACAGATTTCAAGCCTCCAAAAGCTTTATCCACACCAGAGTACGATTATCAAACTTTAGTTCATTGTAAGAATTTCAATTGGCATTCATTGAATGAAATTTTGCCGATTAGGCACACCTATTTTGAAGGTTCATCAGTTTATATCCCTCATAATATTTCATCAATTTTATCAAGAAAATATGGTCAAGAGTCATTCACGACTAAATTGAATTTTCACAACTACAATTACCAACAAGATATCAATCTTTGGGTAGACGATAACATTTGTGGAAGTTCACCAGACTTCAATAGATTCAAAAATGAAGATCATTCTGAATTAACTTATGAGGGTGCTTGTAATCTGAGAGTTTTGCAAGACGAATATAGGATAAATTTCAAAGCGGGCCAAAGACATAAATTCTTGAATAAAGATATCGATGATCCTATTGATTACGATATTGAAATGGGAGATTTACCTTTAAGTAGGAAAGATGCATGGGATTACTTTAATGATGTTGCTGAGGGAAGATCCAATGGTGATTGGTTTCATGAGTATGTATATTAATGCATGGGGACACTGTTATTGTCGCTAACTCTACTCCCTTTTTGCTCTCTACGATTCCTTCGACCTTTTCCTATTTACCTTACCCCTCTACCTATTCTTTACCTTTCCCCTCTTCTGCTCCCAATCTTGCTTCTGCCTCTTATCTTCTCGGATCAATGGATCTTGGCTTCGATAACTCAAAAGACATAACACTAAAATTGCAGAGCATCCAAATATGTCATTACATTCCTCTACTATAAATTAAAGAGAAAAGCCACTTTTCAAGACCTTAATCATCTACCCCAAGCACGACATTATCTCATGTCGCATCACTTCACATGCCTGCATCTGACCCGATATAAAATCCCATCATTTCCTCCATACTCCAAACCACCAAAATGAATCATACAATTGAACTTAAAAGTGGTGATAAATCTCATACAGCCCTTTCTAATAAACCATTCACCAAAACTCCTCACTCACAGATCATCATCCTCATTCACGGGTTTCCAGATGATAACACTAGTTTCAATGAAGTAGGCGAAATATTAACCAAACAATTTCCCAATGCCCTTATTGTATCACCATTATTAAGAGGATACGAACCTTCAAGTTATCATGAGTTCAGTAAATACAGAACCATAGACCTTGCCGAAGATATCAGTAATTGGATCGAAGATATCAGACTAACCACTGGTAGTAAAGGTAATGTCACATTAGTGGGTCATGATTGGGGTGCAATTGCTGCTATGAAAGCAGCATCAGTTTATCCTGATAAAATTAATAGTGTGGTTAGTTTAGCCATTCCCTATATCTCCAATGTTCACTTACATCAGTTACTTTATTATTGTCCTGAACAACTTTACTATTCCACATACTTCTTGACTATGCAACACAGATGGTTTTATTCCAAACTTGAGCAAATTGGATCCAATTCCTATTTGAATTATTTGTGGAAATTTTGGTCTCCAACTTGGAAATTCGATAGTGATGATATTTTACATGTGAGACAGACTTTGACTCCCACCACTATTGATCATACTACTGCTTATTATAGATGTCTATTAAACCCATTGAATATTCGTTGTACTAAATGGTATATTGATTTTAAAAAGGTTCCATTATATATTCTTGGTGGTGATCAAGATCATTGTATGACTTACAGGTTATATGAATTAGAGAAGAAACTCTTGAAGGATGAGCCAAATGCAAAGGTCGAATTGGTCAAGGGGATTGGTCACTTTTTACATAGAGAAGATCCAAAAACTGTGGGTAATTTGATAGTTGATTGGATAAAGAATCACCCATAATCTTTATATAGTTAGTCATTCGCAGCCATGCGGCTCATATATATTACGGATATTGTTCTGTTCTTAAACCAAAGTACCCATCAGGGGCACCAGCGACATCTAACCAACTTAACAGACCATTATCACCCTCTATACCGTTATTAGAAATACTGTTCCCCCACCATTCAATCTCCAATCCCTTGAATTTGACAGTAAAGAATATCAATAGTGCACTGAATGCAACACCGGCAGAGAGGGCACTCGTAAGGACATAATTGTACTTCTCCCACCAAGGTAGATAATTGTTTTTCACGTAATACATGAAGTAATATGATAAATAAAGTCCTCCAGTGTAGTATGATAAATTATATGGAGCATAGAGTAAAAACCCGCCAATGATGACCGTAGGATTATAATACCGTGTGAGTCTTTTCGGGCCATATATTTTGAATAACAAGCATGGAACAACTAAAAGAGCTCCGAATAAGAAGCACCACTTAAGTATGGGATAAACCCCACCAAAAACCTTAGATGGACCGATGACTCCATATTGAACACTTGAATAAAAGAATGTGTTTGCACCAGGGCACGACAACTTATTTGTCTGGTGACGTTCACAAAGATCTTCTACATTATCCAATTGCCAATTACAGATTACCAAAGCCACAAAAACACTTAAAAGGGTGGATAGTATTTGACCTTTGAAAATAGCTCTGGGGGGAATCTTGGCATAATGAGCCAACTTCTGATCCGTGATATAATTAGCGGCCTGGTGGTCGATATTAGTACCAAAACATTTGAGTGTGATCAAAGCTAAACCAGAGTTCGGAATAGCCCATCCTACAAATAACTCCACCAACACATTTAAACCAAATGAGAAACCTGTAGTGGATGCAATGGTTGTCAATGGGATAAGAAATACAAAATTGATGAATATCGTAAAGAAAATCCCCCATAGTGGGGTTTCTACAGGATAAAACCATATACAAATAATCCCACAAAGTGTACTAAAAACAAGGATCAAAGTAAACCACCAATCAGGTACTTCTTCATACTTTGACATCATTCTACAATGAGGATCTTTAATAAATTTGCCATAAACATTTGAAGACTTCAAAGTGAATGAATCCCATAAAGTCTCAACCACATTCTTATAACTTGCTTTCATGGCCTGCCATTCACTAGTTATTTGGTACAAAATAGCAAAAGGATATAAGGCAAAATAAGCTCCATATACCACTAAATTTGCAGCCGAGAAGTACGGAGGTCCAATAGACTTATATTTCTCGGTATCGAATTGGTTTTTGTCGTTAAGTATATCATGAACTTTATAAATTTGAGCTTTATTGTTGAATAGCTCGTTTGTGTTGATTGGAAGGTACCCAGTCCAGTTGTTGTTCCTATAGTAAAGAAATAAGATCACAAGAAAGGCAAGGACGGAGCCGAGATACTGGTTGACATAGGTATAAAAAGGAATCGTTAAACAACCACCAGCATTAAGGATATTCCAATCAAATGTGGGAATGGGGTTTAATCCTAACCCAATATTTGATCCCGTAACATTGGCAAGTGTTAGCAGTGACGGGTTTAACCATGTTGGCCAATTAAACGTCGACAATGCCTTGAACAAGAACGAGGGGATCCAATTGTAGGCAAAGCTTATAATGAATACTAAAAAAAAGAACAGGTATTGGGAAATCCTCCACCCGTTGACCACGGGGTTATACTCTAATTTATCATGATTAATCAACGCTCTATTTAATGCAATGGTTGGGAGGATTGTAGGCCAAATGGACTTTACCGGATAAATACAAACCTTCCTCATAACTCCCGCAAACCCAAACCCTAAGAATTGAGATGATAATGTAAGTAAAACTTGATACGTCAAAGTGACCCATTTAAGACCGTAGAATTTATCTAATTTCATCACAAAGATATTATATATCGCATAAGGTGTACCACTAGAACACCCATAGATAATTGAACTTAACACCATCTCTTTATAGTTCCATGGACCTGGGTTTAGATTATATGAATTTGATCCTATTTGGATGGTATAATTATCAGGAAAGTATTTATACCACAACTTCCCCGAGGGAAGCAATAACAACGGGATCGTATAACTTTGAAGAGCTATAGATGGCATTCTATGAACAAAGAAGTTGTTTATCACTGACCCTACAAATGTCCAGAAAAGACTGATTATATAGACTCTTAATGTATCTACTGGTAAGTTAGGATCATCAAAAGGGTCGGTGATTGATCGTATTTCAGGGTATGGGGAATGAAACGCTATAAGGGCAGCTTCTAGTTTGAGTTGAAGATTATAGTCCATTATGTCTAGGTATGGCTTGGACTTAATTGTGGAATGGGCTTCTGGGTGTTTTTCTATACTATCAGGGTGGTCTTCCCTCCAAGAAAGAAGTCTCTCTATAAGATGATAGTCATCCTGACTAAAGTTCACATCACCTTTATGTTCAACTAATGCTCCTCTAAGTATTATTGTCGCATCTTCTAAAGTTAATGATTGGATTTTATTGATCATATATTGGGATGATATGGAGATGAAGATGTCGTCGATTGGGATGGTTTTATAGTACTCATCATTACTAATGTTTCCAAGTCGAAGGAGGATAAGTCGGAGTTGGCTGGGTGATAACTGGGGAGTATTGTATGATTCAAGTTCAATGTCCATCTGCTACCGAGTCTTACTGCGATAGCCTACTGCGATTATAAAGTTTACGCGGGGTACTAAGTAGAGTAATAGCAGAGACTGAAACAATAATGACTCGTTCATTAAATACAAACAGTGGTCAAACAGGTAGTGACAATCTTCATTTTATAATACTAACAGAAAGAATAACTCACTCGATATGCTCGACTACAAGGGCGATCAGAGTACCAGTTCAAAAACCTTTACCAACTCATCTGGCTCAGATCCACTACTAATAGAGCCATTTTCAATCCCATTGATACTAACAGTTGGTGTAATATGAACCCCAACAGTCCTATGGTACCTGGTAAAATACTTGACATCAACCGTAACTGCATTTCCATCGTTGTCAAAATCCTTAGAATCTTTGACCTGAGGAATCACTAAATTCTTCAATACATCCTCCTTGCTGAAAGGCAACTTTACATCTTTAGCAACTGTATCATATAAGATCTCATAGATCTTATTACGGCCTAAATCTGAATTAGCATTGTCATAAAATTGGTGAATATTATTGAATAACAGTTCACTAACTTTCCAGAAAAGGTCACCTTTTTCTTCATTATCTCTAATTAACTTTGCAATTGATAACGCAAACTCTGCTTCATAAACCGAGTTAGAATGCCATGGCTGAATCACATGAAAAAAATTGAATTGGAACTTGCCTGGATGTTTAGTCTCCAATAGTGGAATCACTTGGTTTTTGACCTTATTAAAGAGTTTCACACTAAATGGGCAATTATAGTCGAGGTATAAGTTGATTGAGTTAGGGGCTCCTTTGATAAAATGACTGATTGGGTAATAGCTGTGTGTTAATGAATATTTAGGTGATACCATTTTAATTTGTGATGTTAGGGATCTTTGCTGTTTTAAAGAATTACGCAATTTTGCCGGTGCGGCGTAGTGAGGTTATACTGTCACCATAATTCACCGCCAGTATACCACCACTTACCACCAGTTCACCACCAATTTTCAGTTCACCACCAATTTTCAGTTCACCACCAATCTTCACCTCACCACAAGTTCACCATCGTCCATTAACCTTCGTCGACTCACTTCACTACTACCGTATAGCAAATTAGTACGTTTTACCGAAATTCACCTTAAAGTAACTAAGAGATCAATACACTAGACTACACTATCTACATTAGACTACACTATCTACATTAGACTACATACACCACACTACACGACAACTAACTGCGGGCTGTCACACCACATTACATGGACATACACTTTCACTTTTTTTGATGATAAGCCTTTACATGTGCCGTTAACTCCAGGAACTTTTTAAACCTTCTACTACACTTTTCACAAGCGAATTGTCTCTCATCGGAATGGACCGTGTTAAGATGACGCCTTACACCATATGCACTCGCTAATTCTTGGGAGCATTTTGGACAAGCGAATCGTTTCGAAACCTGTTGTATTGCAAATACTTTTGGTTTATCTTTAATGATCTTCTCCTCAACATCTGAAGTATCTGCATCTTCAGTACTATCATTAGCATCTTCGGTATCGTCTTCGGTATCATCTTCGTTTTCTTTGTCTTCCTCTTCTTCAGTACTTCCTAAATTACTATACGAAGTATCATCACTATTAGCCATGTCATCTTTAGGTTTTCCTTGCATCTCTTGTGACGTTCCTAATTCCTGAGGATTTTGTAGAGAAGTAAACCATGACGGAGGCTCTGATTCTATTTCAGGACTTGATGGTTCAAATAACCTATCAGCAACTATGCTTTGTATCGGTGACTTAATCAATTGTAAAGCTTTCCTTCTGTCTTCTTCTTTTTGCTTTTGAAACAATAAGAGGACCTTAGTTTTAGCTAAGCTTCCAGCTTCAATGTCAGGTCGTTTCTGAAGAGCCCTATATGGTTCGTTTCTTTCATTTGTAACATTCTGAGGTGGATGTGGTTCTGAATTCTCATTTATATCATCTTTATCACTACTATCAGCACTTTCATAATTATCTTCTCTAATATACACCCTACCTCCAGTTCCTAGAACACCTTCACTATTTTTACTAACAACATCATTTTCGCCATCGTCTTCACTAATGTACTCACTACTTTCGCTATCATCTTTATCTTCCACAACTTTATGACTCTTTTTCCTAAAAACTTCCAGGTCGTAGTGGTGTTCATCATTATTATTTTCATGATCTCCATCTTCTTGATCATTCACTTTAAATTCTTTCTTCTTCTGTTTCTTCTTCTGTTCCTTCTTTTGTTTCTTCTTTTGTTTCTTTTTTTCTTTAACTTCTTTCTTCTTAACCCCACGGACATTCGTCTTTTTCCTACCTTCCTTCCCTTCATCAAGGTTGTTATCGGAAGTTGGTGTTACATTCTTCTTGCTCGTAATCTTCTTAAAATTCCTCTCAACATATTCTTCAGGCTCTTCTTCACTACTCGATGGATTTATCCTTATGTACCTTAAAGCTTCTTCTCTAGATATGGTAGCGTTATGTAAATTCCTCTTTAACGATAAATCCTTTCTCCTTCTGGTAGACCTCCTTAAAGGCATCATAGGTTCAGGGGTTATATCTTTGACGGGACTTAAAAAGTCTTCTTCAGGTTCAATAAGAGGAATCACTCTTGGGTTTTGTGGACTATAGAATGAATTGTCAGTCTGAATGGATACGTCATGTGAAGGTGTATCCCTCATCTTTTTGGATTTATTGTTCTTCATTTTGGGAGTCTCTGGTTCCGGTTCGGGCTTAGAACTGGGAGCCTTTTGGTATGAATTGATTGGGCTATTAGTGACAGATGAACTCTTTAAAGTACTTAAGGGTTTGGGAGAATTAAAAAACAACGAATTCCTAACAACATCAGATGTTATTGGTCTGCTGTTGAGACTTTGATCAGCACTTTTATAGGCAGTCTGAAAGAATGGCTTATGTTTAATGTCGCTGGAAGTCACTGGAGTTCTGTTGAAATGTGGCGATGATATGGATTGGTGACTGAGGGTTTTAGCTACTTGGACGGTTCCAGATTGAAAGAATGGTTTGGTTTTGAAGGTTTCTGATGTTATCGTCTGGGGAATGATGGGGGAGGTAGGCTTGGGCGCTGGGGGAGTTCTTGGTCTTTGGGGTGGATTAGCTGGTTCCTGAGTTGGCTCTTGGGAAATGATCTGCAGAATTTCAGTTGGTGGACTTGGGGGTGGACTTGGACTTTCATCTAAAAATTGTGGCCGGGAATACAATGGTGCTGGTCTTGAATACAATGGTTTTGAACTTGGTGTAGAATACAACGGTTTTGATGATGGCGTGGACACTAACCTGGCTGTAGAAGCTGTAGAAGTAGTAGCAACTTTGGGCGTCTCTACCGTCACCGATTTAAAGAATGGTTTATTTTTGATATCAGCCAGGGTGAATATCATCCTATGAGTATTATTGTTTGAAAGAGTCTCTTTGAGACTGTGGTCCTTAGGTTTAAGACTTCTTTGACCCAGACTAGGACTTTTAGATCCCCCAGTACTACCATTAATGTTTGATTCCGAGTCGTTTCGTACTCTCTTTGCCTTAGGCGGCGATAATTCTTCAGATCTAACTCGTTTCACGGATTGATCCGGTAGGGAGTCGATAAGTTTAGCAAATTCGGATCGATCAATGATTTCGATTTCTGATTCCGACCCATCGGGTGATTGGTCTCCCTGCTGGGGATCATTACCAAGTATTGATTGGAATGCTGTGAAGAGCCTTGACCTGGCTTTGGTAACGATATTCATACGCGTTGTTTATCGCGATGGAGAAGTCTGATAGATAGCGATAGAACTACCTGAGAATAGTGAGGGTAGTTGGGGGTGCAGGACTACAAGACTTAGCTTAGGAGTGACTTCCCATGCTTAAGCTACAGAAACACCAAAGACATATTTAGAGAAACACTTCATTTATAGTACATTTCTATAACTAGATCCTTGCCCGAATAGCATATTCAAGCTTTAGAAGGAATCAACCTTCTCATAACCACTTCCTTGAAACCAGTAGTAACTTCACTCGTGGAGATACTAGGCTAAAATACACAACTTACACTTATCATATAAAATATTATGGAATTTATCATCGTCATCAATCTCAATACTCTTCATTCTTATCAATTGATCTTCGGTATAATTATACCCATCCAAGCCATGCTCCAATTGATACTCTTCTAAATCATTCTTTACGAAGATCTTTATCAAGTCTGGATTAAACTCAGGGGCACTCTCATTTAAGTTGAGTCTTTTGAATAATTTGGTTTTAAGATCATTAAGTCTAAGACCAGTTGGAAGAAGAAGTACGAATATATCATCTTGGTAGTAAAATTTAACTTTAACTTTTGATTTGGGTTCTTCAGTTGGTTGTGATTGTGGTTGAGCTTGGGGTTGTGTAGCTTGAGTCTGAGTGGATTGTGTAGACTGGGAATTGATTAAATTACTTTCTGATGATGTTGGAGTTGACTTTAAGTTCTGAATTGTAGAATATTGAGATAACCTATCTTGTTGGTAGTTACTTTTCTGACTTATAGGTTTCAGTTGTCTTTGTTTATTAGAATCCACAACTTCTTTATCAAACCCATTATCCAATACATCAAATAATTTGAGTACTTCTTCGCTCCTAGATATATGAATTGGTAACCCAATTAAGTTTCTTAAATAATAATCCAATTTCTCTCTTCTTAACTTAGATATACTATCATTGACATTAATTAACGGACCAGGAATTGATGGGATAATTCTCTTTGAATTTTCAATCTTCCCTGCTTCATAAGGGAATAATTCTAATAATTTAACCTGTAAGTCATAGAAATCTTGATAGTACCGGTACAAGTATCTGATTTTGCCATTACTTAACTTGGCAATAATCAAATACTGATACCTTCCATGATCCAATTGATAACTATCAACACTAGCTTCTAAAATAGAAGTATTAGATGAAGATAATGAAGATCTATTTGAATTATTACCATCGTTTTGATTAAAAAATTGAGTATTGGATGAATTAATCATTGATTGATTCGATATAGATCCTAATGGAATAGTTGATGCTTGATACTTGGCAGTTAAATCTTTCCATTGTTCAACTGACGGAATCTTGAAATTATTGATGATTTTAACAAGATCTTGTTCATCATTATTATTAATAACATTTGTGGGATTAATTAAGTCAATAATTTTAACATAGCTCACAGGTACTAAACCTGGACCTCCCAATCTATTTATAGGTTTAGCAATAAACCATTCGAAGTCATGATGTGCACAAATGATTAAATTCTCACCAGGAGTTATATCTAACTCATCTTCTCTTTCTGCTTTAAATTCATATAATACAACTGCATAAAGAGTTTGTGAACTATTTCTAGCACTATTTTTACCGTTACTTGCGGTACCAGTCCCATTTACCCCAGTTCCATTCTTTTCGGTGCTTGGCCTAGTCCTATGTAATACTTCAAAATATGACATTGGTACCATCCCTTTAGCATTTGACATTGGATTGATTGCTTCGTACCATCCATTTTGATCATCGACTTCAACAGGCTCATTCATAACGTGAAAGAAATCACCTTTCTTGAACATTAACTCATCAGGTCCTTGAGGCTGATAATCATAAATGGCTTTTATAACGATCTTGGGAGTTTGTAAACTTGATCCATCATTAAACGAATTGATCCTGGAGATTTGTTTGGTTTCCGAACTAACTCTTTTGTTTCTTCTAAACATTTTTGGTAATGTTTAAAATCGTTAATTAGGAATTACTTCCTCACTATACTTTTATGTGGTGATCTATTTGATTTCCTTTCTGGAAAATTTTTTTGAGGCTGGTCGTGGCGAGGTCAGTTTCAGGTGTAGAACGTTATTTACTAAAGTTCAAGCTATTAACTAATAAGGTGATTAAGGGTTAAGAAAATCTTAGTGATTTATAGGAGAATGTTGTATCAATTACATTATTGGATGAAATAGGGGGGGATTATGTTTCATCCCTTATAACGCGTTAATGCGTGTGCGGCTTGTTATCAGGGATATCAGTGTTAGAGTACTGATTTCGATCGGGAGAGCAGGTATGGTGGTTGCAGCGTACTAAAACACGTCGTAAATTATATATACAAAGAAGTTTGTAGTGAAATACACGTCGATTTAGCTATTTGATCCGTTCCTGTATGAAACAAGGAATCGAGTTTACTACAGGAGTGCGGTTATTTATAGACTACGGTTGTGCATAAAACTATTGGGGTACTACGAAAACTCAGAAATAAATATATATTAATAGGCTTGAATATAAGTTGGCTTAAAGAAGTATTGAGAAAGTCAATTCATGGGTCAAGCCTCAAGAGTATTGAGGTACTCCCTCCAAAGGCTATCTCCTCCCAAAGTTTTCTTGTCTCCAATCAATACCAACCCATACCTAGCTCTAGTCAATGCAACATTCAATCTTCTAGCATCATTTAAAAACCCAATCTTGCCCTCTTCATTACTTCTAACACACGAAAAGATAATAAAATTCTTTTCTCTACCTTGGAAAGCATCAATAGATGCAATCATTATATCACTGACCATATGAATTGTTAATGGCTTAGACTCATTATAAATATCATCCCTATCGATTTCAACTTTTATGTCTTCCTTTGTAGGATTAATGACATCATTCTCCGACAAACTCTTGGATATCAAATCTCTTTGTCCTCTATATGGAGTAATAATACCAATATCCTTTCTATCAATTTGTTTACTTATAATCAAATCAGTCAACACTTCAATAATATACTTGATCTCTCCTTTATTGATATAAGTGTACCCATTATCTTCTCTCATTCTGATTCTAACTCTATCTTCTTTACACTTGTGGTCAGTATCAATAAATCTTAATGGCTCAATACCTGGAGAAAATCTTTGTTCTGCAGTTATACCATCTTTTAAAAGCCCCCCATAAAATTTGTTTCTTGGGAACTCACTGATTCTTGGATGCATTCTATATTGAGTATCCAACATGTGAATTTTCTTATAGGTTCCATTCATTAATACTCTTTCAAATAATGATAATGATAAGTTAGGAACTTGGGTAAAACTACTCAATTGGTTCTGGTCTCCCACAAATACAAATTTATCAACTCCTGGCATAGATAATGGAATTAATGTTATAGGTTCAGAACTCTGGGTAGATTCATCCATTATAACAACAGGGAACTTCTTTATAGCCTTTAATTGATTACCTCCTGCCACAACACTAGTGGTGAATATAACTCTAGCTTGAACTGTCAATAAGTTAGATAATTCAATTTTTTTACTTTGAATTTTCTTGTACTGATTGACACTAACTTCCTTCGCTCTGGAACTACGAAGTTTGGCTAAATCTTCTTTCATTGATAACGGTAACATATCATTCATTTTGGTGTGTAAGCAAATAGAAGACAATGGATGGTTATTATAATCCAGCTCTTTTTCATTGGCCACGATTCTTAATAATGACCTTCCGTGACTCTCTAATAACTTTTCAGCAATATTATCTATAGCAATATTTGAGGCTGCTACTACAAGTATAGGATAAGTGTTAAGGTTATTTAAAAGTTGAAGAATAATCTCATGAATTGTTGATGTTTTACCTGTTCCAGGAGGTCCTTGTAACACTGTGATTGAATTATTCAATACCGATTGAAGTGCAATCTTTTGAGATTCATTAAACTTCCTTTCATCTGATAACCTCACATAGTTATTGAACTCAATTTGCCTGATTGGTTGTTTACCTAATAACATACTTATAAACCTTGGGTTCTCGACTCTTGACATTGCTAAGAACACCCTGGATATTGGAATAGAGGCTGGTAACATCTTTAAGTATTTGATATTAATATTGAGTGGTAATTTTTGATAGTTCCATTCAAAGTTCTCAACAATCACTTCCAATACTTCTTCCTTTTTTCTTCCTTTTCCAGCCTTACCAACCTCTGCTAAAATGATCTTACCATACCACGCAATCTCGTCATTCAAAACAAGAAACATCGTTTGGTCAACTGAAAATGGCACTTTTCTAAACTTTTGAATGTTCTTACTTAAAAACTTATCCTTGAACTCTTGCGTCATCGGAATCTCTAATTTATACTGCTTATTCTTTTTATCCTGATCTTCATACCATAACAATACTGCCTCACTATTTTCTATGTATGAGTTTCTACTTTGCGCCATACTCTGTTTTTCTTCAAGAAAAAGATTATAACTCATTTCTTGAAAATATTTAGTCATGTTCTCATATTCAAGTGGTGGGGTTTTGGATGGGATGTATTGAGTTATTCCTGGTGGGAGTTGGACTTTGATTTCGCTCTTATCTTCTTTCTTTTCCTCTTTCTTTACGAGCTCTTTTCTTACGGGTTCTTTCTTTCCATTCCTATCATTGTTCTTATCAAACTTGGTACCATTCTTGTCAGGCCTGGCTCCGTTCTTATCTGACTTTGCTCCATTCGAGTTGTTACCTTTATCATTTCCGTTGGGTCTTACTTTTTGTGATTTGGCTCCATTCCCGTTCTCTTTTCCTTTTCCTTTTGGCTTGGCATTCTGTGGTTTTGCATTTGCATTCTGTGCTTTTATGTTCTGTGACTTACCTAAAGGCTTTGGCAAATCAGATTTTGGAAGAGGTTTAGGAAGATCTTTTGGTGTAGGGTCTTTAACTTGTTTCGTTTGTCCAGGCTTTGGTTCTTTCTTTTCAGTATGTGAAGATTTCTTTGCACCTGATGGATATGAAGTCTTCGAACCTTGTGCAACATTTGAACCCTGTTGCTTTGTAGAGGTTTTAGATCCTGGCGTCTTTGACCCTGATGCTTTTGAGTCTTTGCCTCTCGGTACTGGAGTTGAAGATCTTGAATGTTGGGCACTACTTGGATTAGAGGTTCTTGGTGTATTATTCATCGATTGTCTTGCACTTCCATTCTTTGAACCTGGCTTGGAATTTCCCTTTTGTGTACTTGGGGGTTTTGGAGTCTCATACCCAACAGCTTTAACGGTTGTACCACTCTTAAGCTCCTTAGACTGAGCCAATTTATTAAAATAATGTTCTCTTCTCTCATCAGCTTCTTTTTGTTTTAAAGGATTAAGTCTCTTTTGTCTCTTTCCACCTTTAACACCTTTTCTACCTCTTTTCTTGAACTTGCCTTTCCCAGTAGGTTTAAACTCGGTTAATCCAAATAGCTCCGACAAGAAGTAGTCATCGTCTTCACTAATGAACTTCACATTAGGATGTAACTCCTGTAACTTGGGTAAACAATTAATACACGTTATCAATTGTTCTGATGAGGTGTTACCTACAAATAATCTTCTATCATTTGAACAAATCTTACACTCCAAGTCTCTGAATTGATAATATTGATCGATCTTCTTAAACAATGATCCATTGGATAATGAGTACTGGGTTGAAGGTTTCTCATCTTTGCTTAAACAATCTTGACATAAAAGGGCCATATCATTAAACCCAAACCTAAGAATTTGCAACTGATGAATACTGGTATTATCACATTCTTCACACTCTAAAACTTCACCAAGGGGATCATACTGAACTTGTTTGTGTCTGGTAGTACTCAAATGTTTGGATATTTCTTCAGTACCACATGTTAATTTACATGTTAAACAAGTTAGACTTGACATATTTTTTTGCGATGCATCTGCTGGGCCAAAATACAAGGGCTGATCTAGTTTAATGGGGTCGAGTTCTCTTGCTTTAGAAATGAGTAAATATACTGATCTAATGTCAAGTGTTATGCTGAAGTGTTTAGATTCAACTAGAAGGCTAATTTGATGGAAAGAAAGAAATTTATGTCATTCAAAGGCTTCAAAACTTTTTGAGAACTTTTTCTTATAAAAATGGAGGGATGGCCGAGTGGTCTAAGGCGGCAGACTTAAGATCTGTTGGACAGTTGTCCGCGCGAGTTCGAACCTCGCTTCCTTCATTATTTTTTTTTGCAATCTTTTCCTTCTACACTATATACTAAACTTAGATTTAAAGGTTGTACCATAACTGGACTTACATAGAGAAGTGTTGATGGAAATTTTATTAGTATATAACCTAGTGTTGAACTGGCATGGAAGTTGATGGTTGAATATATTCAAATTCATCGGTTCTCCATAAAGTGGTGATAGTTTTTGGTTGAGTTAAGAATGTAACTCCTGATTTACCATAGAAATTCAAGTCACCCAAGAATGATCCTTTGTTACCAGTGAAAGAAAACATTGGTAAAGGAACTGGGATTGGAACATTAACACCAACTTGACCACATGCAATGTTTTTAGTGAATTTTTGTGCTTGAGATCCCAGTTTAGTAAATAATGAAACTCCGTTACCATACTTGTTAGAGTTAACCAAACTGATAGCTTCATCAAAAGTTTCAACATTAACAATACTTAAAACTGGAGCAAAGATTTCTTCATCATAACATCTCATACCTGGTTTAACACCATTAATAATAGTTGGGAACAAAAAGTTACCTTTATCAAAAGGGGCAGACAATTTAGGATTTCTACCATCTAATAAGATTTCTGCACCTTGCTGTTCACTAGAGTCGATGATTTCAATAGCTCTAGTTAAACTAGTAGGGTTAATTAAAGGACCTAAATCTGAGGAGGTGTCGAATCCACTACCAACTTTCAATTTTTGAGCATCAGCAACAATATCTTTGATCCACTCCTTTGATTTACCAACGGTAACTAAAACTGAAATAGCCATACATCTTTGACCAGCAGCTCCGAATGCAGCACCATTAACAGCATTAATAAATTGAGCTTTATCAGCATCAGGTAAAACAATTAAATGATTTTTTGCACCCATGTTAGATTGGACTCTTTTACCTGAAGCGGTACCTTTTTCGTAAATATATTTACCGGCTTTATCACCACCAACAAAGGTAATGGCTTTGATTCTTGGATCTTCTAAAATAGTATTAACAGTATCATGTTTACCATGAACAATGTTTAAAACACCTGGTGGCACACCAGCTTCTTTCAATAATTCACAGATAATCATAGCCGCACCTGGAACTCTTTCACTTGGTTTAATAACAGCGGTGTTACCAGTAACTAAGATCAAAGGAATTGACCATAATGGAACCATTGCTGGGAAATTAAAAGGACAAATCGATGCTACAACTCCAAGAGGTTCTCTAACCATTTTGGTTTCCATATCGGCAGCAACTTCTAAGGTTGATCCCATTATATCATTAGGAATATTACATGCAGCTTCGGCAACTTGTAATCCTCTTAAAACATCACCTTTAGCATCAGCAAATGTTTTACCTTGTTCCAAAACAATCATTCCAGCTAATCTGTCCCAATTTTCCTTTAATAATTCAACAAATTTGAATGCAATTCCTTGTCTTCTAATAACACTAAGATTTTTCCAACCATCAAAAGCATCATGAGCTGATTTGATAGCAGCGTCTAATTCTTCTGGGGTTGATTGTGGAACCTGACTAATTACATCATTAGTAGCAGGATCATGAATATCGTACCATGTTGAACTTTGACTTTTGAAAAATTCATTGTTAGTAAAGCTAGGGGTAATGTAAGGTTGAACTTCATGAGATTTTGGATAATTAGCAGTGGTAGTGTTCAATGATAAAAATCTTGAATTGTTAATCAATGGTCTTAAGATTGACCGTTTCATAAATAATGATCTCTTCATGGCTCCTAAAAATCTTATCAATTGAATTTGAAAAATTTTTAGTGACTTATTGTTGGTCTAAATAAGTTTTGAAATGTGAAGGAGTTCAGTTCCCGACCCCACAAAAACCGCGAGCAATGATTTTGCAACACTATTAATGTGCAGCACTTATAATTGATTTATCATACCCGTGGAAAATATTACCGGAACTATAGCCAGGAAGATGACGGTTTGCAACTCGGTATTAGTTCGGAAATTGTTTAAAGTTAAGTTGATGGAGGAGGGGGAGTATGGAATTTTCATGTGTTAAGTCCGGCTCCCGTATTCCGGTCTGATTCGTTATCTCTCCGCTACTTCAAGACTAGCTTAAGGCCATTACTGATAATTAGTTTATTGACGGTAAAGTCGGCTGGTTGTGAAACTTATTGATGGTGTTTGTATGCGATGTTAAAGATATCTCTTCTATTAAGTAACTTGAATTGATGGATTACACTCTTTAACAGTTTCATATGAAATTGATGAACTTGTGATTTTTACATTTTTTGGTTCATCTAGATTGATCTGAAAGATAACGAATTTTTATTTAAACAAATCCATCACAACAACTAAGGTCAATGATCTAAAATAAATGAATCAAGGCAACGTTATAGTAAATAGCTCATGAAAAGTAGTCATCGTGAAAATAAGCCACCAATCAACCAATAAGCGGCACTACTATTATATGTGCCACAATTCTCACGCAGGAAATCGATACCCATGTCTTTCAGAACCGTTCATCGTTTAGCTAATAAAATTGTATTAATTACAGGAGCTTCATCAGGAATTGGTGAAGCTACTGCCAAAGAATTCGCCTTGGCTACCAATGGCCAAATAAAATTAATTTTAGCCGCCAGAAGAGAAGATAAATTAACGGGTTTAAAGACTCAACTTTTGAAAGAGTTTCCTGATATTAAAGTCCATTCATCAATTTTAGATGTTACCCAGAAACAATCAATTCTTGATTTTATCAAAAATTTACCATCAGATTTTGCCGATATCGACGTTTTAATTAACAATGCTGGAAAAGCTTTGGGTACTTCCAAGGTTGGAGAAATCAAAGATGATGATCTTCAAGGAATGATTCAAACTAATGTCGTTGGATTAATCAATTTAACGAATCAAATCTTGCCAATTTTCAAGAAGAAGAATGCTGGTGATATTGTAAACATTGGGTCAATTGCCGGTAGAGATGCATACCCTGGAGGTAGTGTTTATTGTGCATCCAAAGCTGCCGTTAAGTATTTTTCAACTTCATTAAGAAAAGAATTGATCAATACCCCAATTAGAGTTATGGAAGTTGACCCAGGTGCAGTTTTAACTGAATTTTCTTTAGTAAGATTTGCTGGTGATCAGCAAAAGGCCGACAATGTTTATTCTGGTACTGAACCTTTAGGACCTGAAGATATAGCTGAGATCATTGTTTTTGCAGTTAGTAGAAAGCAGAAGGTAGTTATAGCTGAGACGTTAGTATTTCCAACTCACCAAGCTGGTGCAGGGTTTGTTCACAAGGGGCCATTGGATGGCAAGTAATTAACCCACCACTCGAGTGTGGCGAGAGTAATTTGAGAGTCATTCAAGCTACTTTGTGTTTTCACTTCTTCTAGTAATATTACATTAACTAAACGTCTATTTATTCTTTAAGAAAACTCTTTGATCAATTTCTTTAATTTCTCTCTTTTTGATTTCTTTTTCTTTAATGTCGATTGACTACCCGAAGTTTTAGAACTCGTAGTAGACATCGTTGATAACTCATTAAACTCATTAACTTTTTTATCAATTTCTTGTAAAAATTTCTTCTTTTCATCTTCTAAAATAGGATCATCACCATCCAATTTTTCATCAATATCTTTATGAGGTTCCGAAACTGGTGAAACCGATTTCGAACAAAGTTCATTCACTTGTTTGTTAACATTTTCAACAATTTGTCTTTTTGCATCATTATAATCATTAGTAGAATCAAGGGAATTTTCTTTTGAATGTTTGATTTCATCAACCTTATCAATGAATTCCTTAGTAACTTGATCTCCTACACCTTTTATTATTTCTATATTCTCTGATTTTGGTTCACGACTTGTAGTAAACACATGAACTGACTGAGGAGTAGGTTCATCTGGAACATTTTTTGATTCAGTTAGAAGCTCTTCTTGATGAGCTTCGTTAACTGCTGGATCAACCAAAAAACTTTCAACTATATCATCCCCTAGATCTTCCTTTATACCGGTTTTATCCTTTTTAACATCATAAAACGTGCCATATTTCCATATTATGAACTGGACAAAACTTTCAAATGCTATTTTATCGTTACGATATAAGTTGGCCAGATCTACATTCAATGGTGAATCAGGTTCTGGCTCATCTATCAACATTAATATGGCACCAACTAAATGTTGTAAGTTCCAGGCAGGTGACCAATTTTCCAGTTTTAAAATATCCAAACAGATCTCTCCAGTATCAACATTTATATTTGGGTGGGATATTGGTGTTTTTGATGAAAATTTAATGGTTGGTGGAGCAATAGGATACTGATTAGGTACCAGAATTTGTAAATCCCATTGTCCGTGGTAATAATATGGGGAGTCGTTTTTGTTTGGTTTAACAATAGTTGCTTCCCATTCAAAGATATTTTCAGGGTTAACCGGTTGTAACTTTGAAATCTGAGGGTTGGAATTATGAACCGGATTTTTCAATAGTTGATTGTATTCTTTAAATAATCGTTTTTCTGCCATGACTTGGGAGTAGCAGTTAAGAATACTGTGAAATTCGCACCCAAGTGACAGAGGTCAGTAAAGTCGCGATGAGACATGTCGCGGCGTATGTGGCTACCTTTCAGCAACGTAGGTAAAGAACAGAGTGACAGGCACAACAGGCACAATTGATAGGTAGGCATATGAAAGAAAAGGTCAAAGTTAATCAGAGCTTACATTAAGATATGAAATCAACTCAGCCAAGGATTCAAATGACTAATCATGCAAAAACGTAAGCGTCTAGGAAATATGATCCGTAAGGTATTTTCATGGTACCAACTCCGAATGCTAGTACCGGTAAAATACCGTTGAGGTCAGGTCGAGTTGAAGTTAACACTATCGAGAATTTGACAGTATGTAAATATAGCATCACTTCTACATTAAGCTAACAATATAAATATGCAGTAATCGACTTAAAAGTAAATAGATCCTTTATATAAACCCCAACCTTAATACACAAGGTAAATAGTTAAGACAACCCCTCCTCTGGTCTCATCTTACATTCAACTCAATTCTCATTGGGTACCGGACCAAGGGCCTGAATCGCAATGAGTCAAATGAAAAATTTGCGACATCTTAGTACTAATCAATGTTTAAGAAGACCATCGTTAGAACGTTTAGTTCTAGTTCTAAACATTATGAGAAGAAACTTAATAAGTATTCTGCCATAGTCACTGAAGATTTAACTCAAGGTGCATCCCAAGCTATGTTGTATGCTACAGGGTTTACTGATGATGATATGAAAAAACCTCAAATTGGAGTTGGTTCAGTTTGGTGGTCAGGTAATCCCTGTAATATGCATTTAATGGATTTAAATAATGCATGTAGTGAATCAGTCAATAGGGCTGGTTTGAAAGCTATGCAATTTAATTCTATTGGTGTTAGTGATGGTATTACCAATGGAACTGAAGGTATGAAATATTCATTACAATCAAGAGAAATTATTGCTGACAGTTTCGAAACAATGATGATGGCTCAAATGTATGATGGAGGTATTGCTATTCCATCATGTGACAAAAACATGCCAGGTACTTTGATGGCTATGGGAAGACATAACAAACCATCAATTATGGTTTATGGTGGTACAATTTTGGCAGGTCAAACAAGCTGTGGAGCTAACAATCCTAATATGCCAAAGAAAGTTGATATCGTTTCGGCGTTCCAAAGTTTAGGACAATATTTATCCAAACAAATTAACGATGAAGAAAGAATTGATATTGTTAAAAATTCATGTCCTGGTCCTGGTGCCTGTGGTGGTATGTATACTGCTAACACTATGGCCTCAGCTGCTGAAGTTTTAGGAATGTCATTACCATATTCCTCATCAGCACCAGCAGTTTCTGCTAAAAAGCAAGAAGAATGTGCTAATGTTGGATCTGCATTACTTAACTTATTAGAATTAGATTTAAAACCAAGAGATATTATGACAAAAGCAGCATTTGAAAATGCTATTAGATATATTATTGCCACAGGTGGTTCAACTAATGCTGTATTACATTTGATTGCCATTGCATCATCAGTTGATATCGAATTAACTATTGATGATTTCCAAAGAATTAGTGATACTACTCCATTATTAACCGATTTTAGACCAAGTGGTAAGTATGTTATGGCTGATTTACATGAATTTGGTGGTACTCCAGCTGTTATGAAATATTTATTAGCTGAAGGTTTACTTGATGGTGATCAATTGACTGTTACTGGTAAAACTATGAGAGAAAATTTAGCAGATTTACCAGAGTTAACTGCAGGTCAAGATATTGTTAGAACTTTGGATAATCCTTTAAAACCAAATGGTCATTTACAAATCTTAAAAGGTACTTTAGCACCAGGAGGAGCTGTTGCTAAGATCACTGGTAAAGAAGGTACTTATTTTAAAGGTAGAGCTAAAGTTTTCGATAAAGAAGATAATTTTGTTGCTGCCATTGAAAATGGTGAAATCAAAGCTGGTGAAAAAACCGTCTGTGTTATCAAAAACGAAGGTCCAAAAGGAGGTCCAGGTATGCCAGAAATGTTAAAACCATCAAGTTTATTGATGGGTTACGGATTGGGTAAAGATGTTGCATTATTAACTGATGGAAGATTCAGTGGAGGATCACATGGGTTCTTAATCGGTCATGTTGTTCCAGAAGCTGCCGTAGGTGGACCAATTGGATTAGTTGAAGATGGAGATGAAATTGTTATTGATGCTGAAAATAACATCATTGATTTATTAGTTGATGAAAAAGAATTATCAAGAAGAAGAGCATTATGGAAAGAACCTGAACCAAGGTATAAGAGAGGAACATTATTGAAATATTACAGGTTAGTTACTGATGCATCTAAAGGATGTGTAACTGATCTTTAATCATAAAATTACTTTATAAAGACTATAACTGGTACAAATAGTCATTGAACGACTTACGCCTATTGTATATAAGATCCTAAGGATTAATAAATAATTCATTAATTTTATGTAGTATCCATCTCTTGTCATCTTCTAATTCAGGGTAAGAATAACTATCATTGATGTTAAAAAATGGTAATTTAAGTTCTTTGAATTGGCTAATGGATTGGGTTTCAAACCTTTGACATTTTTCCCATATTTCTCTATCCAACACTCTAAGTGCTAAAGGATCACTTACCAGTTGTCGTTTGGTTTTCATTTGTTGCTGATATGTATGATGCTCCTGAATGATCCCTTTTAGTATGGAATTTTTATCTTTATTATGAACTATGTATTCGAGTAAGTACTTCGTAGCCAAGTACCGGTTAGTAATGAACTGAGAATCTAAATTCACTTTATCTATAGCTCCATCTCGTATAGATTTATCCAAGTAGATGTACAAGTTATTTGTGGCATGAGTTCGTTTATTTAGTAAGTCTTTGAATTTATTAGGGTCGATAGATTTGGATATTTTTTTGATGTTTTTGGTATTAAGGTTTCGAAGCTTTTTAGATTTGGATGTAAGTTGATATTGGATGATGATTTCAGTTAGTTGTTGTTCCATACCTGCGAAATTGAAATAGTGTGAGAGATGGTAGAGACAGATCTCCTAAAATGAGAACGAGTATATAATCGCTATATAATGTGGGCGAGGGTAACGACTAAATGATTTGTTCCCCTCGTTATTTAGCTCGTTATTTAGTCCTTACTGTATAATCCTCTCCTGATTGTGTAATATACCTAACCCATGGATATGATTGATATTGTAATTTAGGTTCATTAATTCTCAAGTACCTTACTTGAATACCACTAGTAGTAAAATAAGGAATTGAGAAATTGACTTTGATTGGTTTTTTCAACACTAAATCAGAATTATCAACTGCAGGTAATCCTAACTCAGCTTTCATATGGAATTGTTTACCACCTGGGAATGTTTTTAATTTCCAAATTATACATGATTTCTCAGGTACCCATTTAACGGTACCATATTCAGGAGTAAACTTGGGAGTATCAGCATCTTCAGGAATTGGAATTATAACTTCAACATTATTGGCTGTTGATTTTTTCTTGATTTGGGTTTTGACTGAACATAAGATTTCAATTCTGGAATGTTTATGAATCTTAGATTTACAGTTAACTGCAATTAAAGGTTTCATTAAAAATTGAGTCGATGATAATCTATAAGACATTAAAGTGAATTCTCCATCCGGTGGTATGAAAGTTATAATTCTTTCATTTTCGAATTTTGATAATCTAACACATTGATGGAACTTAATATCTTCCATTTCAATCCCTTTAGAATTGGGTTCTTCATTATTAAATATCCCTTTATCATTTAACCCAAGTCTTAAATCCGGCATACCACTCAAATGAGATTTGATTTTAATTTCTCCCAAGATTTCACTATTTAATACTTGCCCATTAGCATTTATTAACATGTTAATACTTTCCATAACATCTAAAAATGCTTCATTCTTTTTATAGAAAATTCCATCTTTCCTCCAACTGACTGAGTTAGTTACAGCATTTGGTGGAGCAATAATTCTTGATGGAGTATTTCTTATTAATTTATAATAATCTTGAGTAATATACTCTTTTAAGATTTTAGTATCAGTGTTTTGGGGTAATCCAAAATCCATCATTTCATCTAATAATTCATAAATAATAACAAAGTTATCTCTGATTGATTCTTCTTCTAACGTTTTAACATATTGGGTTAATACTTCAATGATCTTACTTAAGAATATAATAATTGACATGATATTTTCATTCTTACGGGTTAATGCACATATATATAAATTATTATGTTGAATGAATACATAATTTATTGATTTATAGTTAATGAATGGTTTATAATTTGATTCTTCATCTTGATCATTTTCTTCCATATCTAATAATAGGAGGGGGAAATCATCTATGGCATTGGATGGAATGTCTCCTTTATAGTCTCTTGATAAGAGTGACTTTCCCTTTATATCAAGGAAATGAATTTGTGATGCCATCCTCTTGCGTTGGTGAGACTCGTGAGTTGTGAGTATGTGAGCGCAGTTGGCAGTTATAGAATTTCAGATTTTTAGGTTTTCTTTACTGTTATTGAACTTGTCCAGCATATATATACGTGTGTTTATTTCTACTTAAGATACCATAGGCTTTATTAGCATCTAGGGTTTATTATTAGAAGACGTGTCTCGCTCAATTCCGAATCACTGTTTTGAAAACAAACAGTACTGACACACGACTTTTCGCTACCTACTTGCAACCATCTACAGCTTTCTTAAGCTAATTCCAATACCTATCGATTTCCTTCAATGATCAGTAGACTTGGTCAAGTGTTTTCTTGATAAGTTCTTGGCCAAGATGTACCTGGAAAGTGCATTACCCTTGACCGTCATTACATAATGAATCTTCTTTAGGTTCTTGTCCTTGATTCTATATACAATCCTTATGAACTAGGTAGCTGCTTCCATCCAGAAAATGTACTTAAACAAGATTTTAGTATTAGGGCTCTTAGGCAGTGGCTTCGTGGTTTTACAGAAATTGGTATGCTATACCACTCAGTACATTGTGGCCATCTTAGCCTTGTATGAAAAGTAAATCAACCCGTCCAGAAGAGTAACTCACCAAAAAATATGTAATTTGGGTAGAATCTTAAGACATCCTCCAAGATCCAATGCTCTTCTAGCAACAACAACTTGTAAGAACTTATGGTCAAATTGAACTAGAAACAACCAATAACCATCAAAAAGCATCCTAGACCTGACTAAAACCTTAATCATCAAGAGCATTCTCTCTCATCCGGTATTTAATGGTATAATTGGTGAGAAATAGCTATATATCATACTTCCTTCTTTATGTGTATCATAAAATGATCCATAGTGGAGTTCTTTTTAAACACAGATTAATTCAGTCTGCTACTTAGTTTGCATTAGACATATTTGAATGTCACATTAAAAGCGGGTGTAAATTGGGGGCAAAAGACAATCAGACGGACAAACGTAGTATGTCTTGTTGTAATAACCACAGGGAAGTAGAACCATATATAACTTAACTGTAAAATTGTCACACGACAATTTACGACATTATATGACAAATTAATTCCGTAAAAGCGACACCACCCGACATGATTTGACAATATCAAAACCAAGCTTAGACTCAAGGCTTACGAAGGCTTACGAGGGCTTTTCGAAGAAAGGCTTAAGACTAAGCTTGGACACATATGAACCCCAGCATATAGAATAAATCCTTAGTATGGGATCATAATATATTCAACATACATTCATAATAAGATACTATTGTGAAAAGCATAAGTGGGGCTGAGCATATGGGGTAAAGGGAATAAGTAAATAAGATTCTTAAATGGAGATCAAGCGAAACGGTGTCTATTTATAGATTAACAATGAATGGAATTTAGATCAAGAAAACACAGTACGGACTTGCAAGACTTGGCTTCCGTAACATCGGCTATGGCCAGCAGATCAGGGTCAACCGGGTCAATTGCTGTTAAGACTCTATGCGGGTAAACGAATCGATAAACTATAACGATCATAATAACCACCAAGAAATCTCACCAAGAAATCTCACCAAGAATTCATACCAAGAATTCTGGCACATCCTCCTTTAAATACACCAAGAATCATCGAAAATCTTGACACGAATTTCATGGCCCGTAATCATTTGTTTATTCGTTATGATCGATTACCATAGTAAACTATAGCTCCGATTACGTAATCATGCATTGAAGTTTGAACCATGGAATTTATAAATAAAGTTTATCCCCATCACAAATAACCAATCAGTTTAAAATCATTCGCTATGAAAGTTGCCAGTTTTACTCTCGTTTTATCATTAATTTATACTGTGGCATGTATTGCACCAATCATTACCAAAGGTAATGCATTTTTTGATTCCCAAACCAATGAAAGATTTTATATCAGAGGATTAGATTATCAACCTGGAGGTTCAAGTAATTTAACTGATCCAATTGCTGAACCTGAACTCTGTGAAAGAGATCTCGAATATTTCAAGGACTTGGGTATTAATACCCTTAGAATTTATTCTTTTGATAATACTAAAGATCATAGTGAATGTATGAATAAATTAGCTGATGCTGGAATTTATGTTATCTTTGATGTAAATACTCCTTATGCTTCTATTGTTAGAGGTGACGAAGCTAACTGTAGTTATAATACTATGTATTTAAATGAGGTCTTTGCTTCAATGTTAAAAGTTGCTAAATTTAATAACACTTTAGGGTTCTTTGCTGGTAATGAAGTTATCAATGATGATGAAAGTACTTCAGCTGCTACTTATGTTAAAGCCACTGTAAGAGATATGAAAACTTTCCTTAAAAACCGTAAATTAAGACAAATTCCTGTTGGTTATTCAGCAGCTGATGTTGAACAAAATCGTTTACAAACTGCTCATTATTTCAATTGTGGAGATGATGACATGGCTAGAGTTGATATGTTTGGATTTAATGATTATTCATGGTGTGGATCTTCAAGTTTTAGTGCTTCAGGTTATGATCAAAAAGTTGAAGAGTATGGAAATTATTCTGTACCATTATTCTTTTCAGAATATGGTTGTAACAAAGTCACCCCAAGAAAATTCACTGAAGTTGAAGAGATTTATTCAACTGATATGTCAAAAGTTTTCAGTGGTGGGTTAGTTTATGAATATAGTCAAGAAGGTAATCATTATGGTTTAGTTACTCTTGATGGTGATAATGTTAGTACCGATACTGATTATGATAATTTAAAAGCAGCTTTTGCTAATACTAAAAACCCATCGGGGGATGGTGACTATCAAAGTGATTTACCTCATAGTAACTGTCCATCAAAATCCGATGAATGGGATGCTGATGATGATATTCCTGACACCCCAAAGGGAGCATTGAAATATATTAATGCTGATGCTGAACCCACAGGAAATGGGTTTAAAGCCTCAACTCAATGGGCTTGTGTTGCTGATGGTAATGATGAAGATGACTCAAGTGATTATAGTTCAGTTACTGCAGCTCCAAGTTCTGACTCTGGTTCTGGTGATGATGATGAAAGTAGTTCCAACAGTTCATCAGGTTCTTCAAGTAAATCTAAGGGTGAAGCTGGCCAAGTTGAAGTTGGTATTTTATCATTGATTGTTTTTGGTTTTTCTTTATTATTCTAAACTTGGCCTGAGCGAAGTGGAGGTTAATACATACTTAGTTGAGACTGTCCCCACTGTTAGGACTGTGTATACCATCTAGACATATCTAGAATTTGATACCCAATGTACGTTAGGATATTTGCTAGGGATTTTGTTTTCTCTGTTGCGTTTATGCTTCCTTAAGGTAAGTAGACCAAAAATGATTAAATTTCTCTGATTCCTTTCCTGAAATGGCTATTCTTTTCTTGAAATAGCTTAGGAGAATTCTGGCTGTGAGAGGATTCTACTGATGTGGGTATTAAGAATTTTAGGAGAGTTTTAGGTGAGTAGATTTATAATTTATGTATTCCGTTGAATGCGTGAAGCTAGATTTGTTCAAATGTATATCGATTGTAATTTAGTAATACTATAGTATCTAAATGAGTCTAGCACCTTCGCCTGGCTCAAGGACTAGGCTTTCTGCTTTATACCATACATCATCTCTTCCTTATTTATTAAATGACCAATTTGATCAATCTCCTCCAACAACTTATCAACATCATAACACCAATCATTCAATGAACTATTGATGCCATCATTTCTACCAATCTTATCAAATTTTACGATACCCTGTGGTCTATTAATCTTAGCACTAATCATTCCATTATTAACCAATTCACTAACATATTTTTCCAGTTCATCATTAGTTAATTGTAATAAATAACTCAATCTATCAAGTTTGATAAAGTTGTAATATTTATTAATGATTCTTAAATTATGTTCAATGATTCTCTTTTGTAAGTTCTTGTAATTTGTCTCGTTATTATTAAAAATTGGTGATGCTTTAAATTCGTGACTATATAAACTCTCAATATTTGACCAATGAATTAATTCATCATTAGTGAAGATTTCCAAAAGCTTAAAGATCTTGGCATCGACTGTTTTTTCAAATATGGAATTGCTCTTGATTTTATTGATTAAATCGGATTGTAAATTATCAAATGGTGATAAGATTATGTAGTAGATGATGGATACCAAAGTTGATTTGAACTCAGATTTATCACCATTCTTGACTAAATCAAGTTCAATCAACTTCAAGTAATTTTCAACAATTGAAATATAACCATTTTCATATTCATTAATTTCAATCAAATACTTCAAGTAGATTGATTTATATAATTCAGCTTTTTCGAAATTCTTCAACGTCTTCAACAAAATCTTTCTTGAAAGAATCTTGGCTTGATCATAGTCACGTTTCTTTAATGTTAACTCGATTTGATTTAAGATATATTCAACTTTGGTTTCAAATGACATTAATGAATATGTTTCAACTTGTAAATCACACAAGATTTCAACGGCTTTATCTAAGTCATTAAACTTATTCAAATAGATTTCACTCAATTGTTTACTTACTATAGCTCTTTCAACTTCAATATAGATTTTTTTATCACCAACAGTTCTAATAGTTTCAATTATTTTGATTTTATGATCTAAATCGGATTTGTTATCATTATTTAGATTATCCAAACTTTTAATGACTTTTTGAAGGAAATCTTGAATACTACTTTTCATTTGTCCATGCTTTTTAGCTAAAATTGGAATTAATTCATCAAGTAATGTCCAATCATTATTAGCTACAATGGTGTTGATGATTTCAGTAAGTACTCGTTTTGATGAAATTAAATCTGACGATTGCCTGGTTTGCTTTTCAAGAAGAAGGTATTTATCAACTGCTTCCTTATATGGAAGTGATGAGATGATTGGGAATTGTTCATCGAGGGTTGATGAAAGGTCTTTTTCTGGTTTAATAGGATCTTCTCTTGACATTTGCCACTTGCGAACTTCTCAAACTCGCTCTCTAACTACACCACAGAACTTAGATCGCAGAATTGAGATTGCAGGTGTGAACTCATCATTGGAGTAAGGTATCTGAGATTATGGTTAGAGCTCAGATTTGCTCATGTCCCATCTTGACATTCAATGTCAGAACACCTACAACCTTGACAAGGTATAAAGAGAACTTACCTTGATTAATAGTAAGTATTTGGTGGTCAATGCACGACTTTTGATATCAATAAATAGATAGTAAGCGATACTTTCTTGCAATTGTAAGAACAGACGCATGTTATGTAAACGAAGAAGGTCATATGAATTAAGCAGGCCTATCAAGCTCCCAATTATTTGATCATCCAACCAATACACCATTCCTATCTTTTACTTCCTTTATATTCCACCTTATGTCTCCAATTTAATCAATTGCCATCACTTTGCATACACTACCGTTACTACCAACAACTACATACGTAAATCATACCCAACCTTCGTGTACCACTAACTGTACCATCTCACCCAACTGTTTGAATCAAACGAGGCTTAAATGGTGATGTAAGAAAATTCCTGTATAGAATGATCTGACGTACTCCAGTACCTGAGTTATAGGAGACCGTTAGGGACTTAATAGCAGTAATAGTGGTGAATTACAGAATTAAGTCGATGTAAAAGGACTTTGATTACTGTAGAACACGTCAAACCCACAAAATATTAGCTCATTGCTAGGTACTAATATCAGGTCATAGATGAGATTCTAGAATAAAGTTTGTCTAGACCATCCAAAAGTTATAGACACAAATCTAAGAAAATACGAAGTTCCACATATGTAAATCACTGACACAATGAACCCTAACTTAATACATAGAAAAACTAAATACGACAGAATCTGGTAGACATCATCACGCAAATACTAACAATGTAAATAAAATACTGACAGCCACAAAACTAAACATACCCTAACAATCACCTGAACAACATCTTCAGTACCTATTACTCTTCTTATCCTTACACCTGTACTTTACGTCAGATCAATTGCGTTCATCCTTATTTCCTAGTCCCAAAAATATTTTGTACCCAATTTTTAAAATGTTGGGAACTGCATATAAGCCGACTGTTGAAGCTTTAAATACACGAAAATCCTGGTAATATCTAAGTCAATATTTATAGAGGGTATGTAAAGCAGATAGCAAACATTTGAAGTTGGTGTATGAACAGTGAATGGATTTATGGAAATAATTGGTGTACAATTGAAAAATATATAAATCGACAGAGAATAGGAAATTAAAAGACCAAGAAATAATAGATATTGGAGATGACTAGACATAAGTCAATATATCGAATAATCAACGGCCGACAAAAACCACAAAAACAAAATAAGAACCACAAGTACAAATACATTCATACCCAACGAACTGGTAACAAATACAATACCAACCACAAAGACATCATATTCATATACACCAACAAATTGTTGGAAATACCCAACTTCGCACCTCATCAGTATATGAGGACTAGGTTAACACTAGTTACTAACAATTTTAGATTTAATCGATATTTAAAGAGACTCCCGAGCCGAAAGTTTAATAGTAGATTTATATTCCCTCATAGATTATACCATAAACTGAACATGACTAATTATCTTCAATTACATAAAGAATTGCCGTCACATTTCATAGGGTTAAACTCTGTAGATATTGCTGAACCCAGTAAAGTAACGGATTTTGTTAGGGAAAATCAAGGGCACACTGTTATTAGTAAAATCTTAATTGCTAATAATGGGATCGCCGCCGTTAAAGAAATCAGATCCGTTAGGAAATGGGCTTATGAGACTTTTGGTGATGAAAGAGCAGTTCAATTCACAGTAATGGCTACCCCGGAAGATTTACAAGCTAATGCCGAGTATATAAGAATGGCAGACCAATACGTTGAAGTTCCAGGTGGTACGAATAATAATAATTATGCTAATGTTGAATTGATTGTTGAAATTGCTGAAAGAACTAATGTCAATGCTGTTTGGGCAGGTTGGGGACATGCTTCTGAAAACCCATTATTACCGGAAATGTTAGCAGCATCACCTAAAAGAATCGTTTTTATTGGTCCTCCAGGTAATGCCATGAGATCGTTAGGTGATAAAATTAGTAGTACCATTGTTGCCCAACATGCTAAAGTTCCATGTATTCCATGGTCTGGAACTGGTGTCGATGAAGTTAAAATTGATGATTCCACTAACTTAGTTAGTGTCACTGATGACGTTTATGCAAAAGGATGTTGTAAAGATCCAGAGGATGGGTTAGTCAAAGCCAAAGAGATTGGCTTCCCTGTTATGATTAAAGCTTCTGAAGGTGGTGGTGGTAAAGGTATTAGAAAAGTTGACAACGAAAAAGATTTTATAACCTTATACAAACAAGCTGCCAATGAAATACCAGGATCCCCAATTTTTATCATGAAATTAGCTGGTGATGCCAGACATTTAGAAGTTCAATTATTAGCTGATCAATATGGTACGAATATTTCCCTTTTCGGTAGAGATTGTTCGGTTCAAAGAAGACATCAGAAGATCATTGAAGAAGCTCCTGTTACTATTGCCAATCAAGATACTTTCCATGAAATGGAAAACGCTGCTGTAAGATTAGGAAAATTAGTTGGGTACGTAAGTGCTGGTACAGTTGAATATCTTTACAGTCATTCTGATGATAAATTCTATTTCTTAGAATTAAATCCAAGATTACAAGTTGAACATCCAACCACTGAAATGGTTACTGGTGTAAATTTACCAGCCGCACAGTTGCAAATTGCTATGGGTATCCCAATGCATAGAATTCGTGATATTCGTAGTATGTATGGAGTTGATCCACATTCAGCAAGTGAAATTGATTTCGAGTTCAAAAACGAAACTAGTTTAACTACTCAAAGACGTCCAAAACCAAAAGGTCATACTACAGCTTGTAGAATTACATCTGAAGATCCTGGTGAAGGGTTTAAACCAAGTGGTGGTAATTTACACGAATTAAATTTCAGATCTTCATCCAACGTTTGGGGTTACTTTTCGGTTGGTAATCAATCATCTATTCATTCATTCTCCGATTCCCAATTCGGTCATATTTTTGCATTTGGTGAAAACCGTCAAGCTTCAAGAAAACATATGGTTGTGGCATTGAAAGAATTAAGTATTAGGGGTGATTTCAGAACCACCGTTGAATACTTGATTAAGTTATTAGAAACTCCAGATTTCGAAGATAATAAAATCACTACTGGTTGGTTAGATGAGTTGATTACTAACAAATTAACTGCTGAAAGACCCGATCCTATCATTGCTGTTGTTTGTGGGGCTGTTACTAAAGCCCATATTCAAAGTGAAGAAGAAAAGAAAGAATACATTACTAGTTTGGAAAAAGGTCAAGTTCCAAACAAGAATCTTTTAAAGACAATATTTCCAGTTGATTTCATTTATGAAGGTCACAGATATAAGTTCACCGCCACAAAGTCTTCAAATGATAGTTATACATTATTCTTGAATGGTACTAGAGTCATTGTTGGAGTCAGATCCTTAACTGATGGAGGATTATTAATAGCCATTGGTGGTAAATCTCATTCAGTTTACTGGAAAGAAGAAGCTAGTGCTACTCGTTTATCAGTGGATGGTAAAACCTGTTTATTAGAGGCTGAAAATGATCCTACACAATTAAGAACTCCATCTCCAGGTAAATTAGTCAAATATTTAGTTGAAAGTGGTGATCATGTTGTTAATGGTCAAGCATATGCTGAGGTTGAGGTTATGAAGATGTGCATGCCATTGATTGCCCAAGAAGATGGGGTTGTTCAATTAATCAAACAACCAGGTTCGACTGTTAATGCTGGTGACATTTTAGCTATTTTAGCTTTAGACGATCCTTCTAAAGTCAAACATGCTTTACCTTATGAAGGTACTTTACCTGATTTAGGAGACCCTGTTGTTCAAGGTACTAAACCAGTACACAAGTTTAAGAACTACGCTAATATTTTGAATAATATCTTAGGTGGATTTGATAATCAAGTTATTATGAATAGTACTCTTAAGAACATCATTGAAGTATTGAAAGATAAAGAATTACCATATTCAGAATGGAACTTACAAATCAGTGCTTTACATTCAAGATTACCTGCTAAATTAGATGAAGCTTTGAGTGGGTTAATTGAAAGAACTCAAAGTAGAAACGGGGATTTCCCAAGTCGTCAAATTCTTAAACAAATCCAAAAGTTTTTGAATGATCCTGAGTTTAATGAAGGATTATTGGATATTGTCAACCCTCTTATTGAAATTGCTAACAGGTACAGTAATGGATTAGTTGAACACGAATACAGTTTCTTCTCACAGTTGATCAATGAATATTATGAAGTTGAGAAATTATTCAGTGGTTCTAATATCAGAGAAGATGATATCATTCTTAAACTTCGTGATGAGTACAAATCTGATTTAGATAAAGTTGTGGGTATAAGTTTATCTCACTCGAGAGTTAGTGCCAAAAATAATTTGATATTGGCTATACTTAATGAATACCAACCATTATTACAACAATCATCAAACATTGCTAATGAAATTAGAGAATCATTGAAGAATATCGTGGAATTAGATACCAAAGGTACTAATAAAGTCACGCTTAAGGCCCGTGAGATTTTAATCCAATGTTCATTACCATCTATTCAAGAGAGATCGGACCAATTAGAACACATTTTAAGGTCTTCAGTATTACGTACATCGTATGGAGAAATCTATGCCAAACACCGTGAACCTAATTTGGACATCATCCAAGAAGTTGTTGATTCTAAACATACAGTATTTGATGTGTTACCCCAATTCTTGATTAATTCTGATGAATGGGTAGCTATGGCTGCTGCTGAAGTTTATGTACGTAGAGCTTACAGAGCATACGACTTAGGATTAATCCAATACCATTTCAATGATAAGTTACCTATTATCAACTGGACATTTAAATTACCTCATATCGGTACTTCCCAATACAATGCCATTCAACCAGTAAAGAAATCTGATTCTAACAATGATAATATGAATAGAACTGCTAGTGTTTCCGATTTATCATTTGTGGTTGACAAACAACATCAGGACCACCAACGTCATGGTGTTTTAGTTCCTTGTGGTCATTTGGATGATGTGGATGATATGATTAGTGCTGGTTTAGATATCTTACAAGTCCCAGGAATTTCTATCAAATCCGACAATATCAAATATACTAATGTTTTCAACATTGTTATTAATGCTGTTGATGGATACGATACAGAAGAAGAAATCCTTAATAAAGTTGATGAAATCATCGCTGAGTATAAGGAGGAATTCTTATCCTGTGCTATTCGTCGTATTACTTTTGTATTTGCTCATTTGGTTGGTCAATATCCTAAATATTATACCTTCACTGCCCCAGAATACCGTGAAAACAAGGTCATTCGTCATATTGAACCAGCATTAGCTTTCCAATTCGAATTAGGAAGATTAGACAATTTTGACATTAAACCAATCTTTACTGATAATAGAAATATCCATGTTTATGAAGCTATCGGTAAGAATGCTCCGTCTGATAAGAGATTCTTCACTAGAGGTATTATCAGAACAGGGATCATCAGAGATGATATTAATATCAGTGAGTATTTGATTTCTGAATCTAACAGTTTAATGTCAGATATCTTGGATGCGTTAGAAATCATCGATACTTCTAATTCTGATTTGAATCATATTTTCATTAACTTTTCCACAGTATTCAACGTCACTCCTGAGGAAGTTGAAGCTGCTTTCGGTTCATTCTTGGAAAGATTCGGTAGAAGATTATGGAGATTAAGAGTTACTGGTGCTGAAATTAGAATCACTTGTACTGATCCAACCACTGGTAATTCATTCCCATTAAGAGCCATCATTAATAACGTTTCAGGGTATGTTGTTAAATCTGAATTGTATATGGAAGTCAAGAACGCTAAAGATGAGTGGGTATTCAAATCTATTGGCCAACCAGGTTCAATGCATTTAAGACCAATTTCAACTCCTTATCCCGTTAAAGAATCCTTACAACCAAAGAGATATAAAGCTCACAATATGGGAACCACTTATGTTTATGATTTCCCAGAATTGTTCCGTCAAGCCACGTTAGCTCAATGGAAGAACCACAAAAACAAAATTCCTAAAGATGTCTTCACCAGTTTAGAATTGATTGAAGATGATAATGGTGAATTGACTGCTGTAGATAGAGAACCTGGTGCCAATAAGATTGGTATGGTTGGGTTCAAAGTCACCGCCAAGACTCCAGAGTATCCGAGGGGAAGACACTTTATTATTATTGCTAATGATATTACTCATAAAATCGGTTCATTCGGACCTGAAGAAGATTACTACTTTAATAAGTGTACTGAGTTAGCCAGAAAATTAGGAATCCCAAGAATTTACCTTAGTGCTAATTCTGGTGCTAGAATTGGAGTTGCCGAAGAATTATTACCATTATTCAAAGTTGGCTGGAATGAAGAAGACAAACCTGAAAGTGGATTCCAATATTTATATTTGACTCAAGAAGATAAGGATGGTTTGGAAAGTTCAGGTAAAGCATCAACTGTTGTTACTGAAAGATCAGTTATCAATGGTGAAGTCAGGCACATTATAAAATCAATCGTTGGTATGGAAGACGGATTGGGGGTTGAATGTTTAAGAGGATCTGGATTAATTGCTGGTGCCACTTCAAGAGCTTATAAGGACATTTTCACCATTACTTTAGTTACATGTAGATCTGTTGGTATTGGTGCTTATTTAGTCAGATTAGGACAAAGAGCCATTCAAATTGAAGGACAACCAATTATTTTAACTGGGGCTCCTGCTATCAACAAATTGTTAGGAAGAGAAGTTTATTCATCTAACTTGCAATTGGGTGGTACTCAAATCATGTACAATAATGGGGTAAGTCACTTGACTGCTAATGATGATTATGCTGGGGTTTTGAAGATCATGGAATGGATGAGTTTTATTCCTGCTAAACGTGGTCTCCCAGTTCCTATTTTAGAAAATGATGATCATTGGGATAGAGATGTTGAATATTATCCACCAAAATCTGCTTTTGATGTTAGATGGATGATTCAAGGTAAAGAGTTAGAGAACGGTGATTTTGAATCTGGGTTATTCGATAAGAATTCCTTCCAAGAAACTTTATCAGGCTGGGCTAAAGGTGTTGTTGTTGGTAGAGCTAGATTAGGTGGTATTCCTATTGGGGTTATTGGTGTTGAAAATAGAGTTGTTGATAACTTAATTCCTGCTGATCCTGCTAACCCTGATTCTACTGAAGTTAAATTGCAAGAAGCTGGTCAAGTTTGGTACCCTAATAGTGCTTTTAAGACCGCTCAAGCTATTAACGATTTTAATAATGGTGAAAGTTTACCATTGATGATTTTAGCTAATTGGAGAGGTTTCTCTGGTGGTCAACGTGATATGTATAATGAAGTTCTTAAATATGGTTCATTTATTGTTGATGCATTAGTCGACTTCAAACAACCAATTTTTACTTATATTCCACCAAATGGAGAATTAAGAGGTGGTTCATGGGTTGTAGTTGATCCAACTATCAATGAAGATATGATGGAAATGTATGCTGATGTTGATTCCAGAGCTGGAGTTTTAGAACCTGAAGGTATGGTTGGTATTAAATATAGACGTGATAAATTATTAAGCACCATGGAAAGATTAGATTCCAAATATGGTGAATTAAAGGCTAAATTAAAGCAACAGTTATCGCCTGAAGAACATGCTCAAGTTACTAGTGATTTAGTTAAACGTGAAAAACAATTATTACCAATTTATGCCCAAGTTTCAGTTCAATTTGCTGATTTACATGATAGATCAGGTAGAATGTTGGCTAAAGGAGTTATCAAAAAGGAACTTGAATGGAGAAATGCTAGAAGATTCTTTTTCTGGAGATTAAGACGTAGATTAAATGAAGAATACGTTTTAAGATTAATCAGTGAACAATTGGAATCTTCAAGTAAATTAGAAAGAGTTTCAAGATTAAAGAGTTGGATGCCAACTGTTGATTACGAAGATGATGAACTGGTATCTAATTGGATTGAAACTAATCATAATAAATTACTGGAAAAGATTGAAGAGTTAAAAGATGAAAAGAGTTATAACACTTTAAGGGGATTATTGAGGGAAAACCCTTCAAGTGGATTAGCTGTTGTTCAAGATTTTATCAAATCACTTCCAGAGGAAGAGAGAGAGAAATTGTTGAAATAGACCTTACCTGAACCAAGTGAAGGTAGGTGAAATTTAGAGAGTAATAAGTCGATGAACAAGACTGTGTATTAGTATATTCGTATACGTTTGTATTTAGTAATAAATGTCTAATTTGAATCTGTATTCCCCTTCTTCCCCACAGAGCTCTTGCAGAATGATAAAAGTAATTGAACAACCTTATTTTCCCCGATCTCTATGCGTGATATTCCGAAAATACATTCCGTAAAAAGACATGTTATACAGTGAGCCTAGAGTACATATTGTGAATAATTATTTTACATTAACTAACGTCATGAACTAACTGAAAATGAAACTTCCCGTCTAAAACTGATTCTATTGGATTTTTTATGATTTTCACTGTCTTTAGATTCCTAAGTCTTCCCCAATCATATTTGTAAGAATCTAGTCCTGCCAAATCATTGTTCCCAAGATCTAAAATTTCCAACAGAGTAGGAAACTTAAAAAACTTTAATGTCTTGATTCCACAACCTCCAGCGTTGAATTCACGTAAGGTTGATGGAAATTTAATTTAATCATTGATTGGCGCAATCTGGTCTCCATCTTCTAGAGTTGTCGTTATTTTGGTGAAACTTACAGAAAGTACTTCCAAGTTTGGGGGAAAATAAAATGGAATAATTTTACGAGTATTTGGATCAAACTTAAAATGAAGATCTTCACTACAATCTAAGTGCAACTCACGTAGAGTCATTGGTAAAGACTTCAAACAATAAATGTTCTGGAAAAGATTTTCTTGAACATTTAAGGTTTGTAAGTTCGAATGTAAATGATTCACAATATTTAAACTCTGCAAGTTATTCAGATTAAGATTTATATCTCGCAAATTGTCAGGTAGTTTCCCATAACAATCTTCAATATAATTAGCCGCAATAGTGAGACGTTGAAGACTTTTGGGTAAAGGCCACAATCTAAGCTTTCGATATTGTTAGCATCTAGATGGAGGATCTTTACACTAGCAGGTAAGAGATGACAAAGTTGAGTAAAAGCATTTGTATCGAGGCCTAAAAATGTCAAATCAAGCTTTCGCAAGTGGGACGGTAATTTTAAGTTGAAGATATCAATATCCTTATTTTCCTCAAGATTTAGGCTTTTTAAACTATCAGGAAATACAAGAGGATGACAATTGGGTTCTTCCATATGCAGGATTTGTAAGTTTTGTAAGTTCGTCAATTTTGGTAAGTAAGAATTCAATAAGGTTCTAAAGTCCTTGACTTTTATGCTTCTTAAATCTAGACTAGTCAAGTTAGATAGTTGTAGTATTGGTTCTATATCCATATAATCTTCCACATAAGGATGAAATATAGTACAATAAAGTTCGGGTGATTTACGTAAGTAATCCTGATTCTGTTTAACAAACTCTCCTACCTGAATAGATGCTTGATTACCAACTAACCATATTTTGCGAGGAACAAAATCTTTATTGAACCGTGTAAATTTGTTCATTTCTTCCGCCGCTGTCATGTCATAAGCCATACGGCTTCCAAAATGTCTATGATATGATTTTTCAAAAAGGAAGTTTACCTCATTGAAGAATGTCGATAAAACTATAGGTCGTGTTCTCCAATAAAGAAAGAATTGATTGATGTATGAAAACGGGAGGAATGATAAAATTCTCACAATGACATCATCTGGTAATAAACAAAGGTTATCTAATAAGGAATTCATCACTTCGTTGGGCTGCACATTGATCAAAAAATGGATACAATCTCAGTAAGTATCAAATGTGATGTATCACGTAAGCTCCCTGGATCAGTGCGGCTTCCGGTTGCAATCCGTTTACTTGAAAATTAAACGCATATAGGAGACGAGGACAGAAACAGTAAGCGGCGCGCATGGTTTTGTGGTTGCAAATGTTTCACAAATTCAAGTCGTACTTTATACTTTCCCTCCTTACACTTGCTTCTGCAGAGGAGTACCTCGTTACACTTAAAGATGGAGAAACCTTCAATGACTTTTATGCTAATGATATAAAATATTCACCGGATTTAAGAGTAAGAAATCATATTGCCAAAACATTCTCCATTGGTAAGTTCAAAGGCTTTGTGGGTGATTTTTCCAAGAAAACCTTAGATAGGTTGAAAAAGTGTCCTTATGTAGCAGAAATAACTCCTGATTTGACTGTTACTGCTTTAGATATGGTTTATCAGGATAATCCCCCACGTCATCTAGGAAGAATATCTCAAAGAAAGAAGCTAAAGAAAAGATATAATTTCATATATGATGAGAATGCTAGTGGTTTCAATGTTAACGCATATGTTATAGATTCTGGAATTGAAGTTGAACATCCGGAGTTTGAGGGTAGAGCAGTTCATGGTCAAGATTTCACAGGTGAAGGAATTGGAGACAACAATGGCCATGGCACACATGTGGCTGGTATCATTGGATCTAACCAGTATGGAGTTGCCAAGAATGTTAAAATTGTTGAAGTTAAAGCTTTGGCTAAGGATGGAAGTGGTAGTTTAAGTACAATTATTGCCGCTTTAGAGTATTGTGTAAACCACCGTAAAAAGACAAGTCTGTTAGGGGTTGCAAATTTATCTTTAGGTGCTCCTACTAATGTTGTGTTAAATCAAGCCCTTGATGCTGCTGTTGAAGATGGCTTGGTTATTGTGGTGGCTGCTGGAAATTCTAATATGAATGCATGTAGGTCTAGCCCGGGAAGTGCAGCTAGTGCTATAACTGTCGGTAGCATTGATGATAGATTAGATACTTTGGCACCATTTTCTAACTGGGGTGCGTGTGTAGACATTTTAGCACCTGGTGTTAATATTGAAAGTGTAAACTACCAAGATTATGAGTATCCCAAAGTGTTAAGTGGTACTTCCATGTCTTCACCAATAGTAACGGGTATAATTGCAAATTTAATGAGTGGCGGTGTTGGTACTTATGACGTTAGAGAGGAGTTATTAAATCAAGCTACTGCCGGCAAAGTCAAAGGAGTTCTGTTATTTTTGAAGAGTAACACTCCCAATTTGATTGCTTTTTTAAATCCCGATGAGGCTGATGATAATGAAGATGATTAGTCTCATAAGAGCTAGTCATGTATAGGAGTGTAAGTCAACTGTTACCCTACCTTGATCTCGTATAAATTCTAACCTCGCTTATCTCGGGCCTGCATACAAGCACTCTTATTTGTATTTAAACCCTCTATCTCGTTATGCCGCTCAAGTCTGTTTGTGTAATGTCGAAAGAATTCTTTTCCGCCAATTCTTTTAAGGAATGGAGGGCGAAACCACCGACGGCACTGAGTATGACAACCTACCTCTATCCATTGGGATAATACTAACGACAGCTGGGAAGTTGAAAACTGCTATGACTTGTAAGATTGGTCAAGAGTATACCGCTCCCTTGAGTGAATTCAATACACCGAAACTTGACCCCCAAAGGATGGCGGTAATGAATCAATTAATTCCGGACTCAGAAGATGAAAAGTATAAAGAGAGATTATTTCAATTGCAAAGTGAATCTCCAATTAGAGGTCAAGATCCATATCCTTCATGGGGTCCTTCTGATATTACACCTATTACAATTGATTCAATTGAACAAATTTTCATACAATTGACTGAAATATTTGGGTTCCAGTATGATAATACAAAGAACATGTTTGATTATTTTATGAAAATGATGGATTCAAGAGCTTCAAGGATGGGTCCTCCAAGAGCATTAAGATCATTGCATGGTGATTACATTGGTGGGGTCAATTCCAATTTTAGAAAATGGTACTTTGCCAGTCAAATGGACATTGATGATTCAATCGGATTTAATAATGTGAAATCTAATGGTAAACCAAGGGATAAAAGCGTTCATTTAAACACTATAGAAGAAGCTGAACAACTGTGGGCTGTTAATATGAATAAACTATCTGCCCATGAATGTGTAACCCAAATAGCATTATACCTTCTTATCTGGGGTGAAGCTAATAATATTAGATTCATGCCGGAATGTTTATGTTTTATTTTCAAATGTTGTAGTGACTATTATTATTCATTGGATCCTGAATTAATCATTACTAATAGTACCCCAAGTTTCTTAAACCATACAATAACTCCAATTTATAATTTTTATAGAGATCAATGCTTTCAGAAACGAAATGATGATTGGACTAGAGTTGATAGAGATCATCAACAAATTATCGGTTACGATGACATGAACCAGTTATTCTGGTATGGGAAGAGTTTACAAAAAATCATTCTAGATGATAAAGTTAGATTATTAGATTTGGCCCCTGAAAGAAGGTACCTCAATTTAAATAGAGTTGTTTGGAAGAAAGTTTTCATTAAAACATTCAAAGAGTTTAGAAGCTGGTCTCATGTGTTGACTAATTTCAATAGAATTTGGACCATTCACATTTGCTTGTTTTGGTATTATACAAGTTTCAATAGCCCAAGCCTTTATACATACAACTATAACCCATCATTAGATAATCAACCTACTTATCAAGTAAGGTTAACTGTTATGTCATTAGCGGGAGGTATTGCCTGCTTTATTTGTTTATGGTCAACAATTTTAGAATGGACATTTATTCCTAGAAAATATTGTGGGGCTGAACCATTAACTAGAAGGCTTTATATGTTGGTATTACTAATGTTGTTGAATATTTGTCCAAGTTTTTATTTTCTTGGTTTCATTCCTTTGAATTTCACAAATACCTTCGGAATTGTTTTGACATCCTTACAGTTTGTCATATCCGTATTATCAGTACTATACTTATCATTTATGCCCTTAGGTGAGTTGTTCAAACCATTAACATCTGACCCAAGATCCTTCTTAGCGAATAAATCATTCATCTGTAATTTTCATAAACTCAAAGGGTCAGAACAAGCCGCTTCAATGGGACTTTGGCTTCTGGTGTTTTTATGCAAATCTATTGAATCATATTTCTTCCTTACCTTATCAATTAGAGATCCTATTAGAGAGTTGAGTGTTATAAAGATGACAAGATGTGGTGGTGACATTTGGTTAGGAAGATTTTTTTGTTCTAATCATCCATCCATAGTTTTAGCATTGATCATTCTAACAGATACTGTATTGTTTTTCTTAGATACATATCTTTGGTACATTGTGTGCAATACCACATTTTCTATTTTTAGATCATTTTATATTGGCATATCAATTTGGACCCCATGGAGAAATATCTTTTCAAGGTTACCTAAAAGAATATCTGCCAAGATCATTGCAACTCCACCTAATAATGGAACCATCAACCATAAATTTTTAGTATCTCAAGTATGGAATTCAATTATCATATCGATGTACAGAGAACACTTATTATCAATTGAACATGTCCAGAAATTGATTTATAAACAAACTGAAATACCAGGTCATCCTGGATCATACAGTCTTAAAGAACCGCCATTTTTTGAATCCCAGGAAGATATGACTACCAAATCAAATGTGTTCTATAACAGATCGGAAGCTCAAAGACGTATTACATTCTTTGCCCAATCATTATCAACACCAATGAGAGAAATAGGACCCACATCAGCAATGCCATCATTTACTGTATTAATTCCTCATTATAGTGAAAAGATTACGTTATCATTAAGGGAGATAATTAGAGAAGAAGATCGATATTCGAATATTACCATGTTGGAATATTTGAAGAAGCTCCATCCATTAGAATGGTCATGTTTTGTCAAGGATACTAAATTATTAGCAGAAGAATCAAATAATGATTCACCTAATGAGTACAATGAAAAAGACGATAAATATTATTCAGTTGGATTTAAAGTTGCAGCCCCTGAGTATGTGATTAGAACTAGAATTTGGGCATCTTTAAGGGCTCAAACCTTATACCGTACAATCTCCGGTTTTATGAATTATTCTAGAGCTATTAAGTTATTATATGATGTAGAGAATCCTAATGATTTGTATAACGATGAATGTGAAAGATTAGATGAAGCCAACCTTATGGCTCTTAGAAAATTTAGATTAGTCGTCACCATGCAAAGGTATAAATATTTCAGTAGTGAAGAGAGGGAAAATACTGACTTCCTTCTTAGAGCTTATCCTGAATTGCAAATTGCATATTTGGATGAGGATATCAAAGAGGGGGAAATTGTTTATTATTCAGTATTAATTGATGGAACGTGTCCCATTTTAGAAAATGGTGATAGACTTCCAAAATATCGAATTAGGTTATCTGGCAATCCAATTTTAGGTGATGGTAAAGCGGATAATCAAAACCACGCTTTGATATTTACTAGAGGTGAATATATTCAATTGATTGATGCTAACCAAGACAACTACTTGGAGGAGTGTTTAAAGATCAGAAGTGTGTTGGTTGAATTTGAAGAGAGTTCTCCTCCAATTGACCCATACTCCTCGGATCTTAAAGCCAAAGATTATTACAACCCTGTGGCTATTATAGGTACAAGAGAGTATATCTTCTCAGAGAATATTGGAATCTTAGGTGATGTTGCTGCTGGAAAGGAACAGACCTTTGGTACGCTTTTTGCCAGAACTTTGTCCCACATTGGAGGGAAGCTACATTATGGACATCCTGATTTCTTGAATGCCATTTTCATGACAACCAGAGGCGGTGTATCTAAAGCACAAAAAGGTTTACATTTAAATGAAGATATTTATGCTGGTAAGAATGTATTATGTAGAGGTGGAAGAATCAAACATTGTGAATACATGCAATGTGGAAAAGGACGAGATTTGGGGTTTGGATCTATTTTGAATTTTACTACCAAGATTGGTGCAGGAATGGGTGAACAGATTCTAAGTAGAGAACAATTTTATCTTTGTTCAAAATTACCATTAGATCGGTTTTTATCTTATTATTATGCCCATCCTGGATTCCATTTAAATAATGTATTTATTGTTTTGTCGATTAAGTTGTTCCTTATTGTTTCTGTTAATGTAGCAGCGATGGTAAATGAATCGATTATTTGTGAATATAATAGACACAGACCAATTACTGATCCTAAACAACCAAGTGGGTGCTATAATTTGATTCCAATTGTTCATTGGTTGGAAAGATCAATTATTTCAATTTTCATTGTATTTATTATAGAATTCTTGCCCTTATTCATTCAAGAGTTAATGGAAAGAGGGTTCTATCAATCCATTACCAGGTTGATCAAACACTTTGCATCATTATCACCATTATTCGAAGTATTCGTTTGTAGAATTTATTCTGATTCCTTGATTAGTGATATGTTTATAGGTGGTGCACGGTACATTGCAACGGGTAGAGGTTTTGCAACAGTTAGAGTTCCATTTGCAATATTGTATTCACGGTTTGCAAACGCAAGTTTATATTTTGGATTTAGATCAGGATTGTTAATTATGTATGCATCAATTACTATGTGGAAGTTACCATTATTGTACTTTTGGATAACCATTTTAGCATTGGTTGTTTGTCCATTTTTATACAATCCGAACCAGTTTAGCTTTAACGACTTTTTTATTGATTATAAAGCCTACTTGAAATGGTTATCTAGCGGAAATACTAAAACTAGACCAAGTTCTTGGATTGGGTACGTAAGATTGAATAGGAGTAGATTGACTGGAGTTAAGAAATCATCTAAACTTGATATCGAAAGTATGAAGAGTTTCAATAATGTCAAACCATCATTGTTTAATATTTTGATAACTAAATCGACTTTGGAATTCATTGAAATCTGGTACTTGCTAGTAGCTTATTTGTTTACTAATTCCATGAATGATATGAGATCAACACCAACATCATCTTTCTTAAGATTACTTATCGTTACTTTTGGTCCAATAGCTGTCAATTTTGTAATATTGATAATTTTATTTGTAACCTCATGTGTTTTAGGTCCCTTTTGTTCATTATTTTGTAGCGGATTTTCAAGCTTAATTGCAGTGATCGCTCATAGTTTATCAGTTGTTAATTACGTTTTGTTTTTTGAATTCTTTTGGTTTTTACAGAACTGGAATATCTCCAGAACCATACTTGGATTGGCAGTTGTATGTTCTATTCAATCCTGGTTCTTAAAAACCATAACTATCCTCACAGTTTCCAAAGAATATAGACATGATAAGGCTAATAGAGCATGGTGGTCTGGTCAATGGTTTGGATCAGGTTTTGGAGTTCATATTTTGTCCCAACCGATTAGAGAGTATATTTGTAAACTTGGGGAATTGAGTTATTTTGTTGCTGATTTAATGATAGGTCATATCATCTTATTCATTCAATTTCCTCTATTATTCATTCCATTCATTGATAAATGGCACATGTTGATGTTATTCTGGTTATCACCAACCAGTCAATTAAGACCAAGATTATGGAATAAAAAGCAAAGGAGAAAGATTAGATTTACCGTACAATTTTATTTTTGTGTTTTTGTATTCATGATGATAATTTTTGCAGCCATTTTTGTTGGTCCATTAATTTTGGCTAAAGTATTTGAAATTGAGTTAGAAGACTATGTTCCTGAATTTGTTAGTGATTTGATTCAGCCAATACCATTGAATAGAGCATTAAAGGGTTTACATAAGGGGTTGATAAAAAACAACTAGCTAGTATTTACCAAGGTTGAATATATATATTATGTGAGTAGCTTCTGATACTCCTCTAGTAAGTTCTGGTCCTTTATAGCACTAAAAAACTGGTTCAAGTCGTCGTTACTTATAAACTCCTTGCTAACTTCGAATCTTTTCAATTGTGATAGTTTTTGTAACTTTTCTAAGAGGACATATTCCCAGTTGTGGATTGAATTGTTTTTCGCAACATAAACAGATGCTTCAATATAGAACCCCAAAAACTCCGGTTCTATCCCGTAAGAGAAGTCGTCTAGAAGTGATTCGATTGGTAGGTTTATCACATACTCATATGCTTTAGCTTTATTAGCACCGGGGATATTTCTAAGAGCCATAAGTGGTGAAGTTGTTGATCTGTTGTTGAAAGTTTCTCCATTTTTGTCGTTGCTTTCACTAGCAGGTTTAGACTTTGGCCTGGATTTGAATAATTCATTGACTTCTTTATTTATTAGATCATCATTGACTGGTGTTTGTGCTATTTCTGTTTGTGTAACATCTATCTGCAGTTTTTGAGTTTGAGTTGGTGTGTCTGGTCGTATAGGTTCAATCAAATTCTTAAACTCTTCAGGCAATTCATTGACTCTTTCGATCGGAATATTAATTCTTCCACCATTACTGCCCTTACTCACTAAAGGCTCTACTGACTTTAACTCATTTAATGCCACCTCATTAGTTGGGTCCAATTCTATCACCTTTTGGAAGTATTGGTATGCTAACTTATGCGATTGCATACCCTTAAATGCTGTGGCTTTCCTAAACAACAACTTGACCTTAGTCTTATCATCTTGTACGTACTTTAATCCTGAATCACAATCCTGTAGGGCCCTATCGAAATTATTCAATTTGATTTGACAAATGGCCCGATTTGAATAAAGTACTGCTGATGTCTCATCTTCTTTTAGTCCTCTGGTATATAAGGCAATTGCATCATCATAGTTTTTGGTGGCAAAGGCTCTATTTCCAAGTGCCTTCAAATCCATATTCATATCAAGTCTCAAGTGTCTCACTTCTGTCTCACGAACTGTTGTAGTACCGCAGTACTGATGAATCAGGAACTACAAGATGAAATCGATGCTATAAACTCAATTTACCCAGACAGTGTTAAAGTAAGAGCTCCATATAGTTTGGGTATGGTTGTTCCCAGTAATCCTGACCTAGAAGTTGATATGATATTCCCAGATTCGTACCCTGAAGAGCCTCCCATTATAATACAAGTAATAGTTCATGATCCTGTAAAATATAGTGATACCAAATATCTAGAGAAAACGTTTGCTGAAAAATTGTCCCAATTGTACGTACCTGGTTCAGTATGTATGTTTGAATTTTTATCGGAATTGGAAGTTGAATTAGAAGAGTATACGGTCAGACAACAGGAAGCCCTAAAGAATGGTTATAAAGAACCACAAAAGGAACACAAACAACCACAATTCCAGCCCCAGCCAGCCACAAATGTCCAATCGAATGTCAATCCCCTCGAAGGATGGATCCAGTCGGACCCTATTATAGATAGAGGCTCAACGTTCATAGGGTTCGTACGAAAAGTCGAATCTCTCGAGGAGGCTAGAGCGTACTTAGACCAATTGGTAAGTGATAAAAAAATCTCTAAAGCGGCTCATAATATAAGTGCATGGCGTATAAAAGGCCAGGGGAGTGTACAGTACCAAGATTGTGACGATGATGGTGAAACTGCTGCTGGTGGGAGGTTGTTGCATTTATTAACAGTACGTATCAGTTAAGAGGATTCTTTCTGGGGAAAACCCTCCGAGATCCCCGTGACCCATATGCCCTTCGAGGCTTTACTAACTTTTAGATGATGGATATTTGGAATGTAATTGTAGTAGTTAGTAGATGGTTTGGTGGGACATTATTAGGTCCTGATAGATTCAAACATATAAATACGGCAGGAAGAAATGCTGTGATAAAAGGTGGATTCAAAGAGGAGATTACAAAGAAAAAACGTTAATTATAATACACAAAGACAATAGTCTTCAAACTTCCTTTAGCATATCTAATTCTTCTTCTTTCGTTTCTTATTCTTTTTAGATTGATCATTATCATGTTTCCTCTTTTCCTTCTTTGGTTTATCCTCTTTTGGCTCTTCGTCCTTGTCTTTCTTGAACACCGTATTCAAGAACTGTAAAGGATCTTGGTCAACAAATTCTTCAGGTTCATCTTGTTTAACCTTTCTGGCCTTTGGCAATTTCTTCTTCTCAAATGCTTCTATTACAGGTTCTTCCACCTGTATAGGTTCAGGATCAGATTTTGACCCCCATGTTCGTTTTGTGGTTACTGGTTCATCGTCATCAAATGAATGTATAGATCCATACCCTATTATGCTGACATTTGCTTTATTTTGATTAAGGATTTTATTTGCATCTTTCATTGACCATTGAGAATTATCAACGACTTTCTTTGTTGATTCTTCCAGAACTTGAGACGTATCACCTGATCGCATGAACTTCATGTTCATCACTCTGTTCGAAAGGTTTCCACTCATGATTTAAGTGTACTGTGATAGGTTTATAATGCTGGGTATGTTCTTTGTGTACCTTAGAGATGAGAGCAGCCGGGTAACTGATGCGACTTTAGTATCTCATCTCATTGAAAAACTAACACTACGGTATAATGAAATCAGACTTTAAGTTCTCTAACTTATTGGGGACGGTTTATAGACAAGGAAACCTTCAGTTTACTGAAGATGGGACTTGTTTGTTGAGTCCAGTAGGGAATAGAGTCAGTGTATTCGACTTGATCAATAATAAATCATTTACTTTGAATTATGAACATCGTAAAGATATCGTAAGAATTGCATTAAATAAACAAGGAACTTTGTTATTAAGTATAGATGAAGACGGAAGAGCTATATTAGTGAACTTTGTTGCCAGGACTGTGTTACATCATTTCAATTTCAAAGATAAAGTGTTGGATTTAAAGTTTAGTCCATGTGGAAAGTTCTTTGGTATAGCCTGTTCCAGGTTTATTCAAATCTGGAAAACTCCTGATTTCAATGAAGACAGACAATTTGCACCTTTTGTACGTCATAGAATCTATTCGGGCCATTTTAGTGATGTGATATCGATTTCTTGGTCAAATGATTCGAGATTCTTTATATCTACATCTAAAGATATGACCTCGAAGTTATATTCAATCAATAGTGAAGAAAGCTCAGTAGCCATGACTTTAAGTGGCCATAGAGATAATGTCATTAATGCATTTTTCAATGAGAGCCAAGAGATCATTTACACTTTAAGTAAAGATGGAGCATTATTCAAATGGGAGTATACTGAGAAACCTGGTCAGGAAGAAGACAGTGAAGATGACAGCGAAGAAGAAGAAATTGAAAAGAAAGAAAAGCCAATGAGTTGGAGAATCACAGCTAAAAATTTCTTGTATGCCGATGGAAAGGTTAAATGTTCAGCATTCCATGCCAAATCCAATTTACTTGTGATAGGATTGAGTAATGGAGAATTCAGAATTTACGAATTACCAACGTTCACACTAGTTCAGCAGCTTAGTATGGGACAAAATAGTATTAACACAATAACTATAAATGCCACAGGAGAATGGTTAGCATTTGGATCATCAAAACTTGGACAATTATTGGTTTATGAATGGCAAAGTGAGTCGTATATCTTAAGGCAACAGGGTCATTTTGATTCCATAAATCATATATGCTATAGTCCTGATGGATCAAGGATTGTTACCGGATCCGATGATGGTAAGATTAAAGTATGGGACACTAAATCAGGGTTCTGTCTAATGACATTTGATGACCATAAATCAAGTATTACTGGCTTACAGTATAGCAAGAAAGGACAAGTTCTTTTCTCCAGTTCTTTAGATGGAACTATCAGAGCATGGGATTTGATTAGGTATAGAAATTTCCGTACATTCACAGCCACCGAAAGAATTCAATTCAATTGTTTAGCCATTGATCCAAGTGGAGAAATTGTAGTTGGAGGATCTCAAGACAGGTTTGAAATATTCGTATGGTCAGTACAAACTGGACAATTATTAGACAGTTTAAGTGGTCATGAAGGACCAGTTTCATGTTTATCATTTGGAACTGAGCTGTCGATATTAGCATCAGCATCATGGGATAAAACCATTAGAATTTGGGATATTTTCTCCAGAACTCAAACTGTTGAACCTATTGAAGTTACGAGTGATGTTTTGAATATTTGTGTCAGACCAGATTCTAAACAATTGGCTGTTACATCATTGGATGGACATATTACCATTTTCGATATTTCGAAAACCGAACAAACCGAACAAATACATCTTATTGATGGGAAGAGAGATATAATTGGAGGGAGGTATTTACAAGATAGGTTTGAAGTTAAAAACTCCGCAAGATCCAAATTCTTCACTACTATAGATTATTCATTCGATGGAAATTTCATTATAGCTGGTGGAAATAATAATTCCATTTGTGTTTATGATATCGAAACCGAAGTATTATTGAAAAGATTTAGAGTTTCCCAAAATATGAAATTAGATGGAACGTTAGAACAATTGAATAGCAAGAACCTTAAAGATGGTGGATCTTTAGAATTAATCGATAGAGATGGTGAGAATAGTGATTTGGAAGATAGATTAGACACTTCATTACCCGGTACTGCCAAAGGTGATGCTAGTATAAGAAGTGTCAGGCCAAGTATCAAAGTGAACTCTATAAAGTTTAATCCTACCACATCGTCATTTGCAGCTGGGTCAACTGAAGGGTTATTAATTTATTCTGTTGACAATGAATTAGTATTTGATCCATTTGAATTGGATATCGATATCACTCCTGAACTGATCTTGCAAACTTTGAAGGAAAAAGAATACCTTAAGACTTTGATAATGAGTTTCAGGTTAAATGAATTGAATTTAATCAATGTCATCTATGAGTCTATACCTATAAAAGATATAAAGGTTATAAGTAGAGACTTACCGGTTGTATATCTAGAAAGATTTTTGAGGTTTATAGGTGAAAAGTCCATAAACTCCATACATTTAGAATTCAACTTATTATGGATAAAGTATTTATTAGTTAACCATGGACAATATATTAGTAATAACAAACATGACTTCCATCATAGTTTGAAATTAATTAATAGATTTTTAAGTAAATCTGCTAAAGATATCGTCAAGGTCAGTAAAGAGAATAACTTATTCAGCGAATTTCTTAGTGTTGCGTTAAAGAACAAACAACTTGAAGAACCTGAAGAATTCAATGGATTTGAAATGGCACAAGATGATGAAAGTGACGATGATATTGATGAAGATGAAAGTGAAGGTGAATGGATTGGACCCGATTTAAAGTCATCAAAAGATGATTTCGAAGAGGATATAGAAGATTAATGTATATATAGTTGATTCAGTCTTGCACAATAGTCAAGTTTCTCATAATAGATAGTACTCTGAGTATATAGTACATATAGTAAATGATCTCCGGATAACATTTCATTGGTGACAACCATACACGATCTATCGCCATGATTATATGACCATGGAGCTCTTTCCATTCCACTTAAGGTACTTGTTGGGATGAACAACTCACCTTCGTGATTAGGACACCCAAATATTCTATGTTTAAACATGTACTTGCGTGAGGACATCTGTTACAGGAATACCTTTCTGAAGGCAAGCTTTTCTCACATACATTGTTGTTGCCTGTACTACAATCTGATATATTATTGGTAAAGCTTCATCCGTATGTTCCAACATAGATGATATAGATCTTTGTATTGACCTCCCTTTTAGTCAAATCTTTCCATTTGAGCAGTGTCTGTACACGATAAGAGTAGGCTAGAGAGGAAAAGTTTCTTTAAAAGGAAACTTTGAGCCTGAGATAGCTTAGGAATCAACGAGGCTGCAAATCTAACCCCATTGTGATATATACAGAATGTTTTAAAAACTCTATATGAATATTACTTATTTAATATAAGAAAAAGTGTCAACCTGCGATTTTATGCAAAGATAGTCAATTCGTATTGGATATTTAATATTTAGCGTTGGGAACCGTTTTTAAACACGCTGGTACCAACTTTAACCTCAAGCCGCATGAAGTTCTCAAATGATATGAACGGATATTAACATTTAATCACACGAATTGACTTCTCACCCTCAACGAATTCTATGTATTACCAGTAAGAACTTTAAAGAAACAGAAGCGAATTCAAATTATACCCTAAGTGATTTATAAATTTCGCCACGATGTTTTCTTGTTAATAGAGGTGTGAAATGTTTTTGGGATTAACTGTATCTTTAAATCCATCGGTACCTTATAAACCCTATGACGTATTAAAATATAAAGTATAATTGCTGCTACCCCACGTCCAAAAAATAATTCGCTGGTGAGGGCTGGTGGGATGATGACCAGCAATTTTGGTCCAACACTAAAACTGAACAAACTGATTGTTTATCGATAAGGTTAATTTATCATGAACCCTTTAAGCCACTACTAAATCGTAACCTTATAATAAGCAGAATGCCATCTACTAAACTACCTCTACTTCTAATGAACCGCTAAGAGAATGTTGCTCATCTCCAACTTCCCCATAATCGCATTGAAAATTACCCCAAAAAAGGAAAGTTGAGAAAAAAGGGTGAGGACAGAACGGTATAAGGAAGTCGCCGAGATCTTAGTCAATTGCAGTTCACCGATAATTTTTGTTTAAATAAGAATTATAATTCAACTGAGATATTTAGTGGAGAAATTTAGTTAGAATTATACCGTAAATTTCACCACCAAATACCTACCACATTTAGTTGCCCAAAGAACTGAAAAAGCCCATATAAAAAAGCCCACACAAAGAACTCACCACATTCTTCAAGATTTACTCAATTAGATTGTACTCAATTCTATAATGGCCAGAGATATTCAAAACCATTTATTATTTGAGGTAGCCACTGAAGTGGCTCATAAGGTCGGAGGTATCTACTCCGTGTTGAAGTCCAAAGCTCCAATTACTGTTGCTGAATATAGAGAAAGATACACATTATTAGGACCATTAAATTATCATTCAGCCCAAATTGAAGTCGAGGAATTACCAGTCAAGGATCCTAAGATCCAAGAATCTTTAAAGAATATGAGTGATAGAGGTATTAGATGGTTATATGGAAGATGGTTAATAGAAGGAGCACCAAGAGTTTTACTATTCGATATTTATTCAGCTCAAGAACACTTGAATGAATGGAAAAGTGACTTATGGCAAATTGCTGGAATCCCAACTCCTGATCATGATCAAGAGTCAAATGAAGCTATTTTATTAGGTTATTTAGTTGCATGGTTTCTTGGAGAATTAGTTTATCATGATAGAGAAAGAGCCGTTATTTGTCAATGTCATGAATGGTTAGCCGGAGTAGCTTTACCATTATGCCGTAAAAGAAGATTAGATATTTGTACGATTTTTACTACTCATGCAACATTATTAGGACGTTATTTATGTGCTGGTTCAACTGATTTTTATAATAATTTAGCTAATTTTGATGTTGATGCTGAGGCTGGTAAAAGAGGTATTTATCATAGATATTGTATTGAAAGACTGGCCGCTCATAGTGCCGATGTTTTCACTACTGTTAGTCATATTACTGCATTTGAAAGTGAACATTTATTAAAACGTAAACCTGATGGTGTTTTACCAAATGGGTTAAATGTAGTTAAGTTCCAAGCAGTTCACGAATTCCAAAACTTGCATGCTTTGAAAAAAGCTAAGATAAATGAATTCGTTAAGGGTCATTTCTATGGTAATTATGATTTTGACTTAGACAATACTTTGTACTTTTTCATTGCCGGAAGGTATGAATTTAGAAATAAAGGATGTGATTTCTTTATCGAAGCATTAGCAAGATTAAACCACAGATTAAAAGAATCAGGTTCAAAAATGACAGTAGTTGCATTTATTATTATGCCAGGTAAAACTCAATCTTATACAGTTGAAACCTTAAAGGGTCAAGCTGTTATTAAACAATTAGAGAGTACCATTGAAGAAGTTCAAAAGAAAGTTGGTGAAAGATTATTTGAACATTGTGCAAGATTCCCAAATTCTCATAATACTTCCAACACTGGTGGTAATGAAGTTCCATCAATTGATGAGTTGATTAAGCCAGCCGATAGAGTTTTATTGAAAAGAAGAATTTTTGCATTGAAAAGAGACGGATTACCACCAATTGTCACTCATAATATGATTGATGATAGTACTGATCCAGTTTTGAATCAAATTAGAAGGGTTCAATTATTCAATAAGCCTGAAGATAGAGTTAAAATCATTTTCCATCCAGAATTCTTAAATGCCAATAATCCAATTTTATCATTAGATTATGATGAATTTGTTAGAGGGTGTCATTTGGGGGTTTTCCCATCATATTATGAACCTTGGGGTTATACACCAGCTGAATGTACTGTAATGGGAGTACCATCAATCACAACCAATTTATCAGGATTTGGTTGTTATATGGAAGATTTAATTGAAAATACTAGTGATTATGGTATTTATATTGTTGATAGAAGAATGAAATCAGTTGATGAATCAATTAATCAATTAACTGATCAAATGTATGATTTCACTCAAAAAACTAGAAGACAAAGAATCAATCAAAGAAATAGAACTGAAAGATTAAGTGATTTATTAGATTGGAAACGTATGGGTTTAGAATATATCAAGGCTAGACAGTTATCATTAAAGAGAGCTTATCCTGATAAATTTAAGAATGGGGCTAATCCATTCCAACAAGATCATAGTAATTTGAAGTTAACTAGGCCATTATCAGTTCCAGGAAGTCCAAGAGGTAAAATTGAGATTATGACTCCTGGTGATTTAGGTTCTTTACAAGATGCCCAACAAGGTTTAAGTGAAGATTATATTGGATTCAAATTGGGTCAAAATAAACCTGAAAATGGAGAGGCTGATGATGATCATTATCCCTTAACTTTAAGAGGTACTTCTGTTCCACCTGAAACCGCTGAAGATGATGCCTAATCGAGTTCAACTCTAAGGTTATTATCCTCCACTTTTCATTCAATTCTGATTTGTAAAAGTCTGTGCCAATCGTTGTTTAATATAAATTTTATACTAATGTCTCGGTCTCTATCACTAACGAAGTGTCGCGCGAAATTTTCAACGTCAACGATGGTATGTACTCCCTAACATTATACTCCAACTAATACTAACAATAGTTACCATTATACTTATTAACATCAGCCAAGAATCAACCGATTCTCGTTGAATTGAAGAATGGTGAAACTTTAAATGGATTATTAACTCAATGTGATTCATGGATGAATTTAACTTTAATTGATGTTATTCAAACTTCACCAAATGGTGAAGAATTTCTTAAATTACCAGAAATTTACATAAGAGGAAATCATATCAAATACTTAAGATTACCAGAACAGGTATGTATTTATTTATTCGATTCACGTGAAGTGTTGAAGACTTACTAACTTGTAGACAATGGATAAAGCAAAAGAACAAAATATGCTAAATATGGAACAAAGGAATAAAAATCAAAGAAGAAGAGGTAATTTTAATAATAATCAAAACAATGGAAACTTCAGAAGACGTAATGATAGAGGTGAAAGAGGTGATAGAGAAAGAGGTGATAGAGAAAAGGGTCGTCGTACAAATGTTGCTTAGGTGTTTATGACTGTAATATACGTTAACGATGAACTTACTAGTATATTTTTAAGTTGTGGTTTCATGTAAAGAGGGGGCTGTACGTTCAGATATACAGATTTGTTAGTACTTACGGCTTTGTGTGTGACATTCAAGAACGTTATAGCGAGCGAGGACTTACGAGAACTTACGAGCATCTATAAATAGAACATACATGTCAATATTGACAAGCTATTTAGAGACCATTGTGTCATACTCTACATAAGACACATTCGTATTTACAAACCTGACGGTAGGATTTCTTAAATATCACCCTCAAACACGTAACTCTACTCTCTTAAGTAGGTGAGAACGCAACCTATTTGTACATTTTGCACCCACAACCAATAAGTGCTACACAAACACAACTCAAGAACCTTGGTCAATCTGTTGCTAATTGTAGTTGCTATATTTCTAGGTTTGGCTTTGATGAATTGTAGAGCAACCTTACAAGAAAAACCATTATTCATAAATGGGTCAAAATCACAACACCAACAATATTCTGAAAACAATCATCCTATTTTATTTCCCAATCAATTTACAACTATCCCACTTGGATGTTTCAAAGGATTGAAGGATACTAGAAGGTTAAAATGTGTCAATTCATTGTGTCGGTATAAAAATTTTGGCAAGTGTGAATACTGTCAACATTTACCCTTAATTTCTTCACCATTAAGACAAGTGAGAGTAGCTGGTGACACCGATGATTATGATTGGGATTGTGATACTCTAATGTCAGCCGATACCGGGTATACTAATGCATTAGAGTCAAGTTATGATATAGACTTACCAAGCATTGATAAAAAACTGACTAATGATCATATGAATACAATTTGTGAATATGATAGAGATCATCAAATTCAACAAAATGAAAATTTGAGATTGTCAGATTTTGATGTTCCTAATCGTTTAGATGTGAAATTGAATTGTTTATTAATTGAAATGAATCAAGAATTCAATTTGAATAAGGTAAAGTTCAAAACAGGTATTATCAAGACGTATGGGGAGATGACACAAAAATTGAGTAGGTTTAAATTTAGAAAGGGTTAATATACATTAATATACAGGGTCTTAAGCCTTAGCTTGATCGTGGACTTCCCAACTCTTTAAATCGTCACGGTAATTGAGCTCATTGACTAATCCATTTATGCACCTTACTTCTTCATCTTCATCGTCTTCTTTTAATTCCAGGGTTAATCTTTGTTTCCAGTCTTCAAAAGTTCCATCGAATATACTAGAAACACATACCTCAGGACTAAATTCTAACAATGAATGTAACTTTGGGTCCCAAGTGGATTCAAGAATCTTCTTATACAAATCATTGATTATAGGATCTATCATTATAGACTGGTTTGGTTCGATCTTGGAATTGGCGGTATTGGAGGTCAATTCAGACTGGGACTGGGATTGGTCTAGTTTACTTGAAATAGCTTTAGTTTGACCTAGTTTGGACCTTTGTCGTTTCATATTTTTACTTTTTTCATCAGGTTCATTAAGGCTATACTGAGAGTTTGTCAAATCCTGTTTCAGATTAGTTTCGGATCCTGAGTTGGATCCGATCACGTCATTTAAACCTCCAAATACATTCTTACGTTCGAATTGCGGGATATTATATTTGGTGTTTGTGGAAGACATCACTCTGGTTTGGTCGAGTTTGGAGTCGTGATGTGAAGTGCCAGTCTTATCAGTAATACTTAATTGAGTATGGAACTCGAAATCTGCTGGCAATTCACTTAAATGAATGGTTAAACTGAGAATGGAATTGATCTTAGAATCCCTTAGTAAATACTTGGATGTGATTGGTTCATTAAAGTTCAAATACTCGGATAAATTGATTTCTAACTTTCCTAATTCTAAACGATTGTGTTGATGATGATGTTCTTTAGTCTTGTCACTTGTATAATATATCTTCATAAGCAAATACTTATCTTGAATCAAGTTTTCTCTTCTTTTGACTCCGAATCTTAAATTACACGATACATTATAATTGAAAACACATTTGAAGTTGTGAATTTTCTTACTGGAGGTGATCACTGAAAGGTTGCCCTGTGAAACTGATGTAGTTGATGAATTGAGGGTATTGGAATCTGAACTGCTTTTATCTTCTCCCTTCAATGTGGAAGATAAGGTTTTAAATTGTAAGGATTTAGTTCTTTTGTTGTCTTTGATTTGAAGGTCGATGTAGCAATTTCCACTGACTTGTGGAATATTCGATAACTCATTTATTCCTAGTTCGAGTTTGAACTTAGGGCTTTTCGTTTTGAACATAATGTGGGTTGTTTATGATGTGTAGCTGGCAAATTCGGTTGCTGGTAAGTCGCACAGTGTAATGACGCAGTGAGAAGATTGAGACAGATTTGTGACGGATTTGTGAGACGGCTAACAGAAGATGTTTATCAACAATAGAGCGTTTTGACGGTTTTAACGTGGGTTTTTGTGAATGGTTTAACTGATGTTAACGGGGACTGAGTGATTGATTGACTGTTGGTGTTGGTTATCCCTTGAAATAGCTTGGGGAAGATTAAAATAGCAGGATTTCTAGTCAAACCATGGTAATCCCCTCCTAACTGATTAAGTATCACAACTCTTGGTGCTACAGCTCCTTCCAATTAATCAAGCTGTTTGAAAAAACCATCAAAACTATAAACAGACCAACTAGCCGCATCGCGTAGTTGAAGAATCTTCGTAAACTAAGTCGCACTGCCAAAAGTGTTAAACGAGAAAATAAATAAGGAGAACTGTGTAGAGTGTTGGACACAAACAACGACTAAGATTATAAACAACGTAAGTGAAAAGCGGAGACTGGTGCAAAGTAATATAGGATTTAATACCCCATAAATAATAATAATTCAATAGTAAAAATGGCAAAATCAATAGATACAACTCAGTTCAATTATATACCCCAATTTCTAACCAATGTTTTAAATTTATCGGATCCAACGAAAATACTTCAAAGTGATGATACCATTGGTAAATATTTTATAAATGATTTAAAAGAAATACTACCGGATATAATTCTACCAAATGATATTTGGTTGAGAAGTAATATAAGTATCAAGGATATAAAAATTAAAGTAACAATGTTGACGGAGATAAATTCAATGATTGAAAAAGAATTAAGTGTTCTGAGTCCTTTAGATGATAATATACTTCTTTATTATCAGAAACTTTTACAAGCGTATAAATTTTATGAAATACCTAAACCAAGTTTAAAGGGAATGAATAATTTAAAAGAAGATGACGAAGAGAATGAAGATATTGACGAACTGAACAAACTGCTTAATAGGACCAACTCGAACCAGTCGACTTTAAGTTCAAAGACCCATCATTCATATATAAGTCATGGTTCTAATAATAATAATACTGGCAATGGGACAAATGGAACTAAGCGAGAAAGTGGGTTAACTAGAAGATTTTCTTCATTGTTAGGATCGCCAATATCTCCTACATCACCTACAACTTCAAATAATGGATTCCCTGCTATAAATTCCAACTCAGCATTAACACCACCAAATTCAAATGGATCAGCTCCAAATAATAGTCAAGAAGAAGATGATCATAACCGTCAACAAATTTTGAATTCAATCCTTTCAAAATCAAGAATCTACAACCGTATCAAAAAGAATCGTGAACTGTCATCACTGTACTCATCTAACAGTAATAGAAATTCTATAACGTCAATGGATTCAAAAAGAAGAAACTCTTCAATAACTCCAGATGATGTTCAATCACCTTCATTTTCATCACTTTCATTGAATCAACGTCAAGAAATTCAGAAATTTAAATTCGATTATTATATGCAAGTAAAACAACTTGTGCTTTTCATAAATAAGATCTTAACAAGCTTACAATCTGAAGTTAATGATAAACCTATAAGGTTATTGGATTTCATAAAGAGATATATATTCAAGTTTGTAGTATTGGATGTTTTAGAAATGGTCAAGGGGTATGGAGAGATTGAAGCTTATAATTTGTATAGTAGAAGTTAGCCATATAATGAAGTTAGGAACCTAATGAACTTAGGAATCTGACTATGTAATATCAAATTAATATCGAGATTCTAGAGTTTTCTTATTCTTATATTCCTACCCAAATTTAGTTTCTATTTACTAAGGCTTTTTCTTGATATCTTGCGCCATAGCCCTACTAAGCTCATGCTGTTGAATCATTTACAAGTGCTCAACATCTGCAGAATAACCCCTAACAACTGTTCATTTTCACAAGCAGCAGCAACTCTTTCTTTATCATTTAATTGTTTATTGACTTGATTCTCAGATTGATGAGTTCCCTCCTTAATCAAGATCTTGATTCTAAATCTTGAAGGTAAACATCTTTCTAACCTTACTCTTATACCCAACCCTATTAAAGTAGCTAAAGAACAATGTGTGATAGTTGGAGTGATTTTGATTAATACTTCAGATAATTCATTTGGTCCACCATTTTTAACAAAAATATCTTTTAAGTTTACAACAGCTAATTGGGCTAAAGTTAATGGATGTTCTGGATCGGATATGGTTGCAAGTAAATCGAATATTTCTTGGTTATCGATCTCTTCAACGATTTCGGGAGTTGGTGATGATTCATACAATTCTATATCACTATCAGATAATTCAGGGTCTGTCAAGTCACCTAAGTTTGTGAATGATAATGATGATAAATCCTGTAACAAAGAATCTTTCTGAGTGACAGTTTCATTTAACCTGGTAGGTAAATCGGTTATATCTATAATTGTAGGGTTAGCGTTAATAACATCTCCATCTGACATGACTGATGACAAATTGTGCGAGTTGAGCTGCGCTAACTTGAGGTTTGCCTTAGCGCAGGCAGCCAAACACAGTTAGCGGTGGATTGAATCAGTGATTAGGATTGGACTTAATAGATTACACGAGATTTAAAATATTGTTTTTGTGTTATGTATGACTTCAAATATCATTCTCAACTTGACACAAACTTACACAGAATTGTGTACTATATAATGGCCAATCTCTTCTCTAGTTAACTCAGGTTAAGTACTGCTTTAGATCGCACACAAATCTCTGCGACATGAATAACTATGATGTTAATTATCTACTGATACTAGCACCATTAATAACAGCTCAATTGCCCAATGATGACAACGCAACAGTCATAAAAACTCAGCTTGATAAGTTCAATATCAAAAATCAAATTTGGGATAATTCCGTACTAAAAAATCGATTACTGAATAATAAGTACCTTATCAACATGACCGATAATGATACATTACTTAACGAATTATCCCAACCTAAAACGGAACACTCAGTGTTGTCTCCATTTAATATTGGATCTGATTTGTTTCCTAATGGAATATTATCGGTGAATTGGTTCAAAAAGTACCTTCATACAAAACCTTTTGCATATATTTATACGGTTTACTTACCTTCAGATCAATTAGATGATGAAGCATTAGCATCTAAATTAGTGGATTTGAAGAACGGGTATTTGAAACTTGGCATTAAATTCATATGTTTAGTTTTATCCAATAATGACTCCAATGACGATGAAGATCGGATCAATAGATTAAGGCAATTGACTAGCTTAGCAAGAATATCGGGGTTGTTGTATTTGAATTGTAATGAAAACATGTCTAGAGATTGTGAATTACTCATAACAAACTTGATATCCAACCTTAAATCATCTGCCAGTGAATTTTATAATCATATAGAGACCAAAATTAAGCATCGTAATAAGAAATATTATACGATTCCATCATCAGCTAATGTTGACACAACCATAGAATTAACACCAAAGTTCTTGGAAACAAGGAATTTAATTAAACAAGGAATCATTTCCCAATACTCCCATCCTCATAATTTAGACTCGTGTCTCAAATACCTTGAATCAGGGTATGGACAATTGATTGAACTTATACGAGACAACTTCTTTGAATTCACCAAAGATCAAATATCCGATCATGACTTAAAACTTTACATCCAATTCAGAACTCTTTGCGATGTAGTAGCATTCCATATAGTTAGAGTTTACTTATCATTAGAAGAACCAATCATTGCTATAAAGAAACACCAAACGCATATTTTAAATGTAATAGATGCTATAAATGGTCGTATAGATTTGAATCAGTGGATTCTGATTCAGTATGAATGGTTATATGAATTATTGAATTTAATACCAAAACTGATCATCTCTAATAATAAGAAGTTACGTACAATTGGGTTTAATGGAGGTGTTAAATTTATTGATGAAAATTTTGAAGTTTTAACAACTCCAAGTGCAATTTTATTAAAAGCAATTGAAAGTCTAGGGAAATTTAAACATTCAAGCCAATTCGATTATTTAGTAGTAAATGACATCAGTGCTAAGAAGTTGGAATTATTACATAAAGCTGAGGATTTACGTGACAATCTTCAATATGTAAGTTACCTTTTGGGAGTAGAATACCAGAAGGGAGGAGATTATGAAAAGGCTATTGGATATTTTGAAAAGAGTTTAGTTGACAGTTCTGATTTCATAAGAAACATGATCCTTGAAAGGTTAATTGTTTGTTATAATAAATTGGGAAAGCACGATAAGGTTTTAGATTCAATTATAAGAATTTCTTTATCCCCCTCCGTTGTTAATTCGGTTCCAAATGAGTCAGAAAAGATAGAGTTAAAGAGTTTTGAATTAACTGAATTTAATGACGATATTTTCAATATGAACATCTTGTACGTAGATGAGAATTCTGTTAACGGCAGTGAAGAAGAACCAACAGTTTATGATAAGAATATAACTCAATTGAAGATCAGCAATAATTTAAACAGTGACATTTTAAAAAAATATCTAGGTGACGCTGATATACAAGTTAAGATTAACAAATTAACGGTTTTTTATAATAATAGTCAAACGTTCACCATAGAGCATGAAGAACAGAAAGCAGAGGACATTATCATCGATAAACATAAAGCTAATCTTTCGGTACGGAATCAACTCATTATACAGAACAATCAAGTGATCGAAAAATCAGGAAACTATTCTCTTGACAAGGTTGAAATCAATTCCAGTATAACAATCAATAAGTCTATTCATATACAAAACACTCAGACCGTGGCGAATACCAAAATCCAACCATTCAATTACTTCTATAAATGCCATAAGGGTAAACTCATAAAAGTACCAGTCAAACTAAAGTCATCATTCAGCAATAGCATTAAAGTTATCCCCGTAAACCCTAATACCCTTATAACCCTCAAAACACCGATAAACTCAATCATAGTAGGAGAAAAGATTACATTGAAGTTCGATATCAAGTTCAAAAATGATCGTAAGCTTAACTACAATAAAGTGTCATTAAGTCCCCGAGTAAAAATCCAAGGGGTTGATGATATATTAGATAGTAAAGTCAACTGGCAAGGGTTTAAAGATGATGAAGCACTTGTATTGACAAATGTTGATACCAATGAATCAATATCTGCAGAATTGACCTTGTCAATATTTACTACAAGTTTACAAGCTACCAGTTCTCTTGAGGATAATCTTAAAGTGACACTTGATTTGAATACTTTGGTAGTTGAAGATGAAAATGATGATAATAACATTGTATTGTATAATCTGGCGAACTATGAGATACCAATCTTAAACCAACCATTCGAGTGTAAGTTCACCATAAGTCCACGGTATAGAGGTTTACAAGATATGCCTAACCCATTTATTCTTCATGAAGATCATTTAAGTATGCCTATAGTCACCAGAGTATGGCAAGGAAACTTAACGGTCAACAACAGTGAAGATATTGAAATCAAAGACGTACTGTATACTATTAAATCCAAATCACCTGAGATTTTAGTGGACAGATTAGAGCTGGGTCAATTCAAACCACTTTTTACTACTAGGAGCAAGAATGGGATATCTCAACGTAATATTACCATGATTGTTTCTTCAGTTATTCAATGGTCAAGACAAGCAATTGATATTACGAATAGTTTCACTACCAAAGAATGGGAAATACTTTTACCATTGACTGATCCAAGAGTTCTTTTAACTGTTGAATCATTGGATAAAGAAAAGACGGTGAAACTTAAATATATCATAGAGAACCCTACACCAAGAATCTTTACATTTCAAACCAAATTGGTCGATGAGAATGAAAGGTTTATATGGAACTTTAGTGATGAAAACCTTTATCCTTTAAACATATCTAAGTTTCCCGTTTTGCCATTTAATAATTTTGTTATGGAGTATACTAGTAGTTATAATTCAGTTGAAGAGTTGATTCAATTGCCCCTGTTAAAGGTGTTTGATTTGCAGTACAAGGTATGGTTGCCAACATTACCAGTTACTGGTGATGTAATCATCAATGGGGGAAAGTTATTTTATAAGCAGCCTGAGCATTAGTTAATAGTTTCGTATAAATATATTATCAAAGCCCTTACAATTGGTACGGTCTAAGGCTACCACCATAGTTTGGAGAGCTCTAGAGAAATTTAATCTAAGTATATATTCTTAATTGACATTTAATAATTCAACATCAAATAACAAGGTAGCATTTGGAGGAATTAAACCTGGGAAACCTCTTGATCCATAAGCCTCATGACCTGGAATAGTCAATTTAGCTCTTGAACCAACTGACAATTGTGGAATACCTTTGTCCCAACCAACAATAACTTGACCGACACCAATTGTACATTGGAATGGCTTACCTCTATCTCTTGAACTATCAAATTTTTTACCGTTTTCTAAAGTACCAGTATAATGAATTGTAACTAAATCACCTTGTTTTGGATAAGTTTTGTTATCACCTTCTTGTAAGATTTCAATTTTAGTGGAAGTAGGAGCAGACATTCTAATTGATGAAGTAAATGATCTTTTAAATAATTTAGGACTAAGAGTTCTGATCATAAATTGGGGATCCAAATAAATGATTTGAGAAATTTTCAGAGTCCGGCTTATGTAATCGGGGGATGGCGATATACAGGATATTGCTAACGGATTTTGTTAAGGGCTTTGCTAAGGGATGTAGGGGATGAATAAGGTAAGGGATAGGGAACGACTCTATTAGAGAATATTGTATGCAAGCATTTTAGAAGATTAGGAAACTAATAGTAGTAGTGGTAGTGGTATAAACAAATAATAAATGAAGATAATGGCAGGTACACAATACACAATTCTTTCCTTAAACACACAATATAGCAAAATCGTTAACTCTAATAACAACTTTAACTGGATTAGGCAATTATAATTGTTCCATACGTAAATATGGCTAGATTGTTTTATACGGTGTAGTAACTAAAACCACGACATCACAACTACAATCACACGACACATAAACATGGGACACTAAAAAAAGGGCTGGCTCTACGACATATTAATCCAGTAAGATTTTTCGAATTCTAAGAATTTATTAGTTAAGTTGATAGAAAATCAACAACCACAAAACTTTTCAAGTTTAATAAGTTTTCAAAAAACTCCAAAATTTAATAAAGGGCTGGTATTGTAAACATAATTGACGACAAATTGCTGGTGAGGATCATTGAGAAATTCCAAAAAGTTCACACCAGACGAGTTATATCATATAAGAGGCTTAATAAACATAAACGGTAAGATAGACTAAAAGGTAATAGTAGCATAATTAACACCATACATAGTAATAATATGACTAGTAGTGAAATATATCGAGATTTAAATTCTATGATTAATAAGGATATGAATAAATTACCAAAGGCGGATGAAACTAAATTAAATTCTAGTAGGTCAGGGTCAGGATCTGGCTCTAACAGTGGTCATGAAAGTGGTAATGATAGTGGGCATGATAGTCACGACAGTCACGACAGTGGTAATAGTGATCAAGATCAAACTCAAACTAGAGTGATTTCTGACAATAATATTAGTAATAATAATGATAGTCCAACGGAGGAAAGGAGACCATCTTTTGGATTGAATTTCTTATCAAATTTCACTAGTAACATCAGACCACAACAACGTAATTTCATGTCCAATAGTCCAACCATTGGAAATTTCAATTCTATTGAAGATGATGAAAATGGTCAAGATATTGATACTACCATGTTGAATGATGAACCTCACACTCCTATTGATCAAACTGAAAATCCAAATTTACAAAATTTAAATCAGTTAGAGGAACAAGAAGAAAATGCAAGAGAAGGACATTCTGAACCAATAGTCCATCCAGAAACTCAAACCTCCAGGGAATCTGAAGACCCAAAACCAAACACCGAAGATAAACCAGCAGAAAATGACAATGGGAAAGATAAAGATGGATTCTTCTCTGTCAGATTGACTCCATTGATTGATCATTCATCATCAAACTCAGGGTTGTATTTTGCTCCAGTGATTAGAAAGGCGAAAGCATCAAATTCGATTTCTATTGGAAGATATACTGAAAAGAATAAAGCAGCAGCTCATGCCCCACAAGGATCTAATGCCCCAGTTGTATTTAAGTCCAAAGTTGTTTCAAGAACTCACGCTTTATTCCAATGTAATGAAGAAGGACAGTGGTTTATTAAAGATTGTAAATCATCATCAGGAACATTTTTAAATCACATTAGATTAAGTCCTGCCTCACAAGAAAGTTCATTAATGCCATTAATTGATGGTGATATTATCCAATTAGGTATGGATTACAGAGGTGGTACTGAGGAAGTTTATAGGTGTGTTAAAATGAGGTGTGAATTCAATAAAAGCTGGCAACGTAAAGTTAATCAGTTCAATTTAGAAATTCATCAAAAGCTAAAGAATTTAAGTGTTAAGAATAATTTGAATGATTTGACCGATAACAATCCTATCAATAACGCATTGAAGAATGATGAATTAAGTGAATGTGCTATATGTCTATTGAAGTTAGAACCATGTCAGGCGTTGTTTATAAGTCCATGTTCACATTCATGGCATTATAAGTGTATTAGACCGATTATTATAAAGAGTTATCCACAATTTTATTGTCCAAATTGTAGGTCGATGTGTGATTTGGAAACGGACATAGAAAGTGATTAGCCTTCAAACCAGTATAGTGGGTTGAAGGTAGTTAATTTCAAGGTTTATGATGATTATCTGCTTTTAGTCGATTTTCATCTAACAAGATCTGTACCAGATCATTGATCAATAATGTAAAAAGAGCATATAGAAGAACGGTAATTATGGGTAATTCTAGGTAATAAATAATTGGTAAACATCACCCACACTACCCCATCTCATCTCGTCCTCTACATAACTGAATTATAAACTACGTCATCTCGGGGCTCAATGTCGCTTAGATTATACGATTACCACCGGTTATCGTTGATTAGAAAAATTTTCACTAATTGAGAGTCGCACGACCTTCTCCTATATTTTACGATCCAAAATGAATACGATAAATTTCAAATCGTAAGCTCCCTCCTTTGCTTAATCAAAACCTCAGTATCTATTTATAATTAAAAAATTAACCCCAGTTTTTCAATAATAGACTAAATTTCATAAACGGTTTAACACCTTTATTATGCAATAAGTCGAGGTACGCGAATAAAATAACTGTTGATTCCTAAATAGGTTAAATTACTTGCATATATGTAAAAAAAAACCTCCTTAACTTACTTATATAAGCACTTGAAACTTATTGGATAACTCTAATTCACTCATCCGTAAATGCATTATACAATGAAAAATTTTTATGTCTAATGTCTCAAGTGGTTGGGCTTTAACTATTGCATCAACTTACATATATGAAATTGTTTATAAAGAGGATAAAACCATTAAGCGAAAAAAAAAAAGTTTGGGATCTTAATTACTTACAGAAGCTCTGATCGATAAGAATTGTTCAAGTTTAAAAGGTCTAAAAACAAGTATAGGTGCACATAGTATACAACTAAATAGGAAACCGAGACACAGCCAGGTGTTTTTATTTTTTCTCACATTTAACTTTGAACCAGATACACTAAATCACCTTTACAACAAACCATAAAATAACCCCTTAAAAAAATTGGCGTTTAATTACTTGTGAATAAAGTAGAATAGTTTAAATATCACCATGATTAGAACAAATTCTAAGCTTATAAGGAAACCACCCCCAGAATTTCCATCAACTAATACTATGGATAAAACTATAGTGGAAGAGCCAGAATTAGATCTAGATAATTTTGAGAGTTATTTGAATCAGTATTTGGATAAAAGTTCAATATTAGAAACATCCAGAACCCAAAATCCTAATTTACATACTATTGAAAGTGATAGTGAAGAAAGTGATTTATTTAGTTCATTAGATCCGTCCAATAATAGTACTAGTAGTGGACCTACGAAGAGTGCCGGTCAATATAATGGAAGTAGTAATTATCCGAGTCCTGCTTTATCTCATTCCTCCAATCCTTTATTTGATGATACGAATAAACGCAATCTGTCAGTAGATTTGAAATCTTCAGTTTATAAGAAGAAGAAAATTGATATTAAGTCAATTGGTAGTCCAACTCTTACTAGTGCAAATGGTAGTCCAGTTAATGGCAATAATGATATAATAGATGGAAGATTTTCAAGTACTTTACCATTGGCTCCAATCGAAAGAACTGTAACAAATACGTCGATAAAGGATAAGCTCAAAAGATTGTCATTAAGTGATTTAAGACCAAAGTTTAGCCCAAGTCATAGGAAATTTAACAGCGATAATCTCGGAATTAAACGATTTTTATCGACCAATGAAACCACCAAACCTGTTCTTGACTCCAATGATACATCTACACCTTTCTGGAAGTATCATATTCTTAAATTTGGTAAAGATCTTTATGTGACCACTAACCCAAGTTTAAAACACATGTATTGCCGTAACGGACCCGGGTATTATATAGAGATTAGTCATGATCAAGCTGATGGTTTCACTATGGTATTTAAAGATTCTGTCAACCAATCAGATAAATCCGTCCCACCTATAATGATTATCAACAAAAAACCCACAAGAGATGGAGGATACTTCACTACTACACTTCATCGTTCAAGTCAACTTAAAAAGGATATCATTAAATATGATGAAGACAAGAAATTATTCAATGGTCTTTCTATCCCACAACAAATTCCTGAGCAATTCATACCCTATGATAAAATAACCAATCATCGTACATTAAGCAAACATGAGATGAATTTACACAATTATGAAGTCCGTGATTTCAATAATATGAAATGGAACATTGGATCAATTCCACGTGTTAGGAAAAGCAAAGTCAACCAATTAAGACAAAATTTGGATGAAGACACTCATGAAACATTCAAATTCATTGGTAAAAATAATATTTACTTCCACCAGAATTATATTGAAAGTTCAATCAAATTACCATATAAATTACAATCACAAAACCCTCAAGATACTTACCTTGAACAAGGAAGCTTTCCACCTGTTTTAGGAATGTTCAGACCATATGAACAGAAATTCACCAAGAAGATTAGAACATCCATCAACAAAAGATTTAGTAGAATTGACTCTAATGCTGATATAACTAAATTCAAAAGTAACTCACTTGAAACTGATTTGGGTGGAGGTGAAGTTAAAAATTACTTCAAACCTGGTGATGGTCTTTATTATACTAAACATCCTATTGATGATATGCCAGATGAAAATAAATTAGGATGGGTTACTATTTATGAAGACAAGTTATTTAGTGAGAAAGGCATGTTTGATTTGGTATTGGGATTGTTAATTGCAACTGGGTATGAGAATATGAGAAATTTGGATGTTTAAGGAGTTATATAGAATATAAAATTTTCCTCTAGGTTTCTGTTTGGGAGTTAGAGCTGAATTATTCTAGTTTAGGTTAATTACTTTTCCTATTCCAGTTAATTAGATCTTGGTAGGGACACGAGTTTCATATCTCTTTCTTAGTTAACAATACCTTCGGTACAATTAGAACTTTTTAACCGGTCCCCTATTAGTACAAAACAAAAATTGGTGAAATATGTTCATATCGATCCGATACTTTCCACTATATTTATTCTGGGACATAGAAAGCCGATTATCCCAATTAGGTGATATTCGCAGATTTCATCTTTTTGCATAAGCTGAAGAATTTCCTGTTTTCTCTTCTTTTTCGGGTGCACTTATAATAGAATCATGAAATCAACACATATCAATAAGCGGTCAATATTTAAGGTTGAAAATACGAAACTGAGCTATAGCAAAGGATTAATGTTTGATTGACGATCTCTGACCTTTAATCAGGGTATGAGCCCCAGCAAGCGTTGACAAGCATTTTATTTGACATGGGCCGGTTCTGGGCAGGGGCATGAACCTATTGTTTAAACTTGATAGACAAAGTCATAGAAAATTGAAGTTACAAAGGAATGTACTTGCATGTAGAATCATATTCACTTCACTGCAATAAGATTGTTCTAACTATTATTTATTAACTATTACTATAAACAAACTCAACTAAGAGCATATAAGATTTTATCTTTGAAAGTTTTTGGTGGTTCTGGAGCCTCCTTAGTTGGATCAGTTGGATCTCTACCATTTTGATCTTCAATAGCATTTAATGTATCACCCAAATAATAATTGGTTTGGAAGAAACCTGCAATTAATGAGATACATTCTAATCCGACTGGTGGAACAACCATATAGTATAACATATGACCATAAGCAGTGATAGCTCCTTGTCTGATTGGATCATCATAAGGTAAAGCAGCCAAAGCAGTACCAGAAGCTAAATAAAGAGCTCTATCTTCTGCAGAAACTGAACTTGGTAAATATTTGTCGAAATAACCTGGTAAATGTTCAGTCCAAATAACCCCAGCAACTGTTGAACCAACAGCAGAACCAACAGAAGTCCAAAGACCTAATAAAGCAACAACTGCTGATAAATCTTGATGAGGAACACAAGCTTCTGATGAAGTTTGAGTACCAATAACTGTAAAAGCACCTCCCATACCAACAAGAATTTGGGACATAATGTATGAGGCAAGGTTAGCAATTTTACCCTTTTGTCTGACAACAACAGCATAACCAATGATTTTGATGAATAAACCAACAATTTGTAAGTATTTATAACGATGAGTGATTCTACAAATAGCACCACCAACAACTCCAAAGAAACATAATGACATGGTTAAGGTATTGTTATAATAATTGAAATGCTCAATGGTTATATCTTTAACGACGTAAAGAACAGTACTCATGTAAGTAAGTCTAATGTAACCAGCTAATTCATAAACAATATCCATGATAACACAAGTAATGAAGGTTTTGTTGAAAAGAATTCTTTTTGGCATTGATGGGAATGGTGAATAGAAGAATTCATAAATGGCATAAACGATCAATAAAACCCCACCAACGGTTATCATAGCAATAATACTTGGGTTACTCCATCCACCTTTAGCTTGAGAATACAATGAGAATGGTAATAAGAATAATGACCAACCAAATCCAAGTAAGAGTAAACCAAAGGCATCAGTTTCAATAGCACCTTGTTTAAGAACTCCCCAGAAAGTTTTATTAGATCTGACTCTTGGAACTAATTTTTGAGCTCTGTGTTCATAGACACCCATAACGAATAAAGCTGGAATGACAACTACTGGCATAATGATAGCAAACATACCATAACCCCATCTCCAGTTATTTTCAACAACGGCTTCAGCAAGTGGAGAAGTGAACCAAACATTCCAAAGGTAAGGGGTTGAGAATAAACTAAGGACGAAACCTCTCCATTTTAATGAGGTTAAATCAGCAACAACAACAACATTTAAATATTGAATACCGTTGGTACCGATATTAACTAAAACTTGGGCAACAACAAAAGCTGCCATATTTGGAGAAGCAGCGGCAACAATTGTACCAATAGTGAAAATAACTAAACAAATAAAGTAACAAATTGGTCTTGAAGTAACATCAGAAATTCTACCCAAGATTGGCTTCATAACTGATCCAATAATACTTGTAGCAATATCAACAGTTGACAACATGGCCGTTTGATTAAACTCACCAGCAGCGATTGTGGCATAAGTATATGTGGTTGACCCATTAAACGCATAAACCCAAGAAATGATGAAAAGACAGAAAAAGAATCCAAATGCAACTAATCTACCTGCTCTATCATTAGTCATTAAAAGTTTGACATTTTCCATTCTTCTAACCCCTCTACTTTTAACATATTCAGTTTTATCTTCTGAAGTAACTAAATGAATTTGAGTTTGAGCTTCATCAGAATTATCAACGTTCTTTTCGATGTCTGAAGCATCTTGAACTTTTTCGTTAACTCCTAAATTCCCAGCTACTCTTTCTCTTAATGAACTTGTAGTTGACATTGATGATGATGAGGAGAAATCAATGGGGAATTTAGCGGTTTTTATAAGTTCAAAAATTAAGCTGCCTTAGACAATTTTCATTCCATTGTTAATTCAATTGGCTCCCTGCCAAATTAAATTCCGGCATATTATTGGCTTACCTGTATATAATTAGAGAAAAATTTTTATCAGATGCATCTACGGCTTTATGTTAAATCGCCTCATTGCGATTATTATTACTAAATGCGTTCGTTAAACTATCCCAAAAAGGTAGGCGACGTGGAATTGGTTTAGGAATTGATGTAAATAGCCAAGAAAATAATCGTAATTCTAGATTTTTAGCGATGACCTATTGAGATCAAATACATGGATTCAGCAGTTTAGAATTGAAGGTGAGAGAAGCAACGGCTGATCAACCTTATCACGTCAAACTGAAAAGTCACCTTCCAAGAAAACAGATTAACCGACCAACGTTTTTAAATAATGATTACTAAAGATCTGCTGATCATGTAAAATTTGTGGTTAAATTGAGACCTCATTGGGTCTAATCCTCAAATTTACGTGGATTCCGAAATCTTACCGACAATCTCCTCAACCGGGCTTGAAATACGTCAATACGGGCTCAACGTTCTAACTTCGTGCACTTAATTTGGTAGTTACTTCACAACATTAGTTTCCGTTTTAATAGGATGTCGTGTTTTATAATGATATTGGGAATCTTAAGCGCTGATACATAAGGGATGCAGTTTTGCTTGAATTCCATTTTGAGCACTCTATACGACTGGTCTAACAATAGTGGTTTTCTTAAACATGGGAAACCCTCCTCGTATACTACGAGAAACGCTTACAGCTGCTTTGACTGCATCAGAAGCTAAGGCTTGACCGCATGTGCATAAATTATTATAAACCGATATTCAACGAACGATATTATAGCACATTCTGCTGAAGCCAATAATATTTTCTAAACTTGACAGGTCAACCTTATTTGACAAGTAGCCAATTACGAGCTTACGCTTAAATGGATGATTACTTAAGGCGAGAATGATATTGAACACTGAAATAGTGTTAGGTAGGTCACACCTTGAATCAAAGGTTCAGCCAATGACTATGTAATGATCGCCAACTCTATTGTTGTTATTTACGGGGCGGTTACAGAAGTTGGAGACAATAATAAGATGGAGACAATAATTTAGCCTGGATAATCGATACCTTTTAGTCACGATATATGTAATAAGGGTTAACAGTGTAGGCAAGGGTTTCGACTTGCGAAGTAAGTATTTGGAAGTATGAGTTTAAAGACTCTTTTACTGATTAGTTGAGCTTGACTAAGTGATATCGACCTTAAGAACTCGACTGCTTTGATTTTTGACAGATCACAAATGACAGGTCAAAAGAATTAAAGCAACACCGTCAACACCATGATTGGTTAATTGAACAGTTTCAAAAGAAACCCCAAAAGAAACTTCAGAAGAAACAAAACCACCTTTTGGTAACCCCGGGTAATTGTTCTCATTCTTCTTAAAAAACATCACATACTTCATTTTAAATTTATTTTTTCAAGATTCCCTTCTGAGCAGGAATTCCATACGTACGGTTCAGCCCTGTCATTCCATATGATCCAGTTGGCATATATTATCTGATTAACTACTAGGCGGAAAATTAAAACCTAACCCCGAAGGCGACATCCAAGTATGAGAGGGATGAAATTAGTAAAAAATATTAAGGCAACCCAACAGTTTCGAATTAATTTTACCTCCATGCATAAAAAGAAATATAGAACAAAAGAAACATAAGGTATACATTATGCTTACCTAATTGGTAACCATAACAACAAAAGCAAACTTTATCTGAAAAATCTCCGTTACAGGGTCAGGCTAATACTCATCAATTATAATTTTCATTAATAATTATGATTCTAAAACTCCTTTCAAATTTTCATCATCTAGTTCTTTTCTTGTTATCGACCCACTAAGGAAATGATCTTTACTGTTTTTCATAATTGCCCCAAATCAATGTGTGGTGTAGTATAGAGCACAAGGGCCAAAAAAGACCAAGGTTTTCGTTTCTTTCGTTTATTGCCATCCACGATATAATCGTTATCATAAACTTTATCGGTCAAAACTAGGCCTGCTTAAAATCTTTCTACTAACTCTAAGATTTGACAAGGGGATCAGATAAAGCAATTTCAAATCATTTTATATCTCGATCACACCAAGCATTCTAAACTCTTTGGGCCTCTCTGAATAGAAATGATTTGTCCTTCTTGTTATGGTATTAGAATAGCAGAATTTCGGGTGACATCAGTTTGCTTTGAATAATGTCCGAAATATTTTGGCCAACACTAGATGAAACAACTGATTTCTTTCAAAAATGGGAATCCTATGATTACCGTTGCATGCCTATAAGCTAACTTAAGGACACCAGTTATTACACAACAATTATGAGCCTATTGGATCTATCCTATTAATTATAAGTTCGATTATCATTTAAAAATGAATTTGATATGGAAATGGTTCTTAAAACTGGCAATTTCAAGGAGATTTATTTCAACAAAGAGTTCTGACGATGGCTTCAGCTGCTACTGAGAAATTAGCGACCCAGCCACCAAGAGTAGTACCGATTAATGAGGCTTTAAATCATCAGCATAGTCTGCTGTTGAACCTGTAATCCAACTCCTGGTATTTGTTCCAGCAGAATACCCCCATATTCTTTGTTGAGCATCAGGATCTAATACTACACTGTAAGTTTTCAATGCGGCTCCCAAACAATTCAAGGTTGCCATACCTGAGGTAGGTACAGTCGCAATATACGTAGTAGAATGTCCCACATTCTAACATGCTTATCGTCATTTGTACTCGAAGTTAAACTAAATGATATTCATGGTTAAGATCGGACTTGTTATTTTGCACTGTCAAAAATGTGGCAGATTTCCGGAAGGGTGTATGCGCTTAGTAGTTCAGACGGTATAGTCAATTTGCTATCTGAAATTTGAAATTTAGGCTTCGTCTGGTAGCTTCTAGATTTATGATAAAAGTCTCGATCATGTATGGTTGATGGTGGTCTCCACCAATTCTTTGGGGATGAATACCCCGAAGTGAGGGGACCTGGTAACCTGAAATTTTACCCTTGGAGAATTATAAAAAAATCAAAATGAGTTATAATGAGTTACTGAGAATTATAATGGATTATAATTAGATGTAATTAGGAACTTAGGGCTATACGGGGGTATTATGAACTTCTATGGGGGATAATATTGGCTTCTGTTGATTTAGTTGAGTATTATCTGATGATAAGATTTTGATAAGCTGTCTTCGTACTGTGATTGGCTATATTATAATTCGTTAAAGGTTTCACAAGTGCTGTCTGTTGGACGTTACATATGTGACTAGATATGCGGGTTGGCTAAGAATGTTTCCGACGAGACCTAGGCCATTTATTTTCGAGTGGTCTTTATTAGGACTTTCTTAGGACTTCATTATAAAGTCAGAAGGGGCTTCTATGTTCAAGAGTTGGCTGCTTAATACATCAACACCATTTTTGATATTGTAGGAAATAATACGATAAGCAATTGATTAATTGCTATGGTAGGTTTACGCGAAGTGCATAAATACGAGACACTGATCTGATGAGCAATTTATACAGAAAAGTGGCTAATTTTTATAAGGGGTAATCAGAGATCTCTGGAAAGTCATCTGGGACCTACAGGAAACAAACTGAGTAATGTAATAAGTTCAAGTATCGTTTGATTTCAATTTGATCTGTACACGGCTAATACTCAGCCATTGAACGTGTTGTAAAGACAATTGGTGAAGACAATCGTTCTTATTGTAAGGGAGATTCGTGCCTATGCCAAATCGACCAATGAAATGAATTTATTGTATAATGAATAACAATGGGTCTATTCTTCCATATAGGATACACATAGAACCGAGCAGTAATTGATTACTGGAAAATTAATGATCCCGGAATGTTCATACGCAGGAATATTTCATCTTATCTAGCGTGTATAAATTTTCAGAACTTGTTACACAAGACCAACTTACACAAAACCAATGGACACGAAATCAAAGTACACAAACACAAGTAACATACAACTACGAGCCACCATCTACACCTACACAATGGCATAACCACAGAAATACACGAAATAATTCTCTCTTAGGCCATGTTGGTTTGAAGCCAAGACCTGAAATGATCGCGATGAAATATTCCTTAAGTCAATCTTTTTTCTACACTTATCGGCTATTTCAACACCAATCGCAATAGACTTCCCCTTAGTTCACTAACTATGTCATTGATCAACGAAAGTATGGAGGTCAACCCATACTCTGACAAGTTCTTCCCAAATGGTAGACAAGTATGGAGAATTGCTGTTAATTTAAAGAAATTGATTGATAAGGTTATCGCTATAGAGTATAAAGAAGACGATATCACTACCCAAAATTCCGCCATTCTTAATAAGAAAGTTATCGAGTTAGTCTATGTGGCAGCTGGTGGTAAAGGTGACGGGAAATTAGGGTCTAGTAGTCACAGGTACCAAGCAGCATTAGTATTTTGTCTTTTGAAGGTATGTGGATGGTACTGGCAACAAGCTGAGTACGAGTTGTACGATACGAATTTGTATAATTTAAGAGCCGTAGCTGCTCAAAAATTAGCCGCCATTGTAATCGAATCTGCATCTAATGATGAGTATTTGTTCTTAGCAATGTTATGTCATCGTTATTCGATTTTCGTCGATGGAGGTGATTCAGCACCTGCTAATGTTATGGAATTGGCAGTAGACATGCATTGTACTACCATTATTGGTTCAGCAGGATACCAAAGATGTATCAAATGGCTATGGAGGGGATGGATCATTCAATCTGAGGCTGACCCTTATTCTTATGAATTATATAGAGGTGCGGCTTCCCATAAGATCGGTACACATTTTAATCCTTCAAGAGTCAAAACTCCCCTTTATCAGAATATGTTAGAGATCATGTTTAGTATCATTTATTTGATTTTATTCACTATTGTATTAAATACTCATGATAAGCTTACTGATAACCTTGATGGGTTCGAAGTATTATTCTACCTTTTCACATTAGGACTGGTATTTGATGAAATTATTAAATTTTATCATGTAGGGTATTATTATCTTGGATTTTGGAATGCATTCAATGACGTCATGTATACGATCTTATTAGTGGCTATTGGTTTCAGAATCGCTAGTTTAACTCATTCTGGTCATTTGCAAATGCAATATGATGAAATGTCATTTAGAATCTTATCTATGGCCTCACCGTTTATGTGGTCAAGATTATTACTTTACTTAGATGCTCAACAATTTGTTGGAGCTATGATTGTAGTCATTAAGACTATGATGAAGGAATCGATTTTATTTTTTGTTCTTTTGTTCGTTATTATCGGAGGATTCTTACAAGGATTTTTAGGGTTAGATGCAGCCGATGGGAAGAGTGAAGCTACTAAAGAGATCTTTATTGTATTGATGAAGAGTGTAATTGGATCCTCAAGTTTTGGCGATGTTTCTAAATTAGTACCTCCTTATGCTTCAATTTTATACTACATTTACTCATTTGTACTTAGTGTTATTTTGATGAATATTTTAGTTGCTTTGTACTCAACTGCTTATTCAAATATTGTTGATAATGCTACGGATGAGTACTTTGCTTTAGTAGCTCAAAAGACTTTAAGGTACATCAGAGCACCAGATCAGGACCTTTATGTCCCACCTTTGAACTTGTTGGAAATCCTATTGACGCCAATAACTTTCTGGTTGCCCCCAAAATACACAAAAACATTGAATCACTTTACGATGTTGATAATTTATTCCCCATTTTTGGTTTATGTCACTATTGATGAATTATCCAATGCTAGAAGAATTCATTACAACAGATATAAGGGGTTGCCTGATGATGCCAATGAAATCGATACTGAATGGGACTTGACTGATGGGTATACTGATACTAGTGGTAGTGCATGGGAAGCTATACAAGAAAGTAACAGTGTAGTTACTCAAGCGTTACAAGATCAAAGAAATGCCGAAGCTGAAGATCCTGAATTTAAGATAGACATAAATGAGTATATTAGGTGTATTGAATTAGCCACAAAGCCAGTTGAAGATGCTCATAAGGCTGGTATTAAGTGGGAGTACATGGAACTCTACAATAAGCTTGACCAATTGACGAGATTAGTTCAGGATATTGCCAACGGGGATGACTTAGTTAAGAAGGAGATTAAGACTGAACCTTGATGTGAACCCTAATCTGGAACCCAATGTTAGCGTTATTCTTAGATTCTGTTGTAATGACTATATGTCAGGAAAGATTAGGGCTACAGTGTATAGGTGCGAGTAATAAATGTTTCTCATTGTTGGTGACAAACCTCTCTAGCTATAAAGACCATCTGCATATTGGCATAATATAATGTCATCCCGCCCACCAAGGACGTATTATCAAACTCACAGAGATTTAATGGTTATCCTCTCATAAATCTTCGCTCCACTCAGATTTTTCCAGGTGTGCCTCAACAAAAAAATTTTACGCAATCCTTACTATAAGTAACATACACAAATCTATGACTGATACAAAGAACCCTAACACGCGGTTCAAAAATGGGGAAAACATCCTATTTGATTATAACCAACAACAGCCACTACATCAACCTCCCATACTAACCAATTCCAAGAAAAAGAAAAAGAAAAAATCTAAAAAACCAATAGATGTTACATCGGCTCATATAAATAATCCAGAAGATGATTATCCAACATCCCGTGTAATTAAACAAGGAGCTGATGGGAGTGTGATAGTGGAAAGCATGGACGACCCAAATGTTCCTCAATCCCAAACCAAACCCCACACAACTGATCTTTGGTTTCAAGATTCCACATCACAAGAGCGAGAAGATTTACGACAATTCTGGTCAAGTTTAAGTCCTAAAGACAAGGAAAAGATATCCAGTATTGAAAAAAACGAGCTTATGGCAGTTCTACGTAATGATACCTCGAAACAACCGTTAAAGCCCGTTGAAAAACAAGAACATAGAGATGGAAATTGTAATTGTAACCTGTGTGGAAGAAAGAAGAATGTAATATTAAATGAAATTGAAGAATTGTTTGATGATTACATGGTGCCCATTAAAGAATATATGAGTCACATAACTGATATAAATGAGATTCTGGGGATTGGAGATTTAGTATTTACAGATTTCAAAAAGATTAATTTTGATAGGATTTCTCGACAGCGTAAACAACAAGAATCCAATGGAACAACGTCCAATGATAGTCCCCAAATCTTATCACCCCAACTCAATAAAGCATCCTTTAATGGCAAACTCAATGTAGCAGATATGAATAAAAAAGCAGGGTTATTTCAAATGTTATTTGATCCTCAATTCAATGAAATGTTGAAGAAAGTTGATTCCCAAAAACTCATGGATCTACCAAAAGATTCTCAAGAAAAAGCATTGTTGGAGAATGGGTTCTCGAAAGTACTACAACTATTAGAGAAGTCTGATATGAAAGACGTTCATGAAGCCATAGGGTACTTCCAACAACTTGGTAAGAAATTCAATGTTGACTTGAATGATCCCAAAGGTTTAGCTCTTGGTTCATCTTTATTAAACAACCAAAATCAAGATAGTGATTTTTCCAAAAGTTTGAACGATTTGACTGATGACTTGATACAAAGAAATGGTAATAAGTTCATTGATATGTTGGAGACTATATCTCAATCTCGTAAAGAACGTGAAGATATCAAGAAGAAGGGATTGGAGAATAAAGATGATGAAGAGAGTGATTATTATTCCGATGCTGATGGAGAGCCTGGTGATATAATTGAACCTGAAGATTATGATAAATACTTCCATGATGAAAACTACCCTGATGACTTTGAAGATCATGACCATGATGACCATGATGAAGAAGATGAAGATGAACTTGATGATACTGATGCCGAAGAAGAAAGATTAAGTGAGTTAAGTCGTTTATTCTTATTACAAGTTCTTAAGTTGTTCCTTCAAAAGGTTAAAACTGCCTATAAAGAAAAGGTTTCGCAAGATAGAACTCAAAAGTTGATTGAAGAATTAGAAGCTGAAGAGAATGCTAAGAAAGAAAGAGAATTGAAGAAATTGAAGCAAAAGGAAAAAGCTAAAGAAAAGAAGAAGTTACAACAATTAGCCAAGGAAGAAGAAAAGAAACGTAAAGAACAAGAAGAGATTCTAAAGAAGGAAGAAGAACGCAAGAAAACTGAAAAATTACAAGAAGAACAAAGGAAACGTAATGCTGAGTACCAACGTAAGAAAGAGGAAGAAAAGTTAAAGGCCATACAGGAACAACAGAAGAAATTGGAGTTGAAACAAGCAGAATTGAAGAAAAAAAAACAAGAGCAAGCATTAAAAGATGAGGAGTTAAGAAAGCAAGCTGAAGCTAAGAAGCAAGAAGAGTTGGAGAAACAACAGAAACTACAAGAGATTAAGAAGTTACAAGAGAAACAAGAAGCCATAAGAGCAGCTGAAGCCTTGAAAGTTGCGGAAGCTAAAAAAGAAGCCGAAGCAAAGAAAAAGGCTATTGAAGAAGCTGAAAGCCAAAAAGCCCAAGAAGACGCCAAAGCTGAAGCATTAAAAGCTCAAGAACAAAGAGAGGTTGAAGAAGCTGAAGCCGAAGCTTTATTAAGACAACACGTAGCAGCAGCAGCTAAACTCACAGAAGAAACATTTGAACCAAATGGGGTGGAGAATGTTTTACCTAATGGGCTAGCTAAGTCTAATAGCTCTACACCAAAGATCGAAAGCAGTTGGCCTAATTCTCCGTTCAGTTCACAAAATACTCCATTCAGGTCCTTCAATCCTTTACAAAATAGTTCTTTACAAACTAATCCATTGCAAGCAAATCCCTTACAAGGGAATTCACTTCAAAATCCAATAAGTCTCAATAATTCATTTGATCCTTTTACTTCAACTTCTAATGGTCCCAGTTTAAACACTTTCGGATCATCTTCCAACCTTCCATTAAATTCACAGAATATCGGAAATAGTACACCACAAATCTCGAATTTAAACCCTGGATTGAATACATGGGGGACACAGAATAATTCTAATCTTATGAATTTAAATGGGTTTAATTATTCTAGTAATTACGGTGGATCACTGCTTTGGAATCAACAGTCACAAACTCAAACCCAACCACTCTCACAACCATCACAACCACTTCAAACACAACCATCCCAAATTCAATTACAGCCTCAAACTCAGTTCCAAACACCAACTCAACCAACCCAACCATCCACACAGCCATTCCAAGCCGAAGTTCTGGATCAAACTGTTCTTAATTCTATCTACAAAGCATACCAAATGTTATCTACTAGTAATCAAGTATGGAATGGGTATGCTAAAGTTGCTGCATTATATCAAGCTACTAATAGTATTTTACCATTGGATTATAATAAGTTCCTTAATACAATCACTGGTCAAAACACGGGATTCAAATTTGAGTTCATCTATGATAATTATCAAATCAGTCATATTAAGTTGGGGAGAACTTCTCCAATGTTGGGGTCATATAATATGAATGGGTTAAGTAGTACAAATATGAGTTTTCATTAATATATGAAAAATCTGAGTTAAGCGAAGATTTTAAGTTTATTTCTGTTTGGTTTTTTTGTCACGTCTCTATGCTTGTCTCTCTGTTCGTGTTGCTGCGTTTTGTCACTGTGTGTGTGACATTGTCTTTGTGTGACTTGTCTGTGGTCTGCGCGCTAGTTGCTCACTTCATCTTCGTGAAGCTCGTTGGTGAAGTTCGAAAACGCGTTATGCCTAACATAGACTTTGAAAGAATCTACCTAAATCAATCCAAATCCAATGGTCGTATGCGTATAGCCGAATCAGGATTGGGTTGGAAAGTATCCAACTCCACAACCACACCCCCACCTGCTCCCTATTTACTTCCAGCTGAAGAAATTTTATCCTACAGTTGGTCAAGAGGGTCAAGAGGGTATGAATTAAGAGTTCAAACTAAAAATCAAGGAGTGGTTTCATTGGATGGATTTGACGTCGAAAACTTCAATGAACTCAAACAAGAACTTCAAAGAAACTTCCAAATTGGATTAGAACATAGAGAACATTCATTAAGAGGATGGAATTGGGGAAAAACTGATTTAGCCAGAAATGAATTGGTTTTTCAAGTTAATAATAAACCAAGTTTTGAAATTCCATATTCGGAAATCTCTAATAGTAATTTAACTGGTAAGAATGAAGTTAGTGTTGAATTGAACTTAGAAAATCTGTTCAATAAAGCTGGTGATGAATTAGTAGAAATGAGATTTTATGTTCCGGGAGTTATAGAGAATGAAACCACTACTAAAGTCAAAGATGAAGAAGGTAAAGAAGTTGAAGAAGAAGAAATTGAAGAAATTAGTGCAGCCTCAGTATTCTATGAGCAATTGAAAGATAAAGCTGATATCGGACAAGTTGCAGGTGAAGCAATTGTTTCATTCAGTGATGTATTATTCTTAACTCCAAGAGGAAGATACGATATTGATATGTACCCAACCTCATTAAGATTACGTGGTAAAACCTATGATTATAAAATCCAATACAAACAAATTGAAAGGATTTTTTCATTACCTAAGCCTGATGATTCTCATCATTTAATTGTGTTACAAATTGATCCTCCTTTAAGACAAGGTCAAACCAGGTACCCATTCTTGGTAATGCAATTCCAAAGAGAAGAAGAGATTGAAGTTGAGTTGAATTTGACTGATGAAGATTATAAATCCAAATACGAAAATAAATTAAAGAAATCCTATGATGCCGAAACTCATTTAGTTATGTCTCATTGTTTCAAGGGATTAACTGAAAGAAGATTGATTGTTCCAGCCTCGTTTCAATCCAGTATATTACAGCCAGGAATTTCATGTAATTTGAAAGCTTCTGAAGGATACTTGTACCCATTAGATAGATGTTTCTTATTTGTTACTAAACCAACGGTTTATATCCCATTCTCAGAAATCAATAGTATAACCATGTCGAGAACTGGAGGTGGAGTTTCAGCTTCACGTACTTTTGATTTAGAAATTGATGTTAAGAACTCTAATCAATCTCACGTTTTTGGAAGTATCTCAAGAGATGAGCAAGATCCTATTGAAAATTATTGTAAGTCTAAGGGATTGAAGATCAAGAATGAGGAAAAGATAGCTAAGGCAAGATTAGTTAAGGCTATGAATGAGGAAGATGATGACGACGACGTTGATATGGGAAGTGCGGGTGAAGATGAAAGTGAAGACGATGATTTTAAGAGTGGTGATGATAGTGATATAGCCGAAGAGTTTGACTCAGATGCGGAGAGTAGCGGTAGTGATGAGGAACCTCCAGCTAAGAAAGCCAAGCAATGAGCTTGCGAGAGAAGTCAGTAAGTGAACGCTTGGGACAAAATCTTCAGCAAGACAACAAACTTAGCTAACAACCCCCAATTAAATGAAAAAGTCAGCTTTACTTAAGGCTAGGCCTCAAAATATGTAGTATAGAATTGAATTTCATCTTATTGTTCTCTGTTGCTCATTATCTCTATAATGGTCATATCTCTACAATGAGTATACACAATGAATGTCTCACAATGAGAAGACAATAAGTCTTCCCCAATGTTCTCGAACAATAAACTACATGTTGTTTTGACGAAAAGATAGGATAGAGCAGCAGCGTTTAGATATTGGGTCAATGGTTGAACTAATTTACAGAGCCAGCATAAGTCGCTGTTTGGCACCATCTCATCTCACATCTCATCTAGTACCTTATCGCACATATCTCAAGGCACGTCTTCGAACACCTCATCGAACACTAAGATGCTTACCGAGTCATCCATCTTTCCTAATAATACGAATTCCACATTGTTATTCTTACCAACACGAGTCAACGTTTAATTGGCTGGTAATTCCGTAAATGTGATAAGCACCACGACATCCCTATCGACAGCTCATACTTACGACAAATACGTTGCGACATATTTACGCCTGAAGTTACGGAGACAGTAATACCACGCCTTTCGAAACTAAGTCAATACTTGCGGTAGTTAAGTGATATAAACTTCAACGGTAAAAAATACTTCATATGATCAACAGTAAACCCCTGAGTACCTGAATTCCCTTTAAAGGAAATATGTAAATGACATCATATCGACAATTACTCACATAACGTTTTCCCCAAATACGTGTCCTCACCATGAACCCTCATTAGTTTACCGTAAAGGGAAATTTGTGCAAGTAATATAAAAAGAAATGTGTCTGCAAAAAATATCATAAAAAATAAAATAATCATTAGGTTTCTAAAAAACCCTTTGAAATAGTTTAAAAAAGTTAAATTACCAGCCATCTTTAATTTAAGTTTTTTATTACAATAGGATCAAGTTTAAACCTTGAAGGGGTTGTTTCAGCAAGTAAAATTGTGAGCGTGTAAACAAGGCTGGTTAGGTCATATAAAACTATCAAATTCCCATCATGGCTGATATTGATAGTGCTTTTGAGGATTATTTATTATATACAACATTAGATTGTTATAGTAATCTACCTGAGCCAGAAGAATCACCACCACCGAAAAATATGAATGATTTTAGTATACCTAAAAGGTCACCTGCTAGATTAAATAAGAAATTAGTTGTACCATCATCACCAGAACTTTCAGATTCAAGTTCTTTTGAACAAACTTATGGGTCAGATAGGTCAAGTGACATTTCAGTATTTTCAAATAATGAAGTAAATGATGAAGATGATAAGATTGATTTAGATATTGATGATGATAAAGTATTAGAGTTGTTGGATTATCTTGATATTGATGAAGATGATATAGTTAAGAAGATAGATGATGTGGTAACGATTGTTGGTATTCATTCCAGTTCTACTCCACTTAACTTGGTTGATATAAAGACTTAGTTAAGGTCATTAGGCTCGTTAAGGTTGTTTGGCCTAAGTTGGGCTTGAATATGGAGTCGTGTGATGACGCCGCAGTTGTTGCAATGTATATTAGTGTCCTTATTGTTGAGTGACTTTATTGTCACCGGATAATATGGTCACCTGAGATATGATAATGTCTATCATTAATACCCTAATGCTTTATGAAATAGATTAATGTAAATTGATTGGATTAGATCGCTGGATACGAAGATTGTAAATCTCTATATAATTGTGTTGGGCACGAAAGAATCATGTAATGTAAGATCGTTTGACAGTATTTTTGTTGGTGTATTTGTGTCTGTACCCCCTATACGACAAGGTTAGGGTTTATAAGTTCTAAAATTAGCTCTGTCACCTGATGAAACTCTTAGCGAAACTGGCAGCGAAATAGTTGTCGCTAACTATTATCGCTAACAATTTGCTTTTCGCCCCCACGCTATACCTCCTTCCTAGCTCTGCGAATTCAACTACAATCATGACGGTTGACTTAGGACTGGTGATTTATAGTGCTGTCAAACCCATCTTTAAAATCTACTTTATCGTAGGGATGGGGTTCTGGCTTGCTAAGAAGAACATCCTTAGTGTATCAACTACAAGAGATATTTCCGATACGTTAGTACGGTGTATTTTACCATGTTTAATTTTCAACAAAGTTGTGACATATTTGGAGAGTTCAGACATAAAAAATGTTGGAATAATCTTCTTTACTGCATTTTTATTATTCCTTGTTGGAGTATCATGTACATTCACATTATCCATAGTCGCTAAGCTGCCTAAAAGATGGTTAGGTGGACTTTTGTCCGTTGGATTGTTCCCCAATATTTCAGATTTACCTATAGCTTACATGCAAACATTAGCTAATGGGGGTATGGTGTTTACAACTGCAGAAGGTGATAAAGGTGTAGCATATATCATTATGTTTTTAGCAGCCATGACTCTTCTTCAGTTTACCTTTGGATTGTATGGATTAATAGAATGGGACTTTAGACCGGGTATCGAAGATGAGGAAGAAGGGTTAACGGAAAAGAGCTTTAGTGATAATAGTTCAGTGAATAATTCTCATGAGAACCAGATGGATGATGAAGAGGTAGGAATAACCAATTTAAAGAATCAACAAAACGATAATGATCAAAACAACGATGACAATAATACGGGTGAAACAAGTGCCGAGATAAATCCACAAAGAAATATTGCAGATAACGAATCCGAAAATTCGTCGATTGCTAGTTCCATAGATAGTGATAATAATCTTCAAGTGCCTCCCCCTACGGAGTTAGGAAGTTCATCAACTGCCTCAAGAACTGCCTCAAGAACTTCTAGAAATGTTTCTAGATCAACCTCAGTTAGAAGGAGGCGTGGTAGTATGAATGAATCTATTGATGGAACGTTGCATCCAGTCAGAAGCAGAGACTTAAGAACTCTCAAGTCTCAAGATATGAATGATGTCATTAATGAATATTCGGAGTTTGATAGTTTGAGACTTCCTGAAGCTAATAGAACCATGTCAGTAAGCACAGACATTGGAGGTGGTGGGATCATTACAATGCCTACCAATTCCACAGTAAAACTACCATTAAAAAAACGGGCTAAGAAAAGAGCTCGTCTCATGTTCAAGAACTTAGTGTCACCAGTTTCACTCACATTAATCACTTCCATTGCAATATCAATGGCACCACCTTTGAAAGCTCTTTTCGTCACATCAAATTTCAAAATAAAAAACGCTCCCGATGGTAACCCACCCTTATCATTTATTATAGACACTACAAGTTATGTGGGAAATGCATCAGTTCCATTTGGACTTTTATTATTAGGAGCAACTATTTCAAGATTACAAGTGAAGACCATGCCTAAAGGGTTTTGGAAAACGGCCGTAGGAATTGCATTGATTCGTTTGGTTTTATTACCGATTTTTGGGGTAGGTTTAGTTACGGGTATAAATAAAGCAGGTTGGTATGATGGTGACAATTTGTTACGGTTTATTTGTGTTTTAGAGTTTGGATTACCAAGTGCTACGTCACTTGTTTACTTTACAGCATTTTATACGGATCCTAATAGTGAGGATCATTTACAGATGGACTGTTTGGCGGTGGCATTGATTTCACAATATTGTTTGGTTTTTATTTCCTTGCCTTTTTTGGTTACGTTTACTATTAAGGTGAGCTTAGGATACTAGCGAGCCAACTTCGCTAGCCGAATAACGATCGAAACGAAGTTAGTCAGCCAAGTTAATATGCTACATTATTATAAGCAGAATAAGCTTAATTACCACAAACACAATAGCCCCAAGTACATGTAAAAAGTTTCCACTCACGCAACCAAAACATTCACAATACAAGTAATAGTTCACATACTACGCAAGACATGATATTAATAGTTAATAAATAATGATAACATCTACCTTTCGTTACGTAATCTATCCTCCCAAGTATACGTAATCAAACCAGGCACAGATCGACAACCGGGCTCTGATCATCACTGGCTACTTCAATACGTTGCGCATTGCTATACATCTCAAGTCCTTGCTCAGCAATATATAAGAGCTGAAATTCTCGTCTCAAAACTCCCACCCAAACTTTAAAATCACACAATTGATATGGCACTTTATTATACTTTAGTCTTTGGGTTATTAGTAACCGAAGTTATCATGTTCACTATCTTATCATTACCTTACCCACGTAAGATAAGAAGAACAGTCTTAACCACGGTATCAGCCCCATTCAGAAATGAGAAATTCCAGATTGCTCTAAAGTGTATTCTTGGGTTTGTGGTTGTTCTTTTCATTGATAGTGTTAATAGAGTTTACACTGTCAACTCAGAATTGGCCGGTTCAAAAGCAAGTAATATCAATGGAATTGTTAATGACAGATCAGAAATTCAAGCTAGAAGGTTCTATGCTCAAAGAAACATGTACTTGTGTGGATTTACCTTATTTTTGAACATGATCTTATTAAGAACTTATTCCTTAGTTACTGAGTTGTTGGTTACCAAAGATAAAGTTGATGCTTTAGGCAGTGAATCCGAGTTAACTCAAACTGATAGTCCCGAAATTGCAAAGTTGAAGGAAAAATTAGCTGAAAAAGATGGTGAAGTTGACAACTTAAAGGAACAGGCAAGTGCTTTATCCAAGGATTATGAACAAGAATCTGATTTAAAAAAGAGAACTAAGGCTTAGGTCTTTGTATTATGAATATATACAGTAGTTTATGAACCGTCTCTCTTTGTACCTGAGACAGTTGCGACTTTTTGATTATGAAATATAGAACCGTCTTTACTTCACTGATTTGACTTCTTTGCACTTTAAATCATAACCACTGTTTGGTAGTGGTACTAGTAAAACTAGTAACCTAATAATAATATTTCTTGACACTTTAACACTATTTCAACGCCAAAAAACTACTTTATAAATTGACGACATTGTCGCGTGTGACCAAATGACAGAGTGATCAGAAAGTAAAATGTATATATATGTCTAAATTTTTCTTTGTCTACACCTAAATAGCTTTGCCAATTAGGTGTAGGAATTACTCTTATGTTTGGGCATAAAATTGAACCCTTCTCCTGCCTTACCCAAAAACATCTCTGTGATTTTTATCCAATCCTTATAGTCAGTTGATCCCAATAAAGTTTCCAATTCATTTCTTCCCCTCCATTTTGGTGGTCTTTCGTTCAATTTCGGTGGTAACCTCTCTAAGAGTCCCACCGGAATATAACGATGTGTAAAGCTCATGAATTCACACATGAACCTTCTGGCTAATCCTACTCCATAATCGTCGGTTCCCCAATGTTCTAAGGCAAAATTGGCGTAAGTTTTGAGAATATCTAATCTCTCAGTAGCAGATTTGTCCAAGTACTGTTGGGCTTCAACTTCTTCGAAAATCCATGGTTTGATAAGAGCTCCTCTTGCCACCATTACTGAATCAATTCCTTCAGTTTCTACGGCTTTGTACCAATCTTCATATGTGAAAATATCTCCATTCCCAACAAATTGGATTCTTTGCCTGTCTGTGTCGTCTTTATTGTCTTGCTGTTGATCATTCCATTCATTAACAAATTGTCCTACTTCGGTTATATAATTCCAATCAGCTTCTCTTGTGTACCGTTGTTGTCTTGAACGTCCATGCAAAGTAACAGCTGCAATATCACCTTCTTCCATGAGTCTTTTGATTAGAGATTTGGCAGTGTTTTTATTGTCTTTAGTTCCTGTTCTAAGTTTGACTGTGACAGGAATCTCTCCCGATAAATAGTTCATTCCTTTAAGGATTCTTGTTAATCTTGAAGGCTGTTCCATTAATGCTGACCCTTGTCCTTGACGGTACAAAAGATCGATAGGACATCCACAATTAAGGTTAATTTCTGAAACTTGCGGGGTTTCTCTTGCAATGATCTCAGCTGCTTTAGTTGTAGCCCAATGTTTACCACCGGCTATTTGGACTCCAAACCCTGGATATTCAGAACTATGGGCTTTAGGTAATGCCCATTCAGAATTACCACCTTGAATTAATGGCACAGCTAAGGCCATCTCACAATATGTGATGTCAGCACCTAATGTCTTCATAAGTCTACGATATGGAAGGTTTCCTACAGTTGTCAAAGGGGAAACAATCTTAGCCTTACAAAGATCGATTTTCTTCTTTTCACTGACTTTGAATGGTGGCTCGACATACTCAGCTTGGTTATCTTTAGCCTTTTCCCTGGCTTCATTATTCTTCTCATTTTGGACGGTAGAGTCAAGGTACTTGATCATTTCCTCGGCTTTACTGTGGTTATACCTTTTCTTTTGTAACAACACTTTAGCTTCATTCAGTAACTTGTTGATTTCTTTGTTATGTTTGGCTCTTTCAATTTGTTCAAGATCTTTGATCAATTTCTTAGTGTCCTTGTTATAATGAGAACCCAACCATCTACACTTTAATCCAGCTGGACAGTATCCTATGGCTTGGAATACCGGACAAATACCTTCAATATCAGATCCTTTGGATTCAAGATACTCTTCGACATTATGGGTACTCTTACATTGTTCAGGTCCATATTTACACTCTCTTATATTGTCAGGATCAATCAATGTACTACAAAGCTTGGTGATAGCATGTTGCTGTCTAAGGTCACGATTTTTATTCTGACCTCTTTTTTTACCTTTCTTACCTTTAGATTTATCTTCTTCTTGAGCTCTGTCACCACCTTCGGCTTCATCATCGTTATATTCTTGAACTTCATTGGTGATAATGAATTCTGGCTTAAGTTTGGCATACCCTTTTCTCTCTTCTTGGTGGAAGTTTTGCCCATTTTGTGGTTTTGTGTCACTAGCTACTTGACCATTTCCATTTGTACTTTCTGAAGTTCCATTTGTGTCACCATGATGTCTTTTGGATTCACTTTCCTCAACATCAATTGTTCTCTTGTCTTTCTCCATGTCTGAACTCATCGCGATCTCATCGAAAATTTTCAGTATGGTAGAACCAACGGAAAAGAGAAGAAAGTTAGAAGAAGTCGGTGGGCACGCCAATGGTGGTGCTGATATGCTTTCTGATAGTAATAATACTGTTGGTGCTAATGGAGGCAAAACTGGCGGAAGAGCATCGAAGATTTTCAGTCCATTTAGAGTATTAGGAAACGTCTCAAATGAGATCCCATTTGCTCTTGGAACATTAGGATCAACATTTTATATTGTTACATCGGTTGGTAGATCATTCCAAATTTATGACGTGGCCACCCTTCATCTTTTATTTGTATCACAAACCCAAACACCATCAAAATTAACTGCTTTGGCTGCACATTATCATTATGTCTATGCAGGGTATAGTAATAAAGTCGGTGTTTATAAAAGAGGAATATTAGAACAGACACTTACTACCCCTGGTTCAAGCAACGTAAACCATATCCTTACTTTTGGAGACTTTTTAGTGGTCAGTAACGTCGAAAATGAAATATTCACCTTCAAGAAACAAAGTGGGTCAAAGTACCCTAATGAACTTCATTCTTCCTTATACACTATCAACAAGAACCTACAAGGAGAAATAGTTGGTATAATTCATCCCCCAACCTACCTTAACAAGATTGTAGTGGCTACAAGTCAGAATTTGTTCATATTTAATATCAATACTGGAAAACTATTATACCAAACCCCAGAAAATCCTTTCAAAGAAGACATTTCTGCTATCGAATATTCTCCTGCTTTGGATATAATAGCCGTAGGTACCACGAGAGGAGGTGTTTACCTTTATAATATCAAAAAAGCCAAGATTTTAGGGTCTCGTATTTTGGCTGCAAATGAAGATAGTGGAAGTAAAATCGTTTCCATATCATTCAGAACCGATGGATCGCCTCATTTAGTTGCGGGATTAAGTAACGGAGATTTGTTCTTCTACGAGTTACAAAAACAATCAAGAATTCATATAGTTAAAAACGCCCATAAGGAAAGTTATGGAGGGATCGCCAATGTCAAATTCTTGAATGGACAATCGATTTTAGTCAGTAATGGAGGTGACAATAGTTTAAAAGAGTTTGTATTTGACCCAAGCCTTTCCACTACCAATACCGAAGTTATTTCACCACCACGTGTATTAAGATCAAGAGGTGGTCATTCAGCACCACCGGTTCAAATCGAATTCCCTCAAGAGGAAAAGTCACATTTCGTACTTAGTGCATCATCAGATAAATCATTCTGGTCGTTCTCATTAAGAAAAGATGCTCAGTCCCAAGAAATGTCCCAAAGGCCACCAAAGTCAGCTAAACGTCAAGGAGGACAAGTCCAAAGCTTAAAGGAGAAACTACCTGAAATCATCACCATGGCATCCAATCAAGTAAGAGAAGGTGATTGGGAAAACATCATCACTGGTCATAAAGATGAAACGTTCGCTAGAACATGGGAGTCTCGTACCAAAAGACTCGGTCGCCATAACCTTCCTACTGTTGATGGAGGAATCGTCAAATCGGTTAGTATTTCTCACTGTGGGAACTTTGCACTCGTTGGGTCTAGTAAAGGTGGAATTGGAAGTTACAATTTACAATCAGGACTCTTACGTAAAAAGTATATGTTACACAAAAAGGATATAACGGGAATTGCTATCGACGGAGGTAATCAAAAAATGGTTAGTTGTGGGTTGGATGGTCTTATAGGGTTCTATAATTTCGCTAAACTGACATTTTTAGGTAAGCTCGACTTAGAGTCACCAGTCACAAAAATGATATATCACAAAGGATCGGATTTAGTGGCTTGTGCTTTGGATGACTTGTCAATTGTGGTAATTGATGTAGTAACCCAAAAAGTCGTAAGAATATTTTATGGCCATAGTAATAGAATTACATCCATGGATTTTTCCCCTGATGGAAGATGGATTGTTTCTACAGCATTAGACGGAACTTTAAGAACTTGGGATATCCCTTCTGGTGGATGTATTGATGGAGTTCATTTACCAACCGTTGCCACCTGTGTAAAATTCTCCCCAATTGGTGATTTCTTAGCTACTACCCATGTCACTGGAAATGGAATTTTCCTTTGGACTAACAGAGCTCAATTCAAACCAATATCTACCAGGCACATTGAGGAAGAAGAGTTTGCCAATATTCTTATGCCAAATAGTTCAGGGGACGGTGGTTCGACTCTCGTTGAAGGCGCATTTGACGAAACCGTTGAAGACCAACCATACAAATCTACGGAAATCAATCAAATCGATTCGAGTTTAGTAACATTATCACTTGGGTCTAGATCTAAGTTTAGAACCTTACTACATCTAGATGTGATCAAACAACGTAGCAGACCTAAGCAAGCCCCTGAAAAGCCAAAGCAAGCACCTTTCTTTCTTTCTTTATCAGGACATGATGTAGGTGATAGAGCTATCGAAGCTGAAACCGGTATCAAGGAAAATGCCATGGAAGTCGATGAAGAAGAGGGGTCTAAGCTTTTACAATACAATGGAGGCAATGACAATTTCGAGTCCAAGTTTACGAGATTACTTAGACAAGGTTCTGAAAGCGACTATAGTGAATTTTTGGAATATGTTGTTGAATTATCACCAGCTGCTACTGATTTAGAAATCAGGTCATTAAATGGATTTGCACCATTAGAAGAAATGACAAACTTTGTAAGAGCATTGACGCAAGGATTGCGTAGTAATAAAAATTATGAAATTTACCAAGCATTGTTTTCGATGTTCTTAAAGTGCCATGCTGATGTTGTTTATGGAAATGGAGAAGACGAATTGCAGGTAGCATTGGAGGAATTTAGAAGAGAGAATGATAAGGAGTTGGACGAAATTGTTAGGTTTGATGGGGGTCTCATTAACATCATCACTTCCTGAGCGAAACCAAGGAAACTATGATATCCATAGAACTACCACCGTACATAGCATAATGTAAGTATAGATAACTGACTCTTTTTGCAACCGTCATGAACCGCGACTATCACGAATTCTCACTAGACTATGCTCACTATCTAGGCTCTAGTTCGCATAGTTCTAGTTCGATATGATAGAAATAATACGACCCGCTAGTCGTCTTAATGCCACTTCCAACATAAAAATCACTGCCATCACCTACCACAAAACTAAACTTTATGTAGGATTCGTCAATGGGGATTTTTCCGTGTTCAATGTCGATACAACCTTCATACCCGCATCACGTAAACCACAGCTGATATCATCATTCAAGTCATTAAACGATATAAGAAGTTACTTTAGTGAATCCAAAAGTTCCAATTTTTCCCACGACATAACTTTCCCCAATATCCATGGTGATTTTACCAGTATATCGAGAATTGAAATCGTCTCAGTCAACATTGCAACTAACAGGATAATCCTAGCAATTGCTAATCAAGATACCATAAAGATCTTTGAAAAGGTTGGAGGTCATCTCAACTTAGTTCAAACTATTTCCGAATCCAAATATTTTAATGAAATGTACTGTTATGAAATCAATGAAAAGAAACACATGGTTATAGGTGTAAAGAAGAAGTTAATGATCTTTCAAATGGTGTATAAGAGTCGAAATTTGTTTCAGTATCATCAAGTATTCGAGTTTATGATGAAGGATAGGATACGGACTATGAGGGGGGTAAATTTCGATATGAAATTTCAGCTATTGGTGGGATTAAGTAGTGATGTTGTTTTAGTTGATGCCATAGATTATAAAGTTCAAAACTTTTTTGACCTAGCTCCTGGACGTAGATCTGGGGCTTTAAATCATCAGAATAGTGCTATAGGTAGTACCACAGACCTTGTGTCAAATTTTAACCACAGCTCATTTACTTATTTTGGTCTTACAAATACTGGTCCTTCAATGTTTATTATAAAACCATCAGAAGAGGAGATAATACTCATCAAAGACACTCAAGTCCTTCTCGTGACCATCCATGACTCAATTATAACCATAGCAGAGGCCAACATCAAACTCGCAGCTGTCCCCTCCTTTGTAGGACTCATTTACCCATCGTATCTTTTGATTATGTACAGTAAGAAAGTTGAAATTGTAGAGATAACGACCGGGGACTTAATTCAAAAGATCCATCATCATATTTCATCCAATTTTGTTCCTATTTATCTCGACGAATCGTTCATTTTCCTTGGAGCCGTAAACGATCTACTTCAATTCAATATCTCCAGTTACCAGCAACAAATTGACCTGTACCTCAAAAATATGTCCATAAAAGGCCTTGAAAAGGCCATTAATTTGGTCGAGCGTCTTGATGAAGAAGATGAATACTTTGGAGGATTTAGAGTAGGGAAAGAAAAGAGAAAACAACTTTACTTGAGAGACCTTTATAAGTCTAAAGCATTTGTGTTATTTGAAAAGTATGGCAAGTATAATGAATCATTAGTGGGAATTTGTAGTGATTGGTTGATCTCATACAAGGAAGTGCTAGAACTTTTCCCTAACTGGCTAAGTATGGAATATTATACTCAGGGGTTTGATCCAGAGGTCTTGAAACTTTCTAAAAGTTTTATGAAAAGGATCTCATCCCAGGAAGTTGAAAAAATGAACCATGTGACTTACGATAGTGATGACGGAGTTTCTAATATCACCAAGAACGAATCGGAACATGTTCGAAAGTTCAATAAAGCTGTGAACAATCTCATCGTTTACCTAAGTGACCAAAGACGTATACACTTAAACTTCTTCCGTGATGACAGTTATGCATGGAAGAACATCAGTGTTACTCCTTATGACTTATATGACTTTGTAACACCTGAAACATATGAATCTTGTTTGGACCAAATTGCTATTGAAATCGATACATCGTTGTTCTTGTGTTACTATCATTGTAAGCCAATGTTATTAGGTCCTTTATTGAGATTACCTAATAATAAATGTGACTCCAAGATTGTTAATAAGTGCTTATTAAGTAATCTTCACCATCATAACTTTTTAAAGGAGTTATTGGATTTTTACTACGGGAGAGGATTACATAAAGAAGCCCTTGAGATGTTATATAACTTAGAAGAGGTTCATGAGGAAAGAAGAAGTTTAACAATTCAATACTTACAAAAATTAGATAATGAATATTTGGAATTAGTTCTTGAATTCTCAAAGTGGTTATTACAAGAATTGAAGGAAGAAGACCACAAAAAGGAGTTGAAAATCACCAGGCTCATTTTTATGAATGACACCATACAATGTGAAAGTTATGATAACCTTAAAGTTCTTGAATTCCTTACATCCCTCCAAAAAACTCATCTTCCTATAAAGTACCTTGAATGGTTTACTGAAAGTGATTTAAATGATCATCCTTCCAAGGTATCACAACTTCCACAACTCCATACAAACCTTGCATTACTTTACCTTAGTAACCTCAAATCACAGAGCCATGCCCAGCTTCCATTTGATCAGTTCCATAATCTTAAAGTGTACAGAAAACTCCATACATTTCTTAATACTACTAATACTTTTGAACCATGGACAGTTCTCAAGCACATTCCAACTGATAATCCAAACTTCCTTAAGTTTACTATCCCCATATATAAACGATTAGGTGAACATGATAAAGCCATTGATGTATTATACAATCAACTCGATGATTTAGATGAAGCTATGGATTATTGTTCAGATATTTATACTAATCACAATCAAGAGTATGGATCCAATCTTCTTCACAAATTATTGGAAGATTTACTCATGCTGTATACTGAAAATATTGAGCCAATCAAACGTCTTCTAACCTTACAAGGATCAAAAATGTCAACGTTAAAAGTCCTTACAAGTTTACCAAATACGTTCCCTATGATTAAACTCACAGATTATTTGGATCAACAATTACGTAGTTCCAATCAAACTGTTGTAAACACCAGAGTTTCAAGTCAATTGTATAAAGTTGGATCCATTAAGTTGAAGAATGAGTTGTTAATGACTCAAAGTGAAGGATACTTGATTGAAAGTAGTAAGAAATTATGCAAAATATGTGGGAAACGATTGGGGTATAGTATCTTCGGCATTGACAATGGTGATGTTGTACATTATGCATGTCAGACGAGCCTGGGCCTTACTCTGAGTGAAAACAGGGGTAAGGTCCATTCATAATAAGTTCACTTTATGGTAAAGGGAGCTAGGTTTAGTTTCATTCGGGCTCAAAGAACCTAAAAGTGGCTGGAAACTACAAATACACTTGAAGTGTACTGACTATATATATAATAATATATTACCTTGTGCCTTTGTCTTTCTCTATGTACGTGGGAATAAAAGGATGGTGGGATCCCTTTATTTTTACCAACGTAGGGCTATTGATAACGGTTTTTGTCTACAAGAACTACCCGGGACATGTATGGGACCTCACCAAATTATAGCAAGTAAGGCGAATCACTCCCACTAAATATATCACAACAGTTACAAGTGGATCAGTTCCAAGTGTCATTGTTGTTACTGTCACGCCATTGGCTTCAGCACCATATTCCAATACAACTTCCAGCGAAATTCCCACTCCAAGTGAAGTTATTGTAACTACTATTATTACTTCAACCGTACCACCAGGAGGTCCAGAAGAGCCAGGCACTTATACATATACCAGTACTGTTGTAGCTGGAGAAACCCCTAATGAAGGCGGTAGTGTTGGTAATGATACTCCAAGTGGAAACAATAACCCAAAGAATTCAGATGGAGAAGATTCTAATGTTGAAACAAGTTCTCCAGCCGATGACTCTCCAAATGACGTCGTATCAACGTTCGAAGGTATTGCTATCAAACTTATTTCACCATTATTCCTTCTTATCGCTACATTCTTGTGGTGGGCCTAGTTTTGATTATACATTGGGTTGTTTTAGACTTTCTTATTATGTATTTTATATTTTTCGTCCTTTTATAGGTTTATTACATGTTTAGTTCTTCTAGTGCCCTCTCTGGTTAATGATCAGGATCTTCCTTCGAAAAGCCATTACATGATAAAGGGTTAATGGATCAACACCAGCATCATACTTTGGCTTTGCTTATTCAATTTTGAAGTATCTAATGTTCCATACTTCGAACATAACAGTATCTTATCGACAATCCTATTATTTATAGAGCCCTTAACCTCTTTAATTTCGCTCATCAGCAACTGTTATCATAATTAGAGTAACGAGTGATACCGATATTATTTGACGAAATAGAACGGTGAATTCTCTGATGTTCCTGTGACAGTATGAGGTGTCGTTAGTTCAGTCATAGTAATACGATTACCTATAGCAGCAATAACAACTTTGGTTTATATATTTTTGGTTGACCAATCAGATTGCTAATTATGTGTATGAACATTGGTAACAATTTCATCTCCTATGGTTTGGATGTCTGGACCAAATGTACTTTGATGCAAGCCTGAAATGCTAACTCGTTATCATCCTCATTGTCTCGCTCGGGGTAACCCCAGGTTGGGTCAAGATGCCCTTCTCAGATTTCGCACTCGACAACATGGACCATCAACACAGTGAAGGTGAAACTTCCCAGGCAATTGAAAGTACACAACCTCAAACCCAACAGCCACAAACAGAAACGTCGCAAGTAGATCAGCCACAAACACAGACCGAAAAAAATGACGAAAAACCTCAAGATAACGAACTCGTAGGTGAAGAAGAACCTCCTACTAAGAAAGTCAAATTCGATGCCACAGAGAAGAATGGCGATAAAGCTCCAGTAGAGGACCAATCAAGGTCAAAAGAAGAAGCCAAAAAAGATCATACACCACATCACCATCATCATCACTATGGTCATGGGTCGATAGAAGGTCCAACTCCTCATATTCATGCAGGTAACCATATACATCTTTTACAACATCCAACGGAAAGGGAAAAGTCTGAAGGAGAACCCGAGGTAAAAGAGGGAAACTCAGAAACAGATAAAGGCGAAGAAGAAATTCAAGTTGATCAGAGCACACAAGAGCCGGCAGACAAAGAGCCAGACACAGAAACTCCTGAAAATGATAAAGACATTAAAGATCAAGAGATAGCAGTGCAAAGAGCAAAGGAACCTCCAAAGACATTAACTAAAAAAGACATTGAAGAAATCCTTGAGACGGTTTTTCCTAATCGTCACCATTTAGGATCACTCGTATATAACCCCACAACCACATGGTTGACATTACAAACGTCACAACTCACGGGACTCAAAGATGAACATTTCACCAAGTTTGAAGAATTACGAGAGAATTACCGTGAAAAACTCAAGGATGAATATTATGCCAACTCCGTTAAGTATATACCTATGATTCCACCATTGCCAGCCGACTATATCAACTATTTGTTAGAAGTAAAGATTCCATATAGATTTGTAAAAGCATTCTTATATGATCTAAATAATGGCAAGATTGCTGAGAAAAGGGAATTGTGGGGTGGAATCTATGGTATATACAGTGATGATTCAGATATTTTAAGCGTTCTAGGGCATTCGGGATTCTTTGATAATACTACAGATTTAAGTGATTGGAATAAAGGATGGACCGTTGAAGATATCATAACCCCAAGTTTAACAAAAGACGATGAAATCAAGGGTGATTTATCGGTGACCATACTACTCCTTCCAGGTTTAACGAGCTATGAGCTGGTGTTTAAGAATGGTATAAATTCACGTAGCTGGAAGGAAGTCAATAAACATGATGGATTATCGTATGCCATCTATAATATCAAATGGGAGATAGAAGGCAGCTATTTGAGAGATAAATCATTTTTCAAGAGGTACCAGACGGAGTTGGCTTATGATTTGAGGTACATGAAGGGTAATTTAGATAAGAAGAGTGGATGGAAGTTTGATGTCAAGTTGTATAAGGAGTTGAAGGAAAAGTATAAGAACGGAAACCAGTGAACGAGTTTTGATCTTAGAATTGTATAGTTATGTAATATTTCATTTGTGTTTGTCTCTGGGTCTGTGTTCTTTGTGTCTGTGTTTCTGTGTGTCTGTGTTGGTACACTCATGTGGCATGCACTTATTCTGCGGCACTCCCCAACTCGAAATCCCGAACATACCTTGCTCATCGTCGTGTGCGAACTTCTCAAGGGTTCCCTAAAGACAACCTAGGTCCCCCGAAGCATAATATCCTTATTACAATAGAACGTAGAACCACCAGCATACACAGGAAGTGGGTCCCGTATTAATATTTAAACCATCAGCTATTACAAATCAATAAGAGTTAAGAAAGGTCTTACGACTATTGTCAGACAACATGGAAACACCAGAAAGTATAAAAAATTCCAAATCGTATTCATCAGTACCGTCAGGATCAACAAACTCAGTGTTAAGTCCTAAAGGAGCTAGTCCCAAAACTGGAAGTCCTAAAGGTAAGAAGATCAACAGTTTATTCAAAAAGGCAAGTGTTGAATTCAACTTATTCCTTATGAAACTTAAAAACATAGGAGATGAAGTATTTAATGAAGATCAGTTAGTTTCCGAACTTTTTGTTGAAGATAATACATATAGGATGGAAGATAAAAAGTATAGTGGAAATGAAGAACGATTTTTAGATGAGTATAAGAAATTTAAAAGTTTAGATAGGATATATGAGCATCAACAAAAGGTGGAAGATGTTAAGTCATCGAGTACGACGTTTAGTGATACTGTGTTGAGAGATATACGACCTGAAATCGAAAAAATCAAAAAAGATGATAGAAAAGGTGATAGTGACAATAAGACCAAAGTTGAAGAAGAATCTGATGATGAATCTGATAGTGAAGATGTTCATTTTAGTGACTTTGATTTTGTCAAGATTAGACAAGATTTGAATGATGATAATGTGGGTGATAAATTATGGGAATACAGAAGGGCTAAGTGGTTAGTACCTACTAAACCAAATCCCTCGCCTGACTATTTTCAGGATTTATCAAAGGATAGTTATGTTAAGATTTATAATAACTTGGTTGATAAGGGAAAGGGATTGAGAAACGATAGGAGAATGAATTTAGGAGATTTAATGAAGGTGGTTAATGCTGGATGGGTGGCTGAGGCTAGATGGGAAAGAGCAGCAAGAGGTTTACCATAGTTCTGAATGAAGCCAAGTTATTCTGGGCAAAGCCAAATTTGGCTATAGAGTACCTCTGTTTAGAGTTTCATACGAGTAAAATGTTACATAAGCATAAGTGGATTAAAGATAAACTATTAATTGTCGGTCGTTAATATATAACGTTAATGTTCATTCTCTACATCTCTAAGGTTTAGGAGAAGTGTTAGGAATTAGTGTCGTTACAACTCCGTTTGTCCCAGTTAAAGAAACCTTTCGGTAAGTTCTAGTATCCTCAACTCCTGATCTATCAACTCTGCTCTCTTCTGTAAAGCATCAATTAAATTCCCTTCCTTTACACTCAATAACCTTCGTATCTTATTCACTATCTTCACCAACTTCTTCTTATCATTCAATAATCCTTCATAATTTGTAGAAATATCATAATTGATCTGTTTGGTGATCTGTTTATCAATCTGATGTATGGTTGTAATTTTGTCTAGTACTGATGATACGTTGTTTGACTTATCACTTGAATTTTGATTGATTATTAATTCAATGGATTTTGTTAATGTCTGTGAAAGAATCTCTGATTCTTTGAGTGCTTGTTTTTGTGACTGTTTTGCTTGTATTAGTAATTCGTTATGGTCCATAATATTGTCTGGCGTACTGATAAGCGCAGTATCTAATTGTGTCGCTATCGCAGTATACTCTCACGGTATCAGTCTCAGTAAGGTACATTAGGTCGTAAAAGCAATGCAATCAGATCGATTATTCATTAAATTTCCCCCGAAGTCACAACCCCCATCCATTAAGGAATTTTATGCAACCATCAAAACAAACATCCCCAAAGCAATTGATCAAACTTACACCCTAATCAAATCAGAATCATCTTCAACTAACGTTCTCAAACTATGGGAGATTCGTTTATTACTTATACTATTTAATAACAACCTTGGTCAAGCTAAAACTGAAGCTATAAATTTAAATAATATCCTTTATATGAATGAAAATGTTGAAAATTCGTCTCTTGATGAAATTGAACCAGGTACTGTACATCCTTTACCAAGAAACAATAATGGTGAAATCAATCATGATTTACTTATACTTTTACTAAGACTAAAGAGTAATCCAAATATGTCTTTGGTCAATGATTTGTATAAGTTATGTTACCAAATGAGATTGAAATCTTCTGATAACTTATCATCAAACTTGACTAATCTAAGCTTTGACATTATTGTGATATTACTTATAAATAAGAATTATTTGACATTAGTGAATTTTGTAAAATCATTGATTCATGAAATTCAGTTGAGTACAAAAGAGGAATATAAAGTTGTGGATAGCAATTTGAAGTTGATTCTTATTATTGTGGTAATTCAAATATTGGATCTGAACAAATTAGATCATAGTTCAATTAAGTCTCAGGTTTCAGAATATTCCTCGATGTTTAATAGCCTAGATATTTCCAGTAAGAAAGCATTGGTTCATGTACTAAGAAATATCAATTCTGTGTACTCTTTAGACACCAAGGAAGTCTTAGATTTGACAGTAGATGATTTGACGTTTGATTACTTAATAGAGTTGGTGCTACTGGGAAAGATTTCGGGGAGAATTCTTTGCTGTACTTTGGGGTTATGGGACTTGATAAATAATTATGATTTTGAATTAACTGATGATTTAGAATTGAAGCTGGATTTGGAGGAGGTGGAAGACCCAGATTTGAATGATTGTTTTAAGTTAGTGACTGTTCAATGGTGTAATAATATTCAAAGAGTTTACGGGTTGGAGTGATTCAGAAGCAAAAGTGAAACTGCCCTCTACTATATCTTCAACCATCATATAACTCCAGCATTAAACATTAATAATTCCCCTTATAGAAAAAGATAGGGCTGAGCCCTAGTGTCCGCACACAATCCCACCATTCTCATAAAATACACGTGCGTGCACCATTCTCATGACTGCTCGTCTCTACATCTGACCTCACTGAAAAATCTTTTTCTTCACATTTGAAAAATTATCAATAATTCATAATGGCTGTTCAAGACGTTGTTACTCGTGAATACACTATTAACTTAGGTAAAAGAGTATGTTGAGTTCATATATATTAATATATGCCATGGAATGTGTGTTAATTAACCCTGTCAGTTGATACCATTCTGTGATGATATTTCAAAAACTCGACACCAATCCAACATTATCTTAAGATCCATACCCTTCAAATCATTCAAGGTTGTATAAGATCCTATCTAAGTTCTATAAGGACTGAGAGAGATGGTTGTATTGATGTCGGTTATTAGTTTAACCAATACTAACAATTAGTTACACGGTGTTCATTTCAAAAAGAGAGCTCCAAAAGCTATCAAAGAAATCAAAAAATTCGCCACTTTACACATGGGTACCACTGATGTCAGAGTCGACCCAAGATTAAACGTTGCTGTTTGGAAAAGAGGTGTCCAAGGTGTTGAAAGAAGATTAAGAATCAGAATTTCAAGAAAAAGAAATGATGAAGAAGATGCTAAGGAAAAATTATATGCTTACGTCGAACCAGTTGTTGTCCCATCAGCTAAAGGTTTACATACCGTTGTCGTCGATGAAGATGACGAATAGATAATGTGTAATATATAATCGTACCTATCAAACTGTAGCCAAGCGAAGGTATCTCTCTGTGCTCTAGATACTGGCCAATGGTGATTCTGGTCAGAAAGAATAAGAAGACGATAATGGATAGATAGTAATACATTAGTGGCTCGTGAAACACGCACACTAACACTGCCAAAAGATATTCAACAATGTTTAATCTAAAGTTAGTATATGATCAGTGTAACTATGACAAATACCATTTCATTGCATTAAGACGTAAATAACCAAGACGGTTAAATCAATAATGCTCTCTCTGGTGAATAGTTTTTCATCTTCTACATACGATTTAATTAGTTATGTTTGTGGTTGTTATTGGGTGTTTGTACTTAATAGTGTTAAGTGTGTAAAGACTGTAGTGAAAAACTGATGAGAATTTTTCACTGTGATGGTGTCCGGGTAAGTATGGACTAGGGTTATAGTAGATGAAAGAAAGATCATAGATTTAGGTATCAGTAGAAGGTAGGAAGTATTATGGTGGTATGAATGAGTTACTTATATATGCTTGATGTGTGTAGAGACGGAATTGCCTCAATTGAATTCATTAATTTTGTTTTATGATAGTATTGTGAAAATCACAACTTGAAATACAAAGCATTTCAGAAAATTGACCTCAATTACAATTAAAACCCAAGAGGGAATGACCACAAAACACAAACACAAAAGCAGGAGTTACAAGACACAAATACTATAACACAAATAGAAATAAATAAATAAATCTTCAAAGCTTGAGTGTCAAACATGAGTGATGACTTTCACAGTCTGGTGCCTCGGAGCGCCCACCAAAACCTGGGGAAATGTCACTACTCGCTCGCTCAGTTTCTCAGTACTAACAATGACTACAGTGATTGGGAATCTTCAATTTATCGAAGATCCAACCATAAACAAACATGATCAGTTAGAAGTATCAATGGAGTTATACCTCCGATTGTTTCCTAATGAATCACAAACCAATTTCGTGTTGATAAAGTTCCTTGGCGCTCCTGATTACTTTCAAGACTTCAAGCTTTATGAAATCAATGCTATAGATCATAATGCCCCCAATCATAATTCTGTCACTTTTATCAACAACACGTCATTTGAGAGGTTTAATGGTCAGTTGACTTTAACCAATTGTTTGGTACAGCTGATCAGCGTTGATGATATACCTACCTTGGAAAATATCTATGTGTCAGTACCTAAAGAGGTGTACGACTTATTACATAATAAGACTAGTGATTCCATAAGACAAAGCTTCCTAGGGAAATACTTGAAGAGTTGTGTGTTGGGCAAAAACGATTTGATTAGGACTATCAACGGTGAGGTGATTTTATGTGAACCTGTTAATCAAGGAAAAGTTAACGAGAATACAAATATTTATGTTATCAAACATGAACAACCACAAGCCCAGAACCAAGAACCACAAATCCAAGATACACAAATAGAAAACTTACAATTATCGAATTATCTTAGTTCATCATTGAATTTAGACGTAGAAGATATTCAATCACCAAAATTCTCAGTTCATCAATTACCCAATAAGATCTTCATGAACAACTTACCGCCAATTTGGGTTAAAGAAGATCATGAGTTGTTTGTGTTTATTAATACTAACGATTTGTTCAAGTTAGGGTTTCCAGTGTTCAACGGAGACTCTGTGATTTTGCATTATGATGATGGAAAAGTCATAGTTAAGGTGTTTAGTATTATTGAACCTAATAAGAGCTTTGAACAAGGAAATATCTTTGTTTCGCCGTTCTTGGCTATCAATCTAGGATTGACTGAAACTTCTACCGTTAGTTTGGCTCCTTTGGGCGATAAGAAAGATTTACAGATATCTAATATTTTACCAATTGCAAAGACCGTCACCATTTCTAGAGTTGCTAGTCCTATAACATTAGATAAGACTTACCAACAGCACTTTTTCTCCGGATTGAAGACATCTTTTCATGCCACATTCAAAGCTATAAAGTCAGGTGATTTCATTCCAGTAGCTATTGATTCAATTTTGGCCAAGACCATGTTTGATTTGGGTGAAAATGAAGACGAAGTCAGTGTAATTCCTACCGGGGACCCTGACTCTATTGCATGGTTTAGAATCAATGAAGTTACAGGAGATGAAACTGAAACTGACCAGTTCATTATTGATCCACTTAAAACCAGAATGATTCTTTCGGGTGTGGATTTCATACCGTTACCAAAGAACCAATGGACTAACTGGTACGACTATTTGTCACTTCCTCCAGTTTTCGATTACACGAATACTGATGGCTTTGACTACGCAAAGACATTAAAGAAAATCTTACTCACTAACATTAATAGTAAGATCAATCTTAAAACCACGGTGTTATTAAACTCTATGTCTAGAGGCTTAGGAAAGACGACTGTTGTTAGAAGCTTAGCATTACAATTAGGAATCAATTTAGTTGAATTGGACTGCATTGACTTTATCAACCCCGGAAGTGAATTGAAAACCATCGGAATGTTAACAGGGCAGATCGATAAACTTTTGAGTGAAGAAGGAACCGACGATAAATCATTCAATATCATTTACCTTAAACATATTGAGAACCTATGTGTGGAAATTAACGAAAACGAACAAGGTTCAAATATCTCCACATCCTTGACATTAAAGGTTATAAGTTTGCTTAACGAGTACTTGAATAGACTGAATGTGATTGTGGTGATGAGCTGTAACGATATTGATAAGTTGAATAATAACTTAAGGTCAATAGTTAAGTTCCAGATCACCTTTAATGTTCCTAATGAGACAGAAAGAAAAGAAATATTCAAGTTTTTGATTACTAACGAGCTGAAAAAAGTATTGAATGAAACCTTTGATGAAGAGTTTGAGTCTGGATTCACTGGGGATTATAATAAATATCCTTATGGTGTTAGAAATGATGTTAGTTATGCCAGCTTGGCCTTACAATCAGCTGGTCTTACCCCAAGAGATTTGATATCTATTGTTAAGAAAGCCAAATCTTTGGCTATCAAGAGAATTTCTAAACTCTCAAGTACTATAGAAGGAAGTGGAGGTGTTAGAGTTGAAAAGTTGATCAAAATTGGTAATGGTGGGATCATCACCATCATCCCAGATGATTTCAATAAGTCTATAAATGACGCTAGAAACCAATACAGTGACTCAATTGGAGCACCAAGAATTCCTAATGTTAAATGGGAAGATATCGGAGGTTTAGATCTTGTTAAAGATGAAATCTTAGATACCATTGATATGCCATTAAAACATCCAGAACTCTTCAATAACGGACTTAAAAAAAGGTCAGGTATTCTTTTTTATGGTCCTCCAGGTACAGGAAAAACTTTACTTGCCAAAGCTATTGCTACTAACTTCTCCCTTAATTTTTTCAGCGTTAAAGGTCCAGAGTTATTGAACATGTACATTGGAGAAAGTGAAGCCAATGTTCGTAGAGTGTTCCAGAAAGCTCGTGATGCCAAACCTTGTGTTATATTCTTCGATGAATTGGATAGTGTGGCTCCTAAAAGAGGAAACCAAGGTGATAGTGGAGGAGTTATGGATAGAATTGTATCACAATTATTAGCAGAATTAGATGGTATGAGCGGTGGAGGTGGTGATGGAGTTTTTGTGGTAGGTGCTACTAATAGACCTGACTTATTAGATGAAGCCTTATTAAGACCTGGAAGGTTCGATAAGATGTTATATTTAGGTATAAGTGACACCAACGAGAAACAAGTTAAGATCTTAGAAGCATTGACAAGAAAGTTCAAGTTGAGTAACGATGTAGATTTAGGAGCAATAGCTGAAAACTGTCTGTTTACATTCACAGGGGCAGATTTCTATGCATTGTGTAGTGATTCAATGTTGAATGCTATGACGAGGATTGCCAATGAAGTTGATGCTAAGATCAAAAAGTTTAATGCTGAGAGGGTAGAGAAGGGTTTGGAAGAGGTTTCTACGAGATGGTGGTTCGATAATGAAGCAGGGGAGGGTGATACGGAAGTGGTGGTAAGAATGGTTGACTTTGTTAAGGCTCAAAGTGAGTTGGTGCCAAGTGTTAGTGCTGAAGAGTTGGAACATTATTTGAGGATTAGACAGAACTTTGAAGGTGGCAAGACTGCCAGTACCGACAATGGTGCCAATGGCACTGGGAACGGCGCTACCAATGGTCGTGCTAACGGTACATCCGCCAGTACTAACAACAGTACTAAAAATACTATTAATGGTGGACCTATCAAAGACCTTCTTGAAAATGGAACTATTGATTTGAGTGCAGAAAATTCCGTATAATCATAATTCATAACTATTTACATGTCTTGTGTTTGGCTTTGTATCTTCTGTTTGTGTAACCTCTGTTTGTTTCATCTGTGTTTGTCTATCTGTGCCACTAAATTGATCTGTTTTGCCATCTCCTCGTTTAACAATCGAATGAAAATACCTCCACCTGCTACGTTGAAGCAGATCAGGCAGATTACCTGTTTATGAGGTAACTCTTATCCAATACATCCTTTGCCTCGTTAATCTTCTGACTCAAATATTGGCTACCACTCTTATCAGGATGGTTCATTACCATTAACTTCCTATACCTCTGCTTTACCAAATCCTTTGTCAAATGCAAAATCTCATCTCCCTCTATCCCCATGATCTGTAATGCCTCCTGCTCTGTCATTTTGGCCTGAAATCCACTGTTCATATATTTTTCTCGTATTAGCCTATGGATCAGGGCATGAGGATGATTGATATTTACTACGGCAGGTTTGTCGATTTTGATATTATTTAGCATTGCTATCATTTCTGGGGTTAAATGGAGGTACTTTCGGTATGCGCTTATCCCAGTTTTAGCTGTTAGAGCAAGGATTGTTGCCCCAAGTCCTACTATTATTGGGACTACCATGTGAGCTTGTGAGTAAGCGAGAGTTTCGTTCAATGTCAGCTACCGCGAACTATCGCGCTACCGCCCACACCGGCTTCCAGCGAACGTATCAAATTTGACGTATCACATTATGATGGCACTTGTTTTGTTTCGTTAACATTGAAATGATTGTTGGAAATGGGTTTGAGGATTAACAAAAACACAACATGTGACGTATTATACAAAAAGAATCACCACACACAAACACTAATTACAACTCAATACACCTCCTGGCACCACGGGGAAAAGTCCGAGCAGCAAGGCGACCGGGCCTTTTACACGGATATTATCAGACCCTTCAATATATTCAATTGGACCACTAGCTCTATGCACCACGCTATTACACCTTATAACACTTTTTCACTTCTTGTACCACCCTCCACCACCTTACTAACCAATTTTATACGAATTTGTATCGACCAATGCCATCTGATGACACGAGTGAGGAAATGGTAACCGCATAAAATCATCTCATCTCATGATGGCTTGCGACACGGATTTAGTAGTACCCTATGAACTAGTCAATTGATGCTTGTGTATATGTGATACAACGGGTAGAAACACATGACTACACCATTTGAGTCAGTAGTGAGTTGTTGCCAAAAAAGAAGTTCAAAAAAATCAAAAAAATTATACGGATAACTATGAACCGTGCCGACACCCACGACATACCCGCCCGACATCTATCCTCATATAAAAATCATCGAAATCCACTTATTTTTTATCAATAAAACAAAAATGTCATCATCATCATTAGGTTGGTTAAAAGATTTAAACACTAAAGAAACTCCTGACAAGAATTTAAGACGTTCTTCAATCATTGGTACCATTGGACCAAAAACTAACAATGTTGAAACTTTGGTTAGATTAAGAAAAGCAGGTTTAAATATTGTTAGAATGAATTTCAGTCATGGATCTTATGAATATCATCAAAGTGTTATTGATAATTCAAGAAAGTCCGAAGAAATATATCCAGGTAGACCTTTGGCTATTGCTTTAGATACTAAAGGTCCAGAAATTAGAACTGGTACTACTTTAAATGAAGTTGATTATCCAATTCAACCAAACCATGAAATGATATTTACTACTGACGATGCTTACGCTAAGAAATCTGATGATAAAATCATGTACTTAGATTACAAAAACATTACCAAAGTCATTGAAGCTGGTAAAATTATTTATGTTGACGATGGGGTTTTATCATTCGAAGTTTTAGAAGTTATTGATGATAAAACTTTGAAAGTTAAAAGTGTTAACGCTGGTAAGATTTGTAGTCATAAAGGGGTTAACTTACCAGGTACCGATGTAGATTTACCAGCATTAAGTGAAAAAGATATTGCTGATATCAGATTTGGTATTAAAAACAAAGTTCATATGATCTTTGCTTCATTCATTAGAACTGGTGATGATATCAAACAAATCAGAAAAGTTTTAGGTGAAGAAGGTAAAGATATTCAAATTATTGCCAAGATTGAAAATCAACAAGGGGTTAATAATTTCGATGCAATTTTACAAGAAACTGATGGGGTTATGGTTGCCAGAGGTGATTTAGGTATTGAAATTCCTGCTCCACAAGTTTTCGTTGTCCAAAAACAATTAATTGCCAAATGTAACTTAGCTGCTAAACCAGTTATTTGTGCTACTCAAATGTTAGAATCAATGACTTATAATCCAAGACCAACTAGAGCTGAAGTAAGTGATGTTGGTAATGCTATTTTAGATGGAGCTGATTGTGTTATGTTATCAGGAGAAACTGCCAAAGGTAATTATCCATTCGAAGCTGTTTCAATGATGCACAATACTGCTTTAATTGCTGAAAAAGCTATTTCTTATCAATCATTACATAATGAATTAAGATCTTTGGCTGTTAAACCAACTCCAACTACCGAAACTTGTGCAGTTGCAGCTGTATCAGCCTCTTATGAACAAGATGCTAGTGCTATTGTTGTTTTATCAACTTCAGGTTTAACTTCAAGATTAGTTTCTAAATACAAACCAAATGTTCCAATCATGATGGTTACCAGAAATGAAAGAGCTGCAAGGTATTGTCATTTATACAGAGGTGTTTATCCATTCGTTTATCCAAAGGAAAAAGTTGAAAACTGGCAAGAAGATGTTGAAAATAGATTAAGATGGGCTGTTAGTGAAGCCATTGATTTAGGAATCATCAAGAAAGGTGATTCTATTGTTACTGTACAAGGATGGACTAGAGGTAGTGGTCATTCTAATACTGTTAGAATTGTTCAAGCCTAAATCCTTACTTACGGCCAAAAGGAATAAGTCAAGTTGGATTTTAGCGTGCATGGATCTAAAGGAGTCTTGATCACTTAATTTATCTGTTAGAATTGACGTTACAATTAATTACGTTCTCTATCTTTATGTCTCTGGAACTCTACAAGTGAACACGACACACCAGCAGTTAAAACGACAATGTCGTTCTAACATAACCTAATTTTACTAGGTGAACATTCATTAAAGCTCTTATAGAAAATAACTTAAATACATTGTATGACCAAAACTAATCATTTTATCAACTGTACTTCAAGAAAAAGGTAAAATAGACCGAACTACTGCTACCTGCCTTTATCGTGCTTTACATTGGTCGCACTCGTACAATTCTCAACACTCAGCATGTCAATTCAAAAGTCCATTGCAAGAGTTGGTAGAAACCTTAACTTTGGAGTTCGTAGTGGGGTGTTTATACGTCACCAATCCAAGAAGAGCACCAATGACCAAACCCACTTTGGGTACAAAACCATTAACAAGGATGAAAAAGAAAAATTAGTAGGATCAGTCTTCTCATCAGTTGCTAGTAAATATGATATAATGAACGACGTTATGTCAATGGGGGTTCATAGGTTATGGAAACTGCATTTTATTAATCGTCTTGATTGTGGAAAAAGACCAGGCGGTGAACCATTGCAGTTTCTTGATGTTGCCGGTGGTACGGGTGATATAGCTTTTGGATTATTAAACCATGCTGAGAAAAGGTATAATGATTTAGAATCTAAAATGACCATTGTTGATATTAATCCTGATATGTTAAGAGAAGGAGAAGTGAGATTTAAGGATACGAAATGGGCTAAAGAACCAGAATCAAGAGTTCAATTCTTAGTACAAAATGGTGAAACTTTAGATAAAATTGAAGACAATTCAAAAGATGTTTATACTATTGCATTTGGGATTAGAAACTTTACAAATATTCAAGAAGGTTTAAATCAAGCTTATAGAGTTTTAAAACCTGGTGGAATTTTTGCATGTTTAGAATTCAGTCAAGTCGAAAATCAATTGATTGATCAAATTTATCAATTGTATTCATTTTCTTTATTACCATTAGCTGGTCAATTGATTGCCAACGATAGAGACAGTTACCAGTATTTGGTTGAAAGTATTCGTAGATTTCCAAAGAAAGAGGAGTTCAAGGGAATGATCGAAAATGCCGGATTTTATGTTCCTGAAAGGGGATATGAAGATTTGACTTTTGGAGTCGCTACTATTCATATTGGTGTCAAATTATAAGAAGCTAAGGCTTATAATTTGTCGTATATTTGAATAAACTTCTTCGTTCTATTACTAACCTGCTGCTGGGCATGTTCTTGTGGTATAGCTGGTAAACGAGAATTATATGTAAATAGTATTATATGTTCTGTAAGTATTTTTTGAGGAGTTTTCTATCTCATTTCTGTTTAGTCACTAGATGTAACTCCACAGACACATGCCATACTCTCAAGAAATCATTCTAGATAGTTTTGTTGCATAATTTTTTTTTATTTAAACTAATAATTGCAAATTTTAATAATAAAACTATATACCTATTTATAGAAAAGGAAACCTGTAATTACTTACAAAAAAAACCTAACATTTGAGTGATTTCAATCAGATCCCATGAATTCATGAACAAGCGGAAAGATTTTGGTTTCGTAAATCCGTGATAGTTTAGTGGCTAGAATTACCGTTTGTCGCATGGTAGACCGGGGTTCAATTCCCCGTCGCGGAGCACTTTTTTTTTTGGGTTTCGTTCTTTTTCACCTTGAATAGAACTTATTTCAGAAGCCTGTTTTCTCTTGCATGATGATTTTTGATAATGCCACCAAAACTTGTACAAAACTAATTCTTATGGTGAGGTCTATTGTAGTCTCATATCTCAACCTCATCTCATCGCACCTCACTATCTAACCACTATGAGTAAACGACAAGAAATCAAGGAAAAGGAGATCCTTCAATTGAAGTTCCAAACAGCTATTGCCAATAATACTGACCTTGCAAAGAAATGGTTAGGTGGGGGACTACAACCACAAAAACAATCAGATCAATTTACACAAGAAGACGGTAATATGTTTATGAACTTACCGGTGATAGCAGCAGGAAAGAGCTTAAGTGCTGGGAAAACCGAAACCATAGGGGCTTATATTAATGGAAAACCAAAGGAGAAGCTGACAGGAGGAGGGGCTAGACTGGCGATGGGTTCGTTAATGAATAGAATGAGAAATGATCAAAGAAAGGCTGTCAAGCAGGGACAAGGACAAAATCATCAGAGAGCACAGGGACAGAGAAGACAGGGACAAAATGGACAAAAGCAGAGTCAGAACCAGGGTCAGAAGAATGACAAACAAGGAGCTCAGTCTTTATCCAGGAGATCAACTGACAGCGATAGTGATAGTGAAGGTGAAGATGTTAGCAAAGGCAGTGCAAAGAAAGCCAAGTTATTGTTTTAGCATTCATAATCTATAAAGTAAGCAACCACATACATAACTCTAATCACACGACAATAGAGCTAAAAATAAACACAAAGCTAATCACACGACAATACACACAAAAACACAACCAAGAAAATAATTCCAGGATAGATGAAGACAATATGACGAGAAAGCAAGCAGAGCATAAATTACAATACAAAACAAACGACTACAAACGGGTACAAAGTATAAAGACAAGCAATAACAGGGCACATTACAGTATATATTGTATAGTGAAATCGCATATTAAAATTTGTAGCTAGTACATAAAGGCACACCAGTGCATTAACAAGGACATGATAATAAGCAGCTCACGCAGTTCTTAACCTTGACATCGGTTCAGTTGAGGTAAGTCGGCTACTAGTAATTCACCGATTGTGGACATTTCGATTGTCGGGGAGTAATTCCTGTCGTCACCATGCATATCGGGTTAAATCAATTTCAACTTTAGCCCTCACTACATCAATAAATAATATTTTTCCGAGTATCTAAGCTGCAGATCTATTTATAGAAGAGAAAACTGATGGCAGGGGGTGAGACGTGGGGGTCTAGTTATTAGTGGTGGTACAGAGGGATGGAGTTTATTGACGACAGCTTGGCAGGTGCACGTTACTAAATTTTCTTGGAGTTTGACCTACTTTTGCAAAGGTAAGATTGATTAAGCCATCTGGAAGGATCTGATAGTTAGGGAGAGTCGTCCCGAGGTTCCTCGATCCCTGGAGACTAGTTAGACTTCTTTGCAGATACGGTGCAAGTAAGGCTACTAAAATGACGGAAGTCCTAGACCGACAATATGACGTAAATGTTTAATACTCGATTAGGAAGTTTTTCCTAACATATTTTTAAATCCTTGTAATTATCCTCGATAGAAGGTAGTGGGCGAAGGTACTAAAGTTGAGTTAAGATCCCAATACAGAAGGTGAAGAAGGGTGGCAAGAATATGGGGTCTTTCTTCAAGGTTTGTCTCACTAAAGTGTTTTGAAGTATGAGAAGGAGCTTACAAAGTTTGTTGAAAATCTTATTCCTCTTTGAACATGATTCATGTACAGAGGATGATTCTTTTATCGACTGTGGGTGTCATCCCAATGATTTGTATGCCCTGAAAATTTGGTTGAGACCAGAGAGCTGATGGTAGTGTTTGAACTAAGGGGCAAATCTTGGGAGCCTACAAATATAGATAGATCATCCTGCATGAACACAATGTCATCCATGATATCATTATGACAGGTACATATCGCTTCAAACCGAGCCAACTGAATAGGATTCTTAGGGTCTAACGGCGTCAAATTTGCAGCCCGCCCTATCTTTTATGAACTGCAGGCTTATAGGTGACATATAATAGAAGGCGTCCCCAGAACGACAATGTTCGTACCGAACATTTCAGCCGTGTCACCTCTTGGTACTTGAGATATTTAGATGTCTTTACAGGATGACTTGCCTTTTCAAGGTTGGCATATACTGACTATAAATATTATTGCTCTCAATTGTTGGAATCCCTTGCTAAGTTGCTCTCATTAGTCCCTTACGATGCTTCGACTGCTTGTTATTGATTCGATGGAAGCTTTCCGACAGTAATATTCAAGTTGAGCTGGATCATTTATCAACTCCAAGGTATGGGAGCGTTTCTTCCACTTATTCGGCTAGAACCTCTCCAATACTTCGTTAAGGAATCGCAAGTAGATTGAAAACTTCTATGAAATTCACTATAAAGTTCACTCCAACGTGAAATAATTTGAACGTAAACTCATGTTACCTGTAATTGTGACATTTAATTGTTTTAGGTAAGCTTAGTGAGGGGTGTAGTTGCAAAAAGGTTAAGAGAAGGCTGGCTATTTGTCATTTGATGTCGACTAGTACGGTTGTTGGTTGGGGCCATACTACGAGAGAAAAGTGAATGAAACGTTTATAGAAGGTAAACTCTATGTTACAGTACTGTATACACTATGGTATAGGCGTCAGGCTATAGGTGTCCAAGCAGTGAAAAAAAAAAGAATCTCAAGACTAAACATCTATCCAGGCTTCTCTTCCTTAAGCTTAGGATGGCCCACTTAATTTCCTCTTCTTTACATCATTATCATCCAACAACGAATTAATACTCACTCTCTTTTCGTTTGTGCTTTGACTCCTTATAACCGGAGATTTTGGTGGAGGGCTTTTAATCGCAGAAGGACCAGAAACACTAGTGGAAACTGGGGCTAAAGGTAATTCGGTTATTCCTGATAAACTTGGAATTTGGTTAACAGCATTAACTCCACTAGCCCCACTTAAACTAACTTTATCAATAACTACTGAACTGTCTCTATTAGATGACATTGAACTGATGGATGATGCATTAGAAAATATTGAACTATTGGTGGATACCGAATCTTGAAATTTATGAAGCTCCACAAGCGATGGTCTAAATTTATCGACGGAGATTGACCCGATTGATCCTACGGAAGATGTATTGGGAATGCTTCTGGGGAATTCGGCTCTGATTGGAATGGTTGGACCTGCCAGTTCTATTCCTTGGGTCGCTGTCGTAGCGGCGGTGGTGGTAGTATTACCGGAATTTGTGGTAGTAGAAGTAGTAGTAGTAGCGGTGGTAGTAGCGGTGGTAGCGTTTGGATTTGGAGTTGCTGGAGCTGGAGCTTGAGTGGAACCAGACCCTGATGGACCTGGAGATCCTGGTGCTAATGGATCAAACATTAATGAAGGGTTCCGCTGTTTAGTATTGTCGTTATTCCAGATTTTCCTAAATTGAAGTGGGGTGTATTGTTGAACATTAATATTAGATGGAGGATGATTAATAACAGTCGTGGGGGAAGTATTGGAAGGTCTATGAACAACGGTCGTGGGGGAAGTATTAGATAACCGATGAGATGCCCAATGATTTGAAGAATTAGCACTTGAAGGGCGTTGAGGGACTGGCTCTTTTAATGATTGATTGAGTGGGGATCTTATTAATGGGGAATGGGGGGAATGGGTAGGCTGAGGTAATTGATAATGTTGAACTTGTTGAAGGTGATGTAAATGTGGGGGTTGCATATATTGAATTGGTTGCATTGGTCTCATCATTTGAGGTCCTGGGGGAACTCCAGGAGGAACATTAACCCCATTAGGAGGGGGGACCATATTTGGTGGTACACCATTAGGTGGCATTCCACTAGGAACTCCATTAGGTGGTATCCCGTTAGGTATCCCATTTGGTGGTAAACCATTAGGTGGCACCCCCATTTGTACCCCATATTGAGGATCATAAACTGGATATGGCATATAATTTACAGGTATCATATAATCATTATAATAATACATCGGATAATAAACATTATCATGATTAGTGGGGTTAGACGTATTAGAATTTTGATGAGTTTTACTCCCATTCGAACTACTTCTTCTTTTAATATAAATCAATGATTCTTCATCATTCTTTCTGAATTTCCCACTACTATGTTTGAACTCCCATATTTGATTTTCTCCTGATTGGGAATTCTGAGAATGTGTATCATTAACTTTATGGAACCCGTACATATGTAATTGACGTACAAAACTTGCAGCATTACCATGCTTGAAATAATTAGTTAAAATTTTGGAAAATTCTTTACCTGGTAATAACAGGAAAGTGTTTTTAGATTCGGTATCTTCATTCCACCATATGACGTGGTTTAGTTTTGTATCATTAAGCATAGTGTACAATTTATGAACAAACGCATTCTTTTTTATGCCGGGTACGATTCTTTCTTCATCAGTATCGTCATTATCATTAGGAGATTGCAATGAAGGGTTAGGTGAATGTCCTTTATTAGGTAATGGGGTGGTTGATCCTTGAGATTTTTCTAATTTAATTTGGGAATTTTGGGGGTTTTGAGATTGGGTTGAATGGGTTTCACCTATATCATGATTATTTGATGTATTAGTTTGACTAGGAGGTGATTTTACCTCTGACATTACCTTCATGTTAACAGTATTGGAACTGATTATGTATTTAATGTAAGGTTATCAATCAATCTGCAAAATAAACTAAAATAAAACGTTGCTGAGAATAAATGTGACTATTGCAGATTTAATATGTGGGTGATGATACTCAGAAAAATTATGATAATCTTTAATGTTTAAATCAAATTATTAACTGCAGTTATTATCAAATATCTTTAATGAGGATATTGAAGGATTTTATTTAAATGTTTGAAATTTTTTAACTAAAGACAACGGTCTTTTTTTTTGAGTGAGTGAGAATAAAAAAAAATTAATGCAGATTAAAAAAATAAAAATATAAATAGAAAAGAATATTTTTGCGTGTGGTGCAGTTTTTAAGTTCCCGACATTATGTAGTATTAGAAGTTTTTTTATATTTTTTATTTTTTTTTTCAAAATATTATTTTTTCCTAATCAATTATTCTTAACCGTAACTCTTAGCCTGACCTTTACTAAAACCCCTAAAATCGGTTCAACTTGTCTTACAATTTCAGATTTAATTTTGATCCGTTTGGTTGCTTTATGAACGGTATGAATAAGCCTAGGGGGATATACTAGTTAAAGCACCAGGTACATATTCAAGCATATTACAAGCACCAATTACAATCTCATCGATCTCGGCGTCATGACCAACCTTAAACTTACGTAAACTTTAACATTTCATTGAGAGAGCATTAACTATTAGAAATTCTACATGAATCAAGAGCTAAGATAGTGATGTCAGGGTTTAATCATGCGCTTATTCTAATCTATCACTAACGGTATCATGTGTTTAAAATGACGGCGTCTGTGTACCCAAACTATGATACTAATTGGTGAAGCTTAAGGGAATAATAGTGAATGAGTTACGAAGATGTAAATCGCTGGGACATCAATACGGTAAAATATTTTTTAATTTTTATTTGTTGACGCACGCTACTTTCGACATAATTTAGTTCATTAAAAACATATGCATAAAAAATAGTAATATAAAAAAAAAAAATAAGCCCAAATTAAAAAAAAAATGTCGGACCTAGAATAGAATAAACCTTGGAGATGTAACAAGAATGTTTAATGCAAATTTGAGGTGTGAGTTTCAGGTAACCAGAGAAGTGGAATGTACCTATTTATAACTAGAAGATAAGGAATATGTAGGTGAAGACAAAGAGAATTTTGTCATAGATTAAGCATGAAAAATAGGCCGAAAAACAGGGCAGGAGAACTAAATAATTTACCGAACTAGTGCGAGCCATAAGTTCTTGACGAGATGATCAAAGTGTCGGGGGGATATAAAGACGAGACATTGCAATGACGATAGTTACGATAGTTACGATAGTTACATTAGAGTATGTGAAGAACACCGAAGTTTAACAAGGTTGATAAGGCCATAAAAGCGCAAGTTAAAGTTTCTGCGGTGGACGTAAGGTTAGCCGGAAGGTAGTGGTGGCGAAGTGGACATAAGTATTAGAGAGGTGGACCAAAGTTAAAAGAGGTGGACGTGATTGGGGCATATTTTTCGACAAATCTAATGATATGTGGGGGGTTAATCTTAAATTAGAAAAATATAATAAAGTGCTTTCAAGATGAACTACGCACCTTCATCATTAGGATGTCGCGATACTTTTCTTGCAATTTTATTCTGGCAGTAATCCTATCACCTGGAAACAGCTCCAAAGATGGAACCTGGGAATAATAATATCACAAATATGAGTAAGCAAATATCGTTTTCGAGAGTTTGAGATGTAATCACGTACTATACAAGAGAGTCGTATATAGTTTCGAAGTCTGAATGGAAAGTGTGATTATGGCCCTATCCGGAGGTTGGATGCAGAGGTAGATAGTAAAGATCTGTCCTCTGAAAACAAGCCTGATGTGTACCACTAAATATAATGAATTCGTTATGCTATTGAAATAATATCGTTAGACCCAGTTTGAAGGTAACGCTGAGCGATTACGTCGGTTATTCATGCCTCTCCCGAAGTTCAGGGCTTTGATGATTGATAGAATGCTGTTTGGTTTCTCATTCAACGAGATGCATGCTGTAATATGACTCTGCAATGCATTATGTCACAAATTTGCAAGTACAAAATACAATAAATATGGCTTGACGTGTGCTCAAGCTTAAATTTAGTTGACTAATTTTAGATTAAACTTAACCTTAAGCTTTGCTAAATCCGGTTACCTTATACATAGGATGAGTTCCGAAGAAAAGTTGCTTTGTTTCCTTTATGTCTTTTGTGAAGAGTAGATGCTTATGTAATGGATTATAGCTTACAATTAAATTATACTGTTATTCAATGAGTGGTATTGCTTTTCAGTTACTTGACATAGATTATCCAGGTTTTGCGTTAGACCCTTGATTGTGAATTAATTTGGTGATAAAGGACTGGCATATATATATGGTTGATATTCGAATTTAAAGCTATTCTCTTCAGGTTTCTTCTGAGAGCTGTCCACTTATAAAAGTCTCGATAAGAGATTTGAAGAGTCTTAAAGTCAAAAGTCATCCCCATTTACGGCACTCTTTGTGTTGAGTCGTGATTATTCGAATATGGCCATACGAAATAACTATAGAGGGATAGCGATTTCTTCTGAGGAGCAGCAGTGATATTGGGTTCTGTGTAAAACTGTGAGTTCAAATGAAACATCCAGATATAATATAATAGACTTTTTTGATGAGTGTTGCTTATGATGTTATTTGAGCTACAATTCACATTTTCTTCGTTATAGAATGTGATATTTACTACCTAAATGATGCATAATCTATATGATTGTGATACGACATCCATTTAAGGAAGGTTTTATCCTGAAAACACAGGATATCCGCGGGTCAGTCAATCACTAAGTAGTTAACTCAAATGTCACGCCTTCGAAATATGCACGGTTTAAACTCTATTGTTGGGAAACCCACACATATTCCCACATGAATATTTTTTATCACTATTATTCTTTTATCCTCAACCACCTCAGGACTTCAAATCACAGATACGATACGTTGACTTACATAAGTTTATAACTACGTAATTGTTGGGTATTTACGATAATTACGTTTAAGGTGAAAGTCCAGCCTTGAGGGGAAGTTGCACTTGCATTTACGGTGAATTGCGTATTTGTGTCTCGTAATAACTTCAGTGACCAAAAAGAACGTTTCCAAAGAAAAACCGAAGGTTTCATAATTTTAAAGTTTGATGGCAGTAGTAGGGAACTGTAACCGATACATATTTGTGAATTGTTGTCTGTGATCGGCATTTATTTTTGTAATCGGTTGCAAATCTTACATCGATGAGTCCTTGATGGTGCGATAAGTACAATGGGTTAATTACTATAGCCCAGTTCTTTTCCCTAGTTATTCCATGGTCATCCCCCACCATTTTATAATCTCTACATGAAGTTTAATACTAAATATGAACACTGAACACAAACTTCCTTACACACATAGTTAATTCTAGAAATAGTACATATGAACGCAACCATGACCTGATACTTTAAGGTTAAATTGTTGTTGATTTTAGTAATGGTACATTAACCAATCGATAAGAGTAGGATAAGAATCGGTGCATTTTCACGAACCCAACGTTTGTGAGGAGATCTTTATTGTTTAGTATATGCGTCATGTACTATATCTTAGTATATGTAGGTAGTATATGTAGGTAGTATATGTAGAGAGTAAGTATATGTAGGGAGGGTAGTATATGTGTAGAGTACGATGACGTTGGTTGAGGTCATAGATAAACTAGGGACATAGATGTGGACATAAGTCTGGGCATTAGTGAGGACATGGCTTGACAAAGACGTAAGAGCTGCAATGTCAAAGACACATAGCACAAAGAGAAACGTACCACAAACTTGGTATGACTCATTGTTGATGAATAGTGTGGGTTTCAGTATTTCGTGTTGCCTTGACATCAGGTAATGGTGAGGTTAGGAATGGGACGATGAGGTGGTACAGAGAGGTGGCACAATGACACAAAGACGCGATGCATAAAGAGATTGAGGATACCAATGGGAAGCACAAATTAGGAGAGAATGAAAGAGATAGGTCATGTGTTGGTGTATGGAATGCATGAGTGAGAGAGGGTGCGATACGACGAATATTAGGTGGCACTATGCAAAAATACGAAGATCACAAGTACAAAGGTTATAAACATAAAGCCAAAGGACAAATCCAAAGAGAGATACAAAACATGACATATATTCATACGAGAATCCTTGATTCAAAGGGCTAGTACCAGAACGATAGTCTCAGCACTCTTTACGGATTTCCGCTCAGGTATCTGAGTCTACCACTCAAAATATCACCTACCTCATTCATTCCACTCCAGTGGATCAAATTACTCTTTCTCAACTCTAAGTTTGCATGTTTATACAACTCCTTAATCCCCGAATACTCAAACGAACTTCCCAACAACCCCATAACCACATGATTTTCTGCCAGAGTTCCGATTGGAGCATCTTGATTATGATAGTAATTCTCAATAAACTCAATACTCTTGATACCAAAGTTTATAGCCATAATTCTATCCATGGACGATGGAGTAAAACCTTGTTGAACATGACCGGGAATGGCGGTTCTAGTTTCAAACCTGCCTTTAGCATTTTCCTTAAGAATATCCCCAATAAGTTCAGTGGTATAAACCTTGGATGATAATTCGTTTCGGATGATAATTTTCCCGTTTTTGTCTTCACCACGGTCGTTGGCAAAAATGTCAAAGATTAATTCCAAATCCTTCTGAATCGACAGAATGTTAATGGATTTTTCAGGGGTGTAAGTGGCTATAGAACCGGTGACAAGTCCGATAAAACTGGCGACATATCCGCTATGTCCACCTTGAACTTCAACAATAAATACTCTTCTTCTACTTGAACTTGCACTTTGTTTGACGGCATCACAATAATTCACAAGCTGGTTAAGACAGGTATCACATCCTAAAGAGTATTCACTTCCAGGTACGTTATTGGAAACTGTGGCGGGAATTACTACCATTGGCATCCTGAAGACCGGGTAGTTATGACGTTGTTGGTACAATTGGTGCAAGGCCGTGAACGATTCAAATCCTCCAATGATGATCAATCCGTTGATACCCATATCTTGTAACTTGTAAGCGACTTTCCCATAGTTTTCATCGGGAAGAGACCGATTGGTTCCGATCTCACTTCCTCCTTTATTGTACCAGTTACATACATCCATCCAAGATAATTCCTTAGGTTCAACGTTATGAATAAGACCATGGAACCCGTCTTGGATCCCGATAACCGTATGGCCACGACTTAAACAATACAATGTAATAGCCCTAGTACTGGCGTTCAACCCTGAGGAAGAAGCACCAATATGAACAATTCCGATACGTAATTGTTTCTCCGCTGGTAACGATAGTAATCCGTCATCATTACTGATGTGTAAGTACTGATTGTAGGCATTTGCGAAGTTCGAATCCCTCAAGCTCATGGCTTTATCGAAATCCTTGGCGTCAATAGCCAGAGCAACCTCTTTAGTTAACTCTACGGCCTTCATAAGTGGTTGACGAACTATTTGATTTCCTACGATCCCAATCATTGGAGTTTCAGTGGTTTCGTCAGACTCCAACACAGCCTTGACGGCTTCAACTCCTTGTAGAGTTCCTAACATCCTGTCATAAGCTACGGCGGTACCTCCTCTTTGAACATGACCTAAAGTGGTGATCCTGGTATCGAGGCTTAAATCAACCAAGACCTTCTTAACGTCTTCGGCGGTGATGGGGTTCAATTCATCATCAATGGCTCCTTCAGCGACAATTACCGTGGTGTTACGTTTCCCGTAATTTCTGTGTCTTTGCACTACTTGCTTCAATTCCTGGGCCCAAACATTGGCCCTAGGTGGACGTTCTGGAATGAAAATGTAATCGGCACCGGTGGACATCCCGGACATGAGTCCTAACCATCCACAGTGTCTTCCCATGACTTCTATAACGAACGCACGGGAATGACTTGTAGCTGTTGCATCTATATAGTCCACCATTTCTGTGATTCTTTCTAAGGCGCTATAAGCTCCAATTGTGGCATCTGTGGACGACATATCGTTATCAATGGACCCAACGAGTCCTGCGAGTTTAAGGTGACGGTACGGAGCAACTTCCTCTGATTTGAATACCCCTGTATTAACCAATTCATCCACTAAGGAAGGCCATTCAGATCTGAACAAATCAGCACCGGTCAACGACCCATCCCCACCTATGACGATCAAAGCATCGATTCCATTCTTGATCATATTTTTCGCAGCCACCAACCGCCCGTCTCTTTCCCTGAACTTCTTCAGCCTAGCGGTACCGATGTTGGTACCACCGAACAGGAGGAACCCTCTAACGTCGTCCCATTCCATTTTTTTGATGTAATCGTTAACAAGACCTTCGTAGCCTTCATAGACCGCAAAAGCATCGCATCCGTAGTACAAACTGGATCTAATGACGGCCCGGACCGCTGGATTCATCCCTGGAGAATCTCCCCCTGAAGTCATCACGGCGATTTTCTTCTTCTTCTTCCCACCTTGCACCGCTTGTTCGATCTTGGCTTTTTGTGGAGTAAGAACCTTCTTTTTGTGGTCGATGAATTCTTCTAAACTAGCGTACTTACGTCCATCAAGTTCGTTGGTGATGACGATTTCGTTGCCCAATGGGTCCACAAACCCATCCTTAAACTGGGCCTTACACTTTTCCACTTCACTACTAAAGAACTCCAATTGCTTAGTATTGACTTCAATGCCATCATTGACCAATCTAAGCTTAATCAACACTGGGTCGGTGTAATTTTCACAGCCGTCACCGCTGTAAATACTCAATTCCTGAATAGGGATCAAATCGCCATTCAGGTCAAGGTCCTGGACAGGAAATGTTTCTAACCATACTTCCATAATCGAGTCATTAGAAACACCTAAAGTTTCGAAATTGTGTACGTTTTTGTTGTAGAAGCGAATGGTCCTAAACCCAATGTCGGTGTAATACCGAACTGTTTGATTGAATTTGGATTCATCGCTGGTGATAAGACTTATGCTACTAATAGTTGACATGATGTGATGATGAATGTGTGGGTTTATATCGCGGCGAGGAGAGAGCCGTCACCTCACCACCCGAGCACCTTCGCTGCGCTGCGCTCAGGTGCTGGTGTTATTGTAAGAGCATATTACTTGAGAGGTTATGTTTGTGTCAGTTGTTCTATGTTGTATTTGATGACACCTGGTTTTGTGGTATATATTTGAGTTTGTATTTACGCTTACATATGTGCCTTGTGATGTCAATCCAACATTCTTTACTTAATACCACAGATCATACTATCCTCATACCAGTCTCACCATCTCGTGGTATCCCCACTCACAGCAACATTTATTGCCGACCAACGCACTGCTACCGATAACACCGAGAGACAAATCAATTGCAAGACGCCCACGCTAGTCAATTACACAGATATATGACCTTCGCAAATAAATTTCACATAATCACAAATCAATTGACACATAACAAATTCACAAAAGCATTGACACGCACACATAGGAGCCCATCGCATCACACCACTCACCTTCCCGACTAGAACCGTACTAACCTATATTACTACTCAACTCATTATACTGGTGGTGACACCATAGCCTGAATCCTGGCAGCATCTTCCTTCTCTGTAATGTATTTACAACCAAAACAAAATAACCACCACTTCTATTAGAAGATAAACCGACAAATCCAACCAGGGACTGTCGTTGGTTTCTTCTGTAGTGCTGTTGACTTGTCGTGGTACAAGTTCGTCTGCACCTGACGTTGTTTCTGGGTCCATGTCCAGATTAGAAGGGAATAGATATGTTCTGGAGTCATCCCTTCCTCCAACTATCCCATCACTTCTCAACCTAACCCAACCCCCCTCTCCATTTCCATACGTATAAATTGACCCACTAGAATAATCACTAACTCTAATTCCCCTCACCTTCATGATATAAGGCATCCCTTTATAATCACTGAGACCTCCGGCCCACAGAATTGTTCCAGGTTCATTACTCTCATCACCACCGGCCCATAAACTCCACTTCACGGCCATGGGACTCTTGGGGATTCCATATACATTCGAATCTTTAACCACTCGAACTAACTCATCATTGCACCACCATTTAATCTCTGTTGGAGTCCATTCCATCGTATACTTATTTAAATACAGAAGCGGGTTCCGAATATTATGATACCCACCTCTATCCCATGTCGTAGTATTGCCCTTAATAAAGAAATTAGATTGGAATTGGTAGGTATTTCCTCCGAAAACTTCGGCTATATCAATTTCATCTAAGTCATCACTTTGGAGGTAAAATGATGATATGATTCCTTGGCCTTCACTGGCTTGAATTTCACTTTCCACTTTGCCGTAAAGTATGAAGAACTTAGACTCAATCATGGGGTTTTGGAACCGTTGATTGAGTTTCATAATTATCTCTTGATTTGTGGTATTTACCTCTCCTTGGGTTTTGAAATTTTGGTAGTCGAACCCTTCTAGGTCATTACCAAGAGCTTGGTTTTGTACTAAACAATTGTTATCCTGAAGGGGGTTGCAACATAAAATCAATGGGATAAGGAGTAGGATTTTCATGTTTTGCTTGCCCTTGTGCTTGTGTTGGGATTGTTATTTTCCTTATGTTCCTTATATTTCTGAACCCTCTTTCTCTTTGTAGACTCTCTTTGTGAACTGAGCTATCGTGTTTGTGTAATGAGAATGGGTGCAAAAAATGTCGCACATCCCTCAACTCATCACCCTTGAAGTCATCTCACCTCAACTCATCTCATACCATGCCCTGACATTATCGGTGAAATTTTTATCCGAGACCCTAATTTCAAACGCATACTAACGTACCATGTACTAAATTCATGTTCGATTGATCTAGATGTACTTAATGGACTAATGTAAGATTACTAATCCTTAGTAATAAGCCATCACTACCCTGAAGTTTCAGATATGAACACCGAAAGCGCAATTTCTTGACATAATTGCTGGTAAATGCAATGATCTCTTCGAGGTGAAATCAGTCGGTACATGAAACATGACTTTGAGATGTGAAGCAACACTTGTTCAACGTAAATCTCCGTATCTGAATTGTACATTTCAGGTTAAACTTACTTGAAGTCAAATAATAACAATGTACTTAAAAGGTACAAAATATGGTTATTATAATAAGCCTCAAAGATGTCGTATTAAGCGGATAATAAGCGGATAATAGGGCGAAACCCTTTGTTTCATTGTTGACTTCACCAGGTACAAAGTTGGTGGATGGTTCTTGATGAAATTTATGATGATGGTGCAGATTTAGCGCAGATTTAACGGTTTTAATGCGATTTTATCCCGAGCACCAATCGGTAACCGTTATGATTTACATCAGGGTTACATTACCAGAATTGGAAATCAACAGCAATGATCTCCTTTATTTTCCGACACCGTGTCTCGGAGTTTCTTACCAGGAAACCTCTGGTAATTCGGCTTGATTTTTCATCATATGCATTAGCCCTAATAATCATCTCGAAACTTTAGCGTTTAAGAAATCATACTTAACCTAATGTACTACGGAGTATTGCCAAAACTTGGTACTAATTATCAAATTCCCGCGGAAGAATGCCTGCAGGATTTATGTTACACTTTATGTTACATACATACAATTTATGTGACAATCAACAACTTGAAACAATTAATAATACATACAATAATATGACTTTTGTGAGTAGTACCTCATGAATTGTATTATAATACAACCACTTACATATACTTGCATTAACCAAGAATGTTTGCTATACTGTATGAACGCGATTTATTACTTAATTCAGATTCTGGTTGCATCGCGACATTAATGTCAATGGCCCATTGACGAGGTTAGCATTGTTTATGCAGTTGGTGAATAATAATGTGTCGTGTTAGACGGTGGGATGTTGGTCAGGTCAGAGGTATTAACGTTGATAACATGGTGGGGGCCCCTCTAACATCATACACCGTTATTAGTAGCAATCTAAGTGGGGTTTATTCTGTTAGTAGGCAAATGGAGGTGAAGAGTTGGTGGCACTACGACGAAGTTTCAAAGATGAATCAGCCTTAAACAGAGGTTTCATCACGATTTGAGCATTATGTGCATAAAATCTCATTCAACTAGTATTGTTGTTTAATCATTGACCTAATTCCTTTTGAGTTTACGTCAACTTGGTATGTTAATATTTCAGCATCCCATCGTTTGCACTATGGACCCTTGACATATTTAATGCACCAAGTTAACATAACCATCCATCATTCTTGAAGGTTCTTACCGATTCTGTTAGTATTCCCCCATCATATTGTCACTCTTCACAACTTAACCTGAGGATTTACCTTATCCATGATCAAAGTTTATCGACCACATCGAAGAAGCACTAATGATCGCATCGTGAGTTAGTTGGTGGACAAAACTAAGGCGATGGAAGACGTATTCCGTTTGAATATTTTGCTGGGCGGTAGACGACTCATTCCGTCGGGTTATTAACCTTCAAAAGGTTGAAATTCAAATTAAAATTGACAATAGAATCCTAAAATGGAAAATACCGAGGTTCCAGTTTTAAAAGGTTTTTATGATTTTTTTGCATTATGCGTGTTATACATAACTAATCCTGACAACAAGGGCTCGGATTTATTTCTTACATATCATTACATTCCACAATCGAAACTACTCAAATTCATTAATATAATGGTATTTTTGATCCTTGGCTTGATTGTATGTCATGCAGCCTCCGTTACAAAAAATTTATGGCTTCACGGTTGAATTATTCCTAATTGGGAACATAGGACGCTTTTTATTCGATGGTTCCTTCAATCAACCGTCGTTCGCCGCCTGTACTATACGGCACATTCATCATCCATTTTCTGTGTAATGATCTTTAAGCTTCCCTCTCGAAGGTTCGTGAATATTCAAGATTATCGTCGCTACCGTCTCATTCTCCAGGTAGATTTTAGGCTTGGCACCATGAGCCATTGTACCTCACGTAAGACGCGGGCAATGGAGGTGGTTAGTGCCGAATGTCTACCGTTTATACCGTCTAAGCAGACTGTGGTGTCAGATAAGAATGATGCACTTTGCTACAAAGTACAAGAGCAGAGCTACGAGATTTCCTAATGTAACCCCTCTGAAAGACCTAGAGATCGGGCAATACTACCAGATGGTGGTAACGCGGTCGCGGTAATTGGCATGGATTCATTTCAAAAAGTTCTCTTAACATACATAAGATCAATTAAATATATCACCAAAAGTGATTTAAACGTCCAGGTTCAAACTATCAACCATTTTTTTTCCACTACCTATGAAACTCAAGAGGCTATAGAGTCCATCAACGGATTCCTAGCCCCTTATAAATTTCAAATCGAAATGAATATGGATGAAATATCGAATGAAGTCGCCTATTGTTTTATTAATACCGATAACTCACCAATGTATAATCAATTTTCGGTATTCAAGGATTATGAGGTTCACTTAGTCAAACAGATCGTTGACCAAATCTTTGAAAATAATTATCATTACGATATGGATAGGCTCACCAATTATATAATGAGAACCAGTAATAGATCACATAAGGAAGTGGCATTTGTTATAAGTAAAATGATTAATAATGGGTGGTTGGTACGGCTGCATAATGTGTTGTTGGTTAGTGTGAGGTTGAAACTGGACTTAAAACACTATTTGGATAAGTTCAATGATACTCTTGTTACCTGTCATATTTGTAAGAATATAGTCACTAGGGGAGTTAAGACCACCCAAAATGACCTGAATGAAAGCTTGGGGTTTCATTATACCTGTTTTGATATTTATAAGAGGTCCAGCGATGTCGGGAATATAACTATTATCGGGTATACTGAAGATGATGATCAATCGCAGCTTCAAGCACCTCAACGTCAGAGGGGACCTGAAGATTATTCTGTTCTGCCTTAGCCACAAACCCAAAGATTCAAGCATAAAGACAGGAGTACACAAACGGGGTCGATCACTCGGAAAATCTTACACATAAACAAATAATGCAAGATAAAAACGACGCAAAACAAATGACACGGAGACTACTACAGACACAAAGAGATACACCTACATAAAGTAGCTGAATAACTAGTCGCCAATAGCAAACGGAGATCTGGTAGAAGTTTCTCCAGACTCCCAATCCATGAGGAAAACGTATATACATACTAACTAGTCTGACTTTCTAAACCATCTAAAAATTCACTTTCTACCTCATCTATTATATCAAACAACCACTGTTCTACTACCCATTCGTTATACCTATCACTTAATGGTTTAGCATCACCTTGAACCGGATACTTAAACTCTGGTCCCGCATTGAACTTAACTATAGCATTATTATAGATACTAATCATTGGAAAGTACCCTAAACTTCCATCATCCGTATTTTTGTACAGTTGGTTCTGCAGTTGGGCTAAATTTCCCGGTAACGGTAAAAACAGGTACAATTCTTCATGCATAATTCCCATATCTTTACCATTTTTGAATACTCGTATATGAGAATTTGGTATGGTAGGTAAATTGATTTTATCATATGACTTTTCCAAGGTTTCTCCAAAAACCTTGACGGGGTTAAGTAATTGTGACATACTTTCAGTATTGGTATACTCAAATTGTTCAAAATAAAGCGAGTTCTTATACTTTATAGGAATTTGGTCTCTAGTTAAGTTTCCATGTTCATTGAACTTATTGGTGGTTTCATCAAACTTAAGGGCTTGTTGATGCTGTTTCAAACTTGGAAGACTTATGAGCAATCCTATAGTATCACCAGTCTTAAATCCTTCACTCATAAACGGTTTTGGTCTACTCAAAGTGATTTTTTGACCAGTTTTATCTCTTAATCCATATCCATACCCATCAAAACCAATTGGAGCTTCTAAACTTGCTTCTCTACGACCTAATCCAATCCTGACATGACCTTTGGAATTAGCCACCGGTGTCTCCTTAGTAACATCATCATCATTTCCTCGTACTATTTCAAATTCCATATACCAATCACCTTCACGAACTCCAACATTGCTTCGTATGGTTCTCCATCCATTAACATTACTACTAACTTGATTCATATCATCATCACATATAATCCCTGCACTCTTATCAAAGTAACTTGGTCTTACTGTGAAAGGTGCTATATCAGTTGTCGAATATAATGTAGACTTGAATAGTTGATTAGGTTTACATGGTTTATACTTATAACCTCGTTTGTTCAATGGATTATCTTCAAATGTAAAGAATTGTGTTTGTGAAAATGGATGAACCGTTGGAGTTTTGGAGATTTTGTTAAAGTTAAGTTCATGGAGTTTGTATTTGATTGGTTTTAGTCTTGGTTCTACAATAATTTTTGTGTGTTTAGTTTTCGATCTTGTTTCCACTGAGTCCATTTTGCTCTACCGTATGTGAATTGTGTCTGGGGATCGTGTCTGTATATCAGGGTATTTGTGGACTTCGGTGTTTGTGTGCCCTTCGTGTACTATGTTCGTGTACTGCGTTGGTGTACTGCGTTGTACTGCGTTAGGGTAATTGGCGTGTGTCAAGATTCGCTAAAATCTTCCGCACAGTTCAACACACCCATACTAAACAAACATCAATAAATCCTATTCAAATACCCAGAGAAATCGCTCCATATACTGCAAACTAATTGCTTAATCTACCACCATGTTAATCTCCGACTTCATCCATTCAAAAAACCCACGCACAAGTGGTAATTACTAAACTCCTGAGTTGTGGATAGTGGTGGCTAAAAACCATTGATTTTTTCAGGTTTTTAGACATACTTCAAGTGATTAATTATTTTTTTACCCTCTTTAGTTCTACATAATCATCAAACTTTAATCTAGGTTAATTTTTGAGTGTACTTTGTTAGTACACTTGTAGGTTAAAATGCATATCCCATGAAATATCTTGATTTTAGGATATATGACACCTGAGATGTCTCACATAGGTTAATTCATTCTATTCACAAGAAACTTCAACCAAAATATCTTCCCTTGTTCAGATGAAATATCAAACTTGACCCATATTTGGAAAATGAACTTCTAAGCTTTGTTAATGGAAATTTTAACAAATATTATTTTTTGTGGACATTGCTGTTATATAAAGGGATACATGTCGTGTGCGAGACAAATATGTCGGGTTGACCTGAGATTTCCACTGGCCGTGGTGATAGGAGGTCGGTGGTGAGGTAGAGGATCCACAGGTAGGCTTAGAGGTGTGTAATGGCTAATACGCAAGATAATGTAGAGAACAATTTCTGTGCACATTCACATTTATTCGTAACTCATAAACCCACCCCATAAAGACTATCGGTTCCCGTATGGATGGGCGGTTGGGGGTATCCTCCAAATTATTTTCATTATCGTATGTTCATTTCTTTTCATTTCTTTTCATTATATCGTAGCAACTTCTTCAGTATTTTACTTATTTGCAATTTTTCAGCAATTTACTGTCGAGCAAGTTCTTCCCTTCCTTCGTTTAGCTCAGAAAGTTCAGGAAGTTAAGAAAAGACCTTCTTCCAAAAACTTTTTTTCTTCTCTGGCTTAAGTGGTTCCTTCTTTAAACTATTTTTAATCATTTTATTAGTCATTCCACCGGTACTTTGGACTTTATTCAAATTCAAATTACTATTAGAACTACTTGAAGAATTCTTCTTGGTTATAACATTCAGATCATCGATCAAACTCTTCACCTTGTACATTCCTCCTTCCTGAGTTGACTTTGCCAGATCCCTACGTTGAGAATTATAAATCGAATGGATCTTAGAATTGAAATTGACCGAATCTGTAAACTTCACTGCTGATGCATCGTCAGTATCGTCCAAATTTGGATCCAATGTTTCCAAATAGTTTGTAGCATCTTGTAGAGATTTATAAGAAACGTCGGAAATCAAGTTTCTGTATGTTTTTGGATCAGCGTAGTTTGGAGGAGGTTTGGAAATTCCTTCGAGTAAATCCGAATCAATTGAGCTTGAACTTTGACTCATTGATTCTAATGGTGGATTAACTATTATAGTTGGAATTGAAGAATATTTAATAAAATAACTTGGTAATTTAATAATGTATTTTTTCTTCTCTTTAGGTTTATTGGTGGTGGTGGTTGTGGAGGTGGTGGTAGCACCACTTAACTTATAATTATTCAAATTGCCGCAATTTTGACTCATTTTAACCGGATATTTGAAGTTCAAATTGTGTCTTTTACTACCAAACACTAAAATATTAGGATTATACTGTACGAATAAGTTTCTGATGAAATTCTTTGTACTATTTTCATCATCAATTACAAATTCTATAGTCATTTTCAAATTCAAGTTCACTAATTGATCACTACTTAATAACCAATTCACTATATTCTCACACTTTTTATATAAGGTTTGTTTATAATTCAATTCGTCTTCAAATTGATTAGGTATTAATGAACTGATTATTATATAATCATTATTCTGTAAGAAATTCGATGATATTAACCAATCTATAGTATTCCATGTATGTTTTCTACCATTAAAGATGGTCAATATTGTTCTTTCATGAGTTGAATCGTACTTCTTATTCTGGATAGTTAAATTAATTGATTTATAATTATGTGAAGGGGTTAACTTATTCTTACCGGTATTATTCAACACGTTATAATTCTTTTTATTCTTAAGATAATATGTTTTTTGATTATCGAATTTAAACTCATCAATGTTTGAAGTCTTGGGGGGATTGAACTGAGGATCTAATGCCATTAATTCTTCATCGGTCATAGCACTATACGATTTCCTTCTCCCTTTATCACCGAGAATTGCTTCAAAATTATTCAGTTCTTTTTCGTCTTCTTCACTATCCATATCCACGTCTACATCATGATAATTTATGGTCTTGTTATCTAAATTCTTCTGTAACTGCTCAGAATTTAGTTTATTCTTTAATATACTTTTGGAAGGGTTCTTTTTGAGTTTCTTTAATCCAAAATACCCCGTTGATGGTGGTGATGAATATGTATAGTTTGTAGGAGAATTCGGTAATATGCTTGGTAAATTATTTACAATCGAGGATCCATACCCAAAATTTATGTCGGATTCATCCAACTTAGGTGATATTTGTTCATTTATATCAGTATCTGGGTTGAGATTATTGAACGAAACTCTTCTAGAATACGTCGTCATTCTTATAGTACAAGTTGTTGCTTAGTTTTTTGTACCCCTTGAACTGTTGTTCCAGTTGTTTTGTGCTCCTTATTTGTGGTGTTATCTGGAAATCTTATGACTGCGTATTTTGTGCGTGATTTGTGGAGAACTTATATCTGTTAATCTTCCACACTTCCTGGTACTTAAGATCGTTGTTGTTTGTTTTTGTGTTATTGTAATAGGCTTTTGTGTTGTGTGCTATTATTTTACTATGGTCACAAACTACTTTGCCTATTCGATGATCTGTCTCAGACCTGTAAGTTCTTCGTATATGTACTGTCTTTACTAATTACTGGTACTCCTTTGTACTAATTTATTGGACTGTTTATAGTTGCCCGTATCTGTAGTCAATTATAATCAATTATAATTAATGATCCTAGCCGTCAATTATTCAACTTTTGCCAAATGGCCAAACTCTCCCTCAATTATATATGACCTGAATTATTATCTTGGCAAAGATATTTGCTAAGCCCTTGAAATTTTGTTCCAAAAAATTTCAGTCAAATTGATGTCAACAACTCGATATATTTTGAACCGACAATACAGGGGTCAAATCTTACAATGCCTATACAAATTCTTTGATATAAACAGAGATTAATTAATGCGGGTTAGGTTAGGTATTATGACGACGGCGTAAGTTAATATTTCTAACAATAAGAGAAAAGTAGTGCATTGGTAAGGATTTACTGTAAAGGGTTAAAGTGGCTGAAAAAGCCTCCCTCGATAATTACCATGGGATGATACTGCTTGTTTATCAACGTGTTAAAAATAATAATAATATTGACGCGTAATGTTCAACTTTATTGTATGTTCAACTTATTGTGTTAACTTTAACACCAAACATCAACTTTCAGGCGGTGTGGTTCCAAAGTTGTGATTTAGTGGGGATATTTGTGGGTGAGGCTTTAGTTATTGTGAGCAATATTTTCTTCCCTCATCTTAAACCCGGTGCATTAAGCTTCTTCATATTCTAGACCCATTCCCCTCCACTAACAGTTCCATGATTACCTTCTATCATCTTCTTATTGTCGACAGTTGTCATCTCATTCAAATTTCATTCACGTTTGACGACCTATTTTTTCAAACCTTATTGTCTTAATCAGTCGTCAATATTGTCGTGTTCGTACCGCTATATATGGTTGTTTTTTCTTGTCTGTCTCATTCTCTCATTACATAAGTGCTTATCTAACCAGCAACAGCAACAAATTTCACATTAGAATTACATAATCTGTAACTGGCTATTTAACTTGTAATAATTTCACGTTACTACTATCATCAACATTAGTTATAGAACATCTATAACTACATCTTGTATAATCATCGTTGTTCAATTCAATTGAAATTGTCATCGAATTCCCTCAGCCTCACTCAAGTCCACGATGCCATTACCTTTAGACTTATTTAAGAAAATCAACTCAGACACAACTCAACCTACAGAGTGTCCAGTTTCAAGTCCAATTGACTTAAAGATAAGATGTGGTCCAATCTTGAAGCTTTTTAATTGTGACAAAGATTATATAGCTAGTATTTTAGTGATTATTGAAGATTACCCAGAGTTGCCAAAAATCACATTCAAATCAGCTAATGGGTCAGGTACTTTGAAAGGGAAGAAGTTTTATGAAGAGCAGAACTATCATTTCTTCAGATTTGATATCAATTTGCCAGTGTTAGAAGATGAGCAGAATATTCATTACTATATCAATGACCAAACCACTGACTATTGGCAATTCTTTATTCCATCAATTCACCAAAGTATGAACGTTATGAGTTATTCATGTAATGGGTTTTCATTAGGATGTGATGCTTCGACCTACCCCTCGTCATTATGGTACGATGTATTGAAAAATCACGATAAATTACATTATCATGTGATGCTCGGTGGTGGAGATCAACTTTATTGTGACTCTATCAAATTGGCTAGTAAAGAATTACAGTCTTGGTTAGAGTTGACAAATGGTCATAAAAAGACACATACTCCTGCATCTGACAAATTCCAAGATGAGGTCAAGAATTACTACTTAAATCAATATTTAGGCTGGTTTGGGAAAGGGTTCTGGAAAGGAAAAGCTTCAACTTGTTTAGAAAGTTTATTCCCAGTAGCTCAAGCCACTATCCCATCGATTAACATTTTCGATGATCATGATATTATCGACGGGTTTGGATCATATCCGGAAGAAACTATGAGTTCTCCGATCTTTAAAACTTTAGGTCATTTGGCTTACAAGTACTATATGATCTTCCAACACCACCAACTCCCAGATGAAACCATCACTTATGAAAAGTCTTGGATTGTAAGTAAAGATACTAACAATTATATGAGTTCAAACCCAAGATCAGTTTATTCTAAGTTAGGTAAAGGAATTGGATTAATTGGAATCGACTGTAGAACTGAAAGAACTTTACACACCATTGTCAAGCAACAAAGTTATAATCAAATCTTCAGTAGAATGAAACAAGAATTAAAAGAATCTCCTGACATTAAACATTTCTTAGTTATGTTAGGTGTCCCCATTCTTTATCCACGTTTAGTGTGGTTAGAAGCCATCCTTAATTCCCCAGTTTTGTACCCATTGAAGAAACTTGCATCTAAAGGGGTCATTGCCAAAGGGTTAGTTAATGAGTTCGACGGAGGTATTGAAGTTTTAGATGATTTGAATGATCATTGGTGTTCCAAACATCACAAAGCTGAACGTAATAAGTTAATGAAAGATTTTGCTGACTTTGGGGCTGCAAACTCCGTCAGAATTACCATCTTAAGTGGTGACGTTCATTTATGTTGTATTGGAAGATTAAAGTCTAAGTACTATAAGCATCCAACCTTCCATAGATTACACCATAAAGAAGCGGAAGCTTCTAATAAGAGTGTCATTGAGTTCCCTCAATATGATCCAAGATTAATCTTCAATGTCATTAGTTCAGCTATCGTCAATGCTCCTCCACCTGATGCTATGGCCAATTTATTAAATAAAAGATCTAAGGGTCATAGATTCAATAAAAACGCTGATGAGGACATGGTTCCTCTTTTTAATGTTGAACCAAATGGTCAACCAAGACTGAATGTTCAATTCTTGAATAAGAGAAATTGGTGTGATTTAATCATTGCAACTCAATCTGATCATGCATCTTCTATTTCCACTGATGTCAATTCTCCGGGTAAAGTCTTACCAGGATCTGTCAAACATCCTCATAAGTATGATGGTAAGGAAACTGAAAGATATGTCAAGTATCCTTTATTAAAGGACAGTTTAGTCACCACTATTCACGTTGAAGATGATCCAAAAGATTTCGATGTCAAAAGTATGGGATATGAGGTATTAATTCCACCCTTAGTTGGACAATATCAATTGGTTGATGAAGGAATCAAACATTTAAATGGGGCTAAGGATACTGTTGGTGTCAGTAAACCTGTTAATGACTTAGATGATGAGCCAACCACTACTGAACCAAAAGAACCAACAAAAATTGAAGCTGTCGCCTAATACCTGGACAGGTGAAGGTGTATTAGCGTAGTTGTTGTATTATGAGACTATTTATTGTAATATTTAAAAGTATAATGTACGTTATTTATCTCTCGATTTGCGGCTGTATGATTTCAAAACTAAACCTAACGTTATTGCTTCAACTTAAGTCCTGTTCCCGCATTTACCTTCGCTATCGCTCGGTTCAAAGTCAGTGAGGCTCAAGTGGCTGCAAATCCTCCCGTCCAAGCATCGTGTGCGAAGTGAAAAATTTTGTGACACATCTGGAATATTACAAATACACAGCAGAATACATTTTAAGACTACACTAATTCAAGTCTACCGCCAAATACAACCACCACAAAAATAACCACAAACGCAGAGACAAATACAAAGCATGTTCCACAAATACAATAACTTATTAAAAAAGCACCCTTACCGAACTAATATGCTAACAACAGGTATACTTTTTGGTACCGGAGACTGTGTAGCACAAACGTTCTTTCCCCATGAACAAGAAGACGGTACCAAACCACCACATGATTGGCAAAGAACTTTAAGAGCATGGACTTATGGGACATTTTTCTTTTCCCCTTTAGCAGTTTTATGGTACGGAAAGACATTACCATTTATCAGTAATCCATTTATGTCCGTTGCAAAAAGACAAACTTTAACACCTAAAAGACTTACCATCTACGACAATATCTTTAGAATCAGTTTAGACCAATTATTCGTGCCAGGACTTGTTTGGATCCCTATGTATAACACCGTAATGAGTTGTCTTGCGTTCCATGAACATCCGTTTCAAGTAGCTAAGGAAAAGTTAGAAAAAAACTGGTGGAATGTTTTGAAAACCCACTGGTCAGTTTGGCCGATTTTTCAAATTATAAGTTTCACATTCATTCCTATACATTTAAGAGTGGTGGCTGCAAATATTTGTTCTATTGGTTGGAATTGTTTCTTAAGTACTGTCCATAATGCTAACCATCACTTCAAGAATAAATTCTTAGAGACAGTTCATGAGATGGAGGAGATTCAAATAACCAATTAAGCATATCCCCTGCCCCGCAGGTAGGGGGGCTTGGTGGTAATCCATAGAAGCAAACCTCATCGATATTTATTAAGCAAAATTGCTCCTTACAACATTTAATTCCTTTTGTGGCACTTCCTCACAAACTCCTTTTAGTGTACGAGGTATTTCATGTGTACACAAACACCACAATAACCACAAACACGTCTCATTGTAATTTTTTTATTAGAAATTATAGACTTATAGATAATATATTCAGTAGATTCTTGGAAATTCTAATCGCTAAGAAAAGTCCGATGCTTACGTAATTGTAGCCTTGCGATTGCGAAAACCATATAAGCATCCCAGATCCAGCATTAAATTTGTGAGATAAATTATACACGGAAAAATGGCAACGATCCTTAACAAGTATAATACCCTTCTTCTTAGGAAGCCCTTGATTACTAATATGGCCACCACAGGCTTCTTATTTGGGACAGGGGATTATTTGGCACAATCATTGTTTCCAACTGAAATTCAAAAGAAATATGATTATTCCCGTACTTTAAGAGCAATCGTCTATGGAACATTTTTCTTTGGCCCAATTGGTGATAAATGGTATAAGGTATTGAACAGAGTGAAGTTTCCATTCAATAGAACCACAATTAAGCCACACAAGTTGGTAATGTTTGATACGTTATCAAAGGTATCTATTGATCAGTTGGTTTTTGCACCATTTATAAGTATTCCAATGTACTATGGTGTCATGACTTTCTTGGAGAATAAGCCTGATCCAGTTAGAGAGATCAAGGAGAAGGTTAGAGATAATTTATGGCCAACATTGACCAAGAATTGGATCATATGGCCTTTGGTACAATTGGTCAATTTTAGTTTGATTCCTGTTCAATTTAATCTTTTGTTGGTTAACGTGGTTAGTATTGGATGGAACTGTTATTTGAGTTATGTTTTGAATAGAGGAGGAACGGTTGTGGAGAAGGTGGACGAGAAAAACATCTTAATCTAATCATGAGCGAAGCAAATGATTAGACAACAATTCCTTCCATTTTCCTTATGAGCCTAGCAAATGAGTCGTGAACGTGCTCTGGCACTTGATCATGTTCTAGCAAATGATCATTTGCTATCAAAATGTCAAGTCCCTTGGCACCTCAACTAAGTCCCCTCCCCTAATCCATTCATGACTTCCAACCAGAATATCATAAAACTATACACACCACCACCAGCTCACCACCCATGCATAGACATTACGACCCTAGAACCACCCCACCTGTGTATCTCATTATTTACCTTAGATATAGAATATAGAATTAGCACTACACGCACTATCACCGCCTATCTGACATTCTCAATACGAGCGTCGTGTGACATCATAATACCCCAACCACCTACCATTCAAATCAAACCTCCCATTGGTTAGGGCTCTCTTATAAACATCTCTTAATACACGTTACGTATGTTTTTGAAGATAAAAACCCTCCATGGCTATTGAAAACTTCCTAATAAAAGTCGTGCACGGTCGTGTCCGGTTCCAGTCATTCAACGATTCTCAACACTCAAATTTCGTTGTTTTCAGGATTACCTTAAATATCAACAACCCCACTAATCAATTCATTTAACAAAATAAATAGCATCATTGCCCACATAAGCCTTTGATAGTTATAACCACAAAACCAAACAATCGTTAAAATGATGAAAGGGTTTAAAAATAGACTTTCAAGAAGTTCAAAAACAACTAAAAAACCTGAAAAGAAAGATAAAGAAGTCAAAGATAATAAAGATCCGAAAAAATCAAATAACATGTTATCATTAACCTCCAAAACCTCCAATTCATCAGCATCTTCATCCAAGAGTAATAGTCCATCACCATCCAGGAACAATTCTGGACTGTCGATTAAATCTAATAATAGTGGGACTGGGAATCAGTCACCATCATCACAACTGCCTAAGAACTTTTCCCTGCCAAATCTGAGTCCTACTATTGTATTAAATGATGGAACTGCTGATGACAGTTCTCCCAAACCCCAGGCTAGTCCATCAAATCAACAGCCAAGAAATGAAACTTTTGGTCCGGACATAATAGAACTGTTCAAACCGGGCATAGCATCACATTCACAACATGCAGCACATCATCATCATCAATATAATCTTAATCCTAATATATCATCGCCTAATCGAGAAGGGTTTGATATTGATTTGATTCAAACCCCTAAACGTCATAGTTCATCTCGTTTTGAACCCCACCATGATCAATACCAAGAAATGGTTAAATTACCAAATTTTGATGAAGTGTTACCCGAAGAGCAAATCAATTTGTTTATTCAAAAAGTTGATCAGTGTAATATCCTTTTTGATTTTAATGATCCCACCTATGATATTCGTGGTAAAGAAATCAAAAGAATCACTTTACAAGAATTAATTCAATTCATATCATCCAATAGGTTCACATTTACTGATGAAATCTACAAACACGTCATTGAAATGTATAAGAATAATTTATTTAGACCAATTCCACCCCCAGTCAATCCAATTGGTGAATTATATGATCCTGATGAAGACGAAAGTATTGATGAATTAGCATGGCCTCATATGCAAGCCATTTATGAATTCTTCCTTAGATTCATTGAAAGTCCTGATTTTAGTCATCAATTGGCTAAACATTATATTGATCATCATTTCATTCTTAGGTTATTAGAATTATTTGATAGCGAAGACAGTAAAGAACGGGAGTGTTTAAAGACAACTTTACATAGAATTTATGGGAAGTTTTTAAGTTTAAGAAGTTTCATTAGAAAATCTATTAATAATGTATTTATTCAATTCGTCTATGAAACTGAAAGATTCAATGGGATTGCTGAATTATTGGAAATCTTAGGGTCCATTATTAATGGGTTTGCATTACCTTTAAAAGAAGAACATAAGATCTTCTTAGTAAGAGTTTTATTACCACTTCATAAAGTTAAAAGCCTTTCATTATATCATCCACAATTAGCATATTGTGTAGTACAATTTCTTGAAAAAGATCCTACATTGACTGAGGATGTTATCATGGGATTATTAAGGTTCTGGCCTAAGATTAATAGTCAAAAAGAAGTCATGTTTCTTAATGAAATTGAAGATATTTTCGAGGTTATGGAACCCAATGAGTTTCTTAAGATTCAAATCCCGTTATTTGCTCAATTATCTAAATGTATTGTATCGTCACACTTTCAAGTGAGTGAACGTATTTTAATTTATTGGTCTAATGAGTACTTTATCACTTTAATAACTGAAAATGCTGAAGTTATATTACCAATTGTATTTGCATCTTTATATGAATTAACCAATGCCACCCAAGCTAGTGTTACTAATGGAGCCATGAAACGTAAATTACGAGAAAACCCAAATATCTTAACTGATGCTAATGGTAATACAATTTATTCAAGATTGATAGTCAATCATGATTTGCAACAAAATGGCAATTTGAATAATAATCTTAATGGGTTACATTTGAATTCTGATTTAAACAATGGTGAATTATCTCCTGACAGATTGAATATGCAAATGAGTAGTGACGAAGAGTATTTTGATAGTTTTGGTCAAAATCCTGACTTGGACTATAACAATGGTGTACCAGCCCATAATTCTGCAACGGCTAACTGGAATAGAAGCATTCATCAATTGGCTTTTAATGCTATTAAAGTATTCATGGATCATAATATTATTTTATATGATCATTGTACGACTTTGTATCATCAGAGCTTGGCAGAGCAGAGGGTGAGGGAGGCTGCTAGGAGAGATGGATGGAAGAAGATCGAAGAGTATGTTGCACAGAAAGTAAAGACCTGATGAGCGAAACAAAGGTACACTTTACTTTTCACTTCTTCTTTCTTTCACCTCATCATTTCAATTTCTCCACCTTGCACCCTTCATCTTACACCACGAACTGTACCATCATACCTCCCTAGTTCAATCACCTACTTAGTTCAGACAATCTGCACCACAAAGCGAGCTTTGAGTATATAGGAACTGTAATGAACACGACTTGAAATCTTCTCATTGGATTTTCGCTCCTACTTTATAAATTTCCGATCGGTACCTCATCGAGTTTCACCTTGGGTGAACATCGACTTTGTTCGCTATTAGAGTGAATTGACCAATGAGGCGGCTATTAATGGGTGTTGATCGATTGTTTATCGGGCCTCAATTCGGTATATTTATAATGGATTCATTCGACTAATTCATGGGGTTCCCTACTATTGTATGGACTTAATGTCGTTTGACCTTCAAAGCCCTAAGTGTAACCTTAGTCTATCAACATTAAGACCATCTACATTAGTGCTTCGTCATAATTAAGGTATGTATTATGATGATTCTTGCCTTACTTGAATCTTGACATGTCATGGTGTTGAAGAATAAAATCAAGAACCGCTACACTGAATATATACTAACATTAGATAACATAGTGAGTAGAAAAATCACAGAACTGTAGCAGTCACCACGGGCCTTAGTAACGCTGTCCATAGAGAGGGGTACTCGACGTCATAACCACTATCTACGGTTGTTCCAAAGGTGCTCTAGTTATATCTTTATTTTAATGATCCGAAGGAGTCTCCGCGTATGTCTCTATCAATATTGGTTTAGTGGTAGTCTTGTTTATAGTGTCTTAGGTTATACAATCTAAGATTAATGGCAATTGATATGTCAGAATAAAGTTAACAAGACGTTTGTACTAGGTCATTTAAATGCATTCGAAACTCAATTCAACTGCAATTTCAGATCTTAAGTAACGATACCATAACTGCGCTCTAGTAACTCTGGTAAGTAAAGGCTCATCGCTCACGTAAGCATGTCGTGAAAAAATTTCTATAAATACACAGGAATTTCCCAGTAAAAATTTTTGGTTTTCCCTTCTGGCAAGGTTTAGCCCATTATTTCCATTACTTCATAATTAAAATGTTAGACGCTACAAAAGCAACTTCTTACTTAAAAGACTATAAATCCAAAGATGGTTTAGATATCAAAACTTTGATTGATTCATCTAATTTTGGTGGTTTAACTTATAATGATTTCTTAATCTTACCAGGATTAATTAATTTTCCAGCTAGTAAAGTTAATTTAGATAGTAAATTGACTAAAAAAATCACTTTAAAATCTCCATTCTTATCATCACCTATGGATACTGTTACTGAAGAAAATATGGCTATCTATATGGCTTTATTAGGTGGAATTGGTATTATCCATCATAATTGTACCGTTGAAGAACAAGCTGAAATGGTTAAAAAAGTTAAAAAATACGAAAATGGTTTTATTAATGATCCAGTTGTTGTTTCTCCTGATTTAACCGTTGGTGAAGTTAAAAAATTGAAAGGACTTTTAGGTTTTACTACTTTCCCAGTTACTGGTATGTATAATTTTTAAGAGTTAATCGGGTAATATTTGATGATTTCTTTAAAATATTAACTTTCGTTCTACCGATTGACATCAAACGATGTTGTGGATATTTTTTCACTGATTTATACCCAAAATTATGTTGAACCTCTTACTAACAATTTAGCTAATGGTAAAGTTGGTGGTAAATTATTAGGAATCATTACCGCTCGTGATGTTCAATTCCACGAAGATGATTCAACTAAAGTTGAAGATGTTATGACTAAAGAACTTATCACTGGTAAAGTTGGTATTGATTTAACTGAAGGTAATGCTTTATTAAGAAAATCCAAAAAAGGTAAATTACCAATCATTGATAACGATGGTAATTTAGTTTCTTTAATCTCCTTGACCGATTTACAAAAGAATTTAAGTTACCCATTAGCTTCAAAATCTTTCCATTCAAAACAATTATTATGTGGTGCCGCTATTGGTACTATGGAAGCTGATAAACATAGATTAGCTAAATTAGTTGAAGCCGGTTTAGATGTAGTTGTCATTGATTCATCTAATGGTTCATCAGTTTTTCAAATTGATATGATCAAATGGATTAAAAGCACTCATCCAGATTTAGAAGTTATTGCTGGTAATGTCGTTACCAGAGAACAAGCTGCTTTATTAATTGAAGCCGGTGCTGATGCTATCAAAATTGGTATGGGATCAGGTTCCATTTGTATTACCCAAGAAGTTATGGCTTGTGGTAGACCTCAAGGTACTGCTGTTTACGCAGTAAGTGAATTTACCAATAAATTTGGAATTCCTTGTATTGCTGATGGAGGTGTTGGTAATATCGGTCATATCTCAAAAGCTTTAGCTTTAGGTGCTTCATGTGTTATGATGGGTGGTTTATTAGCTGGTACTGCTGAAACTCCTGGTGAATATTTCTATAGAGATGGTCAAAGATTAAAGACTTATAGAGGTATGGGATCAATTGATGCTATGCAACAAACCAAAAATCAAGCTAATGCTTCAACTTCTCGTTATTTCTCAGAAGCTGATAAGGTTTTAGTTGCTCAAGGAGTTAGTGGTTCAGTTATGGATAAAGGTTCAATTACTAAATTTATTCCTTACTTATTTAATGGATTACAACATTCTTTACAAGATATTGGTGTTCAATCCATTTTAGATTTAAGAGAAAAAGTCAGTTCTGGTGATGTTAGATTCGAATTTAGAACTGCTAGTGCCCAATTAGAAGGAGGTGTTAATGGGTTGTTATCTTATGAGAAGAAGTTACACAACTAAGCTAGCAAAGTCTGAGTAGAGCGAGGGCTTGTTAGGTATATAAGAATGTATTGTCTGTTCTATTATGTCCCTATTTTCTTATTGTGTACATTTATTCTTCTATTTGTGTACAGTGTCTTGTGTCATATATGTCTTACCAGTACGTCAACGGTCGCTTTCGCAGCCACTTTCCAATCCTCACAACTCACCGCTCACCGTACTATGAATCAAAACGCCTTCACAAACCTAGACCAAGACGTCCAGAAATCAAGGCTCGATAAATACTATAAAAACGAACCAGAAGTTAAACAATGGTTGTTTTCGGTCTTGAAAGTCCCTGAATCAGAAATCCAAGAATATGCTTCACAAAACCTTCACCTCATACACATTCTAAAGAACGGATTACTTTTATGTAAGTTAGGGAATTTACTACCAATTGCTAATAATCCATGTAAGAAAGTTAAGAACTCAAAAATGCCTTTCGTACAAATGGAAAACATTTCATTCTTCCTAAAGACTTGTGAAATTATCGGTGTAGTACACGGTGAAATTTTTCAGACGGTTGACTTGTACGATGAAAAAGATCCTTATCAGGTAATAGTGACATTGATGTCGTTCTCAAGAATTGCTAATGGGTTGAATAGTGATGTGCCGGTAATCGGGCCTAAGGTTGCAAAGATAAAGCCTCAGGTGCCATATAAACCTATTAAGCTTAGGAATTAGACCGGCCGAAACGACGGTTTAGCTTCTGCTATAGGTCATTTTGCATTATAATTTGACTTGAGTTATCAATAAGGTAACAAACTCACAAGAGACAAGAATACAGGATATAGTAGGATAAATACACTTAAGTAAACGACAATAATTCAATTCTCTTCCCTTGACTTTCCTTCCCTTGACTTTCGTTTTTGTGTATTAGCTCTTTATGTACATTTATAGACCCCCATTCAAAGAAAGACATCTAAAAACAAGTATAGCTATTCAAGTCCCTATCAAACTCAAGTACGTGTCTCGCCTCGCAGATCACATCACAATTTAAATACTGTGAAAACTGCAAAAAAGAAATAAACACATTTTTCAAATCGAAAGAAAAATTCTCAAAAGGCACTGTCCCGGTAACCACAAACCAAAGCTATAAACACAAGCCAGCCACAAAACCACTTCAACAATTCCAAAAGAAATCACCCCAGATTATCCAATACTAACCTAAACATTACAAATTCCTGTACATAAATCGCATCTCAAAAAAAAATTTATTCTCATCTCAAATTCACACCTTTAGTGATAGATCCAAATAATCCAAACCACAACCATCCACCATTTATAGAGTATAAGAATGTCAGACGAAGTTATTTGGCAAGTAATAAATCATCAGTTTTGTGCCTTCAAAATAAAAACTGATAAGAACCAGAATTTTTGTAGGAATGAATATAATGTAACAGGTCTTTGTAGTCGACAATCATGTCCCTTAGCAAATGCCAGGTATGCTACAGTTAAGAACATAGATGGGAGGTTATATTTATATACAAAGACAGCAGAAAGAGCTCATTTGCCTTCTAAGCTTTGGGAAAGAGTCAAGTTACTGAAAAATTATAATAAAGCCATGGAACAAATAGATGAAAGATTACAATACTGGCAGAAGTTTTTGATCCATAAGTGTAAACAAAGATTAACTAGATTAACCCAAGTAGCCATAACCGAAAGAAGATTGGCATTACAAGAAGATGAAAGGCATTATGTTGGAATCAAACCCAAAGTTAAAAGAAGAGAAGAGAATAGAGAACGTAAAGCATTGAGTGCAGCTAAGATCGAAAAGGCTATTGAAAAAGAATTATTAGAAAGATTGAAGAGTGGTGCATATGGTGATAAACCATTAAACGTTGATGATAAGATCTGGAAGAAGGTATTGGGGAGAATGGATAACAAACAAGAAGATATTGATGAAGATGATGATGAAATAGATTTAGTAAGTGAAGATGAAGATGAAGATGACGAAAGTGTAGGTCAAGTTGAATATGTTGAAGATGATGCTGAAGATGAATTAGTTGACGTTGAAGACTTAGAAAAATGGTTGGATGATTCAAGTGATGAATCTGAACAAGAAGAACCTGAAGAAAGTGATGATGATGACGATGAATCTAATAAGAAACGTAAACTCGATAGTAATGGCAAGAACAAAAAGAGACCAAGAATCGAGATCGAATACGAACAAGAGGATAATTTACAAACTAATATTTTATATTGATATTTATTTGCATATACGATAATGAACATAATTCACTGATACGAGGATGTGTCTAAGTCATCTTTGAAGGTGACGCACGCTAACTTAAATCTCATACAGTGTTTTCGGGGTGAATAGGGCACTTTCATAATTGGGATGTCGTGTTTACCTAGTTTCAATTTCGTTCTGCCATGAATTTAATATCGTGTGGGACAGATTTGAATGGCGGTGTCTGGTAACATGAATATCGCAAGTACTCTACCGAGTAAGCAGCAGTATTTGATCCGTCAGCCCAAGCATCGTGACACTTCCTTGTAAAGCTACAAATGTTTTAGAACTTGTCCTTTTGTCGGTTAAACTGGTCAATTTTATTTTGTACCATTATCATCTAATATTTTATCATGCGAATTAGAGGTAGATGCCATGCAAAGGAACTGCAGCGTGAATTCTTCATCTTTTTTAACGATTACCTAGTAGTAGAGGTTGCGAAATGTGATTTCATATTGATGAATTTGTACTAGAGAAAATGAAAATCAATTATAGATTGCTTATGAATTTTGGTAAAACGCAATCACCATTCTTGAGCAGTACTTCGGAGACTGGGAACTTCCAAAGGCGAATTACTAAATATTAAACCACGAATTCTATTTGTTAACGTAACGAAATTTATTCTTGAATAGCGAATTCATATTGTCTACTGTGCATTTTAAATATCTCAGCGACATTTTTGTTACGTGCATTGTTTTTGGGTTTAACTGTATAACTCGCAGCTGTCACAACTTTATGTCTCTCGTATAATTGTGTCACTATTTTCATCCCTATACACGTGTGTAATATGAGACCATTCCCTTAAGGATCCGGCCCAAAATTAGGAACGGTGTTAGATATGTCTCTAGACAATAGAGAAGGACTAAGTCAAACTTATAGATGATTAGATTTGGTTCACCAGCATGTATCATGATATAGATGTATACTAAACACAAACAAGTCACGACTTGTGCCTTTATACAAGGCTGTAATGTCTTAGGTAAGCGGTAATAAAGTAGAGGCGTTGTCACCATTTAGATCTTATCTACGATCCGGAATTTACGATCCGGAATTGTAACATCATTTTTATAACCGATTACATAAGCGTGTATAATGGAAACAAAAGGCTGATAAGACTGATATAAATACTGGAATCCTGGACATTACTAGTAGAAGGGACACAAAATGAATTCATGGACTACATCATGGCCTACGTCAACAACGTTATCAACAATTAACCCTACTAAAACTAGTAACTTGGTAAATCTATTCACTTCAGCTACAGAAAGAATTGCAACTGAAACCTATAAGGCTAACCTTGTATCATTATCAAGAATTATAAGAGGAGTTGAAGCCACTCAGGCAATAGTTTCTGCCGAAGAGGTTTTATCTACTGCCACTGATGCTTCAGTTCAAGCACAAGCCACTCAAATCATATTTGAAAATACTGTTAACCTTCAAGCTTTAGCTGAAGAGTATAATTTATATAGGTACGATTTAAGCTGGCCGGCTAATATCATTTACGTAGTTGTGTTTGGGATCTTATTCTTAAACTTTAGTTTGATGTATATAAGATCAAGGTACCATTGGTTTAACATTACATATATCTGTGGATATGGATTGGAATTCGCTGGGTTTATTGGTAGGTGTTTGAGTTTGAAAGATACCGATAAAAGGAGTCTATACCTTTTACAATTCGTAACATTGACTATTGCACCTGCATTTATAATGGCAGGAGTTTATTTTATATTTGCCCAGTTGGTTATTATTCATGGTAAACAATATAGTGTGTTGAAACCAATGTGGTATACCTATTTTTTCATAACATTTGATGTACTCTCGTTACTTGTACAAGCCATAGGAGGAGCCGTAGCATCGAAAAAGATATCCAATTCAGAGGACCCTGCTCTTGGTAATCATATCATGGTAGCAGGAATCATTGTCCAGATTGTATCAATGACAGTGTTTTTGGTCTTCTGGTTCGAGTTCTTGAAAAGAATTTTTTTCAAAGACAGACTCCAAACAGATTCTAAGTTTAGTAAAGTAACCATCGGTAATGGCTTTAAAATGTTATTCAATACCAAACCTGCAGATGAATACAGAACCAACCAATTAGATCAATTTTATAACCCTAAATTCAGTGGCATACGGAGAAGAAAATTATTCAATCATTATCCGTTAGCTATAACTTTAGCGGTTATTGTTGTATATATACGTTGTATTTATAGGGTAGTTGAATTAGCTGAAGGTTGGAAAGGATATTTAATAACTCATGAAGTCTTTTTAATGGTACTTGATGCGTTAATGATCGCTATTTGTGGGATTGTGTTTATGATCTTTAATCCGTTTTTCGTATTTGGTATTTCTAAGGACTTGAAAGTATCCAGTGTGAGACGGGGAGGAACCACAGTAATTGAAGAATCAGATGACAAACCTTATTAACCAATTCGTTGTAGCCATTCAGGGAGTAATGGTGATATACTCTATATTACAGATCTGGGGATCGGGTCATATATATCAATTGATTAATATTGTTTGCCATATCTCATTGTTACGTAACATTTCCTATATCCTGACATAAGCGTCTCAAACAACAATACGCCGTTACGGATAGCATTGTTAGACGGATGAAAAATTTATTCCGAGTCCCATGGCTAAAAATAGTAGACTAAGATCAACGGAAGTAATTGAGGCTTAGCTTTTTTTTTGGTATACTCCGTGTTTATTATAGCCACTTGATATGCTTAGCCTAAGAGGACAGATGCTTAATAAGAGGACATATGCTTGATAAGAGGACCCGCTTACATCAGCGCAACCGTAAGGAGGCTGCAACTCGTTTAAAGCTGGTGCAGGGAAATTAAAGTTTAAGTGGATCTACAGAACTTGGAATAATCCGTCTTGCGTTATTGCCACTTTTCTCATTAGAATATAAAAGGACATTGATTTCCCTATTATTATTTTTTTTTTTCACTCCATCACTATTTTCGTATTTCTAAATACGAACCCATAAGTTCCGGATCTCACTGCGAATTTAACTTGAAGATTATGAGTTTAACTTTATCATCATGGTATCCACTGACAGTACCCAGTTCAGGGGTGTGGACTACTGTTAATCCTACAGCAACAGTTGGTATTTCTCATACATTAACGTCGGTTGTTCCTAAAATTGAAACTGCAACTAATATTATTGATTTAATATCATATTCAAGAATTATCAGAGGGGCTGAAGCTTCATTAGCAGTTATTTCAGCTCAAGAGGTTTTAGCAACCGCTACCGATACCTCTATACAGGCTTTTGAACTGCAAGTCATTGCTAATAATACATTGAATTTGAAAGATTTGGCTATGGAAGAAAATCAATATGGCTACAATTTAAAATATGCACCCAACATTATTTATTTTGTGATCTTTGCATTGGTATTTTTGTACAATGTTTTCATGATTATCAAATCCCGTTATCATTGGTATAATGTCACTTATGTTTGTGGATACGGTTTGGAATTCTTAGGGTGGTTAGGAAGACTTTTGTCATTCAAAGACAATCTGAATTCTAATTATTATATTTTACAATTTGTGGCTTTAACGTTAGCCCCAGCTTTTATTATGGCGGGAATATATTTCCTATTTGCCCAACTAGTGGTAATTCATGGACGTAGGTACAGTGTATTAAAACCATTATGGTATTCATATATGTTTATTACTAGTGATGTTGTATCATTGATTATTCAAGCAGGTGGAGGTGCCAGCGCCTCGATTTCAAGTCAAAATCACACTGATACTAAACCTGGTACAAATACTCTTATTGCAGGGATTTCATTTCAGACATTTGCTATGACAGTTTTCCTTTGTTTTTATTTTGAATTCTTGAATAGGCTTTTCTTCAAACATGCTAAGGACGTGCCAAATCCAATTAAAAGGTCACCGTGGAACTTCATTAAACTTTTAGTCAATGCTAAATCTGTCAGACCTTATAGGCAAGAAATCGAAAGGTTTTATAATCCTAAATTTGCCTACATTAGACAAGATGTGTTATTTGCATATATGCCGTTAGCCATCACCGTATCGGTGGTTGTTATCTACATACGTTGTGTTTATAGAGTTGTTGAATTGGCACAAGGATGGACTGGTTACTTAATTAGCCATGAAGTTTATATTATGGTACTCGATGCATTCATGATTGCTATTGCTGGTATAATATCAGTACCATTTCATCCAGTTTGGGTATTTGGTAAAAAGAATGTTGTCAAGTTGGCTACTATCAAGAAGAATTTGGATGAACATCATAACGAGGGAAAGGATTTCGATGGTGATAATGAACCATCGGTTGATAATGAGGCTTTTGCTGATGAGGAGAAGAGATTGGAGAGAGGTGGTGAAGGTGCTGAAACCGAAGCTCAAGATGTTTATGATAAAGTAGATAATTAGTTATAGAGGAATATATTCAGATTTTGGGAGTTTATATGAGTAAATAATATCACGGACGTTGAGATGAGACGTCAAGAGATTACTCTTCAAGAGGGAATTAGTACACAATGGAGACACATTATAGAGTTTTCAGAGAAAGAAATCAGATCAAGACAGAAAGACACCAGAAAAGACGTCACTTTGTTTGGTCTATGTTCTAGGTCCTCACTAATATAACACCTTTATTCCTAACCCCAATTAATTCTTCACTAAGTTCCCTCTTAATCTTTGTTGCTCCTCAATACTTTCAAATAACCCCTTGAATGTTCCCTTTCCAAATCCATTATGATGATGTCTTTGAATAATCTCAATAAAAAGCGTTGGTCTATCATTCAATGGTTTTGTAAAGATTTGTAGAATATAACTACAAACCTTGGTCTTTGAATTTCTTGTAGAAGGATTATAGTCAATTAGGACATTCAAAGATTCCAATGTGTTAAGCTCTTCATATAAATAAACATCATCATTCTTCAATCTTGCTCTCAATTTGTGGTAGTAATTAGGTGGAGCTTTATTAAATTCAATCCCATTAAGAGTCATATTAGTAACGGCTTCAATAATATTGTTAGTTCTAAATGCAATATGTTGAACTCCAGGTCCTCCATTATAATCATAGAATTCTTCAATTTGGGATTTGAATTTACCTGGTGATGGTTCATTAATTGGCATTTTAATCTTCCCATTACTCGATGTCATAACGATTGATCTCAATGATGTTTGATCAGTTGAAATGTCGGCTTCATCAGCCGACCAGAATTTCCTAAACCCAAAGATCTTTGCATAGAACTCAGCTTGTTGCATCATTTGGTTCCATGAATAATTCTCAACACAGTGATCAATCATTGATAGTTTGACTGGATTGAACTTCAAACTTGAGTTCATTGGTTCATAATTAGGTAAATAGTTCCCAATATAATCAATGTTTTCAACTAACGTATGTCTAATATCAGTATTTGGTAAATTAATAGTGGCAATTTTGACTGATCCATATTGATCACTGATAATCTTTGGGTACTTTAAAACATTAGCACCACTTTGAATAGATTTATAAAAACACTCATCAACATCTTTAACTCTGAAAGAGATATCAAGAACCCCTTCACCGTGGTTCTTCAAATACTCCTGGTACGAGAAACAATCGATTTTGTCTTCAATTGTAGTTTGGCATTTAGCATAAAATTCATCATAAGTTTTATCAACTACTTTTAAAATATCCATAACCAAACTATTATAAATTTCTGTCTGGGTCATTAAATTTCTTTGTAACATGTCTTTTAGGAATTGAGTTGAATAACCAATCAAATCTTGTTTTAAATCCTGATACTTTAACTTATCATCCATCAAGTAATCTTTAGGTGCTGGTAATAATGATGGGTTTGTGGTAAATTGTGATAATTCTAAAGTGCTCGATATTTCAAGGAAAATTTGTCCATTTTGTAACACATGGGATGAGATTAGCCTCGAGTTGTTTTCTAATCCCCTTCTTGCAACTTCATTAAATCCCATAGTCAATTGAAAGAGTTTTGATAAATTTTGGGCTGATGATGATACTATAGTTAAATGATGGAAACCAATAAACCCATCAACTTCATTGGTTTTATTAACATTATGGTCACTTTTAATCAAATCCTCAACACTGAATTCAGTAATAGGATCAAAATCTTCAATATAAAATGGTAATTCTTTTAAAAATGATTTTTGGGTTTGTGGATCCGGGTTTGTGCAACCTGGAGATGGCAATTCAGTTTGTGAAGTGTTTACATTGGAGTAGCTTGAGGAGGGACTTGTATCTGAAATATAGAGTTCTTTATCCATTTCGATCGTTATAAGCAAATTCTAGCAATTGGGGAATAGGATACCAGTTGACTTCTTTGGGTCTGACTAGTAAAGTTCTCGCAACTTTTTTGCAGCCAATATTTATACTATTTTTTTTCTTTTTGGATCTGGTTAAGGATTGAACCTTCTGAGACATTTTAGACTTTGGCACTGATAGGTACAAAACATATTAATTATCTTATCCTAATACTATACAAACCTAAGTATTTTCGTCAAATTCAGCATAATCTGTCATTTCTTCGCCATTCTTTAATAAACACCCTTTCTTCTCAAAATAACCCTTCAAATCTCTTACAAATAACGGAAACAATAATTCATCTAAACCTTCATTTCTAGCAATTTCACTCGCTCTTTCAAAAGGAATCCAAACTCCCTTCAAATTCATGGTTCCCATCTTTACAACTTTTTTTACTCTCTCAGCCTTTAAAATTCCATCTCTTTTTCCTCTTGACATTCCTGCCAAATTCAACAACTTTGTACCATTGACAAAATTTGTATCTTCTCTTCTACTGACCAAGGTCCCATGGGCTTGAACTTGATAACAAGTGGTTTGCTCATCGTCCCAATACGTGGTAGCAATTCTTGGTTTAACTAACTTGGAAGTCCCTTCTTGAGGTGGATAATCTTCAGGGTATCCTGCACTATTGAGTTTAGTTAACCCTAAACTATTATTGCTCCTAATCAGGGCTGAACTTGCAGTTGACCCATTAGATCCATGATGTTGATGAAAGGGTTCAGGCCTTATTAATTCAGGATTATTAACGAACGTATCTTGAGGAACTAAGTATTTACCGTCACTATAAAAATTATGTTCTGGTGGTACGGGTTGACCAAATTGATATTGTGTCTGAGGAGTTGGTGGTCCTAAAGATGGACTCAGCTGACTATCTGTACTATGAGGATTGCGGGAATGAATTTGTTGACGGGAAGTTCCTGAGTTCCATAAATTACCATCATGAGTTCCAATATTTGCATGTTGAGAATTATAACTGTTGATATCAATTTGATGATATTGTTGGTCATTTTCAACCATAGGGTAAAATGATTCTTGAAATGATATCTTTTTAACAAAGCAGGGACTATCATGGGCATATTCTACATTACTATCTCCACTACCTCCACCTTCAATACTACCAACATCACCATCATTAAATCTAGTAAACTTTGCCTCACCTTCATTAAACAGTTCATTTGGCAAGAATTCCCCTGGTCGTGTAAACGGACTATTGGTATTTAAGTTATTTTTCATTGTTATATCAACAAAATTATCACTTTCAAATGCATCATAATTATTGTCTTCATCAATTTCAAAATGTTGACTTGTATCGGTCATATTATTGACAGTCTTTATACTTTCGCTTATACTATCGACTTGCAATGGACTAAGAATGAAATTATTGGAAACTCCACCACCTTCTATTATCTCGTGTACTTTATCCGTTATGTGGTGTTGTTTATCTTGTTCCTCTCTAAGTTCTTGTGTCCTTCTGGATCTTGTTATAGGTTTGTGGATCGTGTTTACAAACGTAAGATTTTTTTTTCTAGGAGGATACTTCAACTTTAAAAAGGTTAATGTTCTTATGTCGTTGGCAAATTATTACTTTTAGTTAAAATGTAAGTATAGGACTTAAAAAGGGTTTGGAATTCTTTTTATTATACACCCCCGTCTTAAAAAGAAAATGGGATTTTATCGAAATTTTTAAGTCAGAAAAAAAAAATAAGAATCCTAGCAAAAAATAAAAGGTTAAATCTTTCAAAATCTCTTTCAAAATCAATAGAAATTTACAAGTTATCAATAGCTTTGATTAAGAAAGAGGCATAGAATTCTTAAAGAGTTTAAAAACTTAGTTTACTATTGAAGAGACTTTATTATGAATCAATGTCAATCATGTACATTGTTTCATGCAATATTCAAACTATGTATTCCCTGGGCTAGCAACTTTTCTAGAAACGTAGTCCCCAAAATCTATCTATCCACGGTACGAAAGTGATGTTAGTTGCCTAATCTAAGGGTAAATTGGAACGAGTTTTACTTAATGATATTGAGGAAAGTTTAACTTTTTTTTGAATCAGATCAGCCCAATTAGGAAATGGCAAAGAATATTTTTAACTAATAATAATAGCCCTTATTCCTCAACAATGACCAGATGTGAAACTTGCCCCTGAACTGGTATGGATTTGTGTACTTTGATGCAAGTTGATGCAAGTTTCTAAGCCGCAGACCTAGAACTGTGGTGAAAAAAAGACACTCATGGGTTTATTGATTGAAAAAAGAATTTAAAAATTCTTTAGCTTGTGAGTTCGGTTTGTTTCAATGTAAGATCATCTTAAATGGCATTGGCCAGGTAGGTTGATAATTAATAACCTGATTTATGATAAGAAAAGCCGCATTGGTTTCGCGTAGGTGAATTTGCAGCCTAATTCTAGACCGCTTACTAGACGTAGGCAACTATTTCAAATCAACAAGTTGTGTTATTTCATATGATCTCGAGGATCATATTTGACTAAGGATGGATTCGTGCTACAAACTTTAATATTGCTACCTATAATCAGATAAGTTGGCCCAAAAAGTGGGGCAACAATCAAACTAAAGCTCAAAGAGATTGTCACCCTCTGAAACAATAGCCTAGGGTCCATTCTAGATAAATTAGTAAATTATAACATCTAGGCCAAGGCCTGAAAACCCAATTATAAATCTGCGGTTGGCTCCTAAACTTAAACTATAAGATCATCCTGTATAATGACAGTGAGAATTACAACTAACTTTAATTTACGAGACTGATAAGGAATGACCGAGTGTCTATGCCATTCGGTCAAAGTTAATGTTTACCTAAATACAAGGAAGGAAAATGGATTTAGTTTTTCAAGACAATTTCATTATAAAGTTTAGGAAAGTTTCAGATTAATGTAAAGATTAATTTCAGGATAGCAATTGCTGGGTACCTGAAATTCCGTCAGGTTGTAAGGATGTACCAGCAGCGTACTAAGAGTATATCAGGGATATATTAATCGTGCTAATGAGGTTTCCATAGGGTTAATTGGACTGTTCCAAATAAAATAAAACTCAAAGATCCAAGTTTACGGCATTAAGACCTTTACTCCGCATCGAACTATCGTAATCGCATCGCGAAAACTCTATCCATACTATCACTTACTATCATGTCTTCACCGGCACAACCATCGGTAGTCAGTTATAGGGGAAACGAAGATGGAGAAGATGAAAATGTTAATTCCCTACAAAATTTCGTATCGTCATATAAAAGAGCCCAATCGTTTTCAGGATCAAATGACTTATCTTCCTTGCAGGGAATATCGGACGAAATGGCCGTTTTAGATGAAGAAACTTCATTATTAGCCCCCAATTTGGATCACAGAAGAGATAGTATAAAGTCCATTAAGTCCTTGATCAATAAACATTCAACTGTATACCAAACCATTTTCAATTCCATCAACATCTTAATTGGTATAGCATTATTAGCATTACCTTACGCTTTCAAAAGTACGGGGATTTGGTTAGGAAGTGTATTGTTGTTAGGCTGTTATTTGCTTACTATGGAAACCGCTAAAATATTAGGTCAGATTATCAAAAAGCATCCTGAGTTAACTACTTATGCTAGCATTGGTGGGTACTGTGGAGGAAAGAAATTTGAGATCTTTATCACGATTATATTCTTGTTTGATATTGCTGGAAGTTCTATAATATTGACACTTTTGTTCAGTGATACATTCGGCGATTTATTTCATTTTTCGAAAATTTTCTTCAAGGTGGTTATTGTTCTCATAGCATTTGGGTTGTCTTTCTTGCCATTGAACGTTTTATCGAGTATTTCATTGATGGGAGTTCTCGGTACATTCTCATTACTTTTAATGATTGCTTTCTGTGGTTTATCAACATCTTCACAACCTGGCTCCCTTTTATCACCAATGACCATTCCTTATTACCCTGCATCATTTATTGATGTTGTTAAAGTTTTAGGAATGTTTATGGCCCCTTGGGGTGGTCATCCAGTATTCCCTCAGTTATATGAAGATATGAGACATCCTCATAAATATCCTCATGCTTGTAATGTGTCATTCGGACTAACATTCTTGATTGATTTTTTGATTGCTATAATTGGTCTTTTAATGTATTCCGATACTTTGGAGGATTCTATAGTTAAGAACCTTATAAATAGTCCCCTCACTCCAAATGCTATAAAGATCATTATTACAGTTATATTAGGGATACTACCTGTTCTGAAAATGCCATTAACCGTCAAACCAGTCGTGAGTACATTTGAAGCTCAAGTGGTTCAAGTTTTTGGCAGATCAAGAGCTCATATGGCCCCGTTATTAATCAGAATATGTTACTCAGTATTTTTACTAACCATATCTTTATTGGTAGAATCCTTTGGTAAGGTTGTATCGTTCCTTGGAGCAGCTATATGTTTTTCCCTTTGTATTATATTACCATTTTATTTCAAGTTGATTGTTTTCAAGGACAGGTTGAGTGTTTGGCAGAGGTTTTGGTTATGGGTGGGGGTCATAGTTGGAAGTGTGGGAGCATTCTTAGGGACGGTGGGGGTATTCTTGAATGACCCTTAAGTAGAAATAAGAGAACTTAAAAGCACTAAACCTTTCAATAAGAGATAAAAAGAGATTGCGACCTAATACAGTACAGTGTACATCGGGTAGAGCCAGATTATATATTAATATGAAACCAGTTCATCAATCTAACATTACTCTATTCTCTCCTATTTTATTGTCCTATTACTTTTTCTTTCTCTCTACAACGTTTGGATAAAAGTACCCATCATTTTGGGATTTGGCTAAATATTGCGCCATTACTTGAGATCCACTAATTGAGTTTCTAGTATTTGGAGTTGGTGGTCCGTCATAAAAGTACCTTGGAGCATGGCCATTTGGAATAAATTGCGGCGCCATAGGTGATGGTGGATAAAATGGTACATATCCGAATTGTCCAACTTGTGGTGACATAATCATTGGTGATGCCATGTAAGGACTTGGTGCTGAATACCCTGGTTGATATCCATATTGAGGTTGAGGATATTGGGCAAATTGTGGATGTGGAGGATGATGGTGTTGGTGTTGATGTTTATACTTGTTTAATGATATATTTGAGTTGGTTCTTTTATTCCTTATAGGTATAAAAGGATCAGAAGAATTAACAAGATTGTTGTAAAACTTCTTTTTATGTACATCATTAGAATTATTGGCAGTAGTTGATGAAGTATCATCAGATCCAATTATAACGGAATTATCATCATTTTCATTATCACCACTATCTTTTGAGTCTTTGAAGTTGTCAGTTGATTCATTAAGTGTTTTTAATTGCTGACTTTTTACACCATTTTTAGTTGAGCCATTAGATTCATGAATAGTACCATTGGATTCGTAACTAGTACCATTAGACTCATGACTTCCATTTAATTCTCCATTCAAAGTGCCGTTTGGTCCAACATTTGAAGTTCCATTCTCATTCAAACTCTTTCCTTTCAATGTGCTATTATCATACTCTTCCTCTTCTTTATTATCATCTTCCTTTATAATACCAAAAACTAAAGCAGCTTCGTCGGTAATTTCTTCTTTTTCTTCCTCTTCTTTCTTATCCTTTTCCTTAAAACTCTTATCAAAATATATCTTTTGTCTATACTTACCTGCCTTCTTTTTAAAACTATATTTTGGAGGATTACCACATCTGTCTTTACCAAAACTGATTTTAAAATCTTTATATTTATCATAGAATCCTGGATTTTTGGTCAATTCATTCAATTTCGTACTATTCTTCAAATCAAATAATTCAACTAACTTGATAGCATCAATTATGTGACAGAAATTCAAGAATGCACAATCATTATTGTGGTAAAAATTGATCTGTTCTAAATCACCAAATGCTTGGAAATCATTACGTAATTCTTCTGAATTTGGAATTATTGGCTTTGGTCCTGAATTATCACCATTTTTAACCAATTTTATCCCTATATAAACATTTCTTGAAGCGCCCGCCGTAACTGCTAATGAAATTTCTCTATTTAAAGGTCCAGAATGGGTTTTAGCCCATCCTACATTTATATCATAACCGTGAATTATGAGTTGATGTAAAACTTGATGATTCATAAAGAATTTTAATGCAACGTTAGCATCAATAAATGTTATAAAACAATTACGTTTATCAGGATAATATTTGATTGACTCGATTAAACCACCAGCTCTCACGTTATTAGCAATCTCTTCAATGGTTGATTGGGGATGAATATTACCGAGATAAATGGTACGATTGCCAACATTGTATGGGTCAGGGTTATAATTCATACCACCATAATAATAATCATCCATTCCTGAAAGATTACTAGCACTATTTATATGAGGTAACTGAGTTAAAGGTGGAGGGATTGGTCTTGTAAAATGTAAAGGTTGAGGGTTTGGAGTTAACTGACTTAATTGTGGTGAGACTTGATAATCATTACTTTCTTCATCAAGACTTGATAATTCATTAGTTAAATTGTAATCCAATACTCCGTTATTTTCATTCAACATCTCATTATCAGGACTTGGACTTGATGATGTAGATGCGGTGTCTATTAAAGTTTTATCACAACGGTCTCTTATGAATTTACAAGATATGACCAAGAAATCATCATCAATCAATTCATCATTGAGTAATTTTTCATTATTGGCTTGAATGAGTTTATTGAAGTATTCATAGATCTTAATCGATGAATCGATCGATAAGAAATGAACTTGGTTGTTGGAAAAATGTTCAAAATCAATTGATAATTTGAAAAATTGATTGAGAAGAAATTCCTTCTCCAGATCACCATCAGCAGACTCTGACTCAGAATCTTTTTCAACATCACCGGCCTTTTCAAAATACTTGAATCCAAACTCTAAACTTCTGGTGGCATTAAACTCATTTATATAATTCAACGTCTTCAATTTGATTAAATCTTTACGTTGATTAACTTTATTATCATTTAATTGAATTTTCAACTGAGGACTGTCCAAATTAAGTTTAAGCTTATTTAAATTGATAGTATTGTTATATTTAAGATAAAAGTTTATGGATATCTTACTATTGATAAAAGAAATGAAACATATTTTAGAATCATCATTACCACTAGTACTACCATTAGCATTTCTATTTTTAGAAATGATCTTACAATATTCAATAGGACCAAAATCAATAAAATTTAATAACTGTTGAATCTTTAAATCTTTATTGAGGTTCTTTATAATCACCGTTCTTGAAATATTCAATTGATTAAGAGTACTATCATTGTTGTTGGTGGTAGTCAAATGAGGATTACTATTAATGTTTGGTGAATATAATCCTGGAGCTGGTCCCATAGGAAATAATTGAGGAGAATTAATTAAATTTGATGGTAAATATTCCATAGCCATTGGTGTCATTGGAATTGATTGATATTCTCCTTCATCAAATTCTCTATAAGGTACTGAAAAATATGACATTCTTGACGGTTTTTCTACTTGTCGACGTTCTTATTTGATAACTTAATAACTGTTCTTAACTTTTAATAATGTTTCAACCTATAATATTACTATTATCGTCTATTCCTTCTATCACTAACTTTATCAATCCTACACCTACCCAATACTTTACGAAATTAAAAAAAAGGTTACCCTACGAAACTAAAATAAAACCGAAATTTATAACCAACTAAAGTTAATCTAATATATGTACTAACTTAACACGATTGTAGGATTAATTTCTAATCTTTATAAAGATTTCTAATAACAAAAGCGATTGTAAACGTTAGTGGTTAGGGAAAAATTTTCAGGGCGTTCTCAAATTTAAACACGAAACTCAACACGACCTTATGAAACCTATAAACGTGAGGCCATAAAAAGGAGATAATTTACGATATTTGTTCCGTAACAAATTTTATACCAATTTCACTTATCAGATTAAAGTGTTTACCTAGAGTATATATTAGAGATTGTACAGTGTTTTAGTTCACATGTTAAATGAGTTATTTTGATCAAGGTTTTAGCTTAGAGGAGTGAATAGTGGAGTAACAATAGTCTCACAAGAATTTCATTATAACATTACCCCGATGATATTCACCAATAGTTTCAGTGAGGTTGAAGCTCTCGGTACAATTCAATACATAGACTAAACTCTAATCTAAAATTAGACCCTAGATTAAGTAAACTCATTACGTAGCAAGTTAAACCTGAAACTGAAAATCCACCTGAGCCCTTTGAAACACCTCATGGAAAAATTCCTTTTTTAGTAATATTTTAGGGATTGTCCTAGTCCGCCCAAAAGTTGCCTAATGCTACAAATACCGATACATAACAATAACCCGAGAAGCACTGCAATGACATCTATGTAAATAATGTAAAAAACTACGGCTTTATAGACGTTGTTGCTGTTATATGATATGGCAATATCATTAATCAATTAGTATTAAGACCCTTGAACGTGTGGTAACCAATGCGGCGATTTTAATTCTCTTGTGGTGTACGTAACTCAGTTATCAATTCCGCTAATATTACGTGTTAGTAACAATTTGTTGGTGACCATTCATTGTTTTTATTGTATTGTAATGTCTTGGCCATTGGTAATGTGTTGAATATAAGTAACACGTATATGGTTGTTATACGTGCTATTTACGTTATTTGCGTAATTATCAATTTGAGTTCATTGTTATGTTTCTCGGGTTATTGTTGCGTATATGTATGTGTAGCAACGGAAAAGTTTATCGAGGTCTAGAATAGGTTACATTTGGTGGTAACGCCGGTCTTTACAGGCCGCATGATAGTCATAGGCTGTTTCTCTATGCAAACACTACGGCCATTATCATGGCATTACCAAGGTGCCTTTGAAACTTGTTGAGACACTATTACACTCTATTAGTCTCAGACACTAATCCTGCATCAACTTGTATTATTAATTCTGAAGAAAGACATCCTGATACTTTATGCTTGAAATGTCTTATATAATGGGAACAGAACTTTTTGTCTGAAAAGACATTGTCACATTTGGGGCATTGAAGATCTCAACCACGGCTTATTGAACTCGTATATTTCTTAGTACAGATGTTTCAATTTGTTCTTAGAGACAAAATTAATGGGAAACTCAGATTCCATCTGTGACAAGCCGAACGCCACAGGAGGAGGTGATGGAAAAGTCTAAATGTTAACGATAGAAATCCTTCATTGTAGAATAATGGAATAGACGTTGTGCTTCTTGGATTTGCAACCAACGAAAAGACATTCTAAACTGTGAGTTGTTTTGACTAACTCAAAGGCTCTATGTAGGGAATTATTGAATATAAACCTTCAGGCTTAAACATTCGGTGTTCATTTTACCTTAATTGCCTGCTAGACCCTCTGAATATCCTTTAAATCATACAAAGTAGTTTATGTCTAAAGAAGACAATAACTTGTCAAAACTTCATAAAATAAATTTTTGCTTATATTATAACTTATTCTACTAGGAATTGCATCTAGATATGGTAGACCAAGGCTAAAAATAATTTTTCAGCCGTGTTATCAATATTGGTGATTTTTCACGTAGGAAATTTAAAGATACAATAGGCTTATAGACGATATACCTTCAATCAGTATAAGCCAATGTTTAAATTCGACTTAGACATAACAACTTTGATTCAAAAAAAAAGTGTATTATTAACTCAGTTCCATTGCCATTCACCGTCATAGAGATTCATGGGTTTGATGAACAATGGGGGAAGATTCTGAAGTACTTCAACCTGATGTACCAGTATTTGAATAATCCAGATTTGATGATATCTCTACTTGTGACCTAGAAACCAACTCCTTAGAGACATGAAGCTTGACAACGCTTTCATTAGGTAAAGACGTGGCTAATTGATTGATTATGATATAGCACAATTACAGCCCTGTTTAGAAGAAAGTAATCACGAGGAATTGAAAACTAATAGAGATGATACAGAAATCATGTGGGATAAAAACATCTGTCAATCAATCAATGAAATTGATGCCTTTATCTTACGAATGGAACATAATAGAACGTAAATAGTAAATGATTTCAGATTATGTAATCAGGTGATACCAAAAGCGTTTCTCATTAAAATTAACTAAACACAACCTTTTTTGACCGATTGAAACTACCATATCATCAATTACCATACCGTCCAGTGTTCCTCCACTACCAACTCTTCACCTCCACGTCATTCAAGGTCATTATTGTTAGTTCGTCGTCAGCAAAACAACGTGCCGCAACCGATCGCACTCGACAAAAGGGAGAAGAGACAAAAAATTTTTCAAAACAAATCAAGCAATGGCTCAAGAAGTTCCTACATTTAAATTAGTTTTAGTCGGTGATGGTGGTACTGGTAAAACCACCTTCGTTAAAAGACATTTAACTGGTGAATTCGAAAAAAAATATATTGCCACCATTGGGGTTGAAGTCCATCCATTAGGATTCCATACTAATTATGGTGAATTGAAATTCGATGTTTGGGATACTGCTGGTCAAGAAAAATTTGGTGGTTTAAGAGATGGTTATTATATCAATGGTCAATGTGGTATCATTATGTTTGATGTTACTTCAAGAATCACTTATAAAAATGTTCCAAATTGGCATAGAGATTTAGTTAGAGTTTGTGAAAATATTCCAGTTGTTTTATGTGGTAACAAAGTTGATGTTAAAGAAAGAAAAGTTAAAGCTAAAACTATCACTTTCCACAGAAAGAAGAACTTACAATATTACGATATCTCTGCTAAATCAAATTATAATTTCGAAAAACCTTTCCTTTGGTTAGCAAGAAAATTAGTTGGTAACCCTCAATTAGAATTCGTTGCTTCACCAGCTTTAGCACCACCTGAAGTTACTGTTGATAAGAGTTTGATGGAACAATATCAACAAGAAATGGAACAAGCTGCTGCTTTACCATTACCTGATGAAGATGATGCTGATTTATAAGTATAATTCGTATATAGGTAGTATATAGGAATTTATAATGATACAAAGCAATCAAATTAAATTTGATAATTTCGTCGCAATGGCGTTGAGTTTTGGTCATTCGTGATCAATGAACTTGACTTAAACTTCTAGAGGGACTTTTACAGATTAAGAGCACATACTTTTATCTATTGATCTATCATTATCATTATTCATAGCGCGTCCATAAGTGGCGAGTGATGTACCATTAACAGTACATAATTTATGAGATTTAATCCTCTGTAAACAAACTTAATCTTTATTCATTAATGCTAAAACCCCTTGCTTATCAGTTTCATTATGATAAACACTTGGTGGTGGATTCGGAAACCCTTTTAAGGTATTAGGAGGGGGCAATTTAAACTGTTTCATTCCTTCACCCATAACTGTGAACTTGCCTAATTCGAACCCTGGTGCATTACTAACCACGTCAACTAATTCAATGGACTTTTCATCATCTAATCCAAGTTCTTGAGCTTTTATCGTATAGTAATCACAGTAATGTTTGATATGATTTTTACCTTGAAGGTGACTTTTCCTCACACTTAAACGATCATGTGTTAGATACGATCTACAATATTCACAATAGAACCTCATAGATCCGTTTACTTTATATAAATATCAAATTCTCTTAACTATGGATTAATAGGTTAACTATGAGAATCAGTGTCTGTGAGCCAATAAAATTTTGACCGTTTCGCACCGAAAAATTTTCAGCATTCACAATGTTTAGACAAGTATGTATTGAATTGAATATGATGATAATTGAGGGTACAAAGGTGGAATTGATCAGTCAAACCCCATTAGAGGTCGATAAGAAGAATAGGTACTAGTGTTTCCAATTTTCCCGATGAAAAAATGTCAAATCGTCCACCCACAATCGTAAATCAAATACTAACAATAGATAATTTCAAAAAGATTATTCTCAGTTACTCCAGCCAGAGCTAACTTAGTCTCTGATTTATATATTCAACAAATCAAAGCATTCAAACCAACCCCATTAACTCCTAAAGAAATCGAATCAAGTGTCAAAGCTTTCAATTTACCATCAACCCCAGCCATTCCAAATGAAGAAATCAGCAGTGATTTATTGAATGAATATGAAAACAGTGAAGTTGAAGTCGAAACTGCTCCACAAGGTGTTAGTGTTGCTGCTGAAGAAGATTGGTTTGTTTTCGAACCAGAACAAGAATCTCATCATTAAGTTATGAGTAGAAAAGTATAGTTGACGTAAATATACGCATAGAGTAGTCTTTCCTATCTGAATAATTTCTGTCTGACAAGGCCATTGTGGATAATCTTCGAGTGTTTTTATAGCGTTCTATGGAAACCTTCTCTCTCACTAAAGTTCTGTATTAAAAGTGTGATTTTCACGGAAAAGCATTAATCCAGATATTCCAGAAAAGTATCAGGAGATACACTAAGAGTCTTTGAATATTTTATCAGGTAAAACTAAAACACAATAGGTGCCAATGCTGTCATATCAGGCAAAGTTTAACTAACTTCTTAGTACATAGTCTTATCTACCCCACAGTAAATAATACTGTATACGCAAAATACTCAGTGTTTAGTTTAACAGACTCAAACGAAAGGTGTTCTGAAGGAATTCACCCTCTATTCATTGTCTAGAGTAACATGTTTAATGGCTACCCAAACCAAGGAATCTAGTTACTTATATTCAACAACTCAAGTACTCTCACATTATATACCAAACTGTGAGATAAGATCGAGAAATAAACAACGCGATGCCATATTTAAATAAAGATACAATAATAAATGCATCTAAGACCATAAATGATATTTTGATATCCCGTGACTATATAGACCAACCACTTCTATTCAACACCATAAACTTTGACCAATTAAAAGTCGGACAACCTCAAGAGATCCCCGAATTGGAAATAACAGAACCACTATACAATAATGATAAAAACATTATAAACCTAGTACATGGATTGGTACAGAATATTGATAAGAATAAAGACCAAAGCTCAACATTTAATAAACTTTTAGTACGTAAGGAAGATCACATCAAAGATCTAGAATCAAAAAATGAACAATTGTTGAATAAACTTGAAAAATTAGAATCAAGACTTAATCAAGTAAAGGTTGATAATGATTATTTAACTAAACAGAATACTCATCTTGAAAACACTAATAAATTACAGCAAGTAGAACTTGGCAAGTTAAAGAATTGGAACCTGGATATAAACCAAAAGTATAAACTAGAAATCAAAAGGAAGAATTTGGAAATTGATAACTTCAAAAATCAATTGATTGATAAGAAAACTCCAAGGACATCAATAACATTTGGCATTAGACGTGATACTAGGAATGAAGGAATCAAATCAGACACTGAGGAATTGAACTCAAATATAATCTTGAATAATAATCCTATAATCAATAATGGATATAACAGTGAAGTTGACACTGAATTAATGGTACCTATCTTGAATAATGAATATGAAAAAATTGTAATAGATTTAACCAACTTGATAGATAATTTAGTACAGGAGAATGGGAAGTTTAATAATTTTTTCAAACAATTGACTCAATATTTTATGTCCCTAAACAATCAATTACATATAGGTGATAATGAAATATTAAACCCTTCAGAATTTATAAATTTGAATTTTGAAAAAATTGATTTGAATGAGATTGAAAACTTTGAATACTTAGTTAATCCTTTTTTGAATAGTGTTTATAAGAATTATCATTATTTGAAGGGTTTGATAGAACGGGAGGATAATGAGGATGTTGATAAATTGAAAGATGAATTGAAGTTGGTAAAGAAAAACTGGGAAAGTGCCATGAAGACTTTGGATGATTGGAAGGCATCTAGCCGAAGCTAAAGGCGAATGCTTTGGCCACCTTACTATCCCCATAAGTAGCTTCTACTAGCAACCATCTAGCAAATTGTCTAGCAACATGTATAATAATTACTTAGATAAAACTGTAGTTTCCAAACTAATACACCTTAAAGGAATCTCTTTTATCAACTCCTCATCATTATTTCTGACTTTTAAACAAAAGGCTTCATCTATTTTTTCAATATAAGTATTCAAGATAATTCCATAACAATAGACCATATCATCTTTAATAAAGAATCTCACAGTACGTAATAAATCACCCGGTTTAAGAGACTCATATTTCTTAACTACAACAACAATGCCACCGACTATAATCTTATTATCCAGATAACAATCATTGACTACTTTGATAGTTGATTTATTCAATTGTTGTAACATTAAAGTTTTATTCATACTATCAAAATCATTAGTATTTAATGATGAGTTCGTGATATCGTTGTCAATATTTAGGTCGTTAAGTTCGCTTGAATTCTTAAATTCATTTTCTTTAGGCACACGTTCTTCCTTGTTCGATGCTTGTACACACATGTCTTTTCCAGACCCAGTATACCTTGAAGCCAAATAAGTACTCTCAATACTTTTAACCGCTTCCATAGATTGACCCATTTCTAAATCAATTCCTTTATATAGTTCATGGAATGTATACTCTGTATCATTAACCAAAAACAAGCAACAACAGAAAACATATGCTAATAGTATAATCAGGAAGAGGGTGGTGAATCCAAGGATGGTTGCAATAATAATAATTGTTGACAGCATATGTGATATATCACTTTTACTTTATACGAGAAATAAAGAGGGATTTAGAATATTGGCGCCTATATATACAAATTCTATCAAGCCAGGAATGCAACAGATATACACCCCTAACACACCCCTAACACACCCCTAACACACAACCCAATACTGTGTTCACTTATCACGACTACTTGATATAAGTTGATCCATATCATCTTCAATATCGACCAATACTGGGTGGTCTCCGTCATCTTCTTCACCATCTTCGTCTTCATCCTTCTTGTATTTCCTCATACTCTTTTTCTTTTTATTCTGTTTACTCTTCACTTTCTTCTGTTGAATTATGCCTAACCTTGAGGTTTCAGGGTTACTCATAAACTGTAGTTTTTCTGCTAACAATTGTCTTGCTCTTTTTCTATTTTGTTCCTGAGACCGAGTCAGCTGGTTAGTAACAACAATGCCTGTAGGCAAATGTTTGATTTGGACTTTACTATTAGTTTTGTTGATCTTTTGACCTCCTGGACCTCTGCCACCTTTTATAAACTTTTCTTCAATTTCATCTTCGTTTATTAGCCAGATCGGTCTTGGTGGTAATGGTTTAGCATACGGCCGGCAAAAAGTTATAGCATGGAATGGGTGACTTAGTGGCGGTTTAAATGAAGGGTGTGTGATGTGTCGTATTAAACCTGAAGGAATTAATTGTTTCATATTAGGACGACTGCGAAATTTATTCAGCTGAGGTAACTGGACAGAATACTCAATACAATGGCGTTACAGTTGGCGGTTCTTAGAGTTGGCTCATGAGATCAAGATGATCGAAACATTAGGAGTAGCAGGTTTGGTTTCTGTCACATTTGATGTACCGGCAGCATTAATTGATAGCACTAACGGCTTCTGGATGTTCCGTACTATAGTTAATAAGGCATTCTAGTGATTTCCTATAGATGATATCTCTTTGGATCTTTCTTGTACAAGTAGTAGTATGATTCCCACAATGAGATTATCGGAGATCATCAATAAATATAAAGCTTACCTTGTTCCGTCAGTAAAAAATCAAAAAGGTTACCCGACCAAACGCGTTCAATTAACCCAAAGTAGAATATTAATTACACGTCTCGATTCTCATCTTCTCACGTACTCACCTTATTCAACTGAACGTTAAAGATGTCCTACGATAGACCAGAAACCTATAATGCCCCAGCATTAGGAGCAAGTGATGCAGTAGATGACAGTAATAACGAAATTCTTAAATCCTTCAAGTCATTCATTCTTGAATTCAGATTAAACAATCAGTTCATTTACAGAGACCAATTAAGAGAGAATTTACTTATTAAGAATTATTTCCTTAGAGTCAATAACGACCATTTAATTGGATTCAACGAAGAATTAAATAAAAAGTTACATGATGCTCCAACTGAAATGATTCCTATTTTTGAAAATGCCATAACTGATATTGGTAAGAGAATCGCTTATTTATCAGCTAATGAAAATGATTTACCAACTAACTTCCCCCAATGTCAACTTATTCTTTATTCTATTGCTAACAAAACCTCAATAAGACATTTAGATAGTGAACATATTTCTAAAATCGTTAGAGTCAGTGGGATTATCATTAGTTCCTCAGTATTAAGTTCAAGACCCACTAAAGTTCAAATCATTTGTAGAAATTGTAAACACACCATGCAGTTAAATGTTAACCCTGGGTTTGGGAACTTACAATTACCTAAAAGATGTCAGGGATCTCATAATTTTGATGATACTTCAACTCAACCAAAATGTCCTCCTGAACCTTATACTATAGTTCATGACAAATCCAATTTTATTGATCAACAGATCTTGAAATTACAAGAAACTCCTGATATGGTCCCAGTTGGAGAAATGCCAAGAACTATTTTGTTGCAATCTGATAGGTACTTAACCAATCAAGTAGTTCCTGGTACTAGAGTTACAATTATTGGAATTTATTCGATTTTTGAAAATAGTAGAAAAGTCAAAAATGGTAATATTAATACGGTAGCATTACGTAATCCATACTTGAAAGTATTAGGAATTCAAAGTGATGTTGAAACCAATAACAATAACTTAATTTTCAGTGAACAAGAAGAAGAAGAGTTCATCAAATTGAGTAGGTTGCCTAATTTGTATGAAGTATTCTCCAATTCAATTGCTCCTTCTATTTATGGTAATCAAGATATTAAAAAGGCTATCACATGTTTACTCATGGGAGGATCTAAGAAGATTTTACCTGATAATATGAGATTAAGGGGTGATATCAACGTTTTGTTATTAGGGGACCCAGGTACTGCCAAATCCCAATTGTTAAAGTTTGTTGAAAAAATATCACCTATTTCAGTTTATACTTCCGGTAAAGGTTCATCAGCTGCTGGGTTGACCGCCTCAGTACAAAGAGATCCAATTACTAAAGATTTCTACTTGGAAGGTGGTGCTATGGTCTTAGCTGACGGTGGGGTTGTTTGTATTGATGAGTTTGATAAAATGAGAGATGAGGACAGAGTTGCCATTCATGAAGCAATGGAACAACAAACCATTTCCATAGCCAAAGCTGGGATTACTACCGTCTTAAATTCTAGAACTTCAGTGTTAGCAGCTGCTAATCCAATTTTCGGTAGGTATGATGATTTGAAATCACCAGGAGAAAATATTGATTTCCAATCCACGATCTTATCAAGATTTGATATGATTTTCATAGTCAAAGATGATCATAACGAAAATAGAGATATTTCCATTGCTCAGCATGTTATGAATGTTCATACTGGAAACTCCAATGCTAATACTAATACTGAAGAAGGAGAAATTCCTATTGAAACTATGAGAAGGTATATTCAATATTGTAAACACAAATGTGCACCAAGATTAACCCCTGAAGCTGCTGAAAGGTTATCATCACATTTCGTCGCTATTAGAAAGAAGTTGCAATTAAATGAAGCCGATATGAATGAAAGATCTTCTATTCCAATTACAGTACGTCAATTAGAAGCTATTATTCGTATCACTGAATCCTTGGCTAAGTTAGTATTATCACCAATTGCAACTGAAGAACACGTGGAAGAAGCTATCAGATTATTCACCGCTTCTACTATGAACGCTGTTGATCAAGGTGTTAATAATGGATTAGTAAGTAATAGTGAATTGAATAAGGAGATTGAGAAGGTTGAACAGGAGTTGAGAAGAAGATTACCAATGGGTTGGTCAGCTGCTTATAGGACTTTAAGAAGGGAATTGGTTGAAAGTGGTAAGGCTAGTGCAAATGCTTTGGATAAAGCATTGTTGATTTTAGAGAGACATGAGGTAATTAGATTTAGACACCAAAGGCAGAATATCTTAAGAGTGGGAGTATAATTGATTAACTTATCGAGTAAAACCAGATAAGTTTTAAGGTTACTCTAGACCTGTGATGTAGACCTGTGGTTATGTGTATTAGTGGATAGGATTGTTTGTATTGATAGTTATAGTATTCTGTACTTTTTTTCTCATTGTGTCTCTGTTCGTGGACTGAAGTGAAATTTTTTGGTTGAAGGTTTCGTGAAATCTCTGTTTGTGGTTTCCCAGTTCATGTTAACTGTTAAATTCTCAGTTATCTGTTTGTCTATGATTCCAGTCTCATCACTGAGAATTCTCACCTTCACTGCGTTCAGGTTGAGAATTGTTAAGGTGAGAATCTCATAATGTCCGACGAACTCAAATTCATTGGTCTAGGTGGATGTAATGAAGTTGGAAGATCATGTCACATCCTTGAATATAAGAATAAAGTCATCATGTTGGATGCCGGAGTCCATCCCGGTTTAACAGGGCTTAATTCCCTTCCCTTTTACGACGAATACGACCTTTCCAAAGTTGATGTTTTGTTAATAAGTCATTTCCATTTAGATCATGCTGCTTCGTTACCTTATGTAATGCAACATACAAACTTTAAAGGGAGAGTATTTATGACACATGCCACAAAAGCCATTTACCGTTGGTTATTGACTGATTTCGTTAGAGTTACATCACTAGCTAATAATGATAGTCAAAGTTCAACATCATCAAATTTATATACGGACGAAGATTTAATGAAGAGTTTTGATAAGATTGAAACCATAGATTTCCATTCCACAATTGAATTAGAAGGTATAAGGTTCACAGCGTTTCATGCTGGTCATGTTCTTGGAGCATGTATGTATTTAATCGAAGTTGGTGGTCTAAAGATCTTATTCACAGGAGATTATTCGAGAGAAGAAAACCGTCATTTACCCGTAGCTGAAATACCCACTATTAAGCCAGATGTATTGATAACAGAATCAACTTTCGGTACAGCTACTCATGAACCAAGATTAGATAAAGAACAAAGATTAACCAAATTGATTCATACTACTTTAACTAAAGGTGGTAGAGTTTTGATGCCAGTGTTTGCGTTAGGTACGGCCCAAGAATTGTTATTGATTTTAGAAGATTATTGGAAGAATCATAAAGACTTACAGAAATTTGATATCTATTTCGCTAGTTCTTTGGCTCGTAAGTGTTTAGCAGTTTATCAGACTTATACGAATATTATGAATGATTCTATAAAGTCCATAACGTCATCTAAATCTCAATCGATAAGGAACCCATTCAATTTCAGGTATATAAAGACACTTAAATCTCTTGATAAGTTTCATGATTTTGGTCCTTCAATTGTTATTGCCAGTCCCGGGATGTTACAAAGTGGGATATCACGTAATTTATTAGAGAAATGGGCACCTGATCCTAAGAATATGGTACTCATGACTGGTTATTCCGTTGAAGGAACTATGGCCAAAGACTTATTAGTGTCACCACCAACTATTCCATCCATCAACAACCCTGATATGACGATTCCAAGACGTTTAAGTATTGAAGAAATCTCCTTTGCTGCACATGTAGACTTCTTACAGAATAGCGAGTTCATCAATGAGATCAATGCTTCCAGTATTATATTAGTGCATGGTGATTCTATTCCTATGGGGAGATTAAAGTCGGCCTTATTGAGTAAGTATAGTCATCGTAGAGGAAGTGAACAAGAGGTTAGAGTTTATAACCCAAAGAATGGTGATGTTTTAGGTATTGAGATCAAAGGTCTTAAAGTCGCCCGAGTTTTAGGATCTTTGGCTGAAGAACAGATTCAAAAGTTAAAGACAGAAGTTGAGAGAAATGTCGAAGAAATCAAGATCAAGGAAGTAGAGACCACCACCAAAGTCAAAGAAGAACCAAAGGAGTCCTCAGAAGTCAAGAAAGAGTCCTCAGACATAAAGAAAGAGCCTTCAGAAGTCAAAAAAGAAGACGACATGGATCAAGATACTGAAGTTAAACAAGAACCTGAAACCGAGCAACAACTTGTTTATACATCTAAAATACCTTTAAGCGGGGTCATAGTCTCCAAAGATTTTGATCTTAATGTTCTTCAACTTCAAGATCTTCATGAGTTCACTCAACTTTCCACATCTATTGTTAAATCCAAAATCGATCTTGTTATTAATTGTCATATATCACTTGTAGAATGGCATTTACAGCAGATGTTCGGGTACATTAACGTCGTCAATGATGATGATACCAATTGGGAGTGTATATTAATGGATTTAATCAGTGTATCGATTGATAAGCTGAATGGTGGTAAAGGGTTGAATGTTGTAGTTGAATGGATTAATGATACATTAATGGCAGATTCTTTAGCTGATAGCGTAATTGCTATTTTATATTCCATCGACTCATCACCAGCATCAGTCAAATTATCATCTAAACAACACGATCATGTTCATATCAAAGAAGAAAATAGTGACGAACTAATGGAAGATTCTCAAGATACAAATTCTGATGTATCTGAAAGAATTCATCATATCACTAGACTTTTAAAAGCCCAATTCGGTGAATCATTTGAATCTAATGGTGCTGATGGTAAGATTAACTTTGGTAAGAATCAAGCTACCATAGATTATAATAATTTGGTAGTAGAATGTAACAGTAAAGTTTTAAAGGATAGAATCGAAAATATTATAAAGAGGGGATGTAATTTAGCAGCTCCTTTAAACCAATATCGTAAGGCATAAATAAGAGCTCCTTTAAACCAATATCGTAAGGAACAAATAGGAGCTCCTTCAAATCAATATCGTAAGACCTAAATAGGAATGTATATATAGTGTTCAATTTCTCTGAGTCTCTTTTCTCTGAGTTGTATCTCCTTGGGTCTAGTTGTGTTCATCCCTGTTTTAGGTTCTCTGCCTGCTATACATACCAACATCTCTCGCGCTCATTACCAACCTCTGCGACATGGAAGAAGTAGCTAACTTAGAGTATGTATCACATTCCACCAAATCCCAACCATTACTAACAATTAGGTCATTATTAAACGCACCGGCTCCAGTACCAGTAGCGGGAACTAAAAGATCAACTACAGGCCCACTATCTTTATTGGAAGATGCCGTAAGAGATAAAGCTCCAATTGTGGTATCTTGTAGAAATAATCATAAATTAGTCGGTAGAGTCATTGCATATGATCACCATTGTAACATGATACTTGAAGGGGTTAAAGATTTATGGAACGAAACCAAGAAGGATAACAAAGGTAAAATTATCAAGACTTTACCAAGGGAAAGATATATACATAAGATGTTTTTAAGAGGTGATGGTGTAATCATTGTATTGAGAGCGTAGACTTGTGTGGTTATATCTGGTGATTGCTGAGTTATGAGGAGTGATATATGTGGAAAGGGTGCAGAAGGTATGCAGAAGGTATGTAGAAATTAGCCGTGTAGAATAAGTATTGTTGATTTCGCATCTCATTCTATACATCTCAACCGCCTAGTGGTACACTGTATTTATAATCACAGAAAACAGTAGACACAAATACCAGAAAAGTTGGACAAAAGAATGGAAGTAACAGATCCTGATTTTTATAATAAACGTGACTTGTTGTTATTATTACAACTTTTATACGATGAAAATTTAATAGAACCATCTGCCGTACATTCAAAGAATCAAAAGGTAAAAGATGTAAATATACGATGGTATGAACATAAAAGTACAAAATTATCCATAGAACAAGGAATTGATATAAGAAGGTTAAGTATCGATGAATTTGTCAAGTTATATGAAAATGTTTTGGAGAAGTATGAGTGCAATAATACAACAGATGCTGCTAATGCGGTTTATAGTGAAAGGATCAAGGAGTTGGAAAGCAAGCTAGAGGGAAGTCAGGAGGAATTCAATAAACTTATAAATGCCTAGTCACCAAATTCGTGAATAACGTGGAAGAATTGGTAGTTGGTCCTGAAAGTTAATAACCTGAAGAAAATAAGGCCCATTTCCAGTGCCAGACTCATAATAGCTTATACTTCTGTGTAGATATAAGAATAGATAGTAGAGTTCATTACAATATTTCCAGAGTCAATAGCTCCAATACCTCTTGTTTCTATTAGTCCTATATACACTTAGGATCTCAGTGCAGTACACTACTCTTGTAACGGCCTGTTCTCCACACGACTTTGATACACCTCGGAGTAATCGCAACCCCAGTTTTAATCAACATCATCTATTAACAAACCGTACATTTTATAAACACAAATTAACGATACATCAACAGTATGGCACTTGATAATAATTCATTTGCAGTATCGGCATTTAATGTTTATAAGAAGAACCGGTCACTTTTCCTTAATGCTTCATATATCATTTTAATTACGGCGGCATTCTCTGGAGCTACCAGTACCCAAACCAAATCATCCACAAAAGCTAAGAAAGATGAAAAAGAACTTGAGAAAATCAAAAGAAAGAAAATATCAAAAGAATCAGCCAGGAGGTTGTTAAAAGCTGCTGTTCCAAGTATTGCTGATAAAACTATAGTATACCTTACCACACATTTAGTATTACTTGTTATAAGAGCATTTTTGACTATTAAAGTAGCCAGTCTTGATGGTAAATTAGTTGGAGCTTTAGTTAGTAAGAAGTTAAAGAAATTTGGTCAATTATTAGCATTTTGGATGTTTTTAGGTATACCAGCTTCAGTTGTTAATTCTTTATTAAATTGGACTAAATCTAATTTACGTAAGCATCTTAGGATTAACATGACTAATAATTTAGTCGAAGATTATTTACCTGATAATTTAGATGCTAATTATTACAGTTTGATCCAGTTAAATGAAGAAAGTGAAAAGATTGACGACCCAGATCAAAGAATTTCAACTGATATCAGTAGATTAGCTGGTGCATTAGCTTCATTACCTGGACAATTATTAAAACCAACTCTAGATTTATTATTATGTGCTAAAGAGTTGGGTAAGAGTGGAGTTGGTAGTGGCGAAGGAACTATTGCTTTGGGATTAATTGCCCATTTTTCAACTATTATCTTAAGATTTTTTTCACCACCATTTGCTAAGTTAGCAAGTGAGAAAGCTGATTTAGAAGGTAAATTAAGATCAGCTCATTCTAAAATCGTTACTAATAATGAAGAAATTGCATTCTTAAGAGGCCATGATCGTGAATTGGATTATATTGATTATTGTTATTATCAATTAGAAAGATTCTTGAAGATGGAAATGTGGAAGAAAGCTGTTCATGAAATCGCCCAAACTTTCATTGTCAAATATTTCTGGGGTGCTGCTGGGTTGGTTTTATGTTCAGCTCCAGTATTTATTAATAAATACCTTGGAAAAGAACCTGATCCAAATGCATCAGGTGATTTCATTACTAATAGAAGATTATTATTAAGTGCAAGTGATTCTTTAGATAGATTGATTTATTCCAGAAGATACTTGTTACAAATTGTAGGACACGCTACTAGAGTTAGTGATTTCCAAGATGCTTTACATCAAATCAAACAAAGCAAGAAAAAAGGCAGCAAAGCTGATAACGTTTCATATGGAGATGAAATCACTTTTGATCATGTTGAATTAGTAACTCCTGCTAATGTAACATTAATTCCAGATTTGAACTTTTCTATTAAACACGGAAACCATTTATTGATTGCTGGTCCAAATGGGTCAGGAAAGTCATCATTATTCAGAATGTTAGGAGGATTGTGGCCTTGTAAGAATGGTAATATCACTATTCCTCATACCGAGAACATGTTCTATTTACCTCAAAGAGCTTATCTTTGTAGAGGTAATTTACGTGAACAAGTGATCTATCCACACACTTTTGAACAGTACAAAAACAACAAACACAAAAAGACTGATAAAGATTTATACGAAATTTTCCAAATTTTAAAATTAGATGACTTATTAATTGGTGAAAATCCATGGGAAGAAGTCAGAAATTGGAGTGAAGAATTATCAGTTGGTGCCCAACAAAGATTAGCTATGGCTAGGTTATATTACCATCAACCTAAATTTGCAGTCTTAGATGAATGTACTTCAGCTGTATCCCCAACTATGGAACAGTTCATGTACAAACATGCCCAAAGTTTAGGAATCTCATTATTATCAGTTGCTCATAGATCTGCATTATGGCATTTCCATAACTACTTATTGAAATTCGATGGTAAAGGTGGTTATTATTTCGGGGAATTGAATGCTGAAAAGAGATTGAAATTCGAAGAAGAAAGATTGAAGTTGGAAAAGAGTTTAAGAGATGTTGACAACTTGAAGGATAGATTACAGGAACTAGAAAGAGTTAGTAAATCACAACATATAAAGTATGAGAATTCACATAAGAGTTTAGTTCAATTGGGAAAAGATGCTGAAAAGAAAGCTGAAAAGGAAGCAGAAAAGAAAGATGGAAAGAAAGCCGAAAAAAAAGCAGAAAAGAAAGTTGAAAAAAGTCCATTATCCAAGGAAGAATTAGATGAAAAAATTGCTTTAACTCCTTCTGATCCATAAGTGTATAGTAAGGTTGATATTTATTACGCGAACTACTTCTAGTACCAAGACTCCTATATAGATCGTAATTAGCAATTTCTCATGTCAGAGTCTGATTTAAGTAGAACAGACAGTAGAAAGGATTGTAAAACAACAAGAATCCGTGCTTGTATGGAATCAGAAGGTTTATTACAAGGTTCAGTACAAGCTGAACCAATGACACAAACTGATTCACAAATTACACAAATAGAATCTGATAATATTTATAAACAAAGCTCAATTAACCCTTCTTCAACACCCTGTCCATGTCCAGGGTATGATTTGGGATCTAGTCAGAGTACTGGGATTACTATAGGTCAAGCCAGTGAAACTAATTCAGAGTTTAAAAACAGTGGCCGGGTAAATTCAAATATGATAGATCACAAACGCTTAGACCAAGCTGAAACTTATTTCCTTTCAAAGGAGTTGGATGTCAATGAAGAGATTGTGGAACTCCAAACCCTTATTCAATATATACGTAGCCAAACTGAAGGTGTTGCAAATCTGAAACTCGATGAATTTGATTGGGAAGGAGTTTACACTACTTACAATAAATTATTGAGTGACTTTATAACTGATACCAATCAAGCTAACAGTGAAATTGACCAGGTCCAAAAAGAACTCAAACAATGGCAACAAGTTTATTTTAAATCAGATCAACAAGAAGCTCTCTGGGGGTATGTATCAATTGCTTATTGAAAGTTTTAATAAGTTGAAAAGTTCTTGACAGAAATTACTAACAGTAGAATCGAGGATTGTCTAACTATGATTGATGATATATACGAGAATGTGTCAAAATATAGACAAGGTATTAATGATTTAAGTAACTTATGATGTATCACTAGACCTTAGTCTCAGTGAGAAGAGTTGAGAATAGTGACATCTGAGAAGAGATGTACCTACGTTATGGTACTCGTACGAAAATACTAAAATTTAGTAGCTACCGTTTATTAAGTACTACGAATAGTACACCAAGCACTAGCCTTCCACAAAATATAATGCTATGTTCAATAGGAAATCCAGAACCTGAATTTAATAACTCCAGACACAATGTGGGCCATTTAATGTTAGATCAACTTGTACCCCATTTGGATTTCAAACCGTTTAATAAACATAGAAATATATTCAAAGGGGTGTACAGTGTTTCCAATAATCCAGACTATAAGAATCTTTTCCTCCTCAAATCTAATGAAACATTTATGAATATTCAAGGTGAACCAGTAAAACGAAATTGGACCCAATTCTCTAAGGTCCAACCTAATCCTAACTTAGTAGTGATTCATGATGATATGCAGTTACCACTAGGAAAGATTCAAGTACGATTGAAAGGTTCTAGTGCAAGAGGACATAATGGGTTAAGATCAATAGATGATGTTTTAGGGAAGACCTATACAAAGATAAGTATTGGTATAGGAAAACCACCAAATAAATTTGTAAGTGATTACGTCTTGGCCAAATTCAAAAGAACTGAAATGGAAGTTTTACAGTATGATGTATTGAATGAAGTTTTAGAAGTTGTCAAGGCTATGGTAAGAGGGGAATATATAACCAAGCTGATGTAAATAGTGTATACATAGATTAAATAGTGTGTATTGGCAATAAGACTACAAGGTTCAATACCTTCATTCTATGTCCATATTACTAATATGGTTCAAGGTGACTCAATCTGACTCACTTACTAGTCACTACCTCACATTGACCTCACATCAGACTGACTCTCGTACATCGTATCATTCGCGTTAGGCAATGGAGTTTAAATTAAACATAACAGCAGAAAGATCCGTAGTAAGAGAATCTTTAAAAGGTATGTACTCATGTAAGCATCCACGTTGTGGCATTGTTCATATTGTATTGTTTTACTAACCTCAGGAATAATATGGTCGATATTCTTTCAAAGATTATTCGGACCAATAACTCCAGGTGTTAATGAATTTCTTAATATTCCTTACCCCATAGCAGTAGACCAAAGTGAATTGGATGAATTGATAGATGAGAAGATTAATGAAATCATTAAGCGAGATTTTGATAATGCTGGCGTTGTCAATGATAAATTTAAAGTGAGTAAGTTAAGAATCGAATTCTATGATAGAAAGACTAATAAGAAATCCAGCTGGTTTGGTCAAAAGGATGAAGATTTGAAGCTATGGGAATTATGGGATATTTATATCAAATGTTTGCCTATAAACAGTTCGAATTCCAATACGGTCACGTCTAATATGACATCGAGTACAACAGTAACTGGTGGTAGTAAACAGGAGGATAATATAGATATATCGATAAAATCATTTGAGGAGGCATTGGGGCAGATCATTGACAACGTGGATGATAATAAGGATCACATACCTCCTATAACGTCATTAGATAGTTCACCATTTCCGTATATTATTAATACGGGAGAGAAGGTAGAGGATGATAGTTGGGGAAAGTATATCAAGAAGATATTGGATTGATCAGGGAGGATCAACCAGAGTAAATTAATCAGAAGGAAGCGATAGTTAATCAATAGACTTCCGTTATTTAAGTTTATATGGCATATGGAGCTATGTACATCTAGCACATTTTCTTATTGTCTTTTCTTATCGTCTCTTTCCTAGTGCTTGTTCTTAGCACCTCTTGGGCATCTAGTACCATATTGTATTCAAATGGAATCAATGCATAGCTTCTATGTTCACCAAAGCTCAGGTTAACATTCAGATAGTTCTAAAGATTGGCACTATATAAACCCTCCTCTCCTCTAACAAGTATACACTCCTCTTGATAAACAACTTTCTCGAAAACCCCTAAATTCTCAGCAGTATCTAACACCGTCTCATCATAACTACCCGGTTGAAACCATAACCCCTTGATCACATCCTTAAACCCTTTAATCCCAGAAATCTGTTTCAATGTACTATCGGTAATATGAGGAGGAGTCAAAAACGAAACACTTAATCCATCCTTAGTACTCAATTTATGTTGGCCAATATCCTTATGGTCCAAAATCCCCTCAATGACCGTATTTAAGGATGCAATGACCTCTTGGCCTAAAATATCCTTAGCTTTAGGATTTATAGGAATCACAGGCAAATCGTGTTTGACATACCACGAAGTGATTTTAAACCCAAACTTGGCAGGATCATTCGATGCTCCTGAAACAGCGTATTGTCTGTTAGCTCCGAAGAACGATTTAATCTTTGGTTTCATTGACATTCTGTTGATTTGTTACTTTATTAGTAATGTTGCAATCAGATAAGTTATCGCACTTGCACAAGTTTCTCGCACTATCTCGTTATACTGTGATGCCTAGAGAGAAAAGAACAAAACCTTGTTCGAACTGTAAGAAGTCCAAGGTAAAGTGTGTATATACGGACTCCCTACCGTGTGAACGATGCATAAAGAATAATCAGAGTCAAAACTGTACGTTTGTACCGAAGTTGCCTACATTAAAGTTTAGTTATGATTATAAAGATGTGATGTTACCGCCATTAGGAAGGTCACCACCAGGAGGTAGTCAGTCTGTGGCCAGTCAAAGTTTACCACAGTCGTTACAGCAGCCTATATCACAACCTATTCAACAACCAATACCACAACTAGGCCAGTCTGGCAGTAGTTTACCTAACCCTAGTGAACATATAAGTCCTAACGCTCACTTAAATAACACACATAACATTCATGTAAATAGCATAACACCATCAATAACACCAGGCCCTATATCCACTTCTCCATGGCAATCACAAATGGAACACAAAATGAATTCTTTTGACGATAAACTCAATAATCTCGTAGAAGTTCTCACTTCTAATCAACAACAAATGATCCAAAAACAAGAATGGTACCAGCAACAGCTCACATCATTTAGACCAGAACTCGAACCACCGCCAAAGAAACACAAACCAAACTACGATGATTTCCGTAATACTATCCTAACACTCGACGAAGCCAAACAATTGTTCCAATTTTTTGATACTAATATAACTCCTCAATTATTTGGCTTTGAAATATCGAAAATGTCTGTGGACACTATATGGGAATCCTCACCAATACTCATATGTGCTATATGTACTATAGCATGTATGCATCATCCTAGCACTGTCTTATCGCTGAAACATCAACAACTTAGTGAATGTTTACAGAATTACTGTAGTAAGCTTTTATTCAAACGACCAACAAACGATTTAGATGGGTTCAATACAATCTTAGCTTTGATCTTCTGTAGTTTCTGGTTGTCTGATTCCCAGATGTTCACAGGTTTAGCCTTACAAATCGCTAAAGAGATTGGGTTAGATAGACCTAGTAAAAAATCAAAAACTGGACTTGGAAGCAAGGATAGATTGAAACTTTGGTACTTACTTTATGTTCTTGATGGGCAACAAAGTTTGACATATAATCGTCAACCTTTGGTTAATGGAAATGATTATTCCCTTCAACACAGTAGAAGTTTATTACTTGATAATAGTAAGCAAATAGAAGCGCCAGAAGAACCTAATGAATTGGAAGTAGCTACTTCTAAGGAGGTTTTAAATAATAGTTCATTGACATCATTCACAGACATGAGATTAGTATCACAAGTTGAATACAATCAAGCGTTAAATGAAGCATTTAATGGAAATGCCTGGGATCTACTTACACCCTCATCATTTGGAATACCATCAAAATCCAATCTTGAACTAGATAAATGGATGGTTTCATGGACGGTGCTTTTAGCACCAATGAATACGGCCGTATGGTCATCTAAATCTACATTGATTTACTATAACTTTGCTAAAATGCATATCAACTCTAAAGCAGTTCAGCTGTTAAGTGTGGAACAGGAGTTCCCAAGATTAGTAGAGTTAGATAGTATTAGTCTGGAAGAAGTTCAAGGTCCTCACAGACCACAACTGGCTAGTAGCCAATCAGATTGGGAAGAGGAAAGTGACGATGAGGAGTTCATTTCTAATAAAGGACTTATTAGTACTAATGATTTAGTTAATGAAGCTAATATTGCATATAACGCTGCCCTGACAGTACTTAACTTAGTACATAACGATAAGGACATTGTTAATAATTTGAAGTATGTTCCCGTACATGTCCATATCATGTTGTATTATGCTGCTTTGTTACTTTTAGGCAATGCTAACGATGATATAAAAAAAGCTATTGATAATTTGAAGACTGTATCGAAGTTAAGAAGTCTTTTGAAGGATAATTTTCCTATAGACAAAACGTTTGGGTCAAAGTTATTGAATAGTTTAGAGGAGTTGATTAATGAAAAGGCTCTGGTGTTGAAAACCAAGGTTGGTGATAGTGATTTGGACAAGAAAGAGAAGGATGAGGTTTTAGAGGAATTGACGGAGTTGAGGAACTTCAAGACGGGAATTGTAGAGGTAAGAAGTGTTAGTCCACCAATTTATGCCTGGCCAGGAGCTAATCATGGTCATCCATCACAAGAAATACCTGAGCGGTTGTGAGGGAATTTGTATTTATATGTATATTAATGAACCAGTTAAACTCTTCGCGTGTGTTGACAACATCTTTATTTATGCAACATCTTTCTTCCTTCGATAAAGTCTGGCCTATGACTCTATAATGAGAGAGTGAAGTATCTGATAATTTTACGGGACAATTAAAATCATAGGAAGGATTATTTGGCTGCGAAATTTAGCTTCGGGTCGAGATTATCACAAATGGTAGTAGGTTCACAGTAGAGGGGAGTAGCTCATGTAGCTCAATATCAGAGCCTCCCGTAGGGAAAAATTGGAAAAAGTTTTGAAAGTAATGCTGGGAAATTTCGTAACTAGAAGATTCTAAGGAACAAGAAAAAGCGGGGACGAAGTCGATGCGATTTAGTGATAAGAGGGCTTAAAACTTGAGCCGCATTTTGCAACAACCACAAATGGAATTTTTAAATGATTACTTAAAATTAGACTTAGATTGGGAAACCCTTAAACGTACTCCCCAGTGTATTAAACGAAAGTCTAAAGTAGGGCTGTTTACGTTTGACGAAGATTTTGATGTTCTCCACAAAGACCTTGGAATTTTAGAAGCAAGTTTGAAACTGATGATAAAGTATTATCAAATCAGTCGTACAGAGATTGTTGAACAAATGGAGATATCCAAAACCGTTGGCAGTATATTTGATCCACTATTTGATCCATATAATGATTTCACTCCAATTATGAGGGAAAAGTTGAAGGCTAAATCCCTAGATCAATTGACTGATTATTTTACTGTTGAACAAGAGCATCAATTTGCTAAAGAGTATAAGTACTGGAGTACCTCCAAGGCTTATGTTGATATTATCAACATTGTAGATGCTGTGTTAAGTCAAACAAGTGAACTGTATAAGGATTTAAACCAACTGAGTCAACAATTGTTAACTATTATTGAATCCATAAAAGCCAAGATTAAAGTGAGAAATAATTCTTTAGATGATTATGATGCTTTGTACAACACCTGGAATAGTTTAAATATCAAGTCCAAAGCAAGAGACCTATCAGTCAAAGAAACTCAACAATTGCATAGTTTAGAGAGAAAGTTGGAAACTTATAAAACCAATTATGATACAATTAATGAGCTATTCAAAAAGGAGTTACCTATATTCTTTAAGTTAGTCAATCAATTCTTTGAATCAATTGCTACTGTAATGTTCTACATTCAATTGAGCAATAGTTATCAAATAACTAAACATTTATGTAGGCTTCAGCATGATTTGGATTTCGATGCTAGTAATTTGAATAATGATCACCATATTAAATATTGCCAGTTTATCTTCCAGAAGGCTCAGGATTCTATTGATCAGTTAAGTATTCTGAAATTTAGAGATAGGTACTATACATTTGAAAAGACTGATGACTTCAAGGGTTTCTGTAGAAATCAAACAAGTGTTTCGAATCTTCACATTCCAACCTTGCCTACTATTGAAGAAGAACCCGAGAAGATTTATTGTAAAGTTTTGTTTAACTTTGTAGCTGAAAACCCTGGTGATTTGTCAATTGAAGTTGGTGATACAGTGGAGGTATTAAATATGGACGGGGACTGGTGGGAGGCAGAACTGAATGGAAAGAAAGGCGTTATTCCTTTCAATTATGTTCAATTACTTAGATAGAACTTATAGGTATAAGGTATCACGTATATTATGCAAATGTCTTTCTCTATTTTTTAGCCTGTGGCTCTTTAGCTTGTCTATCTTTGAGTACCATGCTCTAATCATCAGTACCGGGCTCAATCTCGCCTTCGCTAAGATTAAGCTTGTACCTCTTCATACACATCCCACTGCAGAACTCTCGCTTGAATGGTATATCTTTATTATTCAAAATATCCCACCATTCAATTATCTCACCCACCGGCTCAACTATCAACCTTTCACACTCCCCACAAGTCTCCTCATAATTACCCTGAGCTATACCCTTAGTTATTAAACTATGAAACAACTTAGGTGTATTTCTTTTCCATTCTTTTGTCTCCTGGTACGAAATATCATATGCAGCTATCTTCGCTAAACAAAGTGTTCTCAAAGATGGGACTAGGTGTTTGGTTGGTTTAAGATGTTTGATTTCACTAACATACTTCAACTGTCTATCAGATTGAGTTTGTGGTTGTGGCACTGGCTTTGCATCTTCAGGGGATAAAAAAGGATTAGGTCCAGCTCTAAAATTCCTAAGTTTTGGTAAGTAAAGAATTTGGTATGGCAAATATTGAAGTCTATTTGTTCCTATGGATAAATCTGTAAGGTTAACTAATTTCTTTATAGATGCAGGGATATGCTCAAGTTTATTCTGTCTTAATCCTAAAACGTTTAATTTGGTGAACTTGAATAATGAAGGGTTCAAAAACCGAATTTTATTGTTGGTAAGATATACTTGAAAAACAACATTTTCATCAAACATCACAAGGTTATTCAAATCTTTTATTTCATGAGGGACTTCTGTAAGCCCTAAGCCCTCCAAATCAATTTGAGTCTGCATATCTTCAAAAGCTGCAATTACAATATCTCTGGCTTTGACATTAGTTTGGCGTTGGCGTTCTATTTCTTCCACATACTCTACGTCTCTATCGGTCGAAGGACAATTATTACCGGAGGGTTTAAACCTATTAAATTTATCGATCCCGAAATCGGTTTCACTCTCAAGGGCCTTGGGTTGTTGGACTCTGAACCTTTTATTCGGGGATACTTGTGAGATCTCACTGTGGAGATCAAGATGTGGGGATTGTGGGATGGAAAACTTATCAAAGTCAGAGTGATGATCGATATGGGGGTCTGTATGTAAATCAGAATGGATCATGACTGGTGGACTACTTGGGGGTATTTCTTTATCAAATTTAAAGTCTTCGGATGTGTCTATAATTGTAGGATCCTCACTATGATTAAAACTCCCATTAAACATTATATCATCGTTCTTTGTCTGAGAGTACACTTGGGATGTGAATGGCTGGGACATAAATGCTTGGGATGGTAATAATTTGGGTTCATCGACTCCCGGTCTTTTTTTTATATTATCCTTTTCATTAAAACTTTCTCCCATACGTCTCTTTAAGTTGGGTACAAAGTCAAGCACTGGCCTGTTTGGTTTTGTGGAACGATCGTGGTAGATACTCTGAGCATTTTCGTCAATGGTAGCTCTTGATCTGGGAGTGGCATCGAGGGGAAGGTCCGTGGAATTGGACCTCGTGAATGCAAATGGGAGTAATGGGTTTTGTTTCTCCATGTACGGAATTGATCGCGTTTCCACAAACCTGAGGGTAGCGAAGACTAGTAGAAAAGGAGCAAATGTGGAACCACTAAAATATCCAAAGGAGTCAATTTGTACTTCCCGCCACAGGTTTATGAACCTTCTATTTGATAGCGATTACTTTATGTACTGAGCTAAGTCAAGAATTCCTATACCAAAGAGCTCTACACGTACTTGGGTAATGTAAACAAAGGTTGATCTGTTAATCGCGTATCATTGAGATACATCACATTTACTTATTTCTAAGAGAATACTCTACAGATTATTGTTACGATCATTATCTATCATTATTATATTTATGGTACATAATTGGGGGGCGAAGCTGTCAGTTGATTGGTCTTTAAGTCTAATATCGCCACAAGTTAGTCCTCTGGTCTACATCCAACCTCACTATCGCTTCACTCAGGCTCAGGTTCGCTTGCCTAGCACTTCTTTATCCCTCTCGCTAAAGTAATTATCCGCCAATTCCAACCATTCATCCTTAAGTATCATACAATTCCTCATATACTCCTTACTAGTTAATACCAACTCGTGGTACAATATCAATTTCGGTGGTGGTCTTACCAGAAACAACCCAGAACTTGGATGAATATAAACTGATTGATTTTTCTTAATAAGCCTATAACTATCACCCATTTTTGACAATCTTACTATATGAGGAAAGAATCCTGAAACAATTGATTTTTGAACGAGTTCCCTTTTATCAACTTTAACGTCAGTAGTTTCATCGTTATCCGCCATAGAGCCAGCACCGGTACCCAAGAACCTCCTACACAACCCTTCTAACTGTTCCTTAATATCTCTTACTCTCTTTAAAGTCTTATACTGTAAATAATACTCCTGACACCATACACTTGAGAACCCCGTCAGTTCCCATTGGTTCCAAATATTCAACAACAGCATATGATCGCCCATTGAATCATTGAAACTGAGTCTCTTTTTATCCGCCTCTTCTTTCTTGTCCTTTGGTCTGTAAAATAAACTCGAGCTTTCTCCTAACATCGCTATAACTACAATAACATCCTTTATAACTTTATACTCCACACTGGTAATAAGACATTTACAGAACATTGGGTCTATGGGAAACTGTGACATAGTTCTTCCAGTTTTGGTTAATTCTCCCTTGGAATTAAGTGCTCCTATGGCATATAAAAGACTTAAACACTTTATTAACGTTTGGGGCTCTGGGGGGTCCATAAAGTCGAATTTAATCAAATCAGTAACACCCAATGACATCAAAAGTAAAACAGTAGACACTAAATTGCCTCTAAGGATTTCAGGAACAGGATTAGTTAATAATTCATTGTCAAACGACCATTTCGTATAAAGTCTGAAACACTCCCCTGGTCCCAATCTACCAGCTCTACCGGCTCTTTGATCAGCTGAAGCTTTTGAACATGGCACCACCACTAAACTATCCATTCCTGTGGATGAATTATAAACATTTTCTTTGACATACCCCAGATCAATCACATACTTCACACCGGGAATTGTAATAGAAGTTTCGGCTATATTGGTTGCTAACACAACCTTACGGTTCTTACTGGGCTCAAAAATCTTCCGTTGTAAATCATTAGGTAAGTTGGCATAAATAGGACAGATCACGAGCTCTGGCACAGAGGTGGTCAATTTATTCATAGCATCAATCAAACTTTCCTGCATGGTTTCAATTTCATCTTGTCCTGTAAGGAATACTAAAATGTCACCTTTAGGTTTTTTGGTGTGTATAAGAAACACCGTATTAATCGCTGCTTGGATATAATTGGCTTCAGGTTGCTTCGTATAATGAATGTCTACAGGATACGTCCTTCCTGGGATTTTAAAGATCGGTGCACCATTGAAGAAGTTAGAGAACTTCTCAGCATTTATAGTAGCAGATGCAATTATTAACTTAAGATCGGATCGTTTAGTACAAACTGTCTTTAATAAACTTAAAATGATCTCTGTGGAGATTGTACGTTCATGAGCTTCATCAATAATCAAGGCACTATACTTGGAAAGGGATGAGTCTGTTAAGAACTCTCGTAATAGTGTTCCATCTGTTAAGTACTTAAGTTTAGTTCGTTCATTACTCTCATCTTCAAACCTGATACTGTACCCTACATCATCTCCTAATTTACAGCCAACTTCTTCTGCCACTCTTGCTGCTACAGATGTAGCTGCCACTCTTCTTGGTTGTGTACAACCTATGATTCCTTTCTCACAGTATCCTTCTTCATAAAGGTACTGAGGTAATTGTGTGGTTTTACCTGACCCAGTCTCTCCTACCACTACTATAATTTGCTCTTTCTCCACAAGGTCAAGAAACTGTTGACGGTACCTGAACACTGGAAGCTTCTTTCTTCCTTCAGCTATATTGGCAGCCTTAGTTTCTTCCACAGTTTCTTCTTTTGGTTGTTGTATGCCTTCTGTTGTTTCGAATTGTATAAACTGAGACTCATCGAAAACATATTCATATTCTGTGTTATCAACTGTGATTTCATCAATTTTGGCCTTGACTAAACTTTGGGCTTTACGGAACTGATCTTGTTTCCATTGGTCTCTGCTTCCCTTGCCTTTCTCTACCTTATCTTTAGAATTAAGTACTTCGAATTTACGTTTTTTATCGATATTTCCTTCCTGATTAATATACTCTTCGGGGAGATTGTATTCTTGAACGGTAGGTTGGGTAAGCACATTGTAAATGGATAATTTCTGTTCGTAATCCTTTGATTCTTGTGGTGTAAGGGTCTTTGATTCATAGTATTTGAGTTCTTTTGAGAGCCTCCTGATCTGGTACTCCCTCCTTTGTTCAGGGGTATATTTCTGGTAAGTTCTTGCTTTATTTGACGTATTAGCTGTATTTTGAGGTGTTTCCTTGACTTGGTGGGGTTCTTCTTGTGGTTGTTTATGGTTACTCTCAGAACGAGTATCTTGAGGTATCACCTGAGGAACTACCTCTAATAGCTTCAACTCACTGGTATTTGCTTCCTCGTGGATATTAGAGTCTTCAGAAGCCCCAATGATATCTCTATCCTCGGAATGGCTGTCTAATTCCCATTCACTCTCATCAGTTCTTAACCTTCGTTTACTCATCTCATCGCGAACACTAATGACTTCTGAAGTCAATCAACCCCAACCCCTGGCAGATATTCACCACCTTACTAAGAAATACATTCCCCCATGGACAGAGCCTTACATTATTGGAGTAGCAGGTAATTCTGGATCAGGTAAAACTTCCATTTCTCAACAAATCATTTCACAACTTAATCAACCATGGACAGTATTACTTTCGTTTGATAATTTCTATAAACCATTAACACCTGAACAAAGTAAATTAGCATTTAAGAATGAATGGGATTTCGATGAACCTGATTCGCTTGATTTGGATTTACTAGTGGAAACCGTAACTAAATTGAAACAAGGACAAAAAGTTGAAATTCCCGTGTATTCATTTTCATCCCATTCAAGAACTGATAAGACCACTACCATCTACGGTACTAATGTGATTATTATTGAAGGATTATATGCTTTGTACGATCAAAGACTTTTAGATCTTATGGATATAAAGATTTATGTTGATACAGATTTAGATATTTGTTTGGCGAGAAGATTAACTAGGGACATATTGTATAGAGGTAGAGACTTAAGTGGAGCTATGAAACAATGGGAAACATTTGTTAAACCTAATGCTGTAAGATACTTAAACCCTACAATGAATAATGCAGATTTGGTTATACCAAGGGGTTTAGATAATACTATAGCCATTGATTTGATGATTAAACATTTACAGAAGCAATTAGCCATAAAGTCGGCCAATCATATTGAACACTTGAAAGCATTAGGAGTTGATTTGACATTCAATATTTCTGCATTCCCCAATGTTAAAGTCCTACCAACCACTAACCAAACCAAAGGTATAAATTCAATTATATTTGATCATGAAACTGAAATATCTGACTTTATATTCAATTTCAACCGTATTGCTACGTTGATTATTGAAATGGCATTGAACCAGTTAACTACTTTCGACCCGGTTCAAATCGACACGGGGAATGGTGTTTTTCATGGACTCAACCAGAAAAACTTCCTTATTGCTGTAACAGTAATAAGATCAGGTGATTGTTTTAACCAATCGATTAAGAGAACTTTCTTGGACATACCCATTGGTAAATTATTGATTCAATCTGATTCTAGAACTGGTGAACCACAATTGCATCTAGAAAGATTACCAAAAGGTTTAGGTAGTATCAACAACAAGAAGTTCTTATTATTTGATGCCCAAATTGTTAGTGGTGCGGCTGCAATTATGGCTATTCAAGTTCTTATAGATCATAACATTCAACAAGAAGATATTACATTCTGTTGTTATTTAAGTACGGAGATTGGGCTAAGAAGAATCTTGAGGGTATTTCCTAGGGTCAATGTGGTGATTGGGAAGTTGAGTAGTTTGAATGGGGAGTTGACGGAGTATAATAGTGAAGGGTTTTTAGACAGTACTTGGCTTTTTAGTACCAGGTTTATTGATTCTCTCTACTTTGGAACCAAGTAACGACCGAAGTCAGCTGTTGATTCTAAAGTATTGAATGGTTGATCAAATCTACATTACAATCGTTTAGACTATAGACATTAATATATAACTATAAATGCATCGTAACTCATTATCTCATTATGGGACGTAGCAATGTTATTATTGCTCATGTATTGGTATTAACCTACGCTAACTCACTTGCTTCGCTCTTGGATTAGTCGTAGGTTTTTGGAGTCTTAAACTTCAATGCCACCAGATTCCTCCTATGATGATGTGAAAAATAATCATTCCTTCTACAATCTACCGGACTGATTGGAATTTTAGGATTCACCGTATTCAAATCACAAACTGAGTACCTCCTAATTGGTTTATGATCATAATCTTTTGGTAAATCCGATATAGAATGTGATTTCTTAAGTCCATACTTGAATGGATTATACTGCAAGTCAGGACTAATTGAATTCTTAGTCTGTAAACTTTGAGGACTTGAATCGGTACTTTCAAATGGACTGGTGCTTGGACTATTAAAATCAGTATCAGTAGAATCAACTTGCTCTACCGATTTTGTCTTTACATTTTTAACTAGGAATGCATGTAATGGCTTCTTCAGATTTAAACCCTCCTCTATTGCTAATTGAAATTTTTCATTCATTACTTACTTTATATGTAGAATTGATCAACTGGAAATGTTTAGGTATATTTGTGGAGGTTAACATCAGGAGATCTTAGTTGCTGAGATTATATGTGGAGTAGGTCGTGTGACAACCTACGGCTAGGATTAGTTAATCAGGAGATAAATCAAGGGTCTTAAATTGCTAGAATCATGTAAGGGGATGAAGAAGGTTATTGTATAATGGCTTATGTGTTATTGTCGTGCGACTAAGTTGATTTGTTTGTGGGTTTCTTGTGGTTTGCTTATAGTCTGAAATGAGGGTAATTGTTGGTACTAACGAGACAAGGGAGTTAAGCGATGAGATCAAAGTCTTATAGACAATGCATTAGAAGTCAAAATCCATCATACCATGGTCCAATACTTAGTTCTAACGTGACAAGTCATAAACAATGACTTTGAGTCACTCCCCAGTGAATTATATACCCCATGGGACCATTTATAAATAAACTTCGTATCACCTCATATAAATGAGTTATGCACACCCCACACATTTCCTAAACCCTAAATTACATTTTAACCATTGAACGGTTATCAGTGATCAATAACCGCTAACGTCTTTTATACTAAACCGCTAATGCCACCATAATATTAGGCTAATTGGCGATGATCTCTACCGCTAATACATCGCCAAATTTGCCTTATCGGCTCATCTCAACTACCCGCTAAGATCGGTGATAATCTGAAAAATCGCATTTTATATATCTTGGTGTCCATCATGTTAAGAGTAAGAACCTTCATTAGAAACGTTTCCTTCAAACCTGCAGATCATCTTATGCTTAAAAACCTTAACAAGCAAACCATTGAAGCTAATTATGCAGTAAGAGGGAAGATCCCAATTAGAGCTGAAGAATTAAAACATCATCTCAATACCAACCCCAGTAATCATGGTTTACCATTTGATAAAATCATTAACGCTAACATTGGTAATCCTCAACAATTGAAACAACCTCCAATTAGTTGGTACAGACAAGTATTGTCTGTTTTGCAATATACTAAGATTTTAGAAGATCCTGAATTGTCAAAATCTTACCCTTCAGACGTTCTTCAAAGAGCTAAAGAAATCTTACTGTCAGTTGAATCGATTGGAGCTTATTCCCACTCCCAAGGTGATGAGTTCTTTAGAAAATCCATTGCTAAATTCATTAGTAAAAGAGATGGTCATCCAAGTAACTATAAGGATATCTTTTTAACCACTGGTGCTTCAGGGAGCGTATCATATTTGATACAATTATTATCAACTGATCCAGAGTCCGGATTTTTAATTCCGATCCCTCAATATCCTTTATATACTGCAACCATTACTTTAAATGATGCAACTGCTGTGGGGTACTACTTAGACGAATCTAATAACTGGTCAACTAATCCTAATGAAATTAGAGAGTTAATAGCTAAGAATCAACATTTAGATTTGAAGTGTCTTGTTGTTATCAATCCGGGTAACCCCACTGGTTCAATTCTTGCCAAGGACGATATTAAAGAGATTATTGATATTGCTGCTGAACATGGATTAGTTATTATTGCTGATGAAGTTTATCAAGAGAATATCTTCCATTCTGAGTTTGTATCCTTCAAGAAAGTTTTAGCTGAATTACTCAATGCTAGACCTGACCTTTACTCGCAAGTTCAATTAGCTTCATTACACTCAACCTCCAAAGGTGTTAGTGGAGAATGTGGTCAAAGAGGTGGATATATGGAATTAGTTGGATTCACTAATGAAGTTAAAGACGTTTTACTCAAATTAGCATCCATCAATCTTTCACCTTCAGTTTCTGGTCAAGCTTTAATGGAACTTATGGTTAATCCTCCAACCAAAGGTGATCCATCATTTGAATTATATAATAAAGAAGTTACCAAGATTCATAATGATTTAAAAGTTAGAGCTGATACTTTATATGATGCATTTACTAAGATGACTGATGTTACTTGTAATAAACCAATGGGTGCTATGTACTTGTTCCCAAGATTGCACTTTGATGAACACAATTATCATAGATTATTTAGAAGAGCTAAGGAATTAGGTATAACTATTGACGAATTTTATTGTATTGAGTTATTGGAAAATACTGGAATTTGTTGTGTTCCTGGTAGTGGTTTCGGACAAGTAGAGGGAACTTATCACTTAAGAACTACTTTCTTAGCTCCTGGTACTGATTGGGTTAATAGATGGTCCAAGTTCCATAAAGAATTTGTTCAAAAGTATAAAGACTAAGTTACCTAAAACAGCTTGGGTTTCAAGTGCAGACTTAAAGAGTGCTAAAACTAAATTTATTCAAATATAAACTACTTTTGTTTCCACTTACTCCTGCAGCTATTATTATCGCTGATCTATACATCCTTCCTCTCTTTTGACACCTTGCTCTCTACAAAAGAACTAACACCAATACTTAACCAACTAGAATACCATCCTAACATAACTATGTACCAAGTCCAACATTGTAAATCATCCCAGCTCTTTATTAATCCCAGTAATAACAGTTCAACGTTACCTAAATAGAACTGACCCGTAATGAAAAGAATGAAGATGGGATTGGATACAAATAAGCAAACCACTAGCAAGATTCTGGCCTTTAACAACTTTCTAGCATTGGCTTCAACTTCAATGATTTGTAATAGTTGTTGAACAAATGTTAATGGTAAAGCAGCCAATCCAATAACTAAAGCTAAGGAAAAGTTAAGAATAAGTAACATGGTGATAACCATAGATATAAAGAATAAGCTGAATGATATGATGGAGTACCCTAAGTTTCTTGGTACTCTGTAATTTACCAATGGTTTATAAAATGGCAGGGTAGAAATGACCACATTAATAATTGTAAAAAATCCAAATATTCCTTTGACAGCTAAAGATTCATCAATACTTAACAAATAAGGAAATAAAGTTGCTAATAAGTAACACACAAATTCAATACTTGTGAATGTAATTAAAACATTTTGAATACCTAATAAGAATTGTAAAATATCGATGTTTGATCTTAAAAGACAACTCAATGCACTTAGTGCATAACTAACAGCAACTAAAACAGCAGACGGAAGATAAGTACCGATAGAAACGAAGTTTCTTGGTGATAAAAGTAAATAAAAGAAAAATGATTGATGGAATTTTTCTAACAAATTATTAACGGATCTGAATGTCAGATCAATGACTCTACCAATTTGAGTGATATCATTAGGACCTTTAGAGCCTCTGACTTTGATGGTAAATGCTTGAATTGACCATCCACTGAATGACTCACTACCATTTATAGGCCGTTTGATACCTGCTAAACAAAGACTAATGATTCCCTTTAGAAAGGTATTTAATCTTGACCAATAGGTGTCTAACGTTACTAATTCTCCTGGAGTATCTTGGATAGAAACGTGGATATTTTCATGGTAAGAAACTTGGGCTGCAGTATTGAGTAAATCCAAGTTTGGTAATTGTCCATTTAATCCTTCATACCACATTTCATAATAATCAAAATGATCATGATCTCCGTTGTATTCTAGAATAATAGCTGCCTCGATACTTCCTGCTGTATTATCTAAACTTGAATGATAAGCATCAACCCATGCCCTTAAAGGCAAATGACTATTCTCCACAAACACGATGATAATATTCTTTGACCAAATTGACATACGATTGAAGTACCTTGAGAGAGCTAATCCTATGGCTGCTCCACCCAAGTTATATTCTCCATCACTGGTTGTCCATGGTATAACTAAAACCATAGCTTCAGTGTCTTCACCACGAGAAGCATGGATAATTCCATATAATGTAGTGAAGTTATTGTGATTATGGTAACTGGTTTTGATTCCATTATCAATCAACCACTGCTCGACTTCTTGGTTCCTGACATTTGGATCCACATGCTCAAACTCTTTCAATTGGTGTCTGTACCCTCTAACAATATTCCATTCACTTTCTCTGAAATATGAATTGACTTGTGATGGCATAAGGGCATTTTCTGAAATATAAGTTTTACGATACTGACCTTCAATGGGTAAAATCGTCAACCATATAGCCCCAGCAAGAGCAAACACTGCTGATATCAATGGTAAGAATCGTACCAACTTTGGTACCAAATTGTACTTGTGTACGATTCTAAGTGTTGTTTCTGCTAATGCCATTGTCGCGTAGGTGTTAGGATCTCAATTCTCATCTCATGTATAAGCGTGTAGTAACACAGATACGACGATTACCTATTGATCAGGTGACTTTAGGGAGGGTTTTGAAGTATACGAAGGAAGAGTTTAAGTATGGGGTCCCTTCTAAGAAGAAGTTGGCGGACTTCTATGCTTTAACTAACGATATACTAAATTGTAAGTATACAAGAATCAATGATCTTTTAGATTGGTATTATAAAGATATAGAGGGGAGGCAAGCTTACAAGGGTCACTATGAAGAAGTCTATACGTTTCTAAAGAGAAACTATAATGATTTGCGTGATATGTATCCTTCAATACATTTACTCACTAAACTCGATGTTCCTAAGAAGTATTTGAAAGAGTACTATGATGAATTACATACCAAGGATTCCTTATTTGAAGGCTCAATATCTATTCCTTTGATACATAAGCAGAAGGACATAAAGTTGGACATTAACTTGCAGTACATACACACATTTTATGAGTCACTAAAAGTGATAGCTCATAAGAAACTACCAGCTTTTGAAGTAATGTATCCCCCCAACAAGTTTGGTAAACCTCTTCATATAATTCAAAGAGATAAGGTTTTAGAGACTCGTATAAACGATTTAAAAAAGGTTTTGGTACAATATAAGCCCATACCACAAGAAAGCCTCAATCAATTGAATAAAGCAGGAAGAGGACAAATCCCATTAAACCCCCAATTCTTTAAGTATATACAAAAGACAGGTAAATTAGTACCTTATGAAAAGAAAATTATCAAGGTATATAAAATGTACTTAATGAATCAATACTATATTAAAGATGGGGCATATGAGATGAACGATATAAATTTTTACGAATAACGACATGTATATAGAATTAACAATACTCAATAATCAAATCATCAGATCCACCAGTGATCTTTGTGTCCTCATCATATTTAATTAATAATTTCTGTAAACTCTTGGGAACTTTTAAGTTTGTAACTCTCACATCACCAGCAATAGTTAAGTATTCCAACAGATACTGAGAGAAATCATCTTCATATATAATAGGTTTAGTTGCAGCCAAGTCTGGGTTTTCTAAGATCAAAAATTGTTCTAACAGCCTAAGAGATTTGGGGTACTTTCCAGGTTCATAAGACGGGATAATTGAGTTGATCATTAAGGTGGTGAGGCTTTCATTGAATATTGGAATAAGGTCCCATAACGACTGAAATAGTTGTAAAGTTTCAAGGTGGGGAGGGAAGATGATTTGGTCTAAGATTTCATATTGAATAAGAAGCAATGATTTCAAATTTGCAGTTTCGGGAGTGTCAAGTTTCTCTAAAGGGAAGTAATTCTGAAAGGTTCTAATTGTATAAGTATTAGTGAAATCAAAGTCCGATGCCATTGAAGCCTCACATCTAAAATCAAGGTACCTTATCAGCCTAGGTGGTGTGAAAGATTCTATGAATAAAACCTCGAGAACTAACCTATCAAGATTAACATGAGATAAATCAAGTTTGACTATTTCTGATTGTCCACTAATTTGTAACTCCTTAAGAGATGAACTAACTCTAAGATCTTTGATGATTTCCGTTTCAGAATTGGCTGAAATCACCAAGGTTTGAAGAGATTTCAAATTGACAATGTCTTCAGTATACTGATTGGTTTTTAAATGATAAAGACCTGGAACCTTCTTGACGAGGTCCCTTATTGGAAACCACAGCGTAAGTTTCTTTAAAGCTGGAAACCTCCAAGTACTCGTATAATCTGTTGTAACTTGATCGAACGTTGTACTCATCAATTCTAAAGTCTGCAACAGTAAAGGAAAGGTGATGTTCTCACCTAGAAACTCTTGAGTATAGACGATCAATGACTCCAATTGTGTGAATCTCTCAATACCAGTCACATCGATAATTTCACTATTAGCTTTTAGATACTTCAAACTAACGGGGAATTTGGCCAAATTTGGTGTTTCAAATCCTATAACTCTTAAACTTTCTAACCTCTTAAACTCACTCAAGTCTTGACCATCATAATAACTCAACTCTAGATGACGTAAGTTCACAGCGTCAGAAGATGGAAGAATGTATTCCAAAGATTCAATTTTTGAAGGATTAGAAAACACTAATTCGGTGTTATCGATGGCACTTATAAGTTTACGAACCGTTTTGGGAATTCCTATAGTAGGGGGATTAAAAATATCAAATTCTGGGATCTTGAGTGTCTCAATATTAAGTTCCTCATATTTTGCAACATCTCTTATGATTCCTGTAACTTCAATACTCGTAAATTGCTTTAATACCAGTTTATATGATAATGCAAAGTCATCCAACAATTCTAAAGATTTAAAGAATACCTTGTTGGGTTTGTACCTTTTGTGGCTATTGTAGAATTGAATAAATCGTTTGGTACTAACGAAAACTTTATACCAATTACCAACTTTAATGTCAGGATACTTTTTAATTTCGTCACCTTTTTTAACATTAAACCACGGGAATTCAATATCTCCTATATAAGCTGTTCCACAGATGAAGTCAAGACACAAATCTCCAATAATTGTATCACTATTGATGAGAAGATACTTAAGTCTTTCATCAAGAAAGAAGGTTATTCTTTCAAGAATATCTTGAGGTAACTCCAATAATTGCATATCTATGAATTGGGATGAATTGAACAACTATCAATCCCTTTATTTGTCTTATAATATCCTATCCACCCCTTGACAAAATAAAATGCACAACCGAGTTTCGAACCCTGGTCCTTATTTTCTCGTAAACTGCTATCGACCCTGAAAAACCTCGTAGCCGTGAAGGTGCCGTCACCAAAGAATGTGGAGAACATACGAAATAAAGCATACATTATAACAGTATAACACTATAATCTTTCCTGTTTTCCTCAAATAAATACCCATATTCACGATCCTTATTAACTACTAGTAAACTAGGGTTTGAATCGATTCTCTTTTTAATACTACTAAAATCATTATCAAATAGTTTTAGTATATCATATTGTTCAAGAAAATAATCATCGGATTTATGCAAAACAATTATCTTTTCATTATAAATTTGGTAATTGATTATATCAGTGAACTTCAATTCTTTCTCAATATTATTGTCTACATTGATGAGTTTGATTTCCACATTGGTGGATGACACAATTAATGGAGTTTGCTCAACTACAAATACTTTACAATTAGGTAAATCGATTGATTTAGGCTGGGAAATCTCTATGATTGAATTGAAATATTGTTCAAATGATTTAAAACACGATTTATCAATAAACTCATTTAAACTTAGCCAATCATTAGTCAAATCAACTTCGGGTTTATTGAATGCTAGAATATCAAAACTCTCTAAACTAAGGTATCTGCTTATACATGATTTTGTTAACAGTGTATTGATATAATCCAAGATCTGTGAACTCTTTAGGTCAGTAGTTTCAGGATCCTCTTGATTATTTTCTTTGACTAAGGAGTCGATTAAGTACTTTGTCCAGGTTATGAAGTAATTAAATGATGTTTGTTCTTGGTTGATGCCCCATATAAACTCGAATGATTTTTTCATGTATGCCTCTATCTGAATGATTATTGAATTTATATCATCTACCTTGATATTTGAATCAATATCATGGATAGAATTCCATTCCACTACACTCTTTAATTCAGTCAATACAATGAGTAGTTTTTCCAAATACTGAACATTATTCTTAAACAAAGAATTCCTTATCAAATCATAAATATCATTGCCTTGTTTATGCAAACGTTTATACCCCCTTTCACCAAATTGATTCAACCAATAATCAGTCAATTTTTTAGGTATTAATTGAGTCACTATTGTGTTCTGGAGACTTAATTTGATCACATTCTCCTTATCTTCACCTTCTTCTCCAGCTATATTGTCATAGTAATTACTCAAATATCTATCAAACAATTTGAAAAAGTCATTACTTTCTTGAGTCAACTTATCTAATCCTTTATTAAAGTTATCCAATATCATCTTGATCTTACTGAATACCAACACCATTCTCGGTATCATATCATTCTTAGGTATAGTAACACTTATGATTTCATTTTTGTTGTTTATATACAAATGTTTCCATAAATTTATACTACTGCTTTGAACTAGTTCATATTCTATAGGTAAATCAAATCTCACTAAATTATTAAATATCATCAGGATTTTGCCTTCACTTGTAACTATTAAATAATCAATCGAATTGAAGTTTTCAAATTCATTTAATTTGGGTAACTGTTGAAGTATATCAATATTAAATAATTCAGGATTAGTATCATTTATGGTCTCTTTATCAGGGAAAGATATCAATAGTGGGTTTATGAAATCAAATTGTTTGATAAAGTCTCCGTTATTGGTGTCATATAACTTAACCTTACCATCTATTCCACTAACTGCAAACACTTTTCCATCAGGACTCCAACATAATTCTTTAATTATCAGTTTGTTATTGATAGCGTAGATTCTTTCACCATCGAGTCTAAACACCCAAATCGACATTTTATTCATTGATATCACAAGTAAGTCGATGGTAGGACATATACTAATGATGTTACCATCAGGGAACCCCACGATCTTATGTGATGATACAATTGTTAGGGGTTCTTTAGTTTTCATAGTGTAGTGTTTGTGATAGATACGCGGCTCATCGATCTCAAAATCCACACACTGAGAGAAACCTCTATTTACAGCGTTTATTTAACTAACCCTCGCTCTACTTGGATTAGACCTATATACATTATTGTCTAAAATTTATTACCAACCCAGGTCCCTTAGTACTAGAAATGACGGTTTGTCCAATTAAATTTGGCTTTTTGGTTCCTGATGGCTCTATCAGATAAATCTTCTTACTAGCAGCTTGAATGTTCTCCAAGATTTGATGGTCCAGGAAATCGCATCTACCTATTGGGAATGATACATGATTTGTATGTTGTTTGAAAGGAACTGATCCTAATCCATTGATGATCAACTCTGGAATATCTTTAACTTCAGCAACATTACCTCTTCTTGGGTGACAAATTAAATTCTTTGATGATAGGATTCTATTGACTGGATTTAAAGTGGGTAAAATTTCAGTGGTTGCAAATGCATGAGTAAACTCGCTTAAGTTGAAATTTCCTTCTTTGATTTCATCAATGAGTTCAGAATCCCCTATAGTATAATCATTCTGATCTAAAGTAATTGATTGTTTGACTTGGTCTATATGATTAGTGAATATAAGTAATTTTGATTTCTTGACAGGGTGGGGTAAATTTACAAACCCACTTAATGGTTTAGATCCTGGTTCTCCAATAGCAGTTATAGCTAATGTTATAGTACTCTTGGTAACTTGTTCACCAACTTCACTAGCTCTAATATATTTTAAAGCTTTAGGTATATCCATATATAAAGGATGATTTTGTGGAGGTTCTTTATTTTTCATTCTAAGAAACTGTAATCTTTTAGCTTTTCTTTTTGGATCTGATTTTGGTTTGAGTAATGCTGTGGTGGTGGAAAAGGTTCTGGGGAAATTGTACCATTGTTTGGTACAGAGTTTAGTAAAGTTCATTGAAAATTTTTCACTGTAAAAACCGCACTAGTACGAGCTTTTACCAGTGCGAGCTTTAGCTAGTACTGGTGATATTGCGAATAGGACCATTCTTAAGAGCTACTGACGTAGATATTTTTTACTTATATTCCTATACCCAAGCCATATGGCAATGAAAACTCCTGGGGAGTATAAAAGTTTGAGCCAACCAAATAAATAATCTTCACGCTTCGCTCAAAGGTTAATTAATATACACTCTTGGACTTAAACTTCAATGAAAAATTCCTCTTAACTCCATCATTCTTGAATAAACTAATGAAACTCTTACGTTTATTCATATCCCTCCTATTCATATTGTTCTCATTTATAGGAGCCAAGGGTTTCTTTGGTGAATTCTCTTCAGTTTGTGGTTCATTAATAGAATCCAATGTACCAAAAGTGATTTCATTCTCACTCTTTTCACTTATCTTATCATGATCATCCACACTATGATAACTGTTGTTATATGATATAAATGAACTATGATTACTCAACGTAGCAGGATCATCCAATTTGAAGTTGAACGCAAACGATTGAGAATTAATAGAATTTAATTTAACAAGTCTGTTGATTGAGTCCAAATCACTTTGAGGAGTTTGAAAACTTCCTGGGGTATCATTAAGTTTGGGGGTATTAAACTTTGAATTCAATTTAGGTGTACTAAGATTAGGTGTACTAAGATTAGGTGTACTTAATTTTGGAGTTGTATTGGTAATAGAAGTAGCGACAATATTCAGTTTCTGATCAACCAGTTCTACTGTGGTGTTAGGAGAAGTAAATTCTTTTGATTTTGGTGAAGATGATTCTGAAGATTGGGAAGTGTTTGGAGATGGTAAATCTAAATCTTGTGGTGGATACTCTTCAAGTGGAGATTCCATTAAAACCTCGGTGTCTTTAGCATCAACTAATTCTTCATCAGATATTTCCAGTTCTACATCACTTTTAGGATCAATGTGTTCTTCAATAAAATTGAGTGAACCATTTTGTAAGTTATAACCTTTGAACTTATCACTCCACATATGACTTCTTCTCCTAAGTCTTTTATTCTCAGCTTCTCTTTCATCTGTAGTATGAACCGTAGCGGTTTCTTCAACCACCGAACTCCTATCAAAGTCCAATCTATCAAGACTTCTATTCTTATACTTGAAAGTCTCATTTATACTATCAATGGATTTGTTTTTAAAATTCTTGAACTTGTATAAAATAGACGAATCCATAAACATACTACTTCTGTTACCTCTTTGGGTAATACCTGAAGGTTCTTGAGGTTGTGGTTTAATAAGACTCACGTCGCTCTTATCTAAAATCAGTATATAGTCTCTGTTTTCTAAAACAGTCTTTATCAAGTTTATAAAATTTGGTAACATGATTAAGTTGTTACTTTTGATAAAGATTGGTTGGAAAATTATAGCATAATTCATGACTGTCATTTTAGTGATTTCATCATACTTTAAAAAATCATTTATAGTATGGATTGTGTAAATAAATATACTTATAGTTATATCATCACAAGTGTTCAAAATTTGATTGAACCTATTCAAATCCGCTTCAACATCACCAGTGAACCCGTATAGTAAATCCACGTTTATAAAATCGTAATTGGAATTCAATATTCTCTTCAATAATGAACAAATATCATAAATACTCGTAACGTCTTGGTTTAACCATTTGGAATATTTATGTAAATTTGAATAATATTGGTTTACTTTCTTGATAGAACCATTTATACGAAATATCCCTTCAGTTATATTCTTCTCTATAAATGAAAAAAGTTCATGAATTATAATTGGAACTTTTAACTTATGATTATCAATTTGAACATCAATATTTTGGAATGGATCCCCCATATTTATCTTTTGTATTCAACTATTTTATCCTCGAGTGGTCGTAGATCTTTTCCCTCAAGCTTATTCCCTTACTTTATCGTTGGTGATCCTTAATATCTTCCTTGTTTACTAACTACAATTATAAAATTATAATTGACGTTGTGAATTCTAAATATATTTTTATTCGGTTAAAACTAGTTTCGCGTTTCGAGACGATATATTTTTACTCGTTTAGATAATACAAATAAAGAAATTGGACTACAGACTACTTTTGGGTTCATAATAATTTAATGTCTTGAAGGCTTGTGTATGTTAGGACATTTTCATGGCCAGCTTTTCATAGATTATTGAGGGGTTTTGGGGGGGATTTTCGATATTTCCTCGACGTGTTTGTCGTGTAATATTTTGTACCTGATTTGCGAAAGGGACTACTAAACTTAATGATGCAGGGTTTATATTTTACAGTTTTTTTTTACTGAAAATTTGGTTGAAACCAGGGTGCCTTTGGTGTAGAAGATCATGTTTGTTCTTTTTCCCTTTGACTTGAAAGGGTGATTTCTATCATCATCTGACAATATTCCTTCATATAGACCTATTGTTTGTCAACGCGACGTGATTTGGTTCACCAAGTCCTGGACTGATAGATCGGAGTTCCCATGTGGAGAATTTTATAGTGACAGAATAACATAAAGCGACAGAATAACATAAAATGAACTGGGCTGTATGAATGTAGTGGTGTAGGCAACGAGGCACTGTTAAAGTCAAGACCAAGGTAGGGTAAGTCGACCCCTTATTATGTCTCACTATGTATGTACATTGGACTATTTATGCAAAATGGTTATAAGACATCATCATCTTATCAGAATCGAATAGTTTACTCTAGTTTGTCCAAGTTACTTCCACTCTAGCTTATTTATACACCCTCCAGATACGTCTAGGTCTTGTGTAGAAAGAGGCAGTTCACGGCAACAAAGCTCAAAATTGCCAAATTATGAAAATCACAGATTTGAAACAAATGATTTTTTGGTTACGTCCAAAGTGAATCTAATACAGAATGTAAAGCAAAGTTTAACACACTCCCATATCATATAGACCCACACATGATCCAATTCACTCTTCAAAAACACCACAACTACATTCTATTACTGAGAACAGAATAACCGAGTCGCTTAGCTCGCATAATACCGAGACCAATTGAGGTACCGGTGACATCATACCTAACATTCATTATCTGTCAAAACAAACTCCGTAGTCCAGTCTTACGAAAGCAATTTACTCAAACTACCACCAATACAATAGTGTCTTCATACCAATTCTAAACTTAATAATTGAAAAAATTACTAAAAATAGAAATAAATAAGGTTTGGTGGGGTATGATAGTAACATGAATCTAGTGGGTGATATAAAATAAATAGGAATCAACAATCGATCTTACACTTTATAAATTTCATTAATCATTTGATCAGCCTTACATATCTCTTACGCTATTATCCTAGTAAGGAAACATGGGGTTGAACCTATGCGAGGTTTTAAACTTTAAAGTTTAATTGCTTTAGACCCTATAGAACAAACGAGAGCGCCGACAACGAATGAGATCAGTGATTGATAAAATTGCTATCATCATTTAGGTAATTGTGCAGATTCGATTGAAATAGGGCGTAAAATTGCACCGGTGTGAATCTGTTCAAGATATCTTTGAAACACTAATTCACGTTAAGACTTCTGCTGTTTTTATGTAAAGAACTTTGAACTATTTCAGAGAACATTCTTTGATGCGTTACTAGTTAAAACCAACTCAATAAAAACTAGAGATAACTCTTCAAAAAAAAAAAGGATGCAAAAACCTCTAATGTGATTTAATGTCTCATAGTCTGAACTACACAACCCTAGACGCATCCAAAGCAAAATCCCCAGTTTCATATAAATGTGATCAATCCTAGTTGTATCTCAAGTCGCAGAAAAAGAAATTCAGGGAGAAATTTCAAATTCTCACACCTTTTCAAGAACCGCCTACTATTAAATAACAAATATATTCGTTCAAATATCAATTCAAAGTGTTTAAAATTGTTGTTAAGTGAATCTAAAGTTAAATTTTATCAGAAATATAAATTAAACCGCAGATTTTACCTCAATTTTTACCCAATTAACTGAGTTATTATTATTAGTCAGACTAAAGGAGTTTATAACAATCATATAGATCTAGGGAGTGGAGGTCTTAAACCAAGTAATAAGTATCAAGGGGATCGTATTAATTAGATCTCACAGCTTATTCATAATCCTGGACAAAGTCCATGTCATATAAAAACTTTATACCTGATACACCATCACCATTAAGTTCATATTATCAAAATCTAAATACAAATCAAATACCTACCAAGAAAGTCACCAAAAGAATTCAAAATGATGATAAAAATGACGATAAATCCAAAGAAGAAGTGAACTCAATTCTAGTCAATAATTTAGAATTAAAACATTTCCCTTTATTCAAACAAGCACCTGATTCTTTCTATAACAAAATTATCTCGAATTTAAAGTTGGTTACGTATCATCCTCAAAGTACTATTGTTAAGATGGGGGATCCATCCAAGTCTATGTATTGGATATTAAAAGGAACGGTGTCAATAGCCAGTAGTGATGGAGATTCCATTTATAATGAATTAACATCAGGTCAATTCTTCGGAGAAATTGGGATTTTATTCAATAGACCAAGGACTGCAAATGTCATAGCTAAAACTAAAGTACTCGTTGGAGTATTGACATTGAAAGATTTCAATAATGTTTTAAAGAATTTCCCAAGTATGGAAAGACGTATAAGAGATGAAGCTCAAGAAAGATTAGCAATGTTGGATAAAATGAAACATAATAATAATATTCCAGCTATTTTACCACCAATTTTGCCCTTATCATCGAATAAAGTTAACAAGGATAATTTAGATTCCTCCATATCAATCCAACAATTTATAAAGAATTTACCAATCTTTCAAAATTTACCAAGCAATATTATCCATAAATTAGCCCTTGGGGTTGAACCTCTAAAGTTTAAACCATATCAACATGTTTTCTATGAAAATGATATAGGGTGTGATATTTATTTTATTATTAGTGGACAAGTTGAAGTTTTGAATAGTAAAGAAGAAGTGTTGGCTAAATTGAATGATGGTAATTATTTCGGAGAAATGTCATTTTTATCATTCTTAGATTCTGCAACGCCCAATGATGAATTAGTCAAGGCTGGATTCAAAAGATCAGCTTCAATAAGATCTGTTACTACTTTAGAATTAATTGTAATCAGATCAGATCTATTAAAAAACTTATGTGATGAGTACCCTTATATAATCGATCATATGAAACAAACCAGAGAAAAAAGAATAAATCAAAGTCCAAAAGTACCGAAACCTAATGAAGAAAAAGTTGAGAAATCGACAGAAGTCGAAACATTTAAAGAAGCGTTCAAGAATTATGATTTCAAATTCAAACCTTTTTCAAGAAGTGTTAGTCCTGTCAGTGACACTGATGATGATGTATTTGATAATCCAAAAGGCTCTATCAATACTGTATCAATACCAAGTTCCACACCAATTACTACCTCGATATCAAATCCAATCCCTAAACCAGAAAAAGATGTCATGCCCCCATTTTTTAGAAGAAAATCACAGTTTGCATTACCCGATGATCAAATTGACTATATACCCCACAATAAAAGATTAAAACTTCAAGCATTTCCAAGAAGAAAATCTTCAATTTTAGCCCAAAATGGTCCATTATCCGATAGTTTATTGGTTAAAATTTTTGAATACTTAGATGTAGTAACATTAATGAAATTAAGATGTATCAATCGTAGATGGAGACAATTACTTTATATATCGCCAAACTTATGTACTACACTTGATTTAACTAAATGGAATACCCTTATCAATGATGAGATTTTGATTAATATCACCAAATTCGTCGGATCGAGGCCGCAACATATAAACTTATCAAATTGTTTCCATATAACTGACGAAGGATTTTCTTATATGATCAATGAGATTGGTATCAGCGGACATATCAAAAGCATCAAAATGAAGTCTAATTGGGAAATTAGTGCAATGGCAATTATGGATTTGACCGTGCCCAGTGTTGGTAAGAACCTTGAAGAAATCGATTTATCAAATTGTAGAAAAGTCCGTGATAATGTGATCGAAAGATTGATTGGATGGACTGACGACCATCAATTTGAGGATATCGGATGTAAACAATTAACTAAAATCAATGTGGGTTATTGTAAACATTTAACTGATAGTATAATGTATCATATTGCTGAACATTGTAATGAAAGATTAACCAAACTCGATTTAACCAGGTGTACTACCATTACTGATCAAGGATTTGAGTATTGGACTTATAAGTATTTCCCAAACTTGAAGGAATTATCACTTAAAGATTGTACATTCTTAACTGATAAATCAATTATATCAATCGCTAATAGTGTTCCTAATTTAACCAATTTGAACTTAAATTTCTGTTGTTCCTTAACAGATATATCATTAGAAGTTTTATGTATTGGGTGTCAAAACTTACAATTTTTGGATTTATCATTTTGTGGTTCAGCTGTAAGTGATAGTTCGTTGTTAACAATATCATTGAACTTAAAACATTTGAAACATTTGATTTTAAAAGGGTGTGTTAGAGTTACTAGAGCTGGTATTGATTCTTTATTAAGTAGTGATCTGTTGTTGACATATTTGGATGTCAGTCAATGTAAAAATTCGGATATTTATCCAGGATCGATACCTGCACAGAAATTGAATATCAATCCGGAAACTAAGAGTGCTTTCGTAAAGGCCGGATTATCGGATAAGATCATTGAAATTGTTATTTAAACCTGTCCTAGTGGATGGATAGCATATATTCTAGATGTCTGTTTTTTATTATTAGATTAGATTGTGAGACCTGTATTATATTGTATATTATAATGAATATTATGAATTAGATTCCCTCTAGTTACTATATGTAGACTTTTTCCACTTCCATATTGATGTTTCAATCGCCGAAGTTTATACCAGTCCTTGCCCCAATGTATATTTAATCAAACACTTCTACTCTATTTGACCTACCTTCTCCTCTTCTTCATCTTATCCTCGTAATTTATACAGCCCTTGGGAATTCCCTTCTCCTCTAAATACTCCTGAATTATCTTGTGATGTGGCCCCTGTACAATGACCTCATATCCCTTATCAACCTTTTCTAAAGTACTGGATCCCTGACAAAGATTTCTCAATTGTTCTTCGATTATATGAGGTTTGATGTAGAACTGCTCGAAATTCTTTACTCTGGTGACTGTCTTTCTTCCAATCTTTGTCTCTTCTATAACCTCTACTTTAGGTATTGTTCCATTCAATACTTTCGAATCACCTACTTTTTCACCTGGTTTGAGGATAGTGTACTTCAATGTTAAATACTTGATGAATTTAGGTAATACTTCATTCCTGGCTATGCTACTATTAATACCCAAGATTTCACCTAAATTGGCATCAACAACAATATTCTTGGGGTTCTTAGGATCTCCTAATTTTTTTGACTTGATATACTCAGTAACCATCAGTTTCATATCCGTAAGCGTATACACACCAGCATAATCTTTATTGAGAACATTGAAGAACATTCGATACTTGTTAGTAGGTTGATATAATTGTACGGCCCTCAACCCATCATCATCTTTATCATCAGTCTTCGCAGCTTTTGGCTTAGGAACTTTATGAGTAGTGAAATCCTTGATTATATCATTATCGGTAGATATTAATGATATTATAGTCAAATCATCATCTTTTCCTTTGACTTGAATGTACCCATTTTTAGCCATAGCTTTTAAGAACTTCCCCGTTTTCTTCCAACTGGTTTTCTTGATGTTTTTGTATTTGCTATCAATCATAGGGAGATTTTTAAGAACATGGTTTGACATGAAGTTCGATGCATTTATAGGAAGTTGAATTTTATCTAATTTGATTGATTGAAGTAGTGATCTGGTGAAGAAGTTATCTACTTCCGAGACAGTTAGGGTACTAACTTGTTCTGCCATATCTTCAATGTCTTTGTCTTCAGCAGTGACGGTTTCTTGATCCTTGGCTTCTTCTTTAAACTCTTCTGCAAGATCCTTGGACTCCTCTGTAGGATCCTCGGACTCGCCTAATGGTTTATCGTCGTCATCAACTTCTTCAGCTTTCTCGGTTTCCCAAGGTTCTTCAACATCCACGCTGTCAGGCTCATCAATATCAACCAACTTATTCAACTTGAATAATTCATCACCAATTACATGAACAATTTCAACAGCTACACCACTCAATCCCTCGGTATCAGTTATCTCACCCAATTTCATTTTGGCGACTCCAATGGCTTGAACCACTGATGGCTTCTTGTAATGTACGACTCCAACAATAGTCCCAACATGGATATTCTCATCAAATGGAGTTCCACATCCTGGAATCATTAAATTGGCTCCACCTTTAAGATGTTCGTTAATCACGTAAGGATTAGTTACAACTACCGGTAATAAGTATCCAGCTTGCCAGCATGTAAATATACTTGGAAACAATGGAGAATCCCGAGACTTGAACCATAAGGGAGTCTCATTGTCATTATAATAGATAGTACCTTGTTGGAGGGCATTCTTAAAGGTTGCTTGTTTTATAACATTAGGTAATAGTTTAAGCTCTTCTTCTTTAGATAATTCTGATTTAGGGATGTCGTAATATTCACATATGGAGTTGAGGAGTTTTCTTCGTTCCGAAGATTTTATATTAGCCAGAGGCTTTGGTTCTGGGTCTTTTTTGAACATCTCGCCTATTCTCACCAGAGATTTAGCGATGGTGAGACCTGGTGTAAGCTGTCATGAGATGAGAGAGATTTGAGCACAAACACTCATATTCACCAAGAAAAATAGAAACAAAGCCGGAATAAGAAAATTGTACAATCAAATAACTCAAACTCTAGTTCTTAACTAATAGTCAATTCCTAGAGAATCAAGTGCACCCTTAGCAGTTAAAATCATGGATTCTTCAATTGGTTTTGGAGTCCATCCTAACACTCTTTTAGCCTTTTCATTAGAAAGTTCAAACCCTCCAAACCAAAGTGGTCCTAATTTAGTAGGAAATTTGTCAGTAATTTCAGAAGGAAAAGTTTTCTTGTATAAATCCAAAACCCATGTAGTTTCAATATCACCAGTATCACTAATGATGAATCTTTCACCTTTGGCTTCAGGGGCTTCAAGAACCTTTACAAATAATTCAGCGAGATCTCTAACATCAGAGATAGTGAAATGAACGTTTAAAATCTCATCAACCCTTCCTGTGAATATACCTCTAAAAAAGCTAAGTAATCCTGACCATTTTTCAAAACCAACAGGAATTGGACCGAAGATTCCCGAAGGACAAAGAGTTGTGAATGTAATTGGGACCTTAGCATTTTTATTTTCGTCACTATCGATATAATCCCACATTTTCTTTTCAACAATGGCTTTACTTTTCATATATCCATTAATATCAGGATTACCAGGGTCAGTCCATTCAGTTTCATTAACAGCATGGCCAGGTCTAATGTTTCCAAAAATAACAGCTACAATTGATGAACAGAAGGTGAAATGAGTAACTGATGGTGAAGCAACGGCCTCCTCAAGTAAACCCATTGACCCATCAATGGCAGCTTCTGCAATAGATTCAAAGGACGCGGCGTTATCAAATGGATAAGCAAGATGACAAACTGATTCACAACCTTCTAGAGCTTTTTCCCAACTTTGATTGGCACCCAATTCAGCTTGGAAGAAAGTGATAGCATTGACTTGTTCTTCAGTTAAATCACCAGTCTTTTGGATCATAGTCCTAGTTTGTTCTAACTTACCAAGGTCTCTTATAGTGGTATTGACTTTATAACCTTTTTTAACAAACTCAATGATGGTAAAGACAGCTACATGGCCTGTAGCCCCTGTGATTAATACTTTTGACATATTTTGGTTCTTGTACAGGAAGTCGAATCATATATAATAAATATTTCGGCCGGAATTTAATCGGTACGTATAAGTTCCGGATGGTTGCAAAATCCGTCCTTCTTTGTACGTAGTTTGCTAGAAGAGCGGGATATACGGCTTTTGAATTTGCGTATTGCTGGAATGCCATATATGTGTGTACTTATCTGATATGTATTACTAACAGTTTTAGTGTTGCATGATGGTGTGGAAATGTGGGGTTAGTGTGTACTTTTGATCCTCTGTCACTCCCTAGTGCCATTGTTTAGTATTGGAATATGAGTAATGTGTACCGCTTTGTAGAATATTTGCAAGAATTAATGGCATATGATATCGTGTAACCTGTATAAAGTTTGATTTGTTCCTCACTACCACATCAATCTACCTCCACGATCTACACTTTCTTCTGGTGATCTCAACACGACAGTGCGAAAAAACACGGTATGTCAGAACCAGAACCACAAACAACCTCAGAGAAAGTGGTTGAGAAACAAAAGACTCCAGTCAAATATCAAAGATGGTCAGTGCAGCCAGTTAGACTTGTCATATTATTATTCGCCGTGGTTGTGGTGGTATTCATTGGGTACCCATGGTATTATTCTACCACCACTATATATAGAGCTGATTTGCCCGTAAATGATGTTAATGAAATCGAACACATTGTACGTAATGAAGTAAAGTACAAGGTTCCAGTTTATTTGAATTTAACCAATGCCCAAGATGATTTCATTGCCAGAGCTCAAAAAACCGTTAATACCAATTTATACAGTACATATCCAAACTTACAACAGTTTTGGCAAATTGAACTAAAGAGAGTGAATAAAAAAGTTAATGAATTTGACGACTATATAATTGATTTTAATATTGTTGATGATGAGAAGGAATCAGAATCATTTTTCATATCGCCATTTTCCAAGTTAACCACTGTGTCATTGACTAATAGAGTAATCTTAAACAAGAAAGTTGATGACTTTATATCAAGAATTTTACTTGATGAGATCTTCAAGTATGAAGTTGAAAAGTTTTCAGATTTAAGAAACGGTAAAGAACTCGAAAAGTCAGTTGTGCTCTCTTATTCTCCAAATTATAATATCATTTACTCACTCTTCGTTGAAGACGGTAGGATTGTGGATTGGCAGATAGAGCAAGTTACTAAATTAATCACACCATTATTAAAGACCTTCAATCATTTCACTAACTTTACTATTTCCACTCAGATCCAATACTATTCCAATTTAAATATCCCTGTCTATGATGAAAACGATAAGTTTCTTATCAAAGAGAAAGACTTATCGACTTTTATTAACTATAACGATTGGAACTTGAATAATAACGATATAAATCCAACAATCAATCTCATTACATATTTCCCCAAGTCCAATTATTTACTGAAACCTTTAGTTATTGAGAATTCCAAAACTAATTCGTTCCTCGTCCCGCAATGGGGTGGGATCCATGTCTTCAACAAACATTATGATGTATTTGACGATGAAGATCATTTTGTTATTGTTCAAGAAGAATTGATTCCAATCTTTGAGATCTTTGCCTCACATTTATTCCAATTGTTGGGTATACCATTAAGTGAGATCTCCACTAAATCTCTTGGTATAAGAATTGATACTTTAACAAGATTAACGATCTATAATAATTACGTTCAATCCATTAATATATTAAAATCATTAGTCAAATTAACTAATGAGTTAAACGAAATTTCCATCCCGGAAATCACTAAAGATTTCTTCTTGAAATCTATCAATCATTTGAGAACATCATTGGACTTTATCAACGCCCAAGACTTTAAACTGGCGATGTTTGAATCTTCCCAAAGTTTGAAGAATTCGAATGATGCGTTCTTTGACAAAGAAATTGTTCAACAAGTTTACTTCCCTAGTGAACATAAATTGGCTGTGTTTTTACCTATTATAGGGCCAGTTTGTTCTATATTAACATTTGCTAGTGTCAAAGAGTTTAAGGAATGGAGAGCTAGAAGACAACAAAAAGCTTAGAAATCGTAGGCGCCTAATATATATAGATTTGTATCTTTGCGCTTTGAACTGACTTACCAATAATCATCAATTTATTAATCCAGTCAAACGGCGGAAACTCCAAAAATCAACTGAGCTCCTCAAACTACAACACAATTTGTTCTTGACGGGACTTTGCTGTCTATTTATAATGAAATAGTCTTGTCATACAGAATGAGATCTATCATTTCAAATATCACCATGAGTGAAACAGACGACCCTGTTTCGTTCTTTCGATAAAAGATTACTACCAGCAAATTGATCATTTCAAAGTTCAAGTTGTCAAACAAGTTATCCAAAAAAAATCGCATCTAGTATTCGAGGCCTAGACAGATCATATTGTAACTCATTCTTTTTCTATCTTTATATATGATACAGTCGTACGTGACAGATGTAATCTATCACATTCCTCTCCTATGGTTGTTAACAACCGAAATTCGAAAGGCAAGTAAGTAGGATTAACAAAGAACTAAACATATATTTCAAATAAAACAACTATCAAAGTAAACGAATTAAACAAAAACCTGATTACCAGAAATAACCAACAATCATCAAACAAGTTCTAGTTGAGCAAAGCGAAACTAGGAGATCGGAGTAATATTACTATCATCAGTGAACTTAACTTGAGCCAAAGAAATCTTTCTATCGTCTAAATCATAAACAATATAAGCATTTCTAATAAAGTTATCACCTAAAATGGTATAGTCATTATTAACTCTGAAATTCAAAATGTAGATTGGAAGTAAGTTACCGTAGATATCCTGGGCTTGGTTGGCAACTGAATCCTTTGGAAGGGTGATACTGATCCCATTAAAGTTGAAAGTGACTTCTGGCACACTATCAGCATCTGAAAAAAGATAGAGACCTGAATAAGCATCATAAGTTGCACCTGTAGCATCAGCAATAGCTTGAACAATACCAGATGGGAAAAGTGAAATAGTAGAACCTGAATCGAGAGTTCCACTAAGACCAATACTAATACTTTTACCATTAATAGTGGCACTATTAATATCAACATTTAATCTATTATCATCAGTGACTGGTAAAGTGACTAAATCTCCACTATATTTAGCATTATCAATACCACCAAATAAAACAACTCCCTTTTGGGATTCTTTTGATCCTAAGTAAAGAGAATAAGCATTCTTGTTAATGAATCCTTGTTCTTTCAATGATGAAGGAACATTAGAATATTTCTGGTAAGTACTTTCTAAAGAATTGAAACCAATTCCAAGAATTCCATATTGAATAGTACTGGTGGTAGCATCACCAAATTCTTGTGCTTTCAAAACTGGTCCACTGACACTACCTAAGGCAACATCGTCTTTAACATAATCACCTTCAGCGTGACTCTTATCGACATAGACTACTTGGAATCCTGAAGCAACGTATTGGTAAGTTTTTGAAGATGATGAATCATAAGTACCATAAGTACCATCAACTCCACTCTTAGTATCAACAACCCATAAGTCAGATGACCCGGTATCAATGTCAACGCTTATTTTTTCCTTGTTTGATCCGACAAAAATATCAGTGGTATAATAAACACCACTATGACCTGTTAAAGTTTCAGGGTATTCATCTCTTTTAGCATTAGTTGAGTTATCAATAACTACGTTTTCTCTGGTGACAGAGAAATCTAACGCAATAACTCCGCCATTCGATCTTTTACCATATCCATCAGGGTTTGTTGTTGGAATAACTCTTGCTTCAGTAAACCCTAAGACTAGAGTTACTGCCATTAAGTAATATGCCTTTTTAGTAAATCCTAACATTTTATTTTGTTTCCGCTATCTGTGATTATTTTTTGCAGCCGATTTTGCAACCAATAGTGATAGATATTCGAAGAAAAATTCTATGATTTAAATAGTTTCTGAAATGTGTGGTGGTTGAAATCGTTATCTGTGTGATTTGATAGTGGCCCAAACGGCTTCCATTACCATAAGCCAATAACTTGAAAGAATTCAAAAATGAAACTTTAATAACGGAGAATTCACAATTACGACGTAATTGCAATTTTAATACAATGATATTAAACTTTACATTAGTTATGAGCCCTGTTCAGGTTCTTTGCATTTCCTTACGAATCAAGAATTAAAGTTATAGTTAACATTGGTTTGTTATATACTGTAGATATTAGATTGTGGCTTGGTGGTTATTAGTTCGTAATATGAGATGATGTGTATAGTTATATGATAGTTTTACTGTGAATTGTATGCGACAGAGAGTGAATAATTTTACCTGTTATAACCACAAAATATACGCCCCAACTCAATCATATTTCCGGTAAAAACGGTCAAATTTACTCTTTAAGGTCAATGACATATGTGTCAATAATGCCAAGACATAAAGTTGCGGATAAACTTTAAATAGGGCCACTCTTGGTTTACGGTACACAAAATTCAAATAATAATAACAAGTTTAACCGCAGAAGGAATTAAACTAAAAATAGAAGAGTACAGAGAAATATTTGAATTGTAAAAATAGATGTATTTAATGTATCAAATTTTGCGCAGATGGGGTTCCTATGTGAACAAACGCCTTGAGAGATAACCTTGAATTTAAAGTTTGAATGGTGGGGGCGATTGTAACTGTATAGGAATTATGAAGTTTGGGTTGGATATTTTGTTGGATTCTTCAAGGGTTATTTTTAGGTGCTTTAAAGAGAATAGGGGTTATTCTGTGTAAAAAGTTTAAGCGTAGCGGTTACAATTGGTTGGACCACAAACATATGAACGTGCAGGGCACAATAAGATTAATTAAAAGCAATCAAACAATCAACCAAGTCTTCTAGATTCACAATCATAATCATCAAGCCCCTATGAACACATGGCTCGAATGATTAAGGTAGCAGGGTGAATTGACGTAGTAAAGACGACGATATGATAGTGAAATCAACGCATGGATCATCCTCATCACTTCGCGTCTTTTAACTAAAGAAACTTTAGAGTGATGTCAAAACTTTTAGTTAATTCTATTGGGTTAGGAAGTGTGGGGATTGTTTCATACTTCTGGGGATTTTCCAAACCTAAACCTAAAGAAATCAAAGAACCTGTGGAATCCAAAGTTCCAGGATCTGTAGCGTCATCTGGTTCTGTAAGTGATACATCACTTGTAAACCCACAAGGTTTTTATAAATATGGATTCCCTGGTCCAATTCATGATTTGCAAACAAGACAAGAGTTTATAAGTTGTTATGATAGAGCTAAGAGAAATCCTTATTGGGTAGTTGAACATATAACCAGAGAATCCATTAGATCCAATCAAGAAGTAGATAGAAAGAAACTGGTGTTTACTGAAGATGAAGCTATACCTGTTAAGTTTAGAAACAAATTGAGAGACTATTTCAGAAGTGGATATGATAGAGGGCATCAAGCACCAGCTGCTGATGCTAAATTCAATCAAGAAGCCATGAATGAAACGTTCTATTTAACCAATATCTCCCCACAGGTTGGTGACGGTTTCAATCGTGATTATTGGGCTCATTTCGAGGGCTTTTGTAGAGACTTGACCAAGAAATATGATAATGTTAGAATCATGACAGGTCCGTTGTATTTACCTAAAAAGGGTGAAGATGGGAAATATAGAGTCGAATATGAAGTGATTGGGTCACCACCAACGGTTGCAGTGCCAACCCATTTTTTTAAATTAATTGTAGGTGAGAATAATGGTGATGATAATTTAGCAGTTGGTTCATTTGTATTACCTAATCAGATCATGAGTAATGAAGTTCCTTTAACGGCTTATCAAGTGCCTGTTGAGGCGTTAGAAAATGCTAGTGGATTAGAATTACTTCATAAGGTTCCGCCGGGGAAGAAAAAGGATTTATGCAGGGAAGTTAAGTGTGAGATAATTGTAAGAGAATTTCCAAAGAATGTTAGTGGCGTTCTTAAGAAAGCTTAAGTGTGTAAGGCGAGTGTTGGGCCTACTTACTACTGCCATACGTTCATTCACAATACAACTATAAAACAAATAGTGCATAAAATTATAATATAGATATATTTATACGTTACTTCATATAGACTCTTATATCCGAGCACGAACAGGGATATGATAAGATCTGACCTACCAGCGCTGGATCAAAGCTACTTCGTATGTCAAATTTTACTCTTCAATTTGTCCCTATCTCTGGTCTCGTTGAAAACTTCAGCTAGATGGTCAACTACTCCCCATCCATATCCATTTGCAAACCTCCTCCTTACTATAATATTATTATGGGCATCACTAGGTAGTCTTACCAAAATTTTTCTCCAGTTCAATTCCTTATGATACTTCCTAGCTATCTTCACCTGCTTTTTAGACTTATTGAAGAAATCGTGTGGTTCTTCTTGGGGTATGTTCTTATAATCATAGAACCTATCGTGGAAGACTACAGGGATACGTGACAGTGGATTGATAATGTACTCTTGATTGGGTATAGGACATATGATAGTATTTATAGCTGACTCTATGACTGATGCTTTTGGTGGCATGTTGAGAGTTTGGGTGTACTCCATGAGGGTATTTTCATCCATATGGTTGACATCTTCTGCATCTTCCTGATCAAGTTCTATGGAATTGTTATCATCTTTTTCTTCATTGGATGCATTCTCTTCTTGCTTACCCTTGAAAGATTCCTTATCATCCACAGAGGCCTTTTCTCCAGAAGTATCAAATGAAACAGAAGAATCAGTCATAGAAGCGACATCACCTGTCCTAGTTCCTCTAGCATTGATGTTCATTATCCTCTTCCTCAACTTTTCATCTTTTTTCTCATTCATATTGAAATTTAATGATATGAACTGTTTATAGTTATTAAACTGATTACTTTTATCCTTGGTATTCAGAACAGGTATTTCACCAATTGGATCGTCATCACTCTCTTGTTTCTTCTTCTTTAAATCCTTCACGTTATCAAGAGTTATATAATCCAAATAAAGTAACGCCCCAGTTCTCAATGGGACTATACCATCATTTATAATATTAGCATAGATAATCAAATTATCACATGATTTCAAAAAATCATGTAACTGATCGGGCAATTCAGATAATAATGCTTTACCACGTAACTTGGATTTACTAAGAGTCAAATCTCTGCCGGTTTTTCCTAATGTTCCTATATCTAAAAACCAAGAGAATATGAAACTGATCTCATTCAAGATCCCTAATAATGGTGATGCCATAAACACTAAATTGTGGGGTTTGATGTTCCTGGAAATAAAAAAGTTGGGGTCTGAATCTAAAACAAACTTTATGGAATATAATTGGACTAGCCCACCAAGGGAATGACCTACGAATGAAATCTTGGAAATGTTCACACCTTGTTCAAGTAAATTATCAATTAATTGTATAAGATACTTACCCTGTCTGCTTCCTAATTTCTTGATTCCTCCTTCAGTCTTACCAGCATTTCCATTAAACCCTTTCACAAGGACATTATCGTTGACATTCTGTTCAAGTGTCTCTTTAAGGAATAACATATCGGCAGTTAAGTTAGAAAAGATCCCATGAGTAAGAATAATAAGGTGTACAGGTTTATTATAATCCGGTGGCCTCGACCAAATATCATCTTGAGTGAACTTTTGAATTGTTAATTGTGGATTGAAACACTTATTAAGTTCGATTTCTGTTTGTGATTGTTGAGTCATTGGTAATCCTAAACTTGGTAAACCAGTTACCCAAGCTGGACCATGGTTAATTTTCTTCATTTGATCAAGATCGTCTCCTACTAAAAGATCATATACAATGTTAGTATCTTTAGTAATAACAATCTGGGATATAATATCAACTTTCCATCCAAATACACCTTTCACTTGATCATTATTGTCATTCTTATTATGTTGCTCATCACTATTATGTCCACTATCATCATCACAAACTCTAGAATTTTCATTCAAAAGCAATTTGATATTAAACGTCTGACCAGGTTTCAATTGATTATTGAAATGAACTTCTCGACTTTCTTGTTCTAATGGTTTATTATGGTTAAAGTTCCAAGGTATCACATGACAATATAAGATAAAAGGACCATTTAAAAGATGAATTGCTCGTATGGTTGTTCTTTCGATATTCTTTAAACGGAAGTAGATGAATTCTCGATTGTCATGTTGGGTATACTTAATGAAGTAACGTCTTACACCACCTATTTGGACGTTATCTTTATCTCTATACCATATATGAGGGTTCATGTTTCCGCACTAAGCGAGCTAGCTCCACTTAACGTGGGGCTGAATCTAAGCGCTAGCGAAGGTCAGGGTGAGAAATAAGGAATTGATGTCACTTTGTTGGAAAGCAGTTGAACATCAAACCTTTAACATTTCAACTAGAGAATTGGTTTAGTGACACAAACAGAAAGTCACAACTACAGAACCGAATGACGCAGTATTAATGAGACATGCGATAATAAGCCTTATGGCTTAGAGATGCCCCGGAGGGAACGGAGTCTGAGGGCTTCCCCAGAAAGAGCTAGCGGTATTATAGTTAGACTTAATAGATAAATATATTTTAAGCACATTGCTACTGTGGTTCCCTAAGGAATAAATATTGTAAACCCCCTGATCATTTAATAAAGGGTTGTACTAAGCTCAATACCATCGCTTGGCTCCGGTTATTTCACTTAGGTATTGAAAACATCATTTAAGAATCTTTCTTCTTCTTCGGTATGCATTGATTTAGAACCAGCAGCAACACTAGCACTTGGGTCTCTACCGGCATATCTAATAGTTAAACCACTGTGGTTAGTTTCAGCTAAGGTGGTTTGAAGTCTTGGTTGAACAAATGAATAAGCACCCATATTCAATGGTTCTTCTTGACACCAAACTAAATCTTCGACGTTTTCATAACTATTTAAAGCGTCTCTAACTTGTTGGAATGGGAAAGGATGTAATTGTTCAATCTTAATAAATGCAGTGGTATTGTCATCTAAACTAGCACGCTTTTTGTGTAAAGCAGTGAAAACTTGACCAGAACATAAAACAACTCTCTTGATATCTTTCTTGTTGACATCTTCTTCAATGATCCATTGGAAATGAGATTCTCCAGTGAATTCACTCAAGTTGGATCTGGCTAATGGATGACGTAATAATGATTTAGAAAAGAATAAAATTAATGGTTTTCTAAATTGTCTGTGCATTTGACGTCTCAATAAATGGAATAAACTGGCTGGGGTAGTTGGGTAAGCAACTTGCATGTTACAATCTTGATGTTGTCTTTCTAATTTTTCTGGGGATGGGAAAAATCTTTGGTCTTCATTACATAATTGTAAGTATCTTTCAATTCTACCTGAAGAATGTTCAGGTCCTTGACCATCATAACCATGAGGTAATGATAAAACAATACCGGATCTTTGTTTCCATTTACTTTCGGCGGCAGCGATGAATTGATCAATAATAACTTGAGCAGTGTTGGCAAAATCTCCGAATTGAGCTTCCCATTGAACTAAAGCATCTGGGGAAGTTAAACTATAACCATATTCGAAACCCATAACCCCATATTCTGATAAGGAAGAATTGGAAATAACAAAAGCTCCTTGATCTTCACTTAAATGGTTTAATGGAGTATAAGTTTGTTCACTTTCTTGATCGTGTAAAACAGCATGACGTTGAGAGAAAGTACCTCTTTCAACATCTTGACCTGAAACTCTGACGTGGTAACCTTCTAAAGCTAAAGATCCAAAGGCTAAAGCTTCACCAGTAGCCCAATCAATACCTTCACCAGTTTCAACGGTTTTCTTTCTAGTGTTTAAAATTCTCTTCAAGTTACGATGAATTTCGAAACCTTTTGGTGCTTCACTAATTTTGTTACCAATATCTTTCAAGATAGATTCATCAACGGCAGTTGGTAAATGAGGTAAAACTTCAGTGGCTAATTCTTTTGGAGATTTGAAATCTTCCCATGGAGTAGTTAACCATTCTCTTGAAGTTGGAACGTATTCTTTGGATTTGGAGAAACTTTCTTCTAATAAGTTCCAAACCCATTTCTTGTGCTCTTCAATATCTTCTTTAGTGAAAGTCTTTTCAGCTAATAATTGTTCAGTATAATATTCTAAAACTGATTTCTTTTCAGCAATCTTCTTATACATTAAAGGTTGAGTAAAAGCTGGTTGATCAGTTTCATTATGACCGTGTTTTCTGTAACCAACAACATCAATAATGACGTCGGTGTGGAATTTAGCTCTCCATTCAGCTGCTAAGTTGAATACGAAAATAATACTTTCAGCATCATCAGCATTAACATGGAAAATTGGGGCATTAATAGATTTGGCAATATCGGATGGGTATAAAGTAGATCTTGCGAATCTTGGATCAGTAGTGAACCCAATTTGATTGTTGATAATAACATGAACAGTACCACCAGTTGAATAAGCTGGTAAGTTAGCAAATCCCATGGTTTCATAAACAATACCTTGAGCACTGAAAGCAGCATCTCCATGTAATAAGACTGACATAGCTTTTAAGTGTTCATTAGTATCATTCTTGTAATGTTGAATGGCTCTAGTTTTACCTAAAACAACCCCATCTTCAGCTTCTAAATGTGAAGGGTTAGCAACAATAGATAAATTGACGTGTTTACCACTAGTAGTTGGTCTAGCATAGTTCATACCTAAATGATACTTAACATCCCCTGAACCTTCATCGAATTCTTTAGAACCAGTGAATTCAGAGAAAATTGATTCATTTGGTTTACGAACAACATTTGACAACATATTCAATCTACCTCTGTGGGGCATACCAATGACAACATCTTCAATACCGAATTCAACAGAAGTATCAATTAAGGATTTCATACCTGGAACAACCGATTCAACCCCTTCCATACCGAATCTTTTATCACTTGGGAATTTAGTGGCTAAGAAACTTTCAAATGAACATGACCAAATCAATCTATCTAAAATTTGTCTTTTTTCATCTGGAGTGAATTTGAATGGTTGAGGGATTTCAATTCTTTCTCTTAACCAATCACACTGTTCTTTTGAAGGGATATGAATGTATTCAACCCCGTAACTTGAACAATATAAACGTTCACAAGCTTCAATGATTTCTTTTAAAGTCAATGATTTTTTACCACTTTCAGCGAATCTTGGTAAGATACCTGGTCCAAGAGTAATTTGTTTATTTAAATCTTCTTCGGTGAACCCGTAATATTCTAAAGTTAATTCTTTTGGGACTTCACCAGATTCTCCAAAACTGATTCCCAATGGATCAATTTTAGCTTTTTGATGTCCTCTGACTTGATAAGCTCTAACTAATAATTGGACTTTCAAATGGGTAACAACTTCAGGATCCCCAGAATTACTTGATGGCACGAATCCTGCTGCACCTCCACTAACGGTTGGAATTAAAGTTGGAGGAGCTTGGAATGCTTGACTTGGGGGAATATTATTCAGTTCAATGTTTTTGAAATAAGCATTCCATGATACATGAACACTTGATGGATCTTGTTTCCAAGCATCATACATTTCATCAATATAATTACCATTATTAGTTGATAAAAAACTGTCACTGCCACCTGTTGCTAACTTACGATAGCTTAACATAGGGGTGGTAGTAATAGCTAACTTAGGTACTCTATGAATACTCTTTATAGCTCTAAGCATTGTAATTGATTGTTTTTAGAGGTATTTCAAAGTTTTTATATTCTCGGACGTGATTGGTGATGGTGGGTGGTAGGGGCGCGACTCTGCTTCCTTAGTTCACCGGGCTAATCACGGACTCGGTTATAGTTTAGGTTACCCCGGTATAATTTATTTGTTTTGGAAGGAGTTTTAGAGATGATGATAGTAGCTAGGTTATGGTCTATGATTATTAGGTAGCAATGTTGGATCTCAATTGCTGTCGTTGTTGAGTTATTGAGGTGAGATCATGGGGTATCGGAGTGTATAGTACTGCATGTATTACCTGGCCATTCTAGGCATATGTCTGAGTATGTCTAAGAGTCTATGTCTGGGCAATTAGGCATGTATCCAGGTGTAGTATGTCAAGAGTTACTATGTCTTTACTATATCCAGGTACGCTATGTCTTGGCATATTATACCCGAGAATGTCTAGTCATTTACACGTCTAGACTTTAAATGGTTGTAAGTCTACAGCCTTAATTGTCTACAGGTCTGCTAAAACTAAACGATTGTCTCATACAGATACCGTACACCCTATATCCGACTACAATAACTTCTACCATATATACATTTTACTATTTACTATCCTACATAACTAAGTATGCCTAGATGATTGAATAAATTTGCTACATTTCAGTATTAAATAAACTCCTTGGATTTCCTCCTGAATGCATTGTTATCTCTTAACCATTGTTTGTAATTGTTCAATGAATAAATTCTTTCTCCATAATAATCTGGAACAGGGTTGGCAAATGATTGAGATGATGCATCGACTCTATTCTTTTTAACTCTTTGCATAAATAATTCATTCATGGCCCTAAACTCTGTCATTTTATTCTTATGGAACATTCTGAATATTGGGTTACCAAAAGTTGGTCCTACTAACCATCCCAATCCAGCTCCAATTATAACAGTTCCACCCATTACCATCATTGGATCGAATCCCATGATTGGTTTCTCAGGATCAATCTCAATGTTCCCAAGGTAAGTTAAAGTTAAGAAACCTCCACCAATTCCAGTAAAAACTGAGGTGACGATATTAGTCATATTATTTTGTTTCTTTAACTTGAAGTAATCGGTCCAGTTCATTGATCTGGCGGTACTTTGGTACCGTTTAAACGTATTGATTCCAACTTTCAACATGATTAAATTTTTTCATTGCGCACTCAACATTCGATATTATAAGTGTAAGATGACGTAGCGTTGGTTGATGGCCAATTGACTTTTTTAGGTCCCTATTCGGGTCTTTGTGGAAATGATAATGGTGTGGTTTGTCTTCAGTGGTATATGGATTTTACGATGTTTTAATGTAGCTTGTTCTTGAAACTCTGTACTATATGTCTCGCGACATGGACATTTTGCAACATCAGTTGTTATGTCAGTTCTTCGTGCCAACCCAGGTTGATTATTTGGGAAGGAACTACTGACTTGAAAAGTTAGGAAATCTTTATCCATAGCAGTTTTCATTGCTTGACATGCCTATATATTAATTAGGACAAGAATCTTTAAAGTAAGTCAGTAATGATGAGATCCATTCTAATAAGCTGCATTATATAAGATACTTCAAAGCCTAACGAACGCTTATCAATGGGCACCTTAATCAAAATCCACCACCAAATACCACCAAGGACTCATCGGATAATCTGAGTCAAAAAGTGCCCCCGACTCGAAACTCTTCGGATATTCATTAATACCCGGCAAATTTCGGACTTTATATTCTCCGAAGTAACCAGTCAATTGACTCAAGATTCACAGTTACACTGTTATATAATACCGTTGTGTGCAGTTAGATTTTCACATATGTATCTACTTATCTCTGGAGACATGAGTCTTCATACTGACTTCAATACCTATACATCTATATCTCTGGTTGCGATACTGTCACCTCTCACTAATATCCAAGTCTGCTACTTCAATCTAAACCACATGAACTCCCGAATTAATCCACACGATAGTCGTCAAATTTCCGTTGTCATTTATAATAATAATATACACCATATTCCTTGGTTCTTATTTTCTTGGTTCTAAAATATGTGCGGCCTACTTTATCTTGCAGCATAGCATTATGGGCATGAACAAACTATAAGTCGGTTCAGTCAATCAAGCTCGGCTTCACCACAGCAGTTAATGGGTTGGAGTGTAACAAAACTTTGCAACGACTATCATTCTTTGATGATAAACAAGTGTTACAATTTATGTAGATATTGTCAATGGTTATCGATAACTTTGAGCCTGAGAATTCACAGAATGTGATGTTGTAACTTTACTAATGTATCATTTGATTCATTCCTCATCGATACCTAGAGATACGGTGATGTTTTAAAGAGTTCATCTCATCAGTAGATAGTAGTATAATGTACATTGTACCCTGTTCCATGAAGTGAGTTTAAGGTTTCCTTTCTAGAGCCATAAATTTCCCCCTAGGGTCATAAACATTGCATTTAATCCATAAAACCCCAATTTGTCTACCTGAACCTAATCAACCTAACTCATATCTATAACCTTACACTCTTCTCACGTGACTATTCCTCCTTCAAAACAGTGCGAAAATTTTCAACAACTTATACCCATTAACCTTAACGCGTTTATCATAACTCTATACAAATCATATCAAGTATACGAGATCATTGGTAGACGATAGAAACAGCACTCCCAGTTTAGAGTTACTTATATACTTAGTAGATTAGTGAGTTAATTAGTTGATTAGTCAGAAGTACTTAGTATTAATAATAAACTTCAAGACAACTTTTGTAACTATCTAATCAATCACAAAACGACCCATTAATAAACTCAATATCATCGAAATCAGTACTATAATAACAAGTAAATAGGGAAAAAGGAAAATGTACAAGTACCCTAATAATAAACAAGAGTTATCTGAGTTATTAACTGAGTATCAGAAATTAGCCAAACAAACTCAAAGTGCTAAAGAAACTAATGAATCAACAAAGTTTGTTGATCCCTATTATAATGATAAGTTAAAGATCGAATCGATCTTCTATAAGATCTGCCAGAATTATGAAACTTATGTTCAAGAAAATGACCAGTTATTCAAGGAATTAAATCAACTTGAAACTGAAGGTGAATTTGATTATGAATTGTTTAGTAAACAAATCATTGGATTGCAATTGCTATCAAAGGATTTGGATTTATCACCTGAATTAGCTACTGATTTCGAAAACAGTCTAAGTGTCGAACAAACTGAAGTTGATTTATTTTCGAGTCTTTTCAAGGATAATAAAGACTTCAAAGATTTCAGTGAAAGACTTGAAAAATTAGGTATAACTTTCAATAATTTCAAATACGACAATGTCAAAGAATCAGCCATATTGAATAAAATCACCAACAGAATTCAGGATTTAGAAAGCTTACCAATGAATTTAGGTACATTCAAAATTGGTGATGACAATAATGATCACAGCATAATTCAAGATTTAAAAGTCAAATCACTCATTGAATTAAAAGCTTTAAAACTATTAAGTAAACAAAAACAATTAAAACGTATACTTATTGATTACCTTGCGATTGAAACTCCATTAAATGAACAAATGTTAAAGAATCCTTTAATGAACCTTATAACTAGATCATTTAATCATAGACCTAAAATCAGACAATTAGAACCAGAATTCTTAGCTATTAAATTACAAGAACGTCAAAAGAAAGAATTAAATGAAAAACAACGGGTTTTACAATTGGAAAAAATCAAACAAATCGTTGATTATACTACCGGATTACTAGATGTAAATTTCACTAGAATTGCTAAGAAATCCAATGTCATAAAAGGAATAACCAATTTTCATAATTTGATTGCTAAAGATGAAAGTAAGAAATTAGAAAAGACGGCAAGACAACGTTTACAAGCTTTGAAAGCTAATGATGAAGAAGCATATATGAAATTATTAGATGAAACTAAAGATCATAGAATTACTCATTTATTGAAACAAACCAATCAATTCTTGGATTCTTTAGCTCAAGCTGTTAAAGTCCAACAAGTTGAACTGGGAGCCGAAATCCCAGTTGAACAAGATATCAAAGATGAAGATAATGCTGATGAGGTTAGAGAAAAAATCGATTATTATCAAGTTGCTCATCGTATCAAAGAAGAAATCACCAAGCAACCTTCGATTCTTGTTGGTGGTACCTTGAAAGAATATCAAATGAAAGGTTTACAATGGATGGTATCACTTTATAATAACAAGTTGAATGGGATTTTAGCAGATGAAATGGGTTTGGGTAAAACCATTCAATCCATTTCCCTTGTAACTTATTTGATTGAGCACAAACATGAAGATAAATTCTTAGTTATTGTCCCATTATCAACCATTACTAATTGGACATTAGAATTCGAAAAATGGGCTCCTAGTGTAAAGGTTATTGTTTATAAAGGAAGTCAGCAACAAAGAAGAATGTTATCAGCTGAAGTCAGATTAGGGCAATTTCAAGTCTTATTAACCACTTATGAGTATATCATCAGAGAACGTCCATTGTTGGCTAAGTTCGATTATAGTCATATGATTATTGATGAAGGTCATAGAATGAAGAATGCCGAGTCTAAATTATCAATTACTTTAAGAACTTACTATAAAACTAAGAATAGATTAATTTTGACCGGTACACCTTTACAAAATAACTTACCAGAATTATGGTCATTACTTAATTTCGTTTTACCCAAGATTTTCAATTCTGTTAAATCTTTTGATGAATGGTTTAATACTCCATTTGCCAATACCGGATCTCAAGAAAGAATCGATTTAACCGAAGAAGAAAGTTTATTGGTTATTCGTAGATTGCATAAAGTGTTAAGACCATTCCTTTTGAGAAGATTAAAGAAGGATGTTGAAAAGGATTTACCTGATAAAGTTGAAAAGGTTTTGAAATGTAACTTGTCCGGATTACAATACATTTTGTATCAACAAATGTTAAAACATAATGCGTTATTCGTTGGTAGTGATGTTGGTAATACTAAGAGTGGTATCAAAGGATTGAATAATAAAATCATGCAATTACGTAAGATTTGTAACCATCCATTTGTATTCGAAGAAGTTGAAACCGTTTTGAATAGTAGTAAATTGACTAATGATTTGATCTGGAGAGTCAGTGGTAAGTTTGAATTATTGGATCGTATTTTACCTAAATTCAAAGCATCGGGTCATAGAGTATTGATGTTCTTCCAAATGACACAAGTTATGGATATTATGGAAGATTTCTTAAGATGGAGAGATATGCAATATTTGAGATTGGATGGTAGTACTAAAGCCGACGATAGACAAGATATGTTGAAAGTGTTTAATGCACCTGATTCTGAATATTTCTGTTTCCTTTTGAGTACCAGAGCTGGTGGGTTAGGTTTGAATTTACAAACCGCTGATACCGTTATTATCTTTGATACTGATTGGAATCCTCATCAAGATTTACAAGCCCAAGATAGAGCTCATAGAATTGGACAGAAGAATGAAGTTCGTATTTTAAGATTGATCACCAACGATTCTGTTGAAGAAGTCATTTTAGAAAGGGCACATCAAAAATTAGATATTGATGGTAAAGTCATTCAAGCCGGTAAATTCGATAACAAATCAACAGCTGAAGAACAAGAAGAATTCTTGAAGAAATTGTTAGAAGCTGAATCTTCTAATAATGATAGTGAAGAAAAGAATATGTTGGATGACGATGAAATTAATGATATCTTAGCCAGAAGTGAGGAAGAAAAAGAATTGTTTGGTAAAATGGACCAACAAAGAAACAAATCTGAAGGCTTCAAGAGCAGATTAATCGAAGAAGCCGAATTACCATCAGTTTTCACTGAAGATGTTAGCCATCATTTCGAAAAGGATACTAAAGAGTTAACTAAAATGAGAGTTAAAAAGAGAGTTAGATATGATGATGGATTAACTGAAGAACAATGGTTAATGGCAATGGACGATGATAATGATACTGTTGAAGAAGCTATCAAACGTAAAGAATTAAGAGCTGCTAAAAGAAGTAGAAGAAAATTGGATGATGATGAAGATGATGATGAAGATATTCCTCTTGTTGGCGAGGAAGAAGAAGAGGAGGAAGAAATCATTGAGGAAGAAGAAGAAGAAGATTTTTCAAATAATCCAATCATCACTGAAGGTCAAAATATCTTGAATCAATTGAATGAACTTACTAATGAAAATGGTGAAGAAATTATTGAAGTATTCACAAAACTTCCATCAAGAAAATTGTATCCTGATTATTATAAGGTTATTAAGAATCCTATATCGATTAATCAAATATCCAATAAGTTAAAGGGGAATAAGTATTTTACTTTAGATGATTTCAAACTGGACCTAAGCTTATTGTGTGAGAATGCAAAGACTTATAATGAAGAGGGAAGTGGAATTTATGATGCTGCAAGTATTATTGAGAACTTTTTAAACCTGGCCTGAGAGAATAAGACCTGAGCGAAACAGTTTGACTATATCTGGGTCTAGACTTGCTATTTCAGCTTGCTATTTTAGTTTGGTTCTAGACCAAGGTTAGGCGAACAAATCAGTTGTATACTATATACTGTTAATAAATTATAGATTTGCTACCGCGACGGTGTAAAAGCCACCCGACCTCTCAAAACCTTCTCTGACGATTCTTGGGCCAGACCAATCGCATTACAAATGGTCCACTATATTGGTTGCAAATACCCAAAATAGCCGATAATTCACTCAATTAATAATCAGAGCCAGTCTAGCTGTACTGAGCATAATGTCGTACTATCTCTAAGCCCTATGGCTCTCAATCTCCATACTCTACCTCTACGTCTTCTTCTCCTCACTATCAATGCTTATCGAACGATAAGATATCAACCTTACCCTTCACTGACGTTTACGAGAATCAAAAACCAACACTTACATAAATTTAACGACTTTAAATATCAGATTAACCCCCCAATTAAGCGCTAGCAATAACATACCTCATTAGTAATTCATATGTGGGGTATTGTCGTCCAATAAAATGCAAGGGATTACTCAACTATATAGCTGCGAAATTGTAATCGGGTGATACCAAGTTAGCCAATTTTATATCATCGATGTCAACAATTTATTTACAGAATTCATTCAGACTCAAGGCTTCCCAATTAGTTGGATTAATTGGTGGCTCAATTGGGTTAGCTTATTTATATAATCACAATACCAAGCTTAACTACGGTAATAAGAATAGTGGTAATGGAAGCAATGGTGCTGGTGGCAATGGAGGTAAAGTTTTAGCTAGTTCATTGTTATATGCATCAACAATTCCCCAAGGTAAAACTTTCAAAGATTACCAAGAAGTTTATAATGCCATTGCTGAGAAAGTCAGAGAGGAAGATGATGCTGATGATGGTGCTGGTAGGTATGGGTTATTATGTAGATTGAGTTGGCATGCTAGTGGAACTTTTGATACTAGTACAGGTAGGGGAGGATCATATGGAGGTACAATGATTTATGCCCCAGAAACATCAGATCCTGAGAACGCTGGTTTACATATTGGAAGAGAATTCTTACAAGAATTCTTAGATAAGTATAAATGGATTAGTAGAGGTGATTTATGGACTTTAGGAGGTGTTGTAGCCGTACAAGAAGCTGGTGGTCCAAAAATTAAATGGAGACCCGGTAGAGTTAATTGTGATGATTTAAAACAAGTCCCAAAGAATGGGTTCTTACCTGATGCTTCTAAAGATGGGAAATACGTTAGAGATTTATTCCATAGAATGGGATTCGATGATCGTGAAACTGTAGCCTTAATTGGTGCCCATTGTTTAGGTAAATGTCATCCTCAAAATTCAGGCTATGACGGTCCATGGGTCCCTGCACTCAATATGTTTACCAATGATTTTTTTGTTCAATTATTAGGGAAGTGGCATATTAGAGATTGGGACGGTAAGAAACAATTCCAAGATGATGATAGTAACGCCTTAATGATGTTACCAACTGATATGGCCTTGAAGGAGGAAAATTATTTCTTGAAGTATGTTAAGTTATATGCTAAAGATCAAGACGTGTTCTTTGAAGATTTTTCAAAGGCTTTTACTAAGTTGTTAGAGAATGGTATTGACTTTAAAGACCTGCCTTTCTTTACTTTCAAGACCTTAGAGGAACAAGAAGAATAAACCAGCAAAGACGAGGTTACTCTACCACACCACCGTTTGGCGTTTAGGCTGTTTATACGTGTGCGTGCGGCTATTGACTATTTATTAATTAGATCTGATTTATATGTATGATTGTTTTGCAGCTCTGCGATTTACGAGAACCTCTCTATTCACTGCATGAATATTACTTAATCATCGCTTATGCTCTGCTATCACTTTGATAACACAATACCAGTTGATAATATGAGACTTGATATGGTGCCAGAATACAACTATTGTCCCAACTTCTTAGCTTCATCTACTGAGTTAGAGACTATGCCACAATCGATGTAATCCTGATGACTCCCTTGAACCACTTCTTTGACATTTAAAGGCGTTTCCACAATACCACCTGAGTCATTTCGTTTGCCGAGCTCTAGGTACATAGTTATCACTTACATAAGTAAAAGAACACTTGTAAGAGTAGTCTATATGGGGTGACACCTCGGAGATTGATCATCGCAAATATCGGACTTATCGCTACTCAAATTGGATGGTCGACTTATCCACAGTTTAACCCGTTTACGATTTTCCTGCACATAGATAGATAACAACATCGATAATACAGGACTAACATCAATTTGTTCCACCATAGAGACACCTTTTAACTTCCTAGATTCCCAGACAAGCTTCCTATATACCAGATAGACCTACATCACCGATGGACATGTTTGATAATTTCTATGTATCAATGATAACCGATACATCACATTAATTGTAGCTCAACCTTTCTTGACCCAAACACATATAACCCCGAATTATGAACGTCCACTATCACCACCCTACATGTAATCTCGTAAATTGTAAACATTACACGTGAAGTAACACCACAATAAATGACACGATTGTTAAATCCTTGGCTTGATTTTGCAACCACCAGGATTCAAATCCGAATCGCACTTGAATCCAGAGAAACACCGATATCTCCAGACCGAAATTACACAAACGCCATTTTAATAAAAAAATTCGCATCCATTTAAATACCCTTGAATACCCTGTAAATATCTAATTAAAATAAATCAAACATTTATCAAAATGCATAGTAAGATTCCTCAAGCTGAAGTTATACCTTTAAAATCAGATACTGGTGCTTTAGCTAACCGTATTAACACCGATACCCGTGTTTTACATGATGCTATTAACAAACAAGTTACATCTAAATTTTCTATAGGATTGAAGAATTATAGAGTTTATAGACAAGGATTACAAAGTTTTTATCATATTTTTAAAGCTATCGAAGATTCTCTTGATAGAGAACTTGGTAAATCTGAAGCTGAATCCGATGAAGTTACCGAAATCTTAAGAAATGTTTGGAAACCAGAAGTTGGTAGAACCAAAAAGGCTGAACAAGATTTATTGTTTTACTATGGTACTAAAGACAAATTTGCCAACCCAAGAATGTCACAACAAATTGAGTTCATCAACCATATCAAACGTGTCACTAAAGAAAAACCACATTTATTATTAGCTTATATGCACGTAATGTATTTAGGACTTTTTGCTGGTGGAAGAATCTTAAGACAACAGATAAATAATTCTAAAGAAATGTTCCCACAAAAACTTGCTTATAAACGTGAAGAAGTTCCAAAATACGGTACAAATTTCTTTACTTTCGATGTTGAAGATGAAGATTTCCTTAGAATCTTGTTCAGAAGAGATTATGAATTATTCACCAGAAACTCATTATCTGAACAACAAAAACAAGAAATCATCGATGAAAGTCAATACATTTTCCAACAAAACCATAATTGTATAGCTGAATTAGAACAATATAGTACAGCTAAAGTTCAACAACAATGGTCCTATGTTCTTTACAATAAAGGACACTATGCTGTTTTTGGATTATGTCTTTTAACTGTTTTATTCTACATTAGAAGAATCTTCTTAGCTTAGGGTGGGTAATAGTTGTTAGAGTTATGGATTAGTCCGGTATAGATATATGTAATATAAAAGGTTAAGATTTTTGTTTCTTTCTCTTTGGTTTTTCATCTTCGGAGTCGGAATTTTGTTCTTCTGGCTCTTCTTCTTCGTCTTCCACTTCTTCTTCTTCTTCTTCTTCATCGTCATCATCATCGTCACCTTCTTCGTAATCCTCTTCTTCTTCGGAGTCATCGTCTTCTTCAACTTCCCCATCACCTTCATCCTCGTCTTCTTCATCTTCCTCATCCTCATCTCTTATAATCTTCTTCTCATTGGAAACTCCCTCAGGATGATCATTCTTCCAACTCTCGACCCATTGTTGAATCCTTTCAACATTCCCATCGATATCTTCCTCTTCATTGCTCTCTAAACTAACAATGATCTGTTCAGCATAACTTTCCTGAGCATCTCCCAACACCACTTGCATAATTTCAGCATCGATGTTCTCATCGATCTTATTCTTCTTATACCCTCTTGCGACTAATCTATCATATAATTTACTATTATCAACACTCAAAACCACAACCAAATCAATCAACCGTTCAGGAAATATATCACATACATGCCAATCGATAATTTGACCTCCTTTGACAAGTTCAAGCTCCATATAGTCCAATAGTTTATCCTCATCTACTATAGAAGTATCTAAATTTTCATCGTAACTTTCTATGAACCCCTTTTCTTTAGCTATTTCACTGATACTGTGTTTAGGAAACCCAAGAAGTTCACTAAGTTTCTTAGCATGAGTACTTTTTCCACACCCTGGTGTACCTGTTACTAAGATATTAGGTAAAGTTCTACTCATTAATGGTTGGAAGTCGCACTCACAGTTTTCATCACCACTGACAAAGTATTTATTTAAATCCACAAATACAACATTATAACACTCGACAAACTTCATAAAACCACAAACACGAAATCAGAGACAATATGGGAGACCTCGATAAGTTTGGGTTAAAAGGGATAACGCCACTTTGTAAGATGGATAATAATGAAAATGATTCAGTATCTATGGCTATAGGACAAGATCCCAATTTGTTAGGATTAAACTTTAATAATGGAGATATTTTGAGTCATTTATCATCGCCTTGGTTAGAAACATCCAGATCAGAAGTTGAACCATCGTTTAATCTTCCGGAGTCCATACAAACTAAAAATATTATACCATCACCAGAACCTTGTGATACTAAAATTCTGACGTTTAGTGATGAAACCTTATTTTACATCTTTTATATGAAACCAAGAGATACGTTACAAGAATATGCTGCTAGAGAATTAGTGAATAGGAATTGGAGGTACCATAGAGAAATTCAAGTTTGGTTAACTAAAGACAGTAATGTTGAGCCAGTATTGATAAGTCCAGAAGTTGAAAAAGGAGTTTATATATTTTTTGATCCTCATAATTGGGAAAAGATAAAGAAAGAATTTGTATTACATTATTCTGCTGTTCAAGCATAATGAGAAGTTACATGTGTATATTATTTTTGATAAGTGACTTTATCGACTTTAACTTCATCATCCAAGTATGTATAAATATATAAAGTACAAGTAGACTCATTAGTTTCTAAAAGACAGAATGATGGAATATTATTCAAGTCGCTGAGTTTCTGGAGTTCTTCAGGTGTAAGTTCATCTTGATCAGGTTCTGGGGTTTGTTGATCAATTGATACATGTTTTAGTTTATCATTCAATTGGTGTATGTTTTGTATGGCTGCTTCATCTGCATGTATTTCTGGTTCTTTCGGTTGAGGCTGGGTCTGTTCTTGTTCGTCTTTTTGGGTTTCATCTTTCGTCTCTTCTTTTAACTCGTCATTGTCATCTTTTTCATTATGTGGTTCTTTGAGTTCTACTTCGTCATCTTTATGTTCTTCATGTTCTTCGTCTTCTTTATGTGCTTCATGCTCTTCAGGTTCTTCGTGGTCTCCTTTGACTTCCTGTTCCTGTTCCTCCCCTTCTTCCTCATCACTTTCATTATCCCAATCAAAATTAAATGCTCCAGTAACACTACCAGGATTTATAAAAAACTTGCCATCCAAAACGAAGGCTTCAACTTTATGAGTCCCTCCAAACACTAAAATATCAACATCCAACTCTCTAGCTAATGATCCTAAACTACTTGGATCATTCTTTGGTACAGTTAAATAACCATTAGTGAACCCGATTTTGAAGTTATCAACTTTGACAATTTTATAATGAGGAATCTCTTGAACCTCTGACTCGATGTGATGTTCCTGTTGAAGTAAATGTAACTGTTGGCTAAGTAAGTTGATATCATCGAATTCCCCTCTTACTAGTTGGAAGTTTGATGAGATTTCAAATAAGGTTCTTAATGTTGATAAGTCATTTGTTATATTCCCTAAACATAAAACCTGGGAGATTTTAGGATTGTTAGGGTATGATGGTAATGGTGATAATAATTTTTGGAATTTATCAGGGATATCAATTGATCGTGTTGGGATATGGAGATCTCCTATTACAAGGGTTAGCATTATAAGGTGGTGAGAAGTTATCGGAGTCTCACTATCAGGTCACATAGTTAACATAAAGTCGCAATAGAGTAAAGCATCTATTAAACATACAAAGTCCGAATTAAACGAAACGAAACATCGATACTAACTTACTTAGTCACTTTTACGGAACTTGAACCATAGCGAAGGCTTAGCAAGGTTTAACCAAGTATCGCTCAGGTTTAGTTGCTTAATGATCAGAAGTAATCTTTTGCAAAACCTGTGGATAGCTTCTAAATATCTCATCAAATCTATCCCTATTAGTCATTTGGAAAATTTCTGGATCTTTAGCTAATGCAACAAAGAAAGTACTTACTCCTGAATCAATAACCACCAAAGCAATTCTTGTAATTTGACCACTAATCAAGAAAGAAAATGCAATAACTGGGGCATAGAAGGTTCCATCATCATTGTAAGCAGGTTTAGTGAATCTTAAGTAAAGGTATCCTAATAAGGCAACAACGTATCCCACAAACATTGAGTATAAATTAAGTGATGTTGAAATAAAACAATCATTAACTAAGGCATCCATACCTTTGAATCTTAATAAATCAAAAGTATCTTTGGCAGATTTAACATAACTCTTACCGTATAAGGCAACATAACAGTAAGCATAATGGTTAAAGTATTGAACTGCCCATTCGATGAATCCAACTAAAAATTCAATAACCATGAATAAACATCCTAACCAATAGTCTCCATCTCCGAAAGCATTTTGTCTCATCATTTGTAAGAATCCTTTTAATAATTGAATTAATGACACAATCAAAGATCCAAAACAAATTGATCCAAAACAGTAGGTTAAAGCTCTTTTCAATGATCCCAATGCTGGATGCTTCGGTTCACCTTGATCAGAATTAGCTAAGTAGTACCAAGTACCATAAACACCAGCAATTGTAACATGAATCACGTTCCTAATAACTTCACTAATATAGTATCCAGCAAAGAATACAAATACAAGTATACCAATTAATTTTCCTTGACTACATGATCCACCACCTACTGAACATCCTTCATTGTTGGAATTTGGTGAGAATTTGACATAGGTTCCAACTATAACTACTGAAAAAAGTATACTGAAAGCTGAACTAATAAGTATACCCCAAAGTGAAGTAATAAGTGTTGATGGGTATCTTTTCATAACATCAATAACAATAGTCAAAACGGCAGCACTGAAAGGAATTCTGTGTCTTGCTCTCCAATACATGAAACCGGTAATTGCAGTGAAGACCAAAAATACAATCCCTGCACTATAATACTTTTCAACAAGATAATAGATGGCAGTCCCAATCCCTAAAATCACATTCAAAATTAAACCTGTAGTAATAAACGTTTTTGGAGCCATACGAGCATATACAATAACCAAAAATGATAACACAAGGGCTACCACTACAATGAAGGCAAATAAAATCACAGTATTAGTATTTAAAGCAAATGAATTACCACTACCATATATTCCTCCACCTTGAAAGTCAGCCGTAGCTCTAAGTGCATTTACGGTTATACCAGCAATTGCAATAAAACCGGCAACTACGAGTAAAAAGAAGATTGTAAAAGGCCAATCATTGAACTTTGGCTTAACAATCTTAAACAGTTCATCGAAATTTTGGGAACTTTCAGGTTTCCCATCTTCATAAGACTCGTAATCATAGTTATTATTTACTTGGCCATTAGGTTGTTGATTATAAGGATTTTGAGATTGCTGATATTGTTGCTGTTGATTGTAGCCTCCTTGTTGACCATAACCACCTTGCTGTTGTGGATATCCTTGTTGTTGGACAGGAACATGATATGTTTGATTATCACTCATGGTTGCTTTTACGTTTCAAATGCGACTGAAATTTGGCATCTAATTTGTTTATGTGTTTAATGACCATATTGTTTAAGGATGGTTTTGCTTACTGAGAGTTGTCCGAAGATTTTATAGATAATTAAAAGTATCAATGATACTGTCGTTAGAGCCCCATGATCAAAATACTCTAATTAGGGGCTTATTCTTTTTTGCAGCCATAGAGTATCTTGTCGTGTGTGTACCAATGTTTTAGTAAATAATTCTGCTGCATAGAACCACAAGGCTGAAAAAATGACGAAAAAATGAGATGTGCAAAATGACAAGGCTAATTTAAACAAGGCTCATTAGAAATTGACTCAACTTACGATATACATAATGTCTTGTACTATAATCTCGATGTAACATATATTGATATGGAGTAACCCTCGGATGAAAATTAAGAACCCGGCCGGCCAGTCTAGACATGATAAATACGGCGAAAATCATAAATCCTGCAACCTAAATGAACTACATAATCAAATCAAGTAAGTGAAATCTTGGTATACATATACTGGTTTCTTTTTCCCGAGCTTTCATGATAATTACAAGTGTCAAAGTGGAATAATTACGTAACATTTGATTGACCGTTAGGCACATTTAACTAAAATTCTGCATTTAAGCGCAAAGTTTTTAAGCGAGAATGGAAATGTAGTTCGGAATACCATGCCAGGTTCATAATCAATATAAGGTAGTAACCAAGTGATGATAATCAAATGAAATAGATCTATTGATCTAGACCAGATCCATAAGACCAGATCACTTAGATCAGGCAAATTTTGGATTCCCTGTCACAACCTTTTTTGGGAAAGTAATGACATGCTAATGACGTTATTTGATCCAGCCCTCAAAAAATATTTGCTAATTGGCTGGTATCGTCTGAAAAATTTTTTTATCTAAATAATATCATTTTCTTTTTGTTACTGGTTGTAACTTGGTTATAACATTCTGAATGTAATATAGACATAATCGGTTAATACATGATGTATAAGAATGTAAATAGAGTTTAACTTGTTTGAGAATACGTAGACGATATTAGATAATGAGCATACTAGTTTAAAGTTGCCAAATCAACTCATGTCTCGAAACCATTCACTGATGGAGTTAAAATCGAAACTTTTCAGCATTGATTGTGCCTTAAGAGAATGGCTAGCTCCCGACATCGCGACATTTGCCTTGTTAGCAAGCCATTCTATATTTCTTTTTCTCTTCGACAAGCGCGAGATTTCAAAACTTTCGTGTAATTCGTGTTAAGGAAAAAGGTACTAAGCCTTCGTAAAATGATTAACCATAAAACATCAAGTGACAACGGGTTAGACGAAAAAACCTGAAACAAATCACATAAAAAAATTCATTAAAAAATCTTACAGAAATTGATGAGCCTTTATTTGCGATAAAACACTAGTAAATATCCACAAAACGTTTATAATTGCAATAACATTTTAAACAATCAATTCTGCATCATGCAGTTTCGGTCACTTGCCCAATTGGGCTGGTAACAATACATTGAAAAAAATAAATAAACTCAAATGCTAAGAAATTTCGCGCACCACGCCAATTCCGGGTGGTTTGCTTCCTATTCCGTAAAAAATATCCAGTGACAGCCAGCTCATAACCAGTTACCAGTAAAAAAAAGGGCGTTGACGAAAAATCCAAAAAAAAAACAAGTTAAAACCAATTGGAATTTCTCCTTGTTTTCAATTTGGTAAATTTTTAATTTTACTTAAGATTATTCTAACTATAAAGTCATTCCTTTAGTTTTATTGTGGTTTTAATTAGTCTTTACTTATTGCTATAATTATTCATTTTCATTTAGTAAAAGTAAATTATGAAATTCACACAATCAATTTATTTCCTTTTAGCATCAACATTAGTTAGTGCCGGATGTACTTTATCAAGTGACGGAAACTATTACTGTAGTTCAACTTCCAAAATTACTTATGAAGGAATTGGATATTCAGGTAAATATTCTGATGTTACTGCTATGAATTCTGATGGTTCATGTGATTATTCAGATTACAGTTTCAGTGGTAACTTAAGTCCAATTGATGAAGAATTATCATTACATTTCAGAGGACCAATTAAATTAAAACAATTTGGGGTTTATTATCCATCATCATCATCTAAAATCAGAAAAAGACAATTAGAAAAGAAAGATGATGAAGAAGATTGTGCCACCACTTTAGTCCATAAACATCATTTACATAAGAGAGCAACTAAGATTGTTGAAGTTACTCAAACTGTTTTCGTTGATGGTAATGGTAACACTCAAACTCAACAAGCTACCAATGTTATCAACCCAGATGGTACTGATGCAACCACTGCAACTGTTTCACCAGCTTCAACTAATTCACCAGCTACTCAAGCTGCTACTTCAATTGCTTCAACCACTTCATCTTCATCTGATAGTTCTTCAAGTCAATCATCAGGTGATTCTTCTGGTAGTGATTGGACTAGATATTCCTACTATACTCCAGGATCAACTGATAACTGTGTTTTCTTAAATTATCATGGTGGTGACGGTTCAGGTGTTTGGGATACTGCCTTCGGTAACTCAATTTCTTATGCTAATAGTGATAACTCAGGTGGATCATCAAGTGCTGTTGCATTAAGTGATGTCACTGTTCCATCAAATGAAGAATTTATTATCTTTTCAGGTGATAAATGTTCAGGTGATGATTGTGGATATTATAGAGAAGGTATCCCAGCATATCATGGATTCGATGGTTCCGATAAAATCTTTGTATTCGAATTCCAAATGCCAACTGATTCAGGTTCAGAAACTTCTACCAACTTCGATATGCCAGCTATTTGGGCATTAAATGCTAAAATTCCAAGAACTCAACAATATGGTGACTGTAGTTGTTGGCCAGACTGTGGGGAACTTGATATATTCGAAATCTTATCATCAGGTAGTGATAAATTAATTTCTCATTTACATTCAGGTCAAGGTGCAACTTCCGATTCTAAAATCGGTGGTGGTGGTGGTGGTGGATCACAAGACTATTTCGATAGACCTACTGGTTCATCAATCAAAGCTGCTGTTGTATTCAATGGTAAAACTGTATCTATTGTCGTTGTTGATGATGATACTGATTTTGGTTCAGGTTTAAGTCAAAGTGTTGTTGATGGCTGGGTTAATGAATCCGGTTCAACTGCTGATATTTAGTTTATGTATGGTTGGTTTGTTCATTTTTTTTCTCTCTTCTATTCAACTCTAATCTATCCGACTTTACTTGGCTCGACTCTAATGTTTTTCTTCTCTCATATACATGACTACCTTATCTATTTCCCTGTTATGCATTAGCTGTACATGATACTTATCATTTAATTACTCGTCACATTTTTGAGAATTTTTCATGCCGTTTATTATTGGCAATTTGTGAATTTTGCAACTATCACAGAACATTAGGAAAGAAAAAAAAAAAAAAAAAATCAAAAAGTTCTGGTAAACTGATACAATGACATTGGATACTTTGATTTGTAGTCTCTGATCATTCCGCCCAACTTTGGTACAGATTTGATCTAATTACTTGCTGTTCTTTGACTCTAAAGTAAAAGATCTCACTCACTCACCGAAATGTTTATTGGCATTGATATAGGTACATCTTCAGTTAGATCATATACTGAAGACCATACAACGACATCACCTATAATAATACATAAATCAGAAAAGTTCACCACACAATCATCGACACAGATCTACAATGCAATTTTGAAAACCTTACCCTCAAATTTTAGCAATAATAACCCCACTGTATCATTTGCAGCAACATGTTCCATGGTAGTAAGAGAATTAGTTGAGATAGATGGCAGAAAATTCCTTAAGCCATTTGATTGTCAATTCGGAGAAATCGACACAGATCAAGATGATGTTATTTTATGGATGGATACAAGAGCTAAGAGTCAATGTGATGATCTCAATACTACGGATTTGAAAGCTACCATATCGAAATTCATCCCTGAATTGGGTTTACCTAAACTAAAGTGGCTAAGTGATAATACAAGCAAAGACATTTATTGTTTTGAGTTGTTTGATTGGTTCAGTTATGTATTTTCGGTGGGTTATGAAGGAAACTTAGTACCGTTCAAATTGGCAGACTATGATTATATAAAAGGTAATGCTATAGATGGATCGATCAAAGGATGGACAAGAGCTGACTTAGATGTTGCAGGAATTAGAAATCACATACATGTGGGAAAGTCTGAAAGTATTGTACACAAATTAGATGAAATACCTTTCTTAGGGTTCACTATAGGCTCAATAGATAAAAGGTTTGGTAATGGATGGGTTAAAAATGGGTGTATTGATTCATATGGTGGATGGGTATCAACCCTTCACAATGAATATGACGGCGTGGTTTCTATGATAGCAGGTACTAGTACGTGTTTTATATTACAAACCACATATTCCAAACCTGTACCAGGAATATGGGGGCCATTTGAGTTGATAAAGTCTAAATCGGCTTATTCGTTTGGACAACCAGCTACTGGGAAGTTATTTGAAGATCTATTCGAAGAGTTTAGTCATTTAGAGCCATCCTTTGAGGAGTTAGAGACAAGAACACAAGAAGTTGAGAGGGTTCATGGAAAGTCCATTAATGCATTGATAAAGTATTACTTCTATTATGGTGATAAGTATGGAAACAGGACTCCCTTGAATACATTCAACATGAATGAAATGTTCATAGATGGTAAGAATAATAATGGAATAGGCAGTGTTTTCGGGAAAGAATGGACCAGCTTAATCATCAAGTATAATTTAATACTTGAGTTCTTATGTTTTCAAACGTGGGATATATTTACCTTGATTGAAGAGGTTTGTGATATCCACACAGTAGTAATTAGTGGACTGCAAGTAAAGAATCAACGTTTCTTAGAGTTATTAAGTACCATTACAGGTAAGAAAGTCGTAAAATTAACCCAAGATCCATCATTAAATGTGGCATATGGAGCTATGAAGATCGCTCAGTATGGAGAACCTGGGGAAAATCCTAAAACTGAACAGGTTATTGAAATAAATACCTCAACTATAAATAGCTCAACCCGCCTTATTCTTGATAAGAAAAAACAAATCTTAAAAGATATGGTAAATTTACAATTAAAAATAAATTCCTGGTACGACCAAGGTTAGGCTTATGCGGTAAAAAATAATCAAGTATGGGGGTAGAATTACGATGAGGAGAACCCATAGAGGGGTGAGAAGTCGATAAAATTGGAAAACCTTATACCTCGACGTATACACAAATCCGTTTGATTGGGTTTATAAATCAACAATTTAAATTGACTAATTATAAACTAGTCATCGATAATAAATCCATTTAAACCGTGCCAGGCGATAACATCGTGGACTCACCAGACCCCATAGTGCGAAAATTTTATGAACGGCATCTTACCACATATAGATATAGACAACACACAATAATACAGAAAATTCCAAGATAAAAATATAAATAGAATCCAATAGAGTACATAAATTAAAAAGATTATACACAATAACACCATATAACAAAAATAAACGATAAAAAAGGCATGAAAGCCGAAGATTATAATGAATTAAATATAACCGTAGATTCATCATCATCAAAAGAATCATCAAAGGAACCAAAAAGTGATAAGCCCGATGAGAATCCAAAGAAGAAAAGAAAATCAACGGTTAGAGCATGTGATGCATGTGCCATTAGAAAAGTTAAATGTGAAGTTCAAAGACCTTGTCATCATTGTATAGCTAATGGTCTAAAATGTACACAATTACGAGAGCGTAAAAAAAGTGGACCTAAAAATTTACATCAAAAGACTTTGAATAGTATTAATAGTTTGAGTGAACGTCAGAAATTAATGGAAGTTAATAAGAAGTTTGATACAAATTATGATTATGAAATTAGATCAAATCTGGTACCTACTCAAGTAGTTGAACCAAATGCGAATAGACTAGTGAGACCAATAGAATCAAATGATATTGAACCAATAATTGAATCTAAACATTTAAACCATCCTATTGAATTAGTACCGGATTCAGTTTTACAACCCCAACATAATTTAAAATTAAATAATATAATTGAAATTCTACGGTTGGTCAAAGAACCTCATATAAATGCTATACTTAATCAGTATTCGGTTAAATCTATAATTCATAACGTTGATAAGTATATTGAATTTGTCAAAACTATAAATTTACCTATAGAAAGTATAGGAAATTCCGATGACCCAACTTATTTATCAAAAATCGTGGTGATATTGTCATTAGATTTACTTATAGTTGAAAATGTTATTAAACTTATAACGCTAAATCTTGATATAGATTATTCATTCATAAATCATCACATAAATTATTACAAGATTTTCAAAAAGTTTTTACTTTTTAAGATTGTTGATATAACAGCATTGATCGATAAGATCTTATTATATCCCACTAAAAAGATCAATTTGTACCAAATATTTTATAACATCAGTATAATGTGTGTACATTTATTCTGGTATTTTGATCTTTTGACTCGATATAACAATAATAATCACAATGACAATAAAGAAGAAATCGATTATGAAGACAGTATAGAGTTATACTTAAATCATCAGAAAGTTTATCATTTAAGAAAAAGTATAAGTTACTATCATTTAATTGATTTAAAGAACGAATTCATCATGAACAAAAACGATTTGAGCAATTACCAATTAAATGAATTATTCGAAAAGTTATTTATTCTTGAAAGAATGAATTATTTACTTACAGCTGATATCATTGTTAGTGTTAATTTACTTGATTTAAATCTTAATATTAATGCATTAAATCCAACGTTCAAGATATTCAAATTAATCAATAATGATCCATTAATTCTCAACAATTTAAAGTCCTTCAAAGTATTGACGAATTTAAGTAAGTTCTATAAAATTAATCACTTCCCAGATACCAATAATTTATATACTGCTAAATTCACCACACTCAAGAATAACATTTTAGCCAACAGTAAAGAAAGTCATTTTTTCACAATTTTAACATACATTATAATCTTTAAAATTTTAATGATATATTCCAATAATTTGTCATTAAACTTTCTTCAATCTGAACTTATTGAGATAATAAGGAACCTTAATAATCTTTGTAAACTTGATAATATTCTTTATTTTGAATTTGCCAACTTCAAACTTGCAGCTCATTTCCTTCAAATCCTTAAGATCAATATTGACTTTGAAAATAACGTGAAGTATTTAGAAGATATGATACAGTTTACTAAACTCATTTACCAATTATTTCCAACTATCATAAATATTGATAAGATCATTAGTAGTAACATAGTAATATTTGAATGGTTTGAAGAGATGAAACGATTAAATAACGATATAATACAACCAGTTCCTAGGAACCCTGAAATTGGTTCTAATTTACTTAGTTCAACTTCATCAAGTGATAAAACTCCAATAATTCCATCACGTCCAACGTCCAATTATGGGTTCAAACCTGTGAAGTCTTTCAGTAATCATTCATCAAGATCGAACACTCCACAATTGCCCCATCATCTACCACACCAACCTCAAGCTCATCCATCGATTCCTCCTATACCCCAACTTTATAATCATTTGAATAAGCTACAGAACCAAGTTCATTCGGAAACTTCGAGTTTTGATAACACTTCAAGTTATGAAAGTAAAGATAAAGATGTTAACGAATTATTGCATGATTTTGGAAATTCCAATCTAAGTTCAAACTCGTCAACTAATGCTAATAGTATAGTAGTTACATCAAATCCAACCCCCGAACCAAGATCAAATACTCCATTGCAAAAACCTGATGTTCATACTGATATGAATCAAAATAATATGATTCAAAATTCGAATTCTACCAGTTATTCAACGATAATTCAATCATCCATCCCAGCACCTCCAATTATAACACCAGCAACTGCTGTGAACAAACCTGAAGATGTTAATTTCAATGTAAGTGAAAGTACTAAGAATCTTTATAACCTTTTCACGCAGATCAATGATGATGTAGGTAGCAGTAACAGTTTGACTAATTTGTTTCAATTTAACAATTTGCCATCAACCACCAATGTTAATGGAGTTAGCGGTGGTATTAATGGTATTGGTGGTAGTTATGGATCAACGATGAATTTGAACAAGATATCATCTTTATCGAACTTCAGGTCTTCGAATAATTTGAATTCAACTTTTAATTTGTTTATGAAGAATAACGAGGAAGAGGAAGAAGAGGAGGATGATAAGGTTAAGAAGAAGTTAAAGGATAAATTTCTTTTGTAGTAAAGCAAGTACAATCGAATATTAGCTACCCACTCCGGATTTCCACTAGACTAAAATCCTAATATGTAGATATAGACTCAAATATATAGATAGTCTTTACAGTACTCAGTGCGCTTTATCATAACTATACCAATTTCAGTAATCGGAAGTGATGCGGAAGTGACTTTTCCGTAACCTTCGTAATGGTTCCATTTCATATTTACGTCGTTACATATACGTTTAGCACTTACGGAACGGTAAATAAGAAGAACCCAGAATTCATGGAATAAACCACATGATGAGGTGCACATGTCAATGAGACATATGATTTATGTCACATGAAACCGTGAGACGTATATTAAATTTAAAGCTTTACTCATGTGGGACTACGACCAATCCCTCTACCAACTCTATGTTGAATGTCTGGTATATAGTTATACACTCTACTCTGTTGTACTCATATAGTAGACTACCCATGCCATGTTCTGATTAACTCCGACACCCATCGCTTCGCTCGTAGGTGGAGACCGAGCTTTCATATGCTTAAAAAATCTTATGCACTTCCATATATATACCTGTGAAATCCTCAACATTTAAATCAAAGAATGTCAATTGAATTAGCAACAGCTGCTGTTTTAGGTTCACAATTATTAGAAGCTAAATATCATATTAAAGATGATTTCTTGTTAGTTCAAAAAATCATCAAAGATGCTTTACCATTTTTATGGAATGTTAAGCGTGGTAGAGCAAGTTTCTGGTATAGTTTTGAAAAAGCCGTTAAGAAACACCCAAATAATATTTGTATATCATTTCCAAGACCAAAGACCAATCCTCCACCAGTTAGACTCGATGAAAATGGGTATAAGATTTATGAAGATCAATTTGAAGTTGAAGAATTTACTTATAAAGAGTTTTATGATTTAGTATTAAGATTTAGTTATATATTGAAAAATGATTATGGTGTCACTGGTGAACAAACTGTTGCTATTGATTGTATGAACAAACCATTATTTTTGTTGTTATGGTTATCGTTATGGAATATTGGTGCATTACCAGCATTTTTAAATTTCAATACCAAAGATAAACCATTAGTTCATTGTTTAAAAATTGCCGAAGTTAGTCAAGTATTTATTGATCCTGATTGTAGTCAGCCAATTAGGGATACTGAATCTCAGATCTATGAAGAATTACCAAATATTAAATTACACTATTTAAATGAACATGAATTATTCAAATTCTTGAGAGATCCTTCAAGACCAAAATATAGAGCTCCTGATAATACCAGAAGAGTTAATGATCAAGATCATAGTGCTTCTGCTTTAATTTATACTTCTGGTACTACTGGATTACCAAAGGCTGGAATCATGTCCTGGAGAAAAGCATTTATGGCTGCATCTTTCTTTGGGTACATCATGAGAATTAATAAGAAATCGAACGTTTTGACCGCTATGCCGTTGTATCATTCTACAGCGGCGATGTTGGCAGTATGTCCTACGTTTTTGATCGGTGGAACGGTATCAATTGCTCAGAAGTTTTCAGCTACTTCATTCTGGACCCAAGCCAGATTGACGGGTGCTACTCACGTTCAATATGTGGGTGAAACTTGTAGGTATTTATTAAACACTAAATATCATCCTGATCAAAAAAACCATCAAGTGCAAATTGCTTATGGTAATGGATTAAGACCTGATATCTGGAAAGAATTCAAAGACAGATTCAACATCAAGGGGGTTGGAGAATTCTATGCTGCTACTGAATCGCCAATTGCTTTAACTAATCTCCAATTTGGTGATTTTGGGGTTGGTGCATGTAGAAAATACGGTTCGATTATTAATACCGTTCTTGCATTAGAACAACAAATCGTCAAGATGGACCCGGATGACCAAGAAGAAATCTGGAGAGACCCTCAAACCGGTTTATGTAAAGCAGCTGAGTTCAATGAACCTGGTGAATTATTAATGAAGATCTTAAACCCAGACAAGATCGAAGAAAGTTTCCAAGGTTATTACGGTAACAAATCAGCCACCACTAAGAAAGTTATCAGGGATGTCTTTAGAAAGGGTGACGCATGGTTTAGATCCGGAGATTTATTGAAAATGGATCAAGATCATATGTTATACTTCGTTGATAGATTAGGGGATACCTTCAGATGGAAGAGTGAAAATGTCAGTGCCAGTGAAGTTGAAAATGAATTGATGGGTTCAAAAGCAATTGATCAATCAGTCGTAGTCGGAGTTCAAGTTCCAAACCATGAAGGTAGGGCTGGATTTGCTGTTATAGAACCAAAAGAAGGATTATCAACTGACGAAATTTTACAAAAGCTTTATCAACATTCAGTTAATAGTTTACCAAAATATGCTATTCCTCAATTTATCAAGCTTGGTAAGATTGAAGCCAGTCATAATAATAAAGTTCCAAAGAATCTTTATAAGAAACAAAAATTACCAAAGGGTGATTCCGGTGATGAAATGATTTATTGGTTTACTAAGGATGGGTATAAAGAATTAACCAATGATGATTGGGCCAAGATTACTAATGGTAAGGCCAAGCTTTAAGCGAAGTAATCTGAGCGAGTTTAGATATCACTTACTATTTTACTTAGAATTGAGTTTAACTTATTTTAACTTATTATAGTGCATAGACTGTACTTTTGTAGTTTTTAGGTAGAAAATGTAGAATTTAACATTTATTACTAAGCGACATAAATAACTACTCTGAAGAAAGAAATCAGATCAAGCTGACTTAACGTGAGGTTAAGCTGAACTTCGCTATGCCTGGATTAGACACGCTTGGCTTAAGCCTTTTCAGAAATAGCAGTAACCCCTGGTAATTCTTTACCTTCTAATAATTCCAAAGAAGCACCACCACCAGTTGAGACGTGTGATAATTTATCAACAACACCGAATTTCTTGGCAACAGTAGCAGTATCACCACCACCAATGATAACAGTGTTACCAGCTTCAGCACTAGCAACAGCAGCATCTAACAAAGATTTAGTACCAGTAGCGAATTTTTCAAATTCGAAAACACCTGGTGGACCGTTCCAAACAATAGTCTTAGCTTTGGCAACGGTTTCAGCGAAAAGTTTGTTAGATTTTGGACCAGCATCTAATCCCATCCAGTTATCTGGGATACCTTGTTCTTGAGTAGCAGTTGAAGTGTTAGCGTCTTTGTCGAATTTATCAGCAGTAACGAAATCAACTGGTAAAACGATTTCGACACCGTTCTTTTTAGCTTTAGCAACTAAGTTTTCGACATTCTTAGCACCTTCTTCATCATATAAAGAATCACCAATTGACATATTGTCTAAAACTTTCTTGAAGGTGAAAGCCATACCACCACCAACAATCAATAAATCAACTTTATCCAACAAGTTATCGATCAATTGAATTTTGTCACTAACTTTAGCACCACCTAAGATAGCTAAAAATGGTCTAACTGGGTTTTCTAAAGCTTTAGCGAAATATTCTAATTCTTTGGCCATAAGGAAACCAGCAGCTCTTTGTTTCAATTGTAAACCAACCATTGATGAATGGGCTCTGTGAGCAGTACCAAAAGCATCATTAACATAAACATCAGCTAAAGCAGTTAATTGTTTTCTGAATTTTTCAACAGCAGCTGGATCAGCTTTAACTTTTTTACCATCAACTTTGCTGCTACCTTCTTCTTCAATATGGAATCTTAAGTTTTCTAATAAGAAAACTTCACCATCTTTGGCACCATTAACAGCAGCCTCAACTTCTGGTCCAACTGAATCATTTAAGAATTTAACTGGTTTTTTCAACAAAGTTTCTAATTCGTCAGCAACTGGTTTCAATGAATATTTATCATTAACTTCACCATTTGGTCTACCTAAATGGGATGCTAAGATAACAGCTTTTGGTTTTTGACTTAAAACGTATTCAATAGTTGGTAAAGCTGCAACAATTCTTTGATTGTTAGTGATTTTTTTACCATCTAATGGAACATTGAAATCAACTCTGATGAAGACTCTTTCACCAGCAATTTGTAAATCTTTAACACTTAATTTTTTACTTAATGACATTTTAACACAATTGACAATTGTAAGGATTCCAACAATATTTAAATGTCAAATTTCGTCCATCTGGTGAGGTTGTGTCGGGAGCAACAGGAGGGCGCGACACTGGTGGACGACATCAGCCCGGGGCCTACAGGGTTAAACTATTAAGGTAGAGAGGTTGGCAAGAGAGCCGGATGCTTAGGAATATGGTACTAGTACTTCGAATAGATGTACTCTATGATTAGGGCTATATTGAGTGAGTTTGGTGAAAATTGGTCCATCGGGTAGAGGGATTCATCAGATGATGCGGCTCGGTGTGGTGTTATTGCATGTGGTTACAAAAATACGTTTCGTGATTCTTGTAATTGTACTCGTGTTTGTTTGTAATTGTATTACAACTGTATTTGTTGATCAAGTATTTGCTGATTGTGTTTGTATCAGTGCAAAGAAGTTGTTGATTGTCAATTGATCAATTGGTTTATACTCGTGAAGTGCTATAAAGGACGTAAGGAATAAACTAAATTCACAAATTCCGGAAATTTTGTTGAATTTGATCATAACCAATTCATACCACTTCAACAAACTTCACACGCAACAATGTGCTGAATGACTAAACACAAATATAAACAAATATCAAAACCTATATTATCTCTTCTAGCATCTTCTAGAAACTGTGAGGAAAATCTACTCCAGAATAAAACCAGATCGCATCGCACATTACTAACCACCGTTATGGATAAATTATTAGCTTGGTCAGTTGCTCAACAGAGTGGAGACAAAGAAGCTATTGAAAAGGTTGGTAAACCTGATGAAAAGTTATTATCTCAACTTTTTGGAGGTCCAGATGAACCAACTCTCATGAAACAGTCAATTGCTATAGTACAAGACCCAAGTGTTTCTGAAGATGATAAAGTCATAGCATTAGAGAATTTTGAAATGTTGATCGAAAACTTGGATAATGCTAATAATATTGAAAACTTAAAGTTATGGCCTGCCATAATACAACTTTTGAAACCTGAAAACCCCGAAGATTTCAGAACCTTAGCTAGTTCTATAATCTCAATAGCAGTACAGAATAATGACAAAGCTCAAAATGATTTCTTAAAGTACCCTGAAGGATTTGAACAGTTGGTCACTTATGCTAGTGATGAACTGACTAAACCAGGACTCAAATTAAAACTTTTATTTGCTATTAGTTCTGTAGTAAGGAACCATTCTGATGGATTCAAATTTTTCAATAGGCTTAATGGTTGGAAGGTGTTTGGGGTTGAAAAACAGGGTAAAGTAAACATAAGACTATTATCATTAATAGCATCAATTTTATCCAATACTAAAGAATTCAAATTCGAAATCGAACCAAAGTTTCATGAACTTAACCTAGTACAATTCTTGATAGACAATTTAGATGGTGATGTCAATTGTAAGGAAAAGAGTTTACAGAATTTGTATCATTTGATTGAGTTGAATTATAAGTATGATGATGAGGAACTAGATGGGTTAAGAAAGAGGGAGAATGTTATTAAGGATTTAAAGGAACATTATAAGAAAGAAGTAGAGGTCATTGAAAGAATTCTTTAGAGTTAAGGATTTAATGTATAATATCATTATTCGTATACTTTCTATTTACAAAGTGGAATAACCTTCTCGCTTCGATAAGAGATCAAGGTTGGTAAAAAACCTCATCCTCTTCTCTTGAACTAAAAAACCTCTTCATAGCCCCCTCAACCAGCTCAGGAACTAACCTCCTTCCGTCATCGTCATTTCCTAATCCCCTGCTTCCCTTAAACTTCTCATATATCTTATATAAACTATCATAATACAAAAATAACTTCTCGACCTTACTCGTGGTCATCATTTTGAAGTTTTTCAATGTTTCAACATAGATCAGTTTATGATCATTACCAACCTTGGATTTTTGTAAATTAGCAAATGCTGGATTTCTTTCATACCTATCATATTTTAAAAACCCTATGGTATAAGTCAAATCAAGCAATAGTTCTGCCATTTCTGTACTAGAATTAACAGTATGGACATTAACATTATGAAGGTACTGGAACTGATCAAATTTATATTCAATTAAGTCACTTTTCTTCTTAGTGGCTTGTAATTGAGGTTGTTGATCTTGAACTCTGCTCTTATATTCACGTTGTTCTTTATTCCTTAAATTTGTCATATACCGCTGGTAATTTCCTACAATTATCATAGTTCCTGGAACTAAATCTTCAACAACTGAAGGGTTGGTTTTATAATCATCTAGTACGTCGATAAACTCTTCCATCTGGTAGAATATGACTCTGAACTTCTCGTCTTGATCATACGGCGTACACGGTACGAAAACATCGTTATCTTTATCATATTTTCCCTCCATATGTCTCTTCCATGTTATAATTGGTTTCCTATTATAAACCTTCTTGATTGTTGATGTTTCTACAACTTTTCTTTCAGAAGTTTCCCTCTCTGGCGTTGACACTGGAGATTTGAGTTTCTTATTTTCTTTGATATAATGAACTTCCGTGAACTTCTCCTTCAACTCATCTTCATCCAAGAATGTATAAACCTGAGTAGGTATAAGGATTGTCATTTCTTGAAGAAGTTCAAGTTTATTCTTGATTTTATTGACTCTTTCAAGTTCTTTTATATCTGCCGTTATTTTTGTTCTAACCGGTTTTCTAGTCCTTTGAGTTTGGGGTTCAGGGGTAGGTGATGGTGGTTGGAATACAAAACTTGAATCGGAAATAGGATCTGAATCAACAAACAATTTAGTGGGGTTCTGTACGTTTGAAACCTTTGGTTGGATCTGAGTCTCGGGGATATTCAGATTTGACAGTGTTGGTCTTGACAGGGATTTCAGCATGTGCCTAGATGATAATTCATCTGTTAGTATATCGATATGTGGGGGTTTCTTAGTTTTTAGATCTCCTGATTGTGCATTCTTTGGAGAACTCTGTGATGTATGTGGTCTCTTTGATTGGGATTGATCGAAATCCGATGATCGTTTTTTTATAGGAGTATCAAGGTCAATCAATTCAATTGAATCATCATACGTATTCCTTGTGGCTGTAAAGTTTAAAGGTGATATTGATTTTGGTTTAGATGCTATTGTAGACGTGTAAGATTTGGACCTAATATCATCAAAATCACCTCGATCCAGGCCAAGGTTTGTGTCAAACTTACCACCATCTCTCTTATAGACAGGAGACTCCTTCTTCCCCAGTAGATCGACAACTTTCCCAATCAAGTCATCATCACTATCACTATCGATTTCTATAACTTCCATTTAGGAATTCGCGATCGATCAACAACACAAATGAGAAGGTTCAGTCGTAGAACGTCAGGGAATGGCTCAGGGAACGGGTCCAGTAACGGAGAATCAAGGAAGTCATCAACATCTGATGGGCTAACTTTGGGAAGTGGAAGTTTATCAGGGGGCACCGTTAGTGGATTAGAATCTAGAACCGGATCAAGAACTGGATCAAGAATAACATCAACTACAAGATCCCGTAAAAATGAACCAAAATCAATAATTGATCTCAAAGAAACCCTTAATTATCTCAAATATGAATGGCCTCAAGTCTTGAAGGAAGACTCGAATCCAATTGAATTGGCCATCTCTTTACTAGACGATTCATCAGTTGGATTATCTTATAAAATGCCAGAATTTGAAAAAATCAGTGAAGAAGTTAATAGTAACTTGAGGAGTGTAGTGAATGATTACCATGAAGTTTTCAATAATAGTGTTGGATCATATCATTACTTATTATCTATGACTAATAATAATCAACAGGATTGTGAAGATATCAAAGAAATGATCGAAAGCACTAATGAAGAAATCCATAATAAGTCCGACATTTTGCAAGATTTGAATCAAACGTCAAGCAGGTACAATGAAATGATTGAAATTTTGGATTCAATGGAAATCTTAAATAACATTCCTTATAAGATTGATCAATTAATTTACGATAAAAAGATTCATGAAATCTATGACGTTATATCTCAAGGGTTTAATCTTGGTGAAAAATATAATCTATGGAACTTAACTGCCATGTCGAGTATAAAGAATTATTTAGAATTGCAGAGTAATAATTTGTATGATATAATTATCGATGAATTACAAAATGAAATCTACTTGAAACGATTATTAGTCAGAGATGGTAATGAACAAATGTTCTCATGGGAATCTATGGTGAATTTGAATAATAGTAAATTATCAACATTTAAGAATTTCTTAAACCTGAATGAATTAGAGCAATTTGTTTATAATGCAGCCAATTTAGATTTTGATGAAATAAGTACAATCTTAAACGAACCTTTTTATGAGTTTCTAAATGTTCATTTACCAAGGTTGCGTGATAGTACTGGGAAACAAGATCTTTCATTAATGATTGAATTGTCTAATAACTTTTCAAATTATTATTATATGTATCAGTTAATCAATACCCTTTCAAAGGTCAATAGGTTAACTCAAGCTATAGAGATTTTAAACCAAGCAAACCAACAGGAAATCCATAGTGTTATATTCAAGTCCATTGAAGAGATCAAATCCATCAATATCCTCGAAGTATCAAGAGTTAATAAACCTGGATTCGACAATACTTTCAATAGTCAATCCATCAGAATCCTTAAGAATTTGTTCTCTACGGTGTTTATCAAGTGTGTGATTATTTTACAGAATCAAAAGATCTTAGAATTTATCTTAAAAAAGTTTGATATTGATTATAATTTCAAAACCAATTGGGATGTTATTAAAGCAGAGTTGACCAATTTGATGTTGAATTACATAACTACTGAGACTGCTAGTATAAAAAAGAATACTACTGAACTCTTTAAGTTCGATAATTTATCACTTAAAGGATCCACAAAGTTCCAACAACTCATGGATATTGACAAATCTTTATATATTGAGAATGAAACATTTGAATCCAACTTCGAAGTTTTAGTGCCGGTCAGCATTTACAATATGAGGATTATTATGGAATTCTTTTTGATCTTCATTTCTTCAACTGATGGACTTTTGAATGAAAGTTTGGATACGGTAAATTCACCTGTAGGATCACCGATTAGCTCACCAACAGTTGGATCACCAAAATTAGGATCCCCAGCCACTAAACCTCCAAACAAACAAAGTATCTCATTCTTTGAAACATTTATGAAAATATCATTCCTTCCAAACTTACGTAACCACTTAACTGAAAAGTTCAATAAGATCATGGGAATCAACGATTTCTCCACACCGTTTGAGACTGTCACGCTCAACAAACATAAAGATTCAGAAGATTTGAAGATCTTTAAAAATGCATTTGCTTTCAAAACGTTTATAATTGATCTGTGTATAACCCTTAACACCTCACTTAATTATCGTCATGAATTAAATGATGTGATCTTATCGTTTATCCTTCAATTTTTTGAGAATTATAAACATTTGTACATGTCGTTAATTGGTAATAATAATACTAAATTGAACTTATGGTTCAAAACCCCAGCCCTTTTGGATTTGTCAAACATAATCATCAATCATGATTTAAGTAGTGGTCAATCTATAGATACATTAATCGATAAAGAAGTCGGAATAATGTTGAATTCTGATGTATTTGAAATCAATAAAGACGATTTACTAGATGATAATAATCTAAATCAATTAATTCATATTTTACTAACCATTAATTGGTTAATGACCTGGTTACCTGAATTATGTAAACAAAGCAATTTCAATTATAAACAAAGTTTGACTACTATTGAAAGATTAAAATTAGATTGGGATTTCTTAGAAAATGGTAAAACCAATTTATTAGATCAGGATTTCGATATGATTGAGCCCGTTACCACTACAACGACCACTACCAATAATAATGGTACTAAAAAGGATGATAAATTAGATGAAGATCACAACATTTTTTTGGCTTTAGATTCTACAAAGTTCCAACAATTTAATGATATTGTATCCAATTTCCTTACCATTAAAGCCAATTCAATTATTCTTATAAGGTATAATTTAAGATTAAAAGCTACTTATTATATCTCCAGATCGTTCAAATTCAATGATTGGATACTTATCAATGAACCAGGAGATTCTGATGAATTCATATCTAAATTCAACAAGGATCTCTTTAACTTCGAAAACAACTTAAACAGCTGTTTACAAGATTATGAAATTAATCAAATATCAATTGGATTCTCGGTATTCTTAAACTTATTGATGATTAAAGGTTCAAAACTTATAAAGAAAATCAATAACAATGGTATAAAGAGAGTACTTATAAATATCTTTACAGTACAACAAATGTTAAAGAATTTATCGAAGGATAACAGTGAAATCAATTTCGAATACTGTTCTAATTATTTCAAGCATTTCACCACTAATGAGAATGTTTTATTAGATAATTTAGGTGATTATGATAAAGAAGATAAAGTTAATTTAATAAGATTGATATATAGTGAGAAATTGGCTGATGGTAACGGAAGTTCATTCAACATGGGTAAGTATAAAGATTTAGTTTCTAGGATTAAGTAGATATACGGTAGGCACAGTTCTGTATTGTTGCGTTATATGATTAGTTCTAATGGAAGGTTTTCAAGGGTTTTCATATCAGAAAGAAATGTTTTCTATGAGGTTCTCTATTTATACCTTGCATGATCACCAAACCTACACAGTCTTCTCTAAGAAACACATAATATCCTAGAAAGATTCGTTATATATATATACCTGTACAATATAAACAATACACTCTTATATCTACTGAGAGAGGGGTAATCCCTCAACAAATGGACATTTACTATCGAGATCAGTTGTTAATACATGACCATCTAACCAAGTCTTGGCGTCACTTCTAAAACTACAAGCTTTACAATTCCCTAATAATGGTAATTTATCAGTTAAATTATTAGCAGTCTTACCTAAAGGATCATCGAAATTGAAATGGAAATGTAATAGATGTTTCTTATAATCATAAGGACGATTGAACTTCATAGTCTTATGTTTACAAGATGATGGAAAAACACATCTAAATCTTCCATTTTCATCATGAATTCTTAGATGTCTACTTAAATCTCTTGAAATGTACTTACCACAAATTGGACAATGTGCTCCTTTTGGTAATTTCTTCTTCTTTTTATCCTTTGATGAACTGGTTGAATTGATTGATGATGTAGATTGATTAGAATTAACTCTATAAAGTTCATTGTTAAGGTATGGTAAGTTAGCATTTGGTGATACCTTGGAATTGGCCGGACTATCATTGGATAATGGAGTTAATGGTGATTTTTTATCATTATTGACATCAGTGAATGATAAATGGTCAGAGCGTTCTTCATAGTCCGATGATTTGTAACTAAAATTCTTAGAATCAGGCTGGATACGATCCTCATAATCTTTAAATGTATCACCACCAGATTCTATACCGCCACTACCATCACCACTACCATCACCTCCACTGTCTTCATTATCAAACGTGTCAAAAGTATCAAAAGTATCAAACTTTAATCCATACATATCGAAATTAAATCCCCCCAAATCATGGTCTTCTTCTTCTTGTTTGGGTATGAAGAAATCATCAAAGTATTCATTTGGATTTGTTCCCGGTGGTTTCATATTAGGAGTTATATTCTCAAACTCATCGAATCCTAAATCTTTATCACCAATCTTCAAGTTAGAGAAATTTGATGAATTAGAATTTAATGCTTCGCTAGTTGATTTAACAGAATTTAAATCAAGATGGAAATTTGGTTTCTTCTTATTAAAATCAAACAAGGATTTATTCTTAAGTCTTTGGAATTTCTCAGACATACTCTCAGGTTGATCTTCTTCCTTATCCACAGATTTGGAAAGATTACTCTTTGGTTTCTCAGGTTTGTTTCCCATGTTATAAGAATTAGATTTATTGAATTGTGGACGATTTTTCCTGTTCATATTAGGATTGCTATTTTGTCGTATTGGCTTATTAGGTCTTGATGATGATTCTTTTTTATTGTATTTGTTATCGATTTTCTTCTTGTAGGAGTATTCATCAGGAATAGAATTGTATTGGGGAACGTTTTCATAATCTTGGTAATCTTGGTACTGGTAATCTTTTTGGTTTATTTCTGGATTAGGATATTCGTTTCGGAGATGTTGCTGATGAGATTGTTGTTGGTGTTGTGGAGACCGTTGCTGACTATGCTGTTGATGTTGCTGAAGTTGTTGAAGTTGTTGGTGACTTAGCTGATTCTGTGATTGGAGATTTTGTTGGGGTGGAAGTTGTTGGTGTTGATTTGGTGGATGATTTTGTTGGTATTGATTATGCTGATGTTGACTCCCTTGATGTTGGTTCTGTTGACCCTGACTCGGATGATCGTAATTTTGAAACTCTTGGAAATCTAAATCATCTTGATAATTCAAAAAGTACTCCGGCTGTTGACTAATCTGTTCCCTTTCCTTTACTGGTTGATTTTGTTGATAATCATATGGACTTATATTTGGAGGATTGAATGAATGAGTATAATTAGAATAATCAGGATTCAAATGATATTCATCATACGGCTGATTGTATTGAGGATCCTGATCTTGATTAAGTTTTTGTCTGTGATTTATATCAGGATCTTGGAATCTTTGACCACCATTCTGTCCGTGGATTTGACTATGACCTTGATTATTTGCTTGATGTTGATGACTTGACGGTTGGGATTGGTACTGTTGAAGATTGGGATCTTGAATATTCTGGTACAGTTGATTTTGATTTGTTCCGTCATCATTTCTTCGATCATTATCTTGATTATAATAGCCAAACTGGTTATTAAAAAAATGTTGGTCATACATATTATTATATTCCGAATTATTATAATCACTCATCTTATAATTATATAATGACACTTTTCCTATCTATTCTAATATTGTAACGTTCAACTTTAATGTATTTACTCTAGTTTGGTTTATAACTATATATTCTGCTTATAGCAGTAATTAACCAATTTTGTTGTACAACAGCAACGAAATAGTCTCGCACTTGACCGCGGACACGACCAGATAAGAATAGAAAAAAAAAAGTGATATTATATCATAATAAGGTACCACAACTGTAAATCGGTTAAACTGGGATTTGAAATTCAAGGATATTCAATTGAATTAGATAGGATTGTAAGTTTAAGAAAAGGGTGGTGCATGCATGCATTTACACATTTCCGGATAAGTCCTATGAGTCTCAGCAAATAAGACCCTTACTGAACTGCAAAGGCCAAGCGGAGATAATTACTAAAAATGGCATTCCTAATTACATACACAATTCCTCAATAAAATCTATTAAATCCGATAAATGGACCTGAATAAGGTTCTTGGTGGCGTTAGTGTCTTTACCTAAAAAAAATCTATTGTTAGCAACCCTTGGTTACAATAGGGCATTGCTTTTTTCCTTATTGAGAAAAGTGCTATAAATCGGTGAGTTTTGAAACATAGTACGTCAGCGATCAATAAGTCGGTGTTTTTTAATGTCTTGGATTATTGGGTGGTAAGACTGTGTATAAGAAGGTATTCTAAGTATGCAAGGTACTATATGTAAGGTAACAATATCAAGAAAGTGATTTCTACATTTTCACAATACTCGTTTAGTTTTCTGTAAAAGCCATTACTACCACTGGAGACTAATATGTGAGACAAATTCAAACGGATTACGGTACAGTATATCCTCCGCAAATGAAGACGGAACCTTAGTTGAGACAAATTTGAACGGATCACGGTACGGTTTTATGTTCCGCAGATACGGCCGAACACCCTTACAGTAAGTGCGACAGGTGATCTGAAAATATAAATACTGTGGGTCAGTATCTTAGAATTCAATGAATGTCAGCTTGATTGGTACAACTGGGTTAACAGGTACCGGAACCATTAAACATATTTTGAACTCGAATTTTGTTAGTACTCTTAATCTAATAGGAAGAAGAGAACCGTTAGTTAAAGATGATCGTATTAACTCACTTGTAGACACTGATTGTCTTAATTGGTCTCAATTGGTGCCTCAGGCCAAAAATCCTAGTGATACGTTTATTTCATGTTTTGGATTAAACGCTCCAAGTTATAATAATAAAGAGTACCATGAAATTGAATACAATACCATCAAGAATATTGGTGACGCTGCAAAGTCTCAAGGATTTAAGAATTTCATCTTCTATTCATGTTCGGGGGCCAGTGCCAGTAGTTGGTCCAATATTTTCAAAACCAAGGGAGAATGTGAAGATCATCTTAAATCTTTAGGGTTTGACAGTTTGATTATTTTCAGGGTTTTGATGGCTCATGGTCCCAGAGATAAGCCCAAGAATGTCTTTATAAGAGCCGGCCTGAAATATTTGGAGTGGATTGAGCGTACACCATTAAAGGGGTGGTTGTCGCTTGGAAGCTTAAGTGGGGATGATTTTGGGAAAGCTACTGTGAATATTTTAAAAAAGTTGGAAACTAATCCTGAGGAGTTTAAAGGGGTTACAGTTTTGTATAACAGTGATGTGAAGAAATATATCTATTGATTTAACCTAAGCGATAGCGAAGGCGAATATCTCTTAAACTATCTATAACTAATATACACTATATATCACGACTCAGATCAAACAAAACTTCTCCCTCATCGTCATTTTTTCTAATATAACTTGGCAGCACTGGGGTAGGTGGGACATAATCCTTAATGTGATCTCCTTCAAACTGGATTTCATCTTCATCTTCACCAATTGTAAATTCACCCCCCTCTTCCAATCGAGATCTTCCTAGAGCTTCAGCATTATGAAGCTCAAAATAGTCGGTATCTATTTTTGGACCTTCGAAATTCTTTTGTCCGTACCATTTGAAACATAAGGCTGAAAACAATAAAAACCCTAATGTGACAACACTAGCATAATTCATTCTATACCATTTCAAATCTTTTATAACTGGTGGTAAGGATAAAGCCATTACTATCAATACCACCCAAAAACATGCCAAGATATTGATGATCCATCCGATTTTCTTTAATCTGAAAGCACCACCTCTGACTTTTCTTCTCTTATTGAACATTAAACAAATAATAGGAACTCCATTGGATAAAGTTAATGTTATGACACAGGCTCCCATGAATGAATTGAATGCTGATTCTGACATTATAGCTATAAATGGCAATATAGCAGCAACACCCATTGACAAGAAAATAGCATTCTTAGGTACAGTATCTTCATCAATAGAATCAACAGTTGTCCATTTGTCCTTATAAGGTAAACCACCATCACGAGCAAAAGCATAGGTTGCTCTTGAAGCGGTTGTAAGTGAACCAATTCCTTGAAATAAAACCGTTCCTATTAATAAAAGGACTAATAAGAATGAGATCACATAAGATTTGATGGAGAATTTGAAGATTAAGTCTATAGGCATGATTTCTGGAGTTTCATCAAGTAACAATGTCATCTCTGGTAAAATAGTCAATAACGGTAAAATGAAAATTAATCCATTAACAAATGTAATCAAAATCGACATAATCAAGCCTTTTGGCATATTCTTTTCCGGATTCTTGACTTCATCTGTCATAGATAATAACATCCCGTACCCATTCATAGTATAAGCAGAGCCCGATAATCCTACAAAGAATGCTAAAGGGTCAGGCCAACCAGACCTAGAATTATCAAAACTTGACAAAATCTCTTTAATTGAATGAGTACGTTCGGCATAAAAGATCAAAAGGAAATCAATGATTAGAATCGATCCTAATGACCACATTATACAAATTCTATTGATCTTCTCCAAATACTTTGCAAACTTATAATTGACAAACCCACAGAAACATAAAAGAACGAAATAAACCGCCAATACTAAGAAAACGTTCTCTTTATAAAATGAATCTTTCAAACCGAAAATTGCCAATATGAATTGACTTCCTGAAAAAAGAATTGATACCACATATGTCCATGACCCTATAAGTAATAACCAGCCAGTGAACCATGAACTAATCAAGGAATACTTCTCATTACTCAACAAAGCGCTGAAATGATAGACTCCTCCGGATGTAGGATATTTTGATATAATTTCACTAAGACTTAGCATTACGAATAATGAAAAAATCGTCACCATTAACCATCCATAAAGCATCGTGACATTGCCTCCATCTACAAGAGTGATCCAAAGCGTCAGGGACATTCCGAAGGGGACACCCATAATGGAAAAACCTAACCCTATAATTGATCTTACTGTTAATTTTCTTCCTAATACTTCCTTATACTTAAAATGTTCTATATGTTCCACTTCATCTTCGTCTTCTTGAATAAGATTTTTGAGGAACTGAGCTGGTGCCGATGACTGGAAAGTTGCTGTGGTCGGTATATATGATAAATAAGATGCTTGGGGTAATTCAACACCTATTGAATGCATAAATCCATGACTAGTGGATTCATTAGATGATTGTCCTTGGTCTGGGTTGGGGATTTGTTGTTCCTCTACCATAGATTGATCTTTATACCGCAGATCGCAGTTTTGCGGCTGCGTGGTCCGGAGCGGGTCAGTTGACTGTGGGAAGAGTAGTGTAAGGATATGCGATCATTAACTATGGTAAGCTACATAAATATCAGCTACACAAATTAGACTATACAAACTTTAGATGTATAAAGTAAACTGTAATTGGTATGCATTTGGGGTTAATCATCATCAGAATCTGACTCTGACTCAATGACTCTCTCATAAACTGGTAAACTAATACTCTCACTAGTCTTAACCTGTACATTATTTAATACTTTCATCTTTGTAATACTTGGAACAAAGAAATTGATTACATCATTAATGTTATCAATCAATTTATTATCATCCCAATCCATAAATCCGATTCTTATAGCAACCGAATTCCCATTGGGTAAGATCGTATAAGTATTCCTAGCAATGGAATTCAATTGTCCTTTAACAAATTTAGCATCACACCTTTCGTCTTTAAGCTTATGGGACTTCTTGGTTTTCACAAGTTTAGCATTTGTATCAGGTCTAGCCATTTGTATCAAGAATGGAATTTTCTTATTCTTAACATAGAACATAGCTCCTAATATTGAAGGTAAGAATTTATTAACTCTAAAATCTGCTACAATTATATCAAATTCTTTAAAGATCTTGATGAGTTTGGATTGATTGGATGCAATTTTTCGTATTTTTGATAACGTCATGATTTCATTGAATACATCTTCAGTAGGAGAGTCTTTACATGTAAGTTGATCTCTATAAGGAGTTGAAGGATCCTTTGTTATCAATAGTACCAGTTTATTCTCTAATTTATCTAACTTATGAGTTAAGGTTATGACTTTGGGTGTATAATCTTTGGTTTTGCTGAATGGCTTGTCGGTATTTATTATAAGGAATATTGGATCATTTGTTGAATTTCTATGTGCTTTAAGGGATTTTATGGATTTTTTAGTGGACTTTAATGATTCTTGTCCTAGTGTGAAAGACATGAGATGAGGTGAAAAATGCGGCGCTGGCAAATGTGTTGATGATAGTGTCTAAGGTACTTTAAATAGTTTATAGGAGGTTAATTTTTATATATAGAGATAGAATAGTTCTGTTGCTGATGTTGCTACTGTAGGAATTTAATCATCTTCCTACTATGTCTTCTGGCTGCGAAAACGGATTATCAACTTTTCTTGCCATTGTACTTAAGAGCAATAAGATTCATCTAATTTGAATCATCATATTACTGGAACTCTCTTAACAACCACCAGCAATTCATGAACCTTCGAGAATCGCCATATTCAGACCTAATCCAGAAACAAATTCTAAATGTGATTCTAAATAGTGATCGTCGTGTGCTCAGCTAATGAGCACGAAAAATTTTCATTATTAACAATGTCTACAGCAGCTGATCATACAAGAGATCCATGTCCTATAGTTATCTTAAATGATTTCGGTGGAGCCTTCGCCATGGGAGTCATTGGTGGATGTGTATGGCATGGTATTAAAGGATTCCGTAATTCTCCATACGGTGAAAGAATGTATGGATCATTATCGGCCATTAAAACTAGAGCTCCAGTTGTTGGAGGTAATTTTGGAGTTTGGGGTGGATTGTTTTCAACTTTTGATTGCTCTGTTAAAGCTGTTAGAAAAAGAGAAGATCCATGGAATGCAGTTATTGCTGGATTCTTCACTGGTGGAGCATTAGCAATTAGAGGTGGTTGGAAACATACAAGAAATTCAGCAATTACTTGTGCTTGTTTATTAGGAGTTTTTGAAGGGGTCGGTATGTTAATGACCAGATTTACTGCTCAACCTGCCATGGCTCCTGCTTATCCTGAAGAACCTAAAGCATTAGCTGCTTAAATTGATTATTAAGATGATATGTCAGTTTAGTAGAGCCAGCTTCTTGGTCAACTTATTAGTTGATGTCTTGGCTTTGAGTGTATGAATTTCCGTTTAGTGGTAGGAAGAACCGCTTTATGATTGTTAATGTCCTTGTATATATTGTATATAGTAACAATATAGAATGAAGTTAGTTACGGGACCAAATACCATATTTGGTAATGATTGCCGGGATTTATCGTATTATTGTGGGATTAATAATGATCCTCAGAGTTTCTAAGTCATTGGCTCTCTGTTAACCATATCTACACAAACTCTTAAGTATCTATAACTTCCCAACAAACAACTTACTCTCCCGTGTGTAACCGTGAGATTGGTAAGCTCGTAATTCGCAGTTGAGGAGAACACATTATTGCTAAACCAATGTCATATAATTATAATTTTAATCGACATAATTCAATAGGTGGCAATTGGAATTTACCACCTATAAATGGGTTCAATAATGAACAAGGAGAAGATGGTCAATCTGCCCAACCCCTCCAGCAAACCCATTCTCAAGCAAGAACTAATTCATCATTATCATCAACTTCATCAACATCAATGTCAGGGTTTAGAAATCCTTGGTATTATTCCAAAGGCACTAATTCCACTAATACCAGTCCTACACAAACAAAGCAACCTACAATTCCTTTATTGCAACAACAACAGCCAAATAAACGATTATCATTTGCTAATCAATTACCTATAACCTATGAAGATGACAATAGTAGTAGTAGTAGTGGAAATTCCAGAAACCCACCAAATTTCATTCATCCTCCAACTAGAGCTGCTAATCCGTTTAATCAGTATTACACTAATCAAGATGTCATGGCAATGAGTCCAGAGAGAAGAATGTCAACTGCTGCTGATACATCATATAATGGTAGTCACGGACAATTGAATCCATCAAATCAATTGTTTTATAATCAATTGGATAATGGAGGAATCCCCCGATTGCCCATGAATAACTTTAAAACCAATAGAAGATCTTCCGTAGCAGTTTCTGGTTTACCTCAACAATACCCTCAATATGATCAAACCAGTTTTAATAGTTTGAATTACCCTTACCCACATACCCCACCTATAAACTTTAAAAGTGGAAGATCTCAAAGTGTAGTACAATATAATCAGTACCAACAAGTTATTCAAAATCAAAAATTAACGAAAAGAAGGAATCCAGCTCCAAAGGTAACCAAAGTATTTAATAAGTTGGATTTAAAACCTAAAGTTCATAACCAACCAAAGTATCGTAGATGTTCAGTCAATCTGATTCATATCTCACCAGCTAATGCATTATCAGTTTATTTAACTGAAACTTATAGTATTTGTCAACCTAAGAAATTCCAATACTCCAGATCAACTAATCCTAAAAGGGTCCTTACCAAACCTCTGGAACCCAAATATAATAATGGTTATGATAATGAGGACAGTGATTATATTTTATATGTGAATGATATTCTTGGTACAGAAGAAGGAAGGAAATACATTGTTCTTGATCTATTAGGATCTGGTACATTTGGACAGGTTGTCAAATGTCAGAACTTATCGAACCAAAGTGTGGTTGCAGTTAAAGTCATCAAGTCAAAACCAGCATATATTAACCAATCATTAACTGAGGTTCGTCTTTTGGAGTACCTTCAAAATCATAGTACTGGTAATAACTTTATACGTCTTTTAGATACGTTTATGCATAAAGAACATTTATGTTTAACGTTTGAATTATTAGCATCGAATTTATATGAGTTAGTGAAACAGAATCAATTCCAAGGTCTTAATATGAAACTTGTTAAAATCTTAACCAAACAAATGTTAGAGTCTATGGCAGAGTTAAAGAATTTTCAAATCATTCATTGTGATCTAAAGCCGGAGAATATTCTTTTGTGTCAACCTGATAAACCTGAGATCAAAGTCATTGATTTCGGTTCGGCGTGCTTCACACGAGAAACCATTTATTCTTATATTCAATCAAGGTTCTATAGATCTCCTGAAGTGTTATTAGGGTTACCATATACAGAATCAATTGATATGTGGAGTGTGGGGTGTATAGTTGGGGAATTATTCTTAGGATTACCTTTATTTCCTGGAACTTCCGAATACAATCAACTTTGGAAAATCGTTGATATGTTGGGATACCCACCACGTCATATGCTTGAAGTTGGTAAGAATACCTTACATTTCTTCAAGAAAGTCGATTCTTCACCAAAAGCTAACTATGAAATAAAAACTTATGATGAGTATTTGGAGTTCTTGAGTAGAAAGAATAAAGATGATAAGGCAAAGGCTGAACAACCTAACAAGAATTATTTCAAGCATAAACATTTGAAGGATATCATTTTACATTATAAGTTACCTTCTAAGAAGATGACCAATACAATGATTGAAAAGGAATGTAATGAGAGGTTATTGTTGGTTGATTTCTTAACGAAGGTATTAAGTATGAATCCTTTAGAGAGGTTGACGCCTCAGGAAGCTTTAAAGCATCCGTTTATCAAGGGGACTTAACCACCTTATTGAACTATGTGAGCTAAAGTAAGGTTGTGAGAAATTTCCATGTAAGCAACCCAAAGAGCTAGAATAACTTGCTAATAAATCATCTATTAAGTCATATGACTATGAGTATACGAAATGAGAATAAAAATAATATGGAAATACGGCATAATATATTCTATCGTTTATCCTTCTCTATTGAGTTCTGTTTGTACTTTGTGTATACCAGTTTTGCAGCCAGCGTGTCCCTACCAGTGCGATTGAAAATTCTCACCATCTTCCATATTGATAATCTCAAACTATACGTCCTTTCAATCAACCACATCATCCTCAACAATGAATGTTAGTACAAGTGCTCTTGGAGTAAGAAGAAGAAAAGCTACTACCCAACAATTAGATGATGAGGAAAATGCATCTACCTTGAAATTAGGGCCAGAGTTTCAATTAAATCAGTTAACCAATACTGGAGCCACTGAACAATTAATAGCATTAAATACAAGTGAAGCCAGATTATTAATCAGAGCAGCCTTAAAAGAACGTAAAAATAAAGGAAAATCAGTTAATGATTACGACCTTGATGATGAAGATGAAAAGGAAGATGAAATCGCCAATATTGATTTAGCAGGACCAAATTCTAATGAAATCATTCATAAAACGTTGAACTATTTGACGAACTTTGCTAGATTCAAAAATTCTTCATCAACTGAAACCGTTGAAAGGTTATTGAATGATTTCAGCGTATCAGCATCTGAGCCATTACATCCATTTGAAATTGCACAATTAGGTAGTTTAGAATGTGAAGATGCTGAAGAAGCAAAGTCGTTGATTCCAAGTTTAAATACAAAGGTCACCGACACACAATTACAAACGTTGTTAAATGAATTAAGGAGGTATCAAACTTTAACTTAGACGGTTGTCTATAGCAAGATCGGTCAAAGAACTTGTAGCAAAATCAACTCCACCAAAACTTACGATAATACAAAATAAAATAGATATTTACAATGACAAATGAAGTACAAATTCGTATAACTTTTGTGTACTATAAGTATGTAAATAATGTAAAATAAACAATACTTTTGATTCTTATTTCTAAACTTGGTAACTGTAGCCCGTCAGGGATGCTTATCATTATAAGCATCTGGTGTTTGGTACCTTTATTTGTTACCTGTATTTGGTACCTTTGTGTACAAGTAATCGTATCTTCAAACTATGCTTTGATCACATTATAGGGGTCTATGTCACCGATCACCCAATACTTTATCCAGTAAACTAATCAGCTTAAAACAATACTTTGTCTAGTGTTCATGGTTATACCTCGATTGGTCTTCTTGTCTTTACATGTGTGTACCTCATATCTCATCTCGCACCATATCTTCTCACAACATGGATGAATATGATGAATTTGGTAATCCTATAAACTCATCTGATTCGGAAAATGAACTCATACCACCAAACCCAGAAGAAGATCTTTCAGAAGATGAATCCAACCAACAGATAATCAAAACCACAAACTTGCCACCAGTGACAACAATCCTTCCACATCAACAAACTGATGATATAGATGAACCTATTATACGACCCAAAGTCGATCGTCAACATAGAATTGAAATGTCTGATGAAGAGTTACCCAAAGTGACATATTCTCGAGAGTTCATGGTATCTATTGGGTTAACAGTTCCAAACAGAATCAGAAATATAGCAGTTATAGGGAATTTAAATAGTGGTAAAACCAGTGTAATAGATCAGTTAGTTCAACAAACTCATGAAAAATTTATTCCAAAGTACCTTGATAATCAAATAATGGAAATTAAGCGTGAAATGACAATCAAGTCTTCACCAATTACCTTATTACTCGAATCTGATGATAATCCGTCTCATATGGTTACATTAATTGATACACCAGGACACATTAATTTCGAAGATGAAGCCTTAGTAGCTATGGAAAGTTGTGAATCGGTGTTGTTAGTGATTGATATAATCGAAGGACTTACCTTTAGAGATAGGTTGTTATTGGATTTCGTTATTCAACATAAGAAACTGATTATCTTGGTACTTAATAAAATCGATAGATTGATCTTAGATTTACGATTACCAGTAATTGATGGGTATTATAAGATAAATCATGTAATAAAAGAAGTCAATGAGTACATATGTGACCATGAATTCAACATTGATCAAAAAATCGGTCCATTGTCACCAGAATTGAATAATGTTATATTTACATCAAATTATGGAATTTGTTTCAGTTTGAAAGATTTTGCAAAATTGTATATAACCAATTATGAATGGCCTATAAACCAAGAAAAATTGGTAAGAAAATTATGGGGAAATAATTATTTCAATCCAACTACAAATGCATTTGTGTCAAAAGAAGGGGAGTTACCAAGATCGTTTATTTACTTTATTCTAGAACCTCTTTATAAGTTGTTTACATACACTTTGACAAAGAATAAACAATTGGATAAGTTACTATATCATAATTTTGGTGTATCTTTGACCAAGAAGATTTTAGGTCAAGATACAAAAGATCTTTTGAGGTATATAATGGAGAGTATATTTAGTACTAGTGGATTAGTTGATAGCATTGTGAGAATAGGTTCTTCTGTTAATACTTCAGGTTCAGATATCAAAGGTCAGATCATCAAATCTGTCGAATCATCAGATGGTCAATCTTTTTATTCACTTGTAAGAATTCACTCGGGTGAATTGAAGGTTGGTGATACGATAAATGTTATTGAACATGAACCTAGGACTGCGGTTGTTGAAGAAATCCATATCAGTGGTGGGAGATATAAGTTCAGCATAAACTTCATAGGGCCAGGATTCATAGCATTAGTCAAAGGATTGGAAAATACCTATGATAAGAGAGGTACAATAAGCTCCAAACCCATTACTGTCCCTCCTAGTATTAATCTCACTCATAAATCTGTATTCAGAGTTTCAATAGAACCTAAACATCCTAATCAACTTCCAATACTCATCCAAATTCTTCAGAAAATTAATAAATCTTACCTTTCAAGTATAATAAAAACAGAAGAAAGTGGTGATAAATACATTCTAGGAACTGGAGAGTTAATGATGGATTGTTTACTTCATGATCTCAGATTTTTATTCCCTCCTTTAGGTACAAATCCTGAAATAGGGTTTGAAATCAAAGTCAGTGAACCACTGGTAAAGTTTAGTGAAACTGTTGAAGAGTCAAGTTTAACTAAAATTCCAATCAAGAGTTCAAATAACCATCATGAGATTTCAATAATGGCTGAGTCAGTTGGCAATCCATCTCTTTACAAGATCTTACCAACATTGGATTTATCTCAACCAAAACTGTCATCCAAAGTATTACAAAAATATGGCTTAGATATACTTGAATCCAGAAACTTATGGAGTTTTTCATCGTCTCTTCAATCTAGTATATTAATAGACGATACCATAGACAATAAAGATCAAATTATAGAGATGAAAGATTGGATTAATCAAGGGTTTCAATGGACATGTCAAGAAGGACCATTAATTGGAGAAACAGTTCTCGATACTAAATTCAAAATCCTTGACGTTACCCTCAATCAAGATACAATTAAAAACTCAAAGGCGCAGATTATACCTATGGTTAGAAAAGCATGTTATACTGGAATGCTTACAGCACTGCCAAAATTAATGGAACCAACATATGAAGTGTTTATTACTTGTACATTCAAAGTAAAAGACTTCTTTGGAAGTATAATCGGGTCAAGAAGAGGAAGGATTTTAACTACAAAGGAAATTCCTGGTACTCCATTATATGAAGTTTCAGGTGAAGTACCAGTAATTGAATCCATAGGATTAGAGACCGAAATACGATTAAAGTCTCAAGGTCAAGGTATGGTTTATTTACACTATAAACAGTTCAGTATAGTGCCTGGAAATCCATTAGATTCGGAAGTTTATTTACCAGATTTGAAACCTGTACCTAAAGAATCGATAGCTAGGGACTTTATGCTAAAAACCAGAAGAAGAAAAGGATTAGGAGGTGACCCAAGTTTGAGAAAGTACATAGATGAAGAATTATTCGAAAAGTTACAAACCTTGGGACTTTCTTGAGTAATCTAGCAAGATCTAACAAAAAAGCTTATGTAAGATGGTCATGAAACCTTTTATTCTATATTCTAATAATACACTATTTAATACATTCTAATCTTAATAACTAAATCACTTAATTCAGACTCTAAACTTTACTCTATAAAGAATTTTAGTAACCTAAAGGTATCACACCCTGGCTTTGCTCAGATGTTGTTTCATCTTCCTCCTTTTCTCATAACCCATTCTTATCATATCATTTAAGTCATTAAACCTCGTTATAAATCTTTCTTGACCACTTATTAAAAACCTCAAATGGCCAGTTTTATTCAAAGCTCTGAATATCAATATGAAATCCTTTATAGAAATCTCTCTCGAATAAATATTATCTTCAGATATAGTGATATTCAATTCTGGTATCACTAACACCATTTCTTCCCGTTCAGTCAAATTATGAACTTCAATTAAATCATCATCATTACGTAGTAAATAGAATAATTTATTAATAGAATAATCAATGATGGAATCATCATACAACGCCACTAGTTTATTCAATGAAGGAGAATCAATTTGATCTGGGTCACTTTGAATAAGTAGGAAATTGGTATCTTCCATGCTGAGTATAATTGGAACGGTTTTAGTATTATGAATATAATCCATAGGTGATTTGAATTCGGCCTGACTTGGCCCTTCATGTTCTTGATTATCTCCTTCCCATTCTTCATCATCTCTTAACTCTTTTATATCTCGTTTTAAATTACGCTTTAAATCAGCCTTGATACTATTAGCAACATCTCCATCAGCTATAACATCAACATTTTTATCCACAGTATCGGCTATTTTTTCATCCCCAATATTGGGATCATCATAATCCATAACTGCTTAACCTTATCAGTACTTTCAATATTATATCAATTACAGATAATCACAGTTATTTAATTGCTTCATATCTTTTTTTTTTTGCAATCGTTGCTGTTTTGCGACCAGGTCACACGACATATTTAATGGCCACGATATTCAATCATATAAATAATTTACGGTATACAGCAATCTAAGCAAAGATGATTAATAATGTTAATCATGAAATTCGTTAATTCCTTTGGGTTCACTTAGCGTAACGCAATTCGTCTATTATGCGATAATATTGTTTGCTGTGACATATTTTCCCTTGCGTATGTTACTTACACGATCATCACCGAATTAGTCGATTATTTTTCGGGGTTAATAATAGAGAGCACGGTTAGACTATGCAATTACTGCAGTTGGGTTAGGAGTTCATAGGGTTAGGAGTTAATAGGGTTAGAGTTTAATGGCGTTCATTTGCCTACCTGTTGGTCCAAGAGCAGGACCAAATAGACACTGTTCAAGTAGTAGTATGCAGTAATTAGTTGTTTAAGGTCCTAATTTATTATCTGATTAATGTCGGTTCACCATAAGCCACAATTGTCTTGTTACTAGCCTATCTCCAATAATCTACAAGTCCAATTCGTTTCAACATTAATCCGATTACGTATTGTTCTTATTGCTCTCTAACGGTTCTCGATTACATAAGCTTCGAACCTCAACCTCATTTCTCGCGTCGTTTACTGAAAATATATCGTATAAACCATGGACGATAAAAAACTTAAATTAGACCGTAAAGCCAAATTTGTTAAAGAATTCGACTCCTTAGTCGAAGACATGAAACATGCCTTGAATCAATATAAAATGCCTCAAGAAGCAATCGATTGGTATATCAGATCATTATACTATAACACCCCAGGTGGAAAATTAAATAGAGGTTTATCAGTAGTTGATACTTATTGTATCTTAACCAAACAAGCGGTTGAAGATTTAGATGAAGCTACCTACAAGAAAGTTGCCCTTTTAGGTTGGTGTATCGAGTTATTACAAGGATTCTTCTTGGTATCTGATGATATTATGGATCAATCTAAAACTAGAAGAGGTCAACCATGTTGGTATTTGCAACCAGATGTTGGTAATATTGCTATCAATGATTCATTCATGTTAGAAGGTGCTATTTATGTATTGTTAAAGAAATATTTCAAACATGATCCTTATTACGTTAACTTGTTAGAATTATTCCATGATGTTACTTTCCAAACTGAATTAGGTCAATTATTAGATTTAACTACTGCTGATGAAGAACATGTTGATTTGTCCAAATTTTCATTAGAAAAACATTCATTCATTGTTATTTTTAAAACCGCTTATTATTCATTTTATTTACCAGTAGCGTTATCAATGTTTGTAGCAGGAATCAACGATGAAAAAGATTTAAAACAAGCTGAGGATATTTTGATCCCATTAGGTGAATATTTCCAAATTCAAGATGATTACCTTGATTGTTTTGGAACTCCTGAACAAATTGGTAAGATCGGTACTGATATTAAAGATAATAAATGTTCTTGGGTTGTTAATCAAGCTTTAAAATTAGTTACTCCTGAACAAAGACAAGTGTTGGATACTAATTATGGTAAGAAAGATGATGAATCTGAAGCCGTTGTTAAGAAACTTTTCAATGATTTAGATATTGAAAAAATCTATCAACAATATGAAGAAGACATTGTTAGTGAATTGAAATCAAAGATTGAAAAGATTGATGAATCAAGAGGTTTAAAGAAAGAGGTTTTCACTACTTTCTTAAACAAAATCTATAAAAGAAGCAAGTAAGCATTGCTGCTTGTAATCGTTCTTTCAAGTAAGGTTTCTATAAGGTACACAAAAAGTAATAGAACTCAAAATATATAATCTTTATTATGCTATTTACCTAAACATTGACTCTAATCAATTCTTCTCTACCAGCTTTAGTATATAAGTATTCATTGTAATCTCTGGCTTTAGCCCAAATGTTCCAAACGATAACCCCTGGAACAACAATGAAAAATGCTTGATTTTTAACTCTTCTGAAAACGTTGAAAACCGATCTGTTTAAGTTGTCCTTTAATGGCTTGGTAGCATATGGTGAGACAAAGTATTGGTTAACGTATTTTTGGGCTGGGGATCCCATACTTCCCCACCATCCCATATAAGTATGTGCATGAGGTCCTGCCATAGTGAATGATTTTTGAGTATTGAGAATTGACTGCGAAGTTATTGGTTGAGTGGTGGTCTGATATTTACGCGTTAATGAGGGAGTTGATTTTTCAGCGTTAATTTGAGAATGGTGTACCGGTGCAACTCCAAAGAAGGTGTAACTGCAATGCTACATAGTGAAGGACATCTGTTGATATCTAATTTAAAAGTATAGAGTTAAACCATAGGAAGCTAGAGTCAATTATCGTGTCGTCAAGTGACTTGATTAGAGTTCTCTAAAATAGACGTATATATGCTGGTAGAATACACTAACCTTTGGTTATTCCTTAATTATCTTTATTAATTACATAATTAATTAGTTAATCTTTTTTGAGTAGCTAATCTACCTTTTTGTCTTGAGTTTAATCTAACTTTTTTATCGTCTTTTGATTTTTCAATTTCTTCACCAACTTCTGATAAAATTAATTCAATATGAGATGGGGATGATTGATAAGCATTAGCTCTACCGTGAGCTCTGTAAGTTCTTCTTCTTTGTTTTGGAGCTCTATTAACTTGGATATGAGTGATTTTTAATTTGGTAACATCTAAACCTTTGGCTTCAGCATTAGCTTGAGCGTTAATTAATAAATCTTTAACAAATCCAACAGATCTTACAGGCCATCTAGCTTTGGTAACACCAAATTCTTTACCTTGAGCAGTTCTACCGATTGAACCAGCAAATCTTCTCATTGGGATAGCTCTTTTATGATCTAAAACTTGATCTAAGTATTTCTTAGCTTTTTCTAATTCCCATCCATTAATAGCTTGAGCAGTTTCTCTGGTATTTTTGAATGAAGTTCTTAAATATTGACCTCTAGCTGAAGCTGATTTAGCTGGGTTAGTTGAATGATAACCGTATCTAGTCATTTCTAATAATTAATTAAACTTGAAAAAAGTAGAAAAGTTTTTAAAGAAAAAAAATTTTTCACTTTGGTGAGACTTTTAGTGAGACTCACTATGGGAGTAACCAAGACATTTTTGTTAGTGAAAACCCAAGTGTCGCGAGCAAAAGTCGGTGGTGGTTTGCGACATAAAGACACACCTTAAATGGGGGCCAGTCACAGCCGATATGGTTGAGGTGGGGCTCAAGCCCTATAAGGGTCATTTGGAGTAAACAATTTAGAGTTTATTACGAAACCAAAAGAAGGTATCCCCGATTAAATAACCGTATATTAACCATTTCCATTTTACCTATTTTTACATTTATGTATATATAGATTTAAGAATATATGGATCATATGGATATTTATGGAACTCATGGGACAATCAAATGTGTCTGCTCCACCCCTAATGTAAACCGTTAATGCACAATCAATCGATTAGATAATCAATGTAACCTTGAAACGAATATCGTCATATAACACCGGATTTCTAGATTACTGTATATACAGTTTTATTGTACATTATACATTGCTACACATATATATACACATTTGTACATGTTAATAAGAAATTCCACTTAAACTTGAATAAATCTTGGTGTAATTTATTACCAAGACCTTTGAGGCTGGTATGATCTTACATGCAAATCATTTAAAAACTCCTTTGCATTTATCTATTCGTATTAAAAATTTTTATTTCTTTTTGTCCGTTTTAAACGGGGATTATAACTATAATTGATGACTATGATATTGCTATAAATATGTCTTCTAGGCTGAATTTACAATTATTTTATTTATATCTATTTAACATTATATGTTAATAAATTTCATATCAAAATGATCTTACAATATTATTATATATACCTCTAGGTAATCCTAAATAAATAACGTAAAACTGTTAGTTAAAAACTTACCACAATTTTAAAATTCTACTATCAAGCAATTAGTACCGGGGGGACAATTGATTTCCTTAATTAGGAGTTAGGTAACACTTTTTTCGAGTTAATAAAGGGGTTTTCCTAATATCAAAGGTTTTATCCGGTTATTACAAAGTTGTTTAAATTTAACCCAAAAAATTCCCCTTTTGACATTTACATATAAATTGATAATTTAAATTTCAAGAAAAAAAAAAGTTTTAAAATTAGTTGTTTTAATTAATTGAATTATATCAATGTTTAATATGTTATAACTATCAATATTGGTGTGAGTTAATTAAGGCCCTCCTTCCCCGGACTGAGATTTTCTCAAAAATTTTTTCCCTGAGAATTTCGACAAGGGTTAAAACACAGTAAATTCCGTGTTATTATTATAATCTAAGATTATCAAAGGTTTAGAACATTAAATTTAATAATTTAATTCTATTGGATTTTATTAGAATTATAATAACAATATCTGACGACGTAAACAATTGATTATTTTAAATTATAATGTCTGATGAAATGGATATTGATAATTCATCCATTGGTGGTGGTGATATGGATATTGACGCGTTAGGTGTAAACGAGTCTAATGAGTCCGAAAATCATATAAGTAATCAAGAAAATGATAAATTAAGCCTAGATGATGATTTCGGTTTAAATGATTTTGAAAATGATAACATTGGTGATGATAAACAATCAGAATCTCATTCAATTGATATCGATGTTGACATTGGTCAAGACAATCTCGAACAAGCAGAGGTTGATAATCAATCAAATCATGACAATCAACAAGAAGATGTGATACAACAAGAATCTAGTGATGAATTGAACCTTCAACCACCGTTGTCGACTACTGAAATTGAGAGTACTGAGCAGGCCACCGACAATGTTGAATCTGAAAATATTCAACAAATTCCGGAATCTAAAGAATCTGAAGAGGAATCTAAACCGGTTTTAGATATAAATGATTCAAATGAACCATCTGAACCTGTGGAATCTATTCCGCCACTAGAGTCTGTAGAGTCTGTAGAGCCTGCTGAAAAGCCTGTTCAAGAGCCAGCACAGCGCGAGCCGGAACCACAAGCCGAACCACATCCGGAACCACAGTCGGAACATCAACCAAAACTCGAACCTGAATCTCATCCTGAACCACAACCTGAACCAACTCCAATTGAAACGTCAGAACCAGAACCCTTCCAGCAACAACAGGAACAACAACAAGAACCTGAACCAAAACCAAAACCAACTGAATCTCAATCAAAACCTGATATAGATCTTGATTTTAGTGATGAAGAAGATAAACGAGAACAAGAAGAACCAAAGAAAATCAAAGTCGAAGAAGAAATTGAGCCAATTGATGAAACCGCTGTAAAATTTCAACAAACTCATACCATTGTAATCCCATCATACTCATCATGGTTCAATATGGATAAAATTCATAAGATTGAAAAATCTTCAGTACCAGAATTTTTCAAATTGAATCATCCTTCAAAGTCACCCAAAATTTATATTGGTTATAGAAATTTCATGATAAATGCTTATAGATTAAATCCTAATGAATATTTAACATTAACTTCATGCAGAAGAAATTTAGTTGGAGATGTTGGATCAATTATGAGAGTTTACAAATTTTTGAATAAATGGGGGTTAATTAACTATCAAGTTAATCCAACGTTTAAACCAAATTTCAATTTAGAAAGATTACCAAACGGTAACTTGGCTCCATTACCAAATGCAGGAGAATTCAAAGTTAATTATGATACACCAAGAGGGTTATTCCCATTTGAGACTTTTAAATTGAATCCTGATTTGAACGTTGAAAAATTGAAACATTTAATGAAGAGTTCAGGCTCAACTTCTGGAAGTATAAGTAATGAAACCAATGGCAATTATGAAGACAAAAAGAGAAAGCTTTCGGATTCACAAATGCAACCTTCAAAGAAAATCAAAGATGATTGGAGTGAAGAAGAAACTAACTCGTTATTAGAAAATATCAAAAAGTATAAAAATGATTGGTTCAAAATATCTAAAGAAATCGGTTCCAAAACTCCTCAAGAATGTATTCTCAAATTTCTTAACTTGCCAATTGAAGACAAGTTCAATGATTTGTCATCTAAAGATTTCAGTTTATTGAAATACAGTTCCAATTTCCCAATAAATTCTATTGATAATCCAATTATAAGTAATTTAATCTTTATGACACAATTAGTTGATTCTGATGTTGCAAAAGCTGCTAGTGAAACTGCATCAAAAGTCATTAGTGAAAAATACTTGACGGAAATCAAATCAGAAGATGGTGAGCAATCAGATAAACCTGATGATGCATCAGCTGCTGCATTCGGTATAATTGGTTCTAAATCATACCTTTTCAGTAAATTCGAAGAACGTGAAATGTTCAAGATTTCAAATTCTTTAATCAACCAAGAATTGACCAAAATTAATTTGAAGTTAGAAAAGATCAACAAATTAGAAAAGATCTATGAAACTGAGCGTAAGAATTTAATCAAACAACAAGAAGAAGCGTTCATTGACCGTTTGAATTTAACTAATCTGACAATAAGTATCACCAAGAAATTAACGGGATTAGTTAGTAGTCTCGAGTCCAAAGAACTTAATGATGATGTTGCAAGTCAATTGAAGGAAATCAAACTGTTATTATATAAACCAAATAGATCAACATTTGTTAAGAATGAGGTCAAACCTGAAAAGGAGGTTGAGATTGACAGTAGTGAATTCAAACCAGTTTCAATCAAATCTCCACAAAGTTTCAAAGTTTGGGTACCTTAAACTCAAACTTAAACTTCACCAAGTTTTCTTGGTAATGTAATATAGTAATCACTGATTACGCAATATATCGGTAAATATCACCCTGTAAAATAGATAAAGTTACAATATAAATATTCATTTATTTCTCTTCTTCTATGGTTTGCGTGTTCACAGTGACACCAAGACAGCGTCATAGAAATAGTCCAATTCAAAGTCACGGTATAGTATAATCATAGTTACGGTCACGGTCGTATTCAAAGTCATATTCTGGTGTCAGAGTCATGGGACTAGACATTAGTCGTATTCATAGTCAGTTTCGAATTCCGGGCATGATTATCACTAACGTATTCAAAGTCATAGATGTATTCGTATTCGAGGCAAGTCGTCGATATAAGAAGTAATGATAAATATCAGGGAAGAAAATGCTTTATTATAGTTATTCGTTCACTATCTATTTACTACCTATTTATTGATCTATGTAGAGTATTACATTTGCTCAATGGTATAATCTAACAAATAACTATCCTCAATCAACCCCTCTAACCTATTCAAATGCCTTTCATTATAAGGCATCAACTTATCGATCATAGCCACCAACTTAGGTTTCATTAATTTATTAACATCCATATTATTCAATGTTAAATTTATAACATTCTGACTGACTTCGAAATTCTTGAAGTTGATATTCCAATTAGTTAACTTCTCAAATAATTTGACCATTTGTTGATCATTCAACAGGTTCAAAATATTAATTAATTCTTGGTGTTTGTGCAACTTGAAAATTTCATCCAAAATGGCAAATAATTTCATAGAATAATTCAATTCTAATGCTAACAAAAATGCGTTTGTGTAATCATGTTGAGACATCAAATTTGATAATTTTTGATCGTTTTCAATCTTGGCTTTAGACTCTTCCTCTTGGAGTTTTATTACGGATTCGGAATTATCGTACCAAAAACTTATTTGACCATTAGCATCGGCACTGACAAATTCCTTACCGTCTAATTTGATATCTATCGACCATATTCTATTACTATGATTATCAATGGTCTTCAAGCATTCACCATTTTTACTGTTCCAAATCTTAATCAAACCATCTGCTCCTCCACTAATAATTTGCTGACCTTGGTTACTGAACTGTACTTTTTGAACGGAATTAGTGTGTCCTTCAAAGGTTTGTTCAATTTGGTAATCATTTAATGACCATAATTTAACGGTTTTATCTCCACTACTGGTAATGATTTTCTTATCGTATTTGCTAAACTTTATATCCCATAATCCACGTCTGTGTCCCTTTAAAATCCCTATGGTTTCACCAGTTTGTAAATCCCATACTTTACCTGTTTTATCATAAGATGCTGTAGCTATAAATTCATCATTAGGTGAAATATCTATGGAATTTATATCTTTATCATGGGCTCTTCTGGTATATTCACTTGATTTAACAACTATTGGTTCACCTTGGTAAGTCTTTGGTGCTGGAACTTTCCATTTCTTTATAGTTAAATCAGTTGATGATGATATAAGGAACTTTGGGTAGTCTTGTGGAGTTCTTGGTAGTCCTAAAGCAGTTACTGACCCTATATGTCCTTTGAAAATAGCATAAGGTTCAAACTTATCTTCATTGAACATCCATAATCTGATTTCGCTATCTTTACTACCAGTTGCTAACCATTTCCCATCAATACTAACGTCAACCACATTCAAGATATCTTTATGGCCTTCGCAAAGAATTAATTCCATTGGAGTTTTAACATCAACTATTCTTAATCCTGGTGAGTTTGTGGCCAATGCTATTAAATTGAATTCTGGTCCTACATATTTGATATCAGCTATGATCCCATGATTACCAGCAATTCTTCCTAGAACGTTGACTTGTTTTGTGTAGATATCAACTTGGATTCTGACGAGTGATTGGTCACTACATACAAGATAATACTCATTTTCCAGGATTTGGAAAACATCAATTATAACTAATTCTTCTTCGGTTTTATAATGAGTGCTACTAGCGATTAAATCCCCAGTCAAGTCAAAAATCTTGAATAAGTTGTCGGACCCAGCGGTGAAGAAAAGTATGTCTGAGTCGGTTTCTGAATGTTGTGCTTCTAAAAACTTACTAACTTCAACTTGTTGATTAACTAATAATGTCTTGAAAGGTTTAAAATCTTTATATACGATGACGACTTCATCCCTTCCACCACTGATGAAATACTTATCATAAAAATCAACCCCTCTAACTGCTGAATTATGTTCATTGTAAGTATGAATGGCTTTACGTTTGATTAAATCCCATACTTTAACAACCCCGTGTGTATCACCCGATCCTAACTTCCAGTCCTTTTGATTTAATGATCCATGGATGGTAATGGCAGATATGGTTGTTCCATGACCTTTAAGACTATGAGTGACATAATTTCCTTGGATATCCCATACGGTAATGACACCATCAGTACCACCAAATGCAAATAAACTTGAAGTACTTTCATTAGCTGATACGTAGACGGGAGATGACATTCTGAAACTTTTGACTATTGATCCACTAGCAGTATCTATGATTCTTAATTGTTGACTTTGTGACATCACGGCTATTTTAGTCCCATCTGGTGTTATATTTAAATTAGTGATAGTCTCACCATCACCTTCTATAGTATGAAGGATTTTTTGATTGACCGTATCGCTGATGACGATATCCTCTTCGTTGGCAGTTACGAGAATCGTCCCGTCTTTGTTCATGGCACTAGCATTACTACCAATATAGAATGGATCTATATCTATTGATATATATTCAGCTTCCATAATGCGATGAGATGAAGTTGAAGATTGAGATGAGATATTGTGAGATATTCTCGCGACATGTAAGGTGCTTACTGTGTGCAAATGTTGATTTATATTGTTCTCTATTGTATGTCTCGGCTTTGTGTTCTATATTCATGGAGTTAATATCATTTTTGCTTTAAGGTTATTTAGACATTACATTTTTCATAATTTTTTCTTGATTTCTTCAAATTTTCTCAGATTTCAAAAAGTTTACAATTACTAAGAATTAGTGATTTTCACTATATAAACAACATAAAAACAATTTAATACAAAAAAGTGTCATAATATGCAAAAAGTCTATAACTATGCAAATCTACAATAATAATGACATAATAGTGTCTCAGTAAAAGCTTGAATCTAATAAGAAAGCTATTTACACGCACAGTTCTATTTACAATATCAACTACATCATTGGCCCTCCATCTCCACAATGGCCATACACCTTAATATACACCTTAATAACTTCTACCTCGTTCAGGTTATTGGGCGATCATTCCAAATCCATCCCCATATCCTTGGCAGTATCCTTAATATATTCCTCAATACTATCCTCCAATCCCTTATGTTTTTCACCATACCTATCACCCTGTAAAATCTGTCTCAATCTAAAAAACCAAAATAAAGTACTGCTAATAAACAACAGAGTCTTTAATTTAATTAAATTAAAGAATTCTCTGAATCCCAGGTCGGGTATTAAACTATTCAATGCTTCATCTGTCAAATAGTTGATTCTATTAACTGGACTTCCTAAGGTTTTGTTACAAACTTGAACAATTCTCATAGCTCTACCTAAGAATAACAATTCGAGAGGAAATTTTGTTGAATCACTCAACATGGCTTTCATCATTTCCTTTTGACTCTTAGGTTTGAATTCAGATTCATCAACTTTGACTGGCTTTAATTGAATAGCAGACGCAAAAAAGTCCATTGACCCAATTCCCCATTCTTCTCCAATAGCCCTTATTCCTGGTAAGTCAAATGCAAACAAATACTTCCATAATTGACAATACTCTTGACGGAACTTCTCAGAAAGTTCAACATAAAGTCCATGGTCTAGGATCACCAACTGTTGTTGGCCATTGAATTTTCTAGCAAGAATATTCCCTGGATGTGGATCACTATGAATGAATCCATACTTAAACACTTGTTTACTGAATATGGTAATAAATTGGTGCATGATAGTGGTGAGATTATAATTTTGATCAATCAACTTTTGCTTATCAATAAGCGAGACCCCATCAACCCATTCCATCACCAACACTTTCTCAGTTGTTAATTCCGGATAAGTTGCAGGAATGTAAATACCTAAACTTTTAACACTTGAATCTTCCAGTACATATTTACGTAATTTTTCCGTATTTTCTAATTCATGTTTAAATCTTATCTCGGTAAGGGTCTGATCCGAAATGTACTTAGCATAAAATGACATTGGCATATCGAAAAGAAACTCTTGAAGTTTGACCATAACTCTATAAACAAACAAATCTGCATCAACTTGTTTTTCAATGTAATCATGTTGAACTTTGACAGCAACTTCTTTTCCATTCTTCAACTTTGCTTTATGAACTTGGGCAATAGACGCACTAGCAATCGGTAAGTGTTCAATGGATTCAAAGATTTCAGTTTCATAGTTTTTACCCAATTCTTTCCTTAAAGTGGCATTTGTGACATTCCATCCTTCTGCTGGGGCTTCATCATACAATTTAGTAAACTTCCTTTGGAACTCTATTGGGAAAACTGATCCTTGATTAGCAACGGCTTGTCCGAATTTAATGAACAACCCCTTGTTGGTGACCATTAAGTAATAAAGTAAATCACTAGCAGGTTCATGGACATTCTTAAGGTTCTCATCACTGGTGAATTTGTATCTTAATCCAAGATAAGTAAGGATGACTAATGCTCTAATGGCCCTAGTAAGCGTCGATGGATAGTAATAATTATCTATAAGGTAAATGGTAGTACCCACCCCAAGAAATATCAAAGTTTTACGAAACCTTGGTTTAGTCCTTTGCTTATTCAGTTCATGATACGCCTGCTTACTCAGACCCTTCACCTTGAGGTTGTCCTTTGAGTTACTTGAAGCGGACTTCACTGGTTCGACACCTATATCAGTGAAAACCTTATCATCATGTGAATCTCTAAGAACTTTTAAAGTTGAATCTTGAGGATTTATGTCCCGTTTACTCCTTGACCCCGGACTTTTAATAGCGGCGTTAATAAGGGATTTAATATCATCACTTTGTTTACTATGATTATATCTAAATTGTCCTACCATAGACAATCCTACACCCACTCTCCCTGTAGTACCACCAATACTACCAAAATTCCCAGTTTTGGCCAATATCCTGCCATATCTACTCAACCTTATCATATAGATCATGGCCGCGAATTTCGTCAACAACTTTCTCATTCATCATGTCAAGCGTACCAAGAGTCGGATCCGTTAGAGGAGGATTTTTAGGATTTTTATTAGGAGTTACTGCCACAGGTGCTGCTTCATATTATTATTTATTAGATCAATACAAAATTGCTAACAATGTTGTTGTTGCTGATGTAATTGCCTTACAAGCTTCAATCAGTAACTTGGAGAAACATGTTAAGGAGTTGGAGAAGAAATAAGAGTTTTAGCCTACAGAAATTGTAGATATGGCTTCATGTGCAAATTGTGTTATGATTGTGTATAAATGTTTGCACAATCAATCGACAAAGGGAATGATACAAAATTGAGATATACCATAAAAAGTGGGGAATTTCTATTTGTGTACTTTATATATATTCTTTGTTCTATTTACAGTATGCAATAATTGAGTTGTTTTAATGACACTATTGATGGATTTCACTGATTAAGGGTCTGATATTGGGATCTTAGGCTAAAGATAATGCATCCCTTAATAATTCCCTGAAACTCTTCTCATCGAACTCTCCAATCATGGTAACTTCATTCCTCTTACCACCTAATGCACCTCCATCAATGACACTAAATTGTACCAATTTGTCCCTATACAAAAATTCCAATTGTTTCCTATAATTTATGGATATATACTGATAAACCACTTCTTTTCCATTGATATTCAACTTCAAGGTTGGTTCAATGAATAAACTGTGTTTACCACTGAAATCCAACTTACTCTTTTCTAAGAATGTTTCAAGTCCAGGTTGTGATCTATAACGAGCATACTTTTGAGTTGATGATTGTAATAATTGATTTATATCCGTATCATCCACAGACTCGTCAGTTTCATTCATAAAGACATCTCCAACCAATTGACTTGATAATTTCAAATCACATGGTTTGTCAGGTAATGCCACCATATAATTATTTTCATTTTCAACTGTCAATACTGATAACGTATCCATTTCAGGTTTACCATATGTATTCAAGTCCATCCATACTTCAATAGGAGGATACTCAAGAATATTAGGGTCAGTATTATTATATAAACTTGGAAGGAATTTCAATTGAACACAGTACTTAAATGGATCATTCAAACGATACTGATGAATATCTTTCATAGACAATTCTGGAGTTTCGAATAATGGAAGGTTGAAAATTTTATCATTTACAAGTTGACAATTTGAATTGAATTTATAACTATCAAGATTAGTTGTCTTGAAGGTAGGTATACCGATTTGACTCATATCCGACTTAATGTCTTGTTTACTATCAAATAAGATATTTCCCAAAGTAGCAGTAAATAATGGTGGTGATAATTTATCTTGTTCTATGAAGTTGCTTTTGATTTGACTGATTTCTTGGTATATTTCCTTGATTTCATCTTCCTCAAGAACTAGCACGGAATCAGACTTGGTATCAGTAAATGTTTTGATCGTTTCGGGGGCATTTAAAAGGGATTTCAACTCATCTAATTCATCGAGGTTTATGTTATCATTAGTTTCGAAATCTTTGAATTGTGTTTCTATATAGTCGTTAGAATCTGTGGAACTTGATGATAGTCTAAATGAGTTCGTAAGTCTTTCATTCCATGGCATACTTTCGTTGTCTAGTATAGGAACCTTTTCATATTCTTTAAATGTTTTGGGAATCTTAAGATGATTGGTTATATGGGGATTAGAATCAACTAACCATAGAAGTAATCTTTTAGCTCTTTTGTTTTGGTTTTCAGTCAATGTTGTAAGGTTATAAAGATTGGTATTAGAATCCTCAGGAGGAACAGGTTCAAAATGAACTTGAACTAATTGACTTAATCTATTCAAATTAAATTCCCCGTACTTCTTTTCATAAACTTCTTTAACCAATCCTAAATCAACAACTTCATTATAACTGTTCTTGATCATGGTACTAAGTATGACATTTGCACTGGTGAGTTGAGATTCTGTACCTTCAAATTTAATGGTGTCATTCACGGAATCAAACGTTATTCTACACCCAGTACGGCCAAGGTACTTTAATAATAATCCTTCTTTAGACAATAAAAGGAATAGCTGCTTCTTATCCAATTTGATTTCACTGGTTTTGAAGAAGTCTTCTACACTAGTCTTCAAACCCAGTTTCTTGATGTTCCATAAATCTTTGATGATTATATTACTAAGAGCAGTTTTATTAGCCCTACTTATTCCTCGACGATTTCCACTGAATTCTGGATCATCATAATATGTCTTTATATACTCTCGAAGCTGTGAAGTTGTGAAACCTTGTTTTAATTGATGTTGGATCGTATTAAACTTCTGTTCAGTTACGTCATTTTGAAGAATCTTTAAGTTATTAATTGATTTTATGAATGATGAGTTCCCAATATCATCGCCTTCAAATAAACTGGACACTTGACCAAGATTTGGTGGGAATTCTTGTGGTCTTATAGCTGTAGGTTTAACATTATGTCCGTTCTTTTTATTATTTTGAAACTGTTGGGGATTTAAAATTAATATATCCTTAGGGGCTTTGAGTTTGGTGGTATCTCGCAATTGCTCTAGAACAATCTGATCTATTAACGGACCCCTGTTCAATAATTTGATTGAAGTACTCAAACTTCTATACCATTTAAACATATGCGATGAGGTAAGCTCGCACTCTAGTTAGGACCAAGACTACCAATTGAGTCCGCTCCCGCAGTTTCACCAGACCCCAAACAGGCTTACGTACGCGATTTCAATTCGTAAATTTGACAGCGAACTTTGTTCTTACTTTGTTTATTCAAGACATTCAGTACCGGACCGAACCTCAAATATGAAACCGTATGGTATAAAAGCAAGGACTCAAGCTCGTATAAAGAAGTTTGTTCTTTTTGGAATCATTCTTCTTATTGGTGGTTACCTTTTAAATGTAGGGTCTCATTCTCATGCTACACCTTCGAGTGTTAAACCTAAAAGTGACTACTATGAAACTGTTGGTCAGGAAAAAATTCATCCAATTCCTGGTAAAAAAATTAAGGCTACAATTTTATCATTGGCTAGGAATTCTGATTTGAGTGGAATCTTAAATGCTGTTAGACAAGTTGAAGATAGATTTAATAGCAAGTTCCATTATGATTGGGTTTTCCTTAATGAAGAACCTTTTAGTCAAGACTTCATTGATTTAACTACTAAGCATGTTAGTGGAACTACCAAGTATGGATTGATTCCAAAAGAACACTGGTCCTACCCTGATTTCATCGATCAAGAAAAGGCTAGACAAAGTAGAGAAAAGATGAGAGCTGATAAAGTTATTTATGGTGGATCTGAACCTTATCGTCATATGTGTAGATATGAAAGTGGGTTTTTCTTCAGACACCCATTATTAGATGAATATGATTATTATTGGAGAATTGACCCTGATATCAAAATTTATTGTGACATTGATTATGATATCTTTAAGTTTATGAAAGACAACAAGAAGAAATACTCGTTCACAATTTCCTTCCCTGAATTCATTAATACATGTCCAACATTATGGGATACATCAATGGACTTTGTCAAAGCTAATCCCCAATATATTCACCCAAATAGTATGATGGAATTTGTTTCTGACGACAACGGAAAGACATTTAACAAATGCCATTTTTGGAGTAATTTCGAAATCGCCGACTTGAATTTTTTTAGAAGTGAAGCGTATCTTAAGTACTTTGAACATTTGGATAAAAGTGGAGGATTTTTCTATGAAAGGTGGGGGGATGCTCCAATTCATTCAATTGCAGTTTCTTTATTCATGGATAAGAAAGATATTCATTTCTTCGATGATATTGGTTACTACCATGGCCCTTTCCATAATTGTCCAAGAGACCCTGAAGTCAGAAAAAATAAGAAATGTATTTGTAATCCAAAGGAAGACTTAACTTTTGTTCGTCACAGTTGTGTTCCTAAGTTTTTTAAAGCTGTTGGATGGGAAATTCCTAATTTCAATGACGGAATTAAGTAATCCAATTGAATCAAGTTCCGATAATATTAATTTATTGACGTTCTTGAGGTAGACATTTATTTGTAGAGGTAATAAAACGGTTACTTTTAGTGGATTTTTCATCTCTTTATGTAGAATGTGTTATTTACTGCTCTGTTATTGTTCATAAGTCTGTTATCAGTTACCTCAAGTTTGCAACTCATTATCCGGTTAAGACACTACAGCTATTGAATAAGGAGTTTCGCTGTGGATTACTTTGCGCTTACCCTCGCTTAGATTAACTTAAGTTTTGCATCTCGCTTTAAATTTACCTGATGCCACTCAAGCAGCCGTGACATATAAAAGTCACCTTAATCCCATTTTTTTAAACTACATGATTAAACCTTTCAAATCTACTGCATCTATTCAAAAATTCTTACCGGTAACTGTTTTACCAGTTACAAGGTCTATCCCGGTAAGACACTTCAATACTAGTAAAAACAATAAAACCTCAACTCCGGTATCTCCAATTGTTAGTAAATCAACCGCCCTACCAAACATTACCAACCCAATTAAGACTGATGATTTATCATACTTGAAAGATTACAAATTATCGGAACTTTTCCTGTACTTATGTATTGGATTAGTTACTATTAACAAACCAATGCTTAATTTAGCCATCAAAGCATTTCCTTACGTGCCAATGCCAATAATTAAAGCTTTAGTATACAAAATATATTGTGGTGGTGAAACCATGCAAGACTTGTTCAATACCAGTAAACGTTTGGAAAAGAAAGGTATTAATAATATGATGTTAAGTTTAACTATTGAAGCCGCTGAGGGTAATGAAGCTCCAGTTGATGTTCAATATATTATTGATGAAACCAATAGATCAATTAAAGAATTCTTAATTCCTAATACAATTGAAAAAATCACTAAGGCCAAAGATATCAATACCATTCCACCAAGTTATGTTGCATTAAAGCCAACTGGATTTGCCGCTAATGCAGCTGAAATCTTGAAAACTTATGATACTAACCCAGAATTCGATGGATTAGTTGAAAGAGTTTCACAAATAATTCAAACCATTTATGATGCCAATAAAGAATTATCTTTACAATATCCTGAAAGAGTTGCTCCTATTGTTGTAGGTGTCATTGATGCTGAAAAGCACGACTTACAACCAGGTGTTTATGAATTACAAAGAAGATTATATAAACAATTCAATAAGTTAAATGAGCCAGTTTCTGTTGTTGGAACTTTGCAAATGTACTTAAGTCAATCATCAGAACTTTTAACCTTGGAAGAGAAATTAGCTAAACAAGAAAATTACAGATTAGGATTAAAATTAGTTAGAGGTGCTTACATTCATTCCGAATCAAATAGATCTACTATAATCCACAAAACCAAAGAAAATACCGATTTGAATTATAACCAAGGTATTAGTTACTGTATTGACAATATCTTAACCCAAGAAAAGAATGAACATTTCTTGGGTCATTTAGTTGTTGCATCTCATAATTCCGAATCTTTGAACTTAGCTACCGATAAGATAAATGTCACTGAAAAGAACTACAACAAGAATAACATTGTTTTAGGACAATTATTAGGTATGGCTGATAACATCACATACAATTTAATCAAAGATAAAGGAGTTGAAAACGTTATTAAATATGTTCCATGGGGACCACCAGTTGAAACTAAAGCTTACTTATTAAGAAGATTAGAAGAAAATGGTGATGCCGTCAAGAGTGATACTGGAATGAATTTAATCAGAGGAGTTATAAGTGTTTTATTCAAAAGATTGTTTGGCTTTGCCTAAGTCAGTGAATCACTTCAGCACTATAGTGCAATTAGATCCAGTTTAACTGGTATAGAGATAGATCTCTTATGTCATGTATAATGTAATATAAATAATAGAATAACCTTTTGTCTCTAGTGCTTAGTAGTTGGCCAAATACAACTACTAATACAACATTGTACTACCCATTCCCAATCTACCCCGTTCTTTCCACTATTATCATAGATCAATACCTTATCACCATCAACTTTATAATCCTTAACATCTTTAACTAATACAAACTTCAGTACTCCAAAAACATAGAATATAAATTCGCAGGTCATTAGTTCATGTCTCTTTTCACCACGATCAATCCCCACAACCACATAATCCTTGAGTAAATCACTACGTAAATGAATCTGCTGCGGAATGCTATAATTTTTATCGTATCCTTGTTTGAACTTGAAGATATCCAAACTCTTTTGTGTTCCTAGAACTGAAGAATACCCAGCTGATAACAAATATGGTAACCAATTATCTTTATTAAGATGCGTCTTATTGTTACAGAAATCATGGATAAATTTCTCTGACAATACGGGCCATCCTAATGCAACAGTTTGTAAATACTTTGAGCTCCTATAATATCCATTGGATATGAGAGCCACAAACTTAAAACTATTGAGCTTATCATCTATAAGAGTCAACCTAAAGTTTTTTTTAAACCTCTTATATTCAAACAAATCCATGAACCCTTCTCCTCCTAATACCTCACCTCCATTTTGTTCAATCAATGTCAGTAACTTATCCTTTTCCTCTATAGCTGTTATACAGAATAGACATTTATCGAATATGAGTGATTTTTTCTTAGTCGTTACTGATGACTTCTTAGCAATTAATGAAGTTGGAGTTCTCTTCAATGGACTAGTAATGTCTTGTGTATGTCTGTTTCTGGTAGGAGTTCTCATATTTTCATTTATGATTGAAGTCAAGGAATCTTCAGGTTCAAGTTTAACTTCGAATTCTTGTTGATGCTGGTACCACTCAGGTAATTCCATTACTATACTTGATAAGGCCACAATGATCTCCTCTTTCAGTGGATTCTTTTTTGCATTAATCTTACGTAAATGAACCGTATTATATCCTCTTATACAATCAATTTCAGTTTGGGTTTCTTGGTTACTTAATCCTTCAACCACATATTTAGTAGGTTGAGCTTTGATCTTAACCACATCACCGATACGGATATCTAAAGGATACAAATTAGAATTATCAACATCCGAAATCCCTTCTTCAAATAGCACTTTCAGGCTGGATTTATACACGGTTTCTACTTTTCCAGTATACATTTTGAATTGATGATTTGCCCATACACTTTTAGCAGATACAATTTTAGAAGAGTCTATGACAAGGCTCAGTTCGGTTCTTAGTATGGAATCTTCATTTTGTGATTCAATTATTCTTCTTTTCTTTCTTTTACTTGGCACTATGTCATCACTAATTGGATCAGTAGTCGCCACGTCACTAACGGGAGGTAAATCTTCGGGTATATAATCACTTTGTAGGCTTTGTGGAATATCGCTAGGGTCAGTACGATTATCATCTGGTGTAACTTGTACCGGTTCACTTTCGGGTATTTCTTGATTAGAAGGTTCACTGGCACCCGAAATTTTCTCCTCTTCGAATAAAACATCCTCTCGTATTTCCGGTAGTTCTCTTCCTTTTAAGGGGCTTTCCTCTTCTCGGTGTCTCTTTAACCTATGGGTCACTAAACTATCATCATAAAACAATTCACTTTCTTCATCACTATTTACAAATTCTTCCTTAAAATCGTCTTTATTTGATTCTGTGGTTTCTTCTTGGGTATTAACCACTTGTGTTTTGGAGATCTTCAAATAATCCTTCTCGATAGTACCAGGTATTTGAACATGTTCTATCACATTAGCGGTTTGATTTGGTTCATCAATCTCTAAGAGTAAATCAGGAGATGATGATATCTTACTCGATGATTTTCCATTACCAGTAGTACTACCATTAGTTGCTCTGTTTATACCAATAGTATCATTAGTATCATTTTCATTATGTTCATTCTGTTCACTAGTCTCACTTTTTTGTGTACTTTGTCCTATTTGACTAACTTTCTGACTTTTCTTTCTAATGTCCTGTGATTCAGTACCCGGTGTATCTTTAATATTTGAACTATCCTTTTGTGGACTTGAATCTTTCTGGGTATCACCAATTCTTTGAGTGTCACCAAGTCTTTGAGTATCACCAATTCTCTGAGTATCATCAATATCGATTCGTTGAGTTTCGTCACTATTAATTTTCTGAGTTTCATCAAAGCCTAAACCTATTCTCCCTATCCCACTCAATTGTCCTGTATGTTTACTAGGCAGTTCGTCAACTTGAGTATCTGAAATAGTAAATGCATATTGGTGTCTTTTAGGTACAACAAATGGAGACTCTATATTATCCCCATCCAATGTCAATTCCAAATTGTCTATATCATTACCATTATTATGTGGACTACCATTGATTCTATCACCATTCCCATTATCAACGTGGGTTCTTTCGTCTCCAAACACGAGACTATTATCTACTTCATCATCTTCAATGTTAGAGTCCATAGCGCGGTTGCAAACGAGACATTCTCTGTATAACACAGAGATCCACAAACACATAGAGCATCGGATTATACAAACATAAATTAAAACATAAACAAACCTATTTACCTGTACTTAGTTACCAACTACTTCATAGTAATTTACTCAACTTTATAGTTTAGAACCTTCGTTAAGTCGTACAATCCTATACACTTTAATATACAATATAATACAAATTAAGACCCCAAATTACTTAAAATAGAACTCAACTGCAGTGATGGTCTTTCAGCATTTCTTTGAGGTTTAGTTGGTAAGTGTGGTGGTATTGGTCTACTTATAGGTCTTTGAGCCTTTCCAGGTTCGTAATTCTTTTGTAAAACATATAATGCAAATAATCCTCTTTTACCTTCGATATTTTCCATACCTCTTAAATATGAAGGGATACTTCTACCATCCAATGTTATCAAATAAGAATCTTTAGCAAATACTGGCTTATTACTCAAAACCCCTACTTTACCATTCCTCAATAAATAATCGAATAATTTATTATGATCATTACTATCACTAGTAATTTCATAAAGGAATAAATCTCTACTACTAAGTACTTGGTTCAAATAAGGTTCAGCTTTACCTCTATCTAATTTTCCTTGAACTTCATAAAAGCTTTTGGTGAAAATATCATGACTCACATCTATCAAGTTATTATGAATATTGATATTATTGGAATTATCTAAATTTGGTTTATACCCAGGACCTGAAACCAATGCTATAGTAGCTTCAAATTTAACAAAATCCGGGAATATCAAATCACCATTCCAAACTTGTGAAGATCTAACAGAAGGCAAATTCGTAACTTTTAATGATGATTTTCTTGGTAAATGTACTTCAACTGCAGTTCCAAGGATTTTATCTAAATCATCATCGTCATCTAATGGACTTTCGTTTTTAGTATGAACACTATTGGCTCTAGTACTAGTATTTGCAGTATCGGTGTCATTGTCATTATCGACTTCAATATCATTATCTGAGTCTGACAAGACTAATTCATTATCAGACTCATAAGCATTTTCAATATTGTAACTAATTGAAGGTCTTGATACCTGTGGTCTTTCTTTAGCAACGTTGACATTTTCAACATCTTTCTTGGAGTCTTCATCAAATATTCTATGATCAACAGATTTACTTACAATATTAACTTGAATCTCTTCAGGTTTATGTTCTTTACTAACATCTTCAACAAGTTCTTCACCTTTATGAGTTCTTCTAATTCTTTGACCTTCTTCAGCTTTCAAAACTGATCTTTTGATTGATTCTAGTCTCACTTTTTCTGCTATATCATTTAATCCTCGTATAGCTTGTTCTGGTTTCAATGAAACAATTTGATCACTGGTTAATTCTTTTGATAATAACTTTTCAAGCACTTCAGGTTTCTTGATTAATCCTGGGATTGCCCTTGCTTTGTCTGAATAATGTTGATTGAAATTAGTCCATACTGACTTTTCCAATTCAATTGCCCACTTATATGCTTCTTTCTCTATATCATCAACTTTTACTGAGGATTTTGGTATTTGTGACTCGAGAGTTTTATAGAAGAATTTGGCTACAGGTATTCTTTTAGGATCTTTCAATTCACTAAACTCATCACTTGAAGTTTCTGGTGTTTGTGATTTTCCTACTTTCTTCAGTCTCTTTTCCTTCTTTTCTGTCTTTACGCTACCTGTATCTTTCTTGAAACCTTTCTTATCATTATCAGCTTTTCTACCCCTCGATCTTGAAGTTCTTGTATTACTTTGTACTTCTGATATTTCATACTCTTCTTCATCATCATATCTGTCCCCTTCTTCTTCTGGTTCAGGCTCTTCAAGATCACCCTCATCATCATCAATTTCTTCTCCTTTTTTATAATCATCATCAGTTTTTGGTTTCTTAACTATTGGTTCTTCTTCATCACTTATATAGTATACTTCATCAACATCTCTTTGGGAATGTTGACCTTTATTAGATCTTTTAGATCTCCTAATCATCGTGTGATGGGTTTGTGGTTTTGTGAGAAATCCGTCTTTTTGCGAAACAGCTTCTCCTGAAGTTAGCTTCACATATTCTGGAAATCTCACTAATTTTCTTGGTTTAACTTTACGTAGTTTAGAGAAGTAGAGGCAGCAAATTCTTAGCTTTTGAGAGTGTAGAAAGAGTATGGGTCAATAAAAACTATCGACGTGATGTCATCATAATTAGCAAAAGTGTAAAAATCACATTAATAACCACTAGCTCGTGTCGGTGAGAACACAAGAGATTACACCATAGAATAATCCTTACTATTTATTATACAACATTTCTAAATCTAATGTACTAACCGTAGGTAACTTGCGAAAACTCAATCTTCAACCCTTGCACCTAAATTCCCTTGATCAAAGCCATTATATCATTATCATCACTTAACATTTCTTCAACATCAATTAAAGCTTGTTCACTAAATAATCCTGACTTTGTTGGTCTATAACCTTCATTGAAAGCTTCGGTTCTTGAGGCTCTTCTACGTTTCAGTTTAGGTGGAATTGGTGAACTTCTTTTAACTTTCTTAGGAACTCTGTACTTTCTTTGATACTCATTATTGGCTTTACTGCTATGGTTATAATGATTCATGTTTGATGACAAAACATCATGACCAAAAGTGTTTTGGGTATAAGCTTTATTTCTAAATGCTCCTAATGGTACACGCTTCTTTTGGTTATTGAAATCCCTCCAAATTTTAACATCATCAGAATCGTCATAATCCATTTCACTGATGTTCAATAATTCATCTAATCCCAAGGGAGAATCTTCATTATATGGGGTACCTACAAAACTTTTTCTTCTTTTGGGTTTGGTATTTTGAATATGACGGTAATTATTATGAGTTAAGGATCTGGTACTTAATCCATCGATTATACTGAACGGTTTACTTTCTAATGCGATCCACGTTCCTAAAAGTGGTGGTCTATAGTCGGCGGTTTTTGATGACAAAACTTCCTTGGCCTTTTGAGATCCAATAGCTGAATTATTTGAAGTTGGAATGTTAGAATCTACGTCAGTGCTTTCACCACTATCATAGTGTTCGTCATCTTCCAAAGGAGTCAAAGTTAAATTATTAGTTGGTGTACTTTCATGGGTTTCAGGTAATGGTAATCTCAGGCCGTTGTGTTTCTCATCATCTTCCGAGTCATTATCAGAACTGAAGAAATAATCCCATAGATATGAATCATCTTCATCATCGCTGTCTTGACCTTTACGTTTAATCTTACCAACTTTCTTTCCACTGTTGAAATCATTTTCATTCAAATCAAGAGTGAAATCAACCATATCATGATAATCATCCTCATCATCTTCCTCGTCTTCTTCTTCGTCTTCTATGTCTTCCTCTTCATAAGCTGCCGTAGGAACATTACCGATTTCTTCTTCATCAAATCCATTGTTTTCAAATTCATTAACCAAAAACTTTTCTTCTTGCTTCAAGAATTCATCCTCGTCTTCATCAATTGAAGTGACAGAATTGTTCCGTATCCCGCTGGTATTCCTATGAGATATTGAATTATTAAACTCTTCTAAATCATTATCAGCTTGTAAAGTAGCTAATAATTCATTGTCATCAATTTCGTAATCTTCATCGGAATTTATATCTTCATCATTGAACTTAGGGACATGGATATTGAAATCTAAATCGGCTTCGAGCTTGTTATCGTCATTCAATTCAAGTTCATCAACAACTTCACCTAAATCTTCTTCTTCGACACCTTGACTTCCTTCGATACCTTCCCCTAAATCTTCCTCATCATCATCATCGTCATTATCATCGTCATCCTCATCTTCATCATTATTGTCAATTTCGTTATCATTATCATCAGAGTCATCTATAGCATTATCATTATTATCATCATTAAACTCAAACTCAAAGTTTATATCTTCAGGTAAAGCACTCACAGATCTTCTTCTACCAAACTTCGGTTTACTTACTGACCCACTATCACTTCTTTTCTTCTTTTCTTGGGGGGTTTGAGCTTTTCCTTTACCTAAACCTTTGACTTTCTTTTGAGCTTGAAGTTTAACAAAATCGATATTATCATCATCATCCGATGAAGAATCACTTCCTTCGTCAGATGATGATACAAAACTTATTGCTTCTTCGTCGTCTGATTGAACGTATTGCTTTCCATAATTCTTGATCGATTTTCCTTTACCCTGACTTTGAACTTTACTCTTGCCTTTTCCTTTCACACCTTTACCTTTACCTACGGCTTTCCCTAAAGATTTGCCTAATTTCTTACCACGGCTTCCTTGACTATCGATTAAGTCTTCTTCAAATAGCACCGAACTCTTGTCCGAAAGTTCATTATCCAGTACTGCGGTTAAGGAACTGTCGGATTGTGAACTATATTCTTTCTTATTAGCATCATCATCATCGTCTTCTTCCTCTTCATCATCGGATGATGAAGAATGTGCTATGCTGAATCTTCTTAGCGATTTCATATGAAATCCTCCATTCATATAAGCACTTAAATTCTTTCCACCAGTAGCTGGTGGTTTAGTTGGTTTACTTAGCTTTTTAGCCATCTCTTATTTAGCCACACTTATGTCTATAGTTATAAAATAAAATAAATATGTTGTGAAATTCTCTAGTTAAAATTTGTTATACTTTAGTTACGTTGATTCTATATGCGATTTATTGGTTTTGTAGATGTTTTAAATTATTTATTATAAATTGAATTGAGTTTTGGTTCATTAGCTTGTATGAGACGTAATTGATATTTTAGGAAAAATTTCTCACCACACTAAGAGGGGATGAGGGTTATGATAATTTTTTTTAAGAGATAGGGGCTATGATTTGGACGGGATACTTAAGAAAGGTATTTAAGAGGAATCACAGCTTTTTAGAGAATTTCATAAGGTTTAGGGTAGGGTATATTGAACTGTTTTACATAAGTAAGGTTTGATATGAGATGAGGTACAGACACGACACTGCGTAAGAATTAGGTGAGGGTTGAAGTTACGACCCTATATACGAACCACTGATCTCACGGAGTTGCTGCAAAAATAGGAGATAGGGGCTAGAAGATGTCTTTTAATTTAACTTCTATTATTGATAGAATCTTCATTATTTCAGTGCCTTTAGTAGTTTAGTACGAATATGCCATATCTAATACTCTACATACCATATATGTCGCTTTGTTCATTCCTAGTTCCTAGTTCTTAGTTCGATTTATCAGAACTAACAGTTAATCTTGCACTTAATTCAATTTGCTCTTTAACCACCTTGGTTAACAATTCGATCATCATAACATCTTGATTATGTTCTCTTAAGTTATTAGCTAACACATCAACACTACTTAAACTCTTTGGAGTACTTGATAAGTTGTTAGCTAAGCTTCTTAATAATCTTAAATCATCATCATTATGAGTATCAAAATATTCCAATTTATTCAAAGATTTATCAATTAATTCGATTATTTGATTGATTTGATTTGATAATTGTGCACTATCATTAATTGGTGAAGAATTTTGCAATTTACTTTGTAAAAGATTATTTAAACTTAATTTTTCGGTAATGGTAGCGGTTATAACTTCATTTGGAATTGGATGGAATACATAAGAAGGATTTGATGTATTAGTTTTCCAACCTATTTTATTAGTTGGAGTAGTTTTCCCAATTGATCCTCCAAGGTAGGTTTTAATTATTGGTGGGATAATTTCTCCATTAGAATTCTGGAAATTAATATTTAAATATATGGCTGGGAATGGGTAAGCTCTATCATTACCTCTGGAATAAAAATCATGAATTAATCCAGTAGTATTATCAATTTCCTTTGATGTACCAAACCACCCTAAAACACTTTCTTTTGGATGTGATTTCTTATATAATTGATATAATGTTTTATGTTGATGATCCTCTATAGCAATAGAGTCTCCTGTTTCATTACAAGGAACCATAAATGAATCTCTAACTTCAAAAGTTAAACCATCTTCTGATCTATATCCTAATAACGTTCCCATTATTCTTTTATTTTGAGCTACAACTTGCTTAGAAACAATTTCTAAAATCTGGAAAAGAGCTGATGCATGAATCTTAACATTACAACTTCCAGTAGTAGTTGAAGCAGCTGGGGCTGAAACTCCTGGTCTAACTAAATGCATATACTCTGTCATATTGTTAGTTGAAAATTTTTCACTACCGCGCGAATCCAATTATAGCGTCTCACTGTTTTGCCTCACAGTTCTCACTGGCTCTACTGGCACTAGTCTCACTAAGACAATCAACATGGTTCTAGAGAATACTTGGGTGTTTTCGGAGAATGATTTCCTTCATAAATCCCCATCACGACAACATCTTACCATAGAACAAGATCTCAAGACTCGGGAAGCCATTTATGATTTTATTATACGATTAGGTTCAAATTTAAAACTTGATGCTAAAACCATTTATGTGGCAACTATGTATACCAATAGATTCTACATGAAACGTCCAATGACCCAGTCCAAATACTTTGTAGCCCTGGCGGCTATTGCTATATCATGTAAGTTAAATGATACTTATAGATTACCTGATAAAATTGCTATGACAGCATGTATTCTTAAGAATAATAATCCTAATATAGTCATCAATGAAAATTCCGAAAGATTCTGGCAATGGAGGGATGAATTACTTTATAGAGAAGAATTAATATTGAAAGAATTAAACTTCGAATTGAATTTACAATTACCTTATGATATACGAAATACATTGATAGATTTACCTGATGACCCACAATCTACGTCATTTAATGAGAAGAAGTTGGATATAATAAAGAATACCGTGGCGTTAATCGAATTAATATCAGCATTACCGGTCCTAGTGTCGTTTGATATTGATATTGTATTTGCAACCATGTTGATAGTTATAATGTTAGAGGCTCGAACTAAATTTGGTAATGATATAAAGTTACCCAAGAATTATATAGCGGATAATTTCGGAATAGATTTAAAATTATGTGTTCGTTGCTATGAATATTTAATGAAGTTGATAGATTATAGTCAACGAGATGAAAGGAATATTTCCAATAAGCATGCAGCCAGAAGGTTGAAAAAGTTGGGAGAAACTGAGTTCAGGAAAGTTGTTGATGAACCATTATCAGAGAAACCTAAATTTAATGGTGGTCTTAATTACTAGTATTTAAGAATTGCATACAGATGTTTTAGTAAGCTAACATGTCTAGAATATATAAGAAACAGTTTATGAAGGAGGCGTTCTCTAATGTCTGATGAATTCATAATGAAGTGGTTCTCTACTATCTGAAGAGTTTTGTTTGCTTTACCAATGAACATTGCACCAAGGACCTCTTCAACTATCTGCTAATGTTTGTTTGTATACATCTCTATGCATAACAGAACATTTATGTCGCTTGTGTCTATTTGCAACTTTGCGACTTCTTGCAACCACAAAACCATCTACTCACTTCACCAAAACCAAGACATGAATGAAGAAGAAACAGAACCCAATTCTTTTATATCATTCACAAAGATGCTTGAAAAAGAAAGTAATGATGATGTCAAACAAACTAATCAGCAGTGGAGTGATCTTTTAAATACTTTGTATAAGGAGAATAAATTACATGATATATTAACAATAATTCCACCATTAGAACATTCCCACCATATTTCCAATTCAGATCGGTTGATTATTTCATTGACTTTATTCAGATTAAGAAGATATAAAGCAGGGCTAAGAAGGTTAGCTGTTGTGATTGATTTAGAACCTGATATTGTCGAAAAGAAACGGTATTTGAACTACCTTATGAAGTATTTCAAGGTATTGAAGATTGATCAGAATGATACCATTTGTAAAGAAATTGAATTATATTATGACAAATCACCAGTTGGGTGCTATAGTATTGATTTGGAACCAGAGTTACCTATCCATCAACAAATGTTGAAGTATAAAGAGAGTAGTGGTAATGTTAGTGATTTCTTATTAGGAAACATCTGTATTGAAGTCTTTGATAAGCTACAACAAGCTTGTACTATGATGAAACTGAAGATCAAGGTCAAAGACCTGTTAGATATTGTGTTTGACATGATTGGATTATTCTCACCATTATACTTATTTGAACCCATTTTGCAACCATTATCCAAGGCTTTAGGTGAACATGAGTTGAGATCACCATTAGATACGTATCAAGAGTACTGTGATAAACCCAAAGAGTGTGGTATTCTAGTTAGAAACCGGGTAATTTCTGCCTTTATCAAGTTCTACATCAAAGAGTATAAAGAAAGTTGTAAATTATTCATCTGGAATATTTCATTAATCACCATTTTCACCGATAACTTTCCTCATTATAACAACCAATTCTTATCCATACTAACCAGAAGAATTTGTTTGATTTATTTATGTAAGAGTATTGAATCTGGAAAACTTGAACTTGAATCGTCAACATTAAAATCAATATTGTCGAAATTGTCCATCGAGTTTAACATCAATGCAACCTCAGAATTTACTCAAAATAGATTAAATCATCATTTTTTATCAATGGGAGTTATATTAGAAAACCTTACCCTTAGTCAATATAAAACTTATTTTGTTGATGAGGTTGAATTGAAATTGTATGATCCTACCTACATTATCGAAATGCTTAGAAAGTTTATATTAGCTACTACTTATAAACCAAAAGATGATTCAACAGTTCTAACATTGTATGATAAGATTTTATCTGGTTTATTATTATTAGGAGGTACACATCTATCAACAATTTGGTTCTTTCAGAATGTCAAGAATTACTTCATGATCAAATTTGAAACTACACCAATTCATTTATCTACTAAACATGATTATGTGATGTTCAATCATGCTCCATTAAAGAACGTTCAAGAAATCTTGAATAAAATTCATACTTTAGGATTACAAATCCCTAATCAAGATAAATTATGGGACCTTGAAACCGGGGATCTGATTTTATTACCAAATGTGTTCACCTGTAATAATAAGATGATCTTATCTACACAGTTCCATAATATCAATTCGTACTATTTTGAAGCCAAGAATTTCAATATCAAGAATGGCAATTTGGTCTTAAAAGTCAAAGGTCAATGTAAAATTCCAATTCCAATGTTGAGAAACCATTATGAGTTAAGTAGAGAGTTTATTGATATTTGGTTAAGATCCTATGAAACTTTTCATGGACACGTCCCTTCTCCTTTGGCAAACTAGAAAACTAACAAGGAAGTTCTATATATCTAGTAAATAGACTCAACAATATCGACAGACCCCCATTTATCTTTTGGCGTTGCACTGGATATATATGCCACAATCGCGTACAAAAGTACGGGCCAAATAATCTTATGCCCGTCTGTCACTAACTTTAGTGAGGCCCCTCACAATTTCAAGACCGCTACGGAAATGAATCATTTAGAGGATGGTGATCAAGTTGATATTTTTAGAGATCTAAATGTGGATCTCATAGAATTTTTCCAAAGACGACAATTCGAAGAATTCTTGGGTAACCTTCCCCACGAGCATCATGAAAGATTAGCCATACTAAATCATAGATATAACCAAAATCACAATCGATACGTTAAAGTCATATGGCTATTTAATTCACTCCCATTACCAATAATACGATATAGAAGAGTATGGAGAGATATAAATTTAAATCAACTAGCTATACGGACCCTTATGTTAGTGGTAATGGCAATAACCAAGATCTTTAGATTAACAACGTTTGTATTTGCTGCTACGTTCTACTTACAAGGAACACTAAGACGATTCTTTTTATTTGGTAACGAGTTAACTTTCAGTGCAAATTTCTTTAAAGATGTGCTAACGTTTATTGTACGGAACAACACGTTGATTTCTGATCGTTTGCAACGAATTCACGGTACTAATATCTTGGAGAACGATGATGGTTCATTGTTCCTTAATATAAGAAATTTTATCATCGATGTGGCTGTTTTACAATTGGATTTTAAATGTGAAGACACTGATAATGGTAAACAATGTGTTGCTAATCATAACTCATTGATTTATAAGTTCAATGATGTATTACAAATGGGAGACTTAGTTTCAGTACTGATTTATCTTCTATATGCCTTAATAGGGAACTTAATATGTTTAAATGTTTTATATCATTATACCATATCGATATTTCAAAGTTCTAGGAAATGGGCAGATTTTAATATAGGGTTATTGAAGGTTATATGGAGGCTGTTACTGTCTTAGTAGATTAATGTATGTATGATTTCTTTTCTTCGCTTACTTCGTCTTTTAGAGACTTCTGGTGTACGGAAGTATAAAAAATTCTAAAGTGGTGACACCCGATTCATTGTGAATGTACCCCCATATAGTCTGGTGATGTGCAATCTGAATACTAAAAGTTAGAAGGTCAATTCCGGTATCCCCACAATCCGAATTCCGCAATCCGAGTTCCACAACCCGCTAATACTCATACCATCAGTCCTCAATTGATCCCTCATTGCAATTGACCAATTCTTTCTGACACCAATGAAAGCAGTCACCTATCAAGGACCATTTGAGTTCAAAGTTAAAGAAGTTCCTAAACCAAAACTTGAATCACCAACTGATGTGATTCTTAAAGTGAAATATTCTGGTGTTTGTGGTACTGATTTACATACTTATCGAGGCCATTTAAAATTACCAAAAGATCAAATCGTTGGCCATGAATTTGTTGGAGAAGTTGTAGAAGTTGGATCTGAAATCAATAACTTCAAACCAGGTGATAATGTGGTCAGTACATTTACAATTCAGTGTGGTACATGTTGGTATTGTGAATCAGGATTCTCAAGTCAATGTGATAAAACCAATACATTCGGGAAAGTGGGATTAGATGGTGGTCAAGCTGAGTATGTCAAGATTCCTTATGCTGACAATGTGTTAATCAAGTGTCATGATGACCCAATTTACGTTTTAATGGCAGATATTTTCATTACTGGGTACTATGGGGTTAAGAAAGTATTGAACCATTTAAATCACAATGTTACCAAATCTTTAGAACCAAGACAAGTTAAAGACATTAAAATCTTACAGTTAGGTGTTGGACCTGTTGGGTTATGTGCGTTATCAGTGTTCAAACACTATGGGTTTAATGTCACTTGTGTTGATAATGTGGAACCAAGGTTGCAAAAAGCTAAACAATTAGGTGCGGATGTACTTAACTTTGATAAGGACGAAATTCCTCTGGAATCATTTGACTTTGTATTGGAAGTCGTAGGGTCTTCCCAAGCTTTAGATACTGCATTTAAAGCCATTAAACGTGACGGGCTTTTAGCATCTATAGGTATGGCACATGGACCTTTACCATTTGATGGAATTCAATGTTATTTGAAGAATATCAATTTATCATTTGGTAGATGTCATGCATGGTCATTATTTCCTGAAGCATTAGAGTTATTTGAAGTATTGAAAGACAATTTCACTGATTTCATCGATACTTTGGTACCAATTGATAAAGTAGAAGAGGGCTACGATTTATTTGATAAACATAAAGTTAATAAGGTTGTTATAGACTTTACCTCTTAAATCTACAATATACGATACTCTGGTATAAATTCATCTACATTACTACACTACTTCACATGAGCAGGTGGAGGACCAGCAGGTGGTGCATAGTTATCTCCAGACAGACTTCCTTGGTTTTGACCATCACTTTGACCAACAGTTGGTCCATAGTTCTTATTACTTGGTTCCTCTGGGTATAATGGAGGAGGGTCACCATATTCACCACTACCTTGAGGTTGATTGTAAGTTTGACCACCATATCCTTGACCACCGTATCCTTGACCACCGTATCCTTGACCACCGTATCCTTGACCTTCATAAGTTTGAGTATATCCTTGAGTTTGTCCGTATTGTTGACCATAGGGTTGTTGACCGTAAGGTTGTTGTGCATATTGTTGTTGAGTTTCAGGATATTGTTGATAATATTGTTGGTTTTGACTTGCTCTTCTTCTAGCCGCTCTTCTACTCCAAAAAACATAAAGGATTAAAAGTATAACTGGTACAATTATAAACACAAAAGCCCACCATGGACGAGTAGTAGTATTAGAACCATAATAACTATGATAATACCTTCTTGTAACTAAATGATCCAGATCCACATACATTTTCAATTGAGTTTATAAGCAATGAATTGTTGCCTACTTGTGAAAAGTTCCTTGTGGTTTTTTTGTAAAAAAATTAAATTTCAGTGCGGTCGTGGCTTTAAATAAAGTTGCTTACTGTAGGGAAATTTTCGTAAATGAAATTGATGATAGATGCAACTAGAAGTATGGTACAGTTGGTCATTAGGTAATTGATGATACATTAAGGTGTATAGTTATAATTTGGTCAGGTTTATGTTCAGTTTAAGTGGCTAAGTTTTAATTGATGTATGCATTAAGCATTATCATGACTAGGCTTAGCGTTAAGTATACGATGAAAAGGCTGACACGACCCTTGTTAGGAAAAGAGATGATGGTGTCATGTGATATCAGGGTGATCAGCCGCGTGACTGATTTTAGTTCGGAATTATTGATTTGAATATTTTTTGGGTACTGCGTGTCAACCAAGATTTTCTGTCAGGTCCATACGCCTGTCTTATCACGGAGATATAGGAGATCTGCCAAGACTTGATAATTTGAACAAGATTCCGTATAATTTTGACGTGATGATTGATATTACTTTTTAACCGAATAAAGACCCTATTTAGGGACGTAAATCTGAATCACAGATCCAATACAGTTACTTAACACAAGGATGAAATGTAAACTATAGTTCAATAGACGTCGAAAAGTTCAAAATAGTAACGCAACTCCGAGCTAACCCCGTTCTCGTACTGCATTGCTACATAAAGATGTATTGAAAGATATCGAGGAGAAGATAAGGAGGGCCCCCATTGATTTACGCTACTATCCTATTTAGGTATTATTGATGTCACAAAACTGTGGAATCCACAACCACAACCCAATTTAACTTTGTTCAACTTTGTTGGTATGAAGCATATGAAGGTAATGATAGTGGTACGATGTTGGACATGTACATATCTTCAAGAAGCACGCTATGCTAAAACTCAACCAATCAAAATCAGTCTGTCTACCGCTAAAATCCTTGGATCTTGAGGAATCCTTTGTTTGATTCCCGGCTTATCTAATCGACCCTCCACCACTGATAACAAGTTATTCCGCGCTTATCTTTCTGGTTTTGCAGCCTTGATGGGTTGTATAAATACGATACGGTTCTCCTCAATAAGTCGACGACTGAAAAAGTTAGGTTTACTGTTAATATGAGTTTATCAGAAAAAGATGATAAGGCAGTACCGGTTACTACCATTAGGTCTATAACTAGTGGTGATAAACATTTGATTGCCATTAATGGTAAAGAGATCAAATTAGATGACGGTGATCAAATTATGAAGTTAGGTTTGGCGGAAGGTGATGACGTTGTTTTGACCCCCGAAGCTGATAAAAAGTTATTAAGAAAGATTGATGTGTATTTAATGCCAATTATGTTACTTTTATACGCGTTTCAATTCATGGATAAATTATCGAATTCATTTGCTTCAGTTTTAGGATTAAGAACTGCTTTGAATATGACAGGTCAACAATATTCTTGGGTTGGTTCAGCTTTTTATATAGGATACTTGGCTGCTGAATTTCCAATGTCATTTTTGTTACAAAAATTACCCTTAGCTAAATCTTTAAGTGTTTTGGTTATTCTTTGGGGAATGATCTTAGCTTTACATTCAGTACCACAATATGCTGGATTTATGGTATTAAGAACTATTTTGGGGATTTTGGAATCCGCTATTACTCCAGGGTTTTCAATGATTACAAGACAATGGTATAGAAAAGACGAAACCTTCCTTAGAACTTCTATTTGGTTTGCAGGTAATGGGTTAGGTTATATTCTCGGAAGTGCCGCCATTGCTTATAATCTTTCAGTCAATGCAGACCTGTACAGTATGGAGCCATGGAAACTTGTTTTCATTATTTCTGGGGTTTTGACTATAAGTTTAGGAATTGCCATGTTTTTTCATTTACCTGATTCACCAGCTAATGCGTGGTTTTTGACAATGGAGGAGAAAAAACTCGTGGTTGAAAGAATTAGAGGTAACCAACAAGGGTTCGGTAACAGACATATCAAAACCGAACAAATTTGGGAAGCTTTAACCGATTACAGGAGTTGGTTAATCTTTGCCTCCACATTTGTGGGGAACATTCCAAATGGAGGGGTAACTAATTTCGGATCAATTTTGATGAATGAGACTTTAGGTTATACTGTTAACCAATCATTACTTTACCAATCTATAGGTGGGGCAGTTGAGTTGGTTGGATTGATTGTAATTGCCTTTGGAAGTCAATATTTCAAATCTCGTTTCTTCTGGGCCTTTGTAGGTCAAGGTATTGCATCTGTTGGTGAATTAATGCTTTGTTTTGCTAAAGAAAAGCATACAAGATTCGCTGGATTCAACATGCAGTATACTGCACCTCTTGGGTTTATTGTTATGCTTTCAACTGTTCAATCTAATGTTTTAGGTAGTACTAAACAATCTACAGTATTTATAATGTTATTAGTAGGTTACTGTGTAGGGAATTTGATTGGAGCCCAACTTTTCATAGCATCTGAATCCCCAAAATATCCAACAGCCATTAATGCTATTGCTGCTTGTGCATGTCTTTCACTTTTGATTATGGCAGTTTTATGGTTCTCGTATTATTGGGAGAATAAGCAAAGAGATAAGAGACCAGTTGAAGCTGAAATTGAAAATATCGAATTCTTAGATTTGACTGATAAACAAAATCCTCTTTTTAGATACTCTTGTTAGATGTGTAGATATGTACATTAGTGATTGGATTCTATTTTAAGTTTAATTTGGCTTCATTAGTGAATGATTTACCTAATGATTCAACCATATCAATGGCTCCTTGGGGATCTCTCTTATTATATACAAATAATCCCTGTAATTGAGCTGTACTGATTCCTTTTAAACCTAAACTTCTAAACTTCTCTATAAACCTCTTACAATTGTCATGATCATTATCATAAAACCTTAAAAACATTTGTTCTACTTGGTACTCAGTGGCATTATCGATCAATACTTTGAAGTCGATTCTTCCTGGTCTTAATAATGCTTTATCAAGTTTCTCGGGATGATTGGTAGTCATAAATGTTAAGCATTCTTCAGCACTGGCAACTCCATCTAATGCATTTAATAACCCTGAAAATGTAACCCCAGAAACATACCCTTGATCACTTGATTGGTCACGTTTGTTGAAAGCAGCGTCAACATCTTCCAATAATAGAATCGACCTATCAGGGATATGATTCATTAAATGATTAAGCCTATCATCGGTTAAGTTCTTTTCACTTAAATTCAATAAGCAAATATTGTAATCCAATTCACCAGCTATGGCTTGAATAAACGACGTTTTACCACTCCCTGGTGGACCATATAAGAGATACCCTCTTCTGTAAGGTATACCACGATTATGGTACCATTCTCCGCTTTTTAAGAAATCTTTAACATCATTAAGAATCATAGTATCAAGACCTTTATCGAGAATAACCGATCCCAATAATCTTTTTTGTCTTGGCTGGCCAAATGGTCTCCATTCAGGACCCCAAGATGTATAAATTACGGTTTTTCCTTCTCGTATTTTGAGTGCCATCTTTTTAGCTTCACTTAAAAGATCAAAGAATAAGTTTCTGTCTCTATATAAAGTCGTCAAGGTAACGGTTTCAAAAGGAGTCCCACTAGTCATATCCAATAACTTTCCCAGCCTTTCACGATTGACTAACATAAATGCCCCCTTATATCTTATTAAATGTTTACCGGGACCTGGTACTAATGAAAACTTGGTAGTTGCTGAACCATTACTATGTTGTACGAAATTGGTTTCAACTGATAAGTGACGAGAACTTCTATTTTTATACTGAGCCATCCATTCCAAGAACCAAAGATACGATTTATCTTTTGAAGGGATTTCTAAGTCTACTAACATTTGTCTATAGATGAATCCTGAACTTTTCATTATACCTTGTCTGGCTAAAGCTAAACTGGTACCTAGAAGCATCAACCCTCCACCAGCAGCAAAGTACGGGTTGTTTACCACTACCTCATTGAATCCCAGCGATATCATACTTTTAAGGGACCCATCGCCTGATTTAGTAATTTTATCAAAATCTATTTTATCTATCTGGGACATCGATTTTGCATCTTTCTCACACACTGTCGAGACACATTAACCCAGTGCGAGTCGGACGACTTTGGTGGTAAGTAGCTACGACATTCGCAGATAGGTCGCGAGTCAGTCAGATCTGTTATATAGCCTTACCACATATCATTAAACCACAAAATCGACAACTAAATCCTAAAATGGACGACCAATCCACAAACCCGAAGGAGTCAAATAACAACCCATTTGTAAACCAAGATTATTCAATAGATAATACCCATAAATATACCGATTTAAGTCATATAAATCATTTGCCATTCAAGACTTTGAATCGTATACTTGATGATATTAAATGGACTATACCATATAGAACCTATTGTAATGATAAAAGTTTATTGAATAGTAAACCAATTGATTACAGTAAGAACTTGGCGAGTTTAGTTAGTTCCAATGCGGTCAGACCTGATATGATTATGATCAATAATGATCTAAAGTATTGTAAGAATCATGAAACTATTGCATTTAATGATAATAATGAAAATCAAACATTAACATTACTTAGAGGGTTGGTGATTATTAATCAGAAAGTTGTGAATCATTTTTTAGTACAAGTTTTGGAGAATAAATCAGCATTTTTTAGTAGTAATCAAGGTGCTAATAAGTATGAGTACCATTTATTAGATAATCAATTATCCCAAGATGATTTAAATCATTTCGTCGGATTCAAAGATTCTGATCAAGTTATTGATGATGGATTTTTCGGTACAAGTAATGAAGAAACCTCACATATTTTAAGAGTTTCAATACTTAAGAGTGAATTTTCTGATCAGGATTTAAATTTATTCATGAATCCTGAAATTATAGGTAAACGGTATCTTGAAGTAGCTGAAAAGAGTAATTTAGATACGTCTTCGGTTCCATCTAGTTTTCATAGTGTTAAAAAACTCTTAAATGTTTTAAAAGGTCCAATAATAATGGAACCCGATACCCCAATTAAAACCATAGATATAGAAAGTAAGGCTCTTGATGCTTTGGTAGATATAAGTTATTTGAGGACGTTAGGATTTCAAGTTGAAAATCAATTCTTAACTCCACCCGATCTAACTCAAGACTTACAATTAAAAGAATCATTCATAAGAAAGGTTTTAGAACTCATTTACCGTGGTAAACAAATAAAGGTTACTGGTAACGATTTTGATACAACTTATTCGTTCAATCAAACCCTTTCCGTGATATTCAAGTTCTTTAATGAAGTGGATAAACATTTGAGTCAGAACTATGGCCAAGACAACAACAATAACGAATTGAGTTTTTACATATCCCTTAGTTGTTGTGTATTCTTCCAAGATGAGTTGATCATAAAGTGTTTTGAACAAACTGTCACCGGTGATAACGACAATAAGATGTTTTATGTGGATGATTTAAAGAGTATTATTAGACATAATAATAATAGTAGTAAACTCAAGAGTTATTATGATTACTTATATAAGCGTGATAAACTATATGGGTATGGTGATTACTTGAGTAGTTTAAAGGAATTGGGGATTGAAACATTGAATCAATCACCCCAACAATTGATGACAATTGATGATGATGTGATTATATCACTTTATGAGTCTAATATCAAAGGAGATTTTAAAAACTATTCTTACTTCAATAAGTGTCTCAAGACTATTTGCTACATAAAGAACTCAAATATAATTTTCACCTACTTGAATAATGAAATCTTACCATCAGCATTAGCACTAAATGAATTAGGGGTTGAAGAAATCACTGAAGATGAAGTGGTTATAACTGCTTATGAATTCAAGCTCAACGAATTGGCATTACAGCCTAACAATGCCAATGAAATACTCACTTTAAACAAAAGTTTATTATCTCTTGGAGTCAATAGAAAGAGTTATATTATCATGAACTATATTGAACATAAACTAGGTCATATATTAGGAGAATATAATACTATTCTTACCCTTGATGAAGTTGAAAAAACTTTAGGAGTTACTTTGAATTCCACTGATTCTGAAGTCATAAATCAGTTCCAATCTAGAATACTTGCATTCGATATAAGGCAACTAAGACAAGCTTTAAGATCATTTAATCATCATAAACAATCAAAAATCCTTGCGAGTTACCTTAAAGATGGTAGAATTGATAGTTCACTCTTACCAGTTGAGGAATGGCCAGCTGGATTGGATAATATTGGAAACACATGTTATTTGAACTCCCTATTACAGTATTATTTTTCAATCAAACCTATCAGGGATATGGTCTTGAATTTTGAACAACATGAAGATTTACATCAAATGGTGAGAAAGATTGGAGGAAGAAAAGTCGATGATGTAGAAATCCAAAGATCCAATCAGTTTGTCTATCATTTACAAAGATTGTTCAACCAAATGATACATACCAATAGAAAATGTGTTGCTCCAAGTAAAGATTTAGCATTTTTATCATTTTTGCCTTCATCACAAGAAGTTAATTTCGGCAAAAATGAGCCCGAGAGACCACAGGAGCCAGAAGTTATTGAAATCGACGATGATACGGACTTACTGGATGCTAAGGAGGAATCTAAGGAACTGAATTCCGAAGTTGAAGAGATTAAAATGGATGAAAATGAACATGAAGACGCCAACGACATGGAGGAAATAAAACCTACAGTAGATGTTGAAGAAATACAGGAGGAGTTAAGCGAAAAACAACCAGAAACCAAAGAGACATCAGTACTGTCCGAAGATAAAGAGCCTTTGAGAATTCTTCCTATAAATGTATCAGAAATGGATAGTACCTTCGAAATTGGTAGACAACAAGATGTTACTGAATGTATTGAAAACGTCAACTTCCAAATTGAAACTGCTTCAGAACCAATTAAACTCGAAGAAGATGGTGAACAGTATGATCTCATCAAACGATTATTCTATGGACAAATCAAACAAACCATTACTCCATTAGATTCTAAACAAGAACGTACATCCATTGAACGTTTCTCCAGTTTAATAATCAATATTAGTGATCATCCTAAAGACATTTATGACGCTTTAGATAACTACTTCAACGCTGATCTAATTAACCTTGATAATACTATGGTCAAGAAAACACTTACCATCAATGAATTACCCGAAATTCTTCAATTTCAAGTCCAAAGAGTTTTATTCGATAGAGAAAGACTAATGGCGTATAAATCAATTGAACCCATTCCATTCACTCATAGACTTTATGTGGATAGGTACTTGGATACTGATGATCAAGATATATTAGATAAGCGTGAAGAAGTCTTTGTGTGGAAGAACAAGATCAAAGAACTACAACAACAGAAAAAGGAAATCTTGATTGTTAATGAAGAAACCAACATGTCCATTATTGATTCATTAATAACCACCAAAACTTATCTTGAAAGTATCAAAGACTCATTCGACATTAGAGATGAAACCATCAATTATATCCAGAACCAAATTGATGAATTGAAACAGAAAATCACTGCTATTAATGAGGAGATTGTGGTATTAAATGACAGAATATCTAAGCAGTTTGAAAATTATAAACGGGTGGGGTATTCGATATTTGCAATTTTCATTCATAGGGGTGAAGCCAGTTATGGACATTATTGGATATACATCAAAGATCCTCATAATAAAGGGATTTTCAGAAAGTATAATGATGAAGATGTTAGTGAAGTACCAGAATCGGAGGTATTTAATTTCATGGAAGGTAACACTGCCACACCTTATTATATAGCATATGTTAGAGAAGATTTAGAGGAGGATTATGTGGAGCCTTTAAGGAGAGAACCAACATCTGATGGAGAGGGTTATCTTATGACGCTTCTTGATTAAGCAACTAGACCTGAGTGAGGCAATGAGTAGAGCTTATGATAAAGCAGGAAGTGTCTTTTCCATCACATAATACACTCATAATGTATGGTTGGTACTACGGGATGATACCACAGTTTACCGTGAATATAAGCATACATTCGTATAAGTTCGTAGCCCTTCAACGAGACTCTTTACACCCTATCTCGGGTCAAGAATGGAACGTTTCCGTGTCGTTTCATATTAATCTGCCTTGAACGAAAATTCAATACGTAGACCTTACCCCACCCTAAACGTATATTTTATCTGTAAGGGAAGGTTCTTGTAATTCTTACATGAGCAACCTGTAAGCCGTCCTTGTGGCAAGATGTCGCATCCATGTCGCATCCATGTCACTGTCTCACAGTTTACGAGTGCGCAGCAATAACTTATCAGTAATGAAACTATCGATAATATTACTATCAGTTGTGTCAGCATTGGAAATCCCCAATGTTGAACAATTCCAAAATAGTTTCATTAAAACTAAAGGGGTCACAAATTTGAATGATAAATTCGATATAAATCCTCAAATTGCTTTTACTCCTAAATCATCAGTATTAGCAGCAGCACCCAAACCTAAAGAACCTGAAGAATGTCCACCCTGTTTCAATTGTAACTTACCAAACTTTGAATGTACTCAGTTCAGTAGTTGTAACACCTTTACCGGGTTTTGTGAATGTAAGGATGGATTTGGTGGCAATGATTGCTCACAGCCTTTATGTGGAGCCCTTCCCGATGGGAATAAGAATCGTCCTACCAGAAAGAAACTGGACTCAACATGTAAGTGTAAATCTGGTTGGGATGGTATCAATTGTAATATGTGTGTGGATGATGATGTTTGTGATGCGTTTATACCTGAAGGTTTGAAGGGAACATGTTACAAATCTGGTATCATTGTTAATAAGTTCCATCAGATGTGTGATGTCACCAATAAGAAGATTATTTCAATCTTAGACGGTAAGAAACCTCAGGTGACATTTAGTTGTAATAAAACTGCTGGCAATTGTGACTTTCAATTCTGGATCGACCAAAAAGAATCGTTTTATTGTGACTTGAATAAGTGTAAGTTCAATTACGATTTAGCTAAGAATTCTACCCATTATAACTGTGAAGAAGTCGCTTGTAAATGTTTACCTGACCGTATGTTGTGTGGAGAATCTGGATCTATTGATATTTCTGAATTCTTGACTGAAACTATCACTGGACCTGGTGACTTTAGTTGTGATTTAAACGATAAGAATTGCAGGTTCTCTGAACCAAGTATGAATGATTTAATTTCTTCTGTGTTTGGAGATCCATATATCACATTAAACTGTAAATCAGGGGAATGTATTCATAGGAGTGAAATCCCAGGCTACGACTTACCAGATCAGAATAAATTAACATGGGGCAACTTGTTCCTTATTATACTAGTAGCCATCATTTGTTGTTTAGTGGTGGGGGTTTCAGTTTATAATATTAGCAAAAGTGCATTGTTCAAGAATGGAGGAGGTCCTGGGTTTGAACCTTTGGAAGGTGATTTCAATGCTCTTAATGAGAACTTCACCCCAACGATTCTTTCGTTTGAAAATATCAGCTATAAAGTTAGAAATGGTATCCAAGTATTATTTGATATCAATGGGATCGTTAAGCCTCAAGAGTGTTTGGCTATTATGGGAGGTTCCGGGGCCGGTAAAACCACCTTGTTGGACATTTTAGCTGGTAAGAATAAAGATGGAGAAATTTCTGGAAACATCTACGTTAATGGTAATAAATTAAGTAATCATGACTTCAAGAAAATTGTGGGGTTTGTTGATCAGGAAGATCATTTGATTCCAACGCTCACCGTTTATGAAACCGTATTAAACAGCGCCCTTTTAAGATTACCTAGAACCATGAGTTTAAGGGCTAAGGAGTCCAGAGTCATTGAAGTGTTGAATGAATTAAGGATTTTGAATATCAAAGATAGAGTTATTGGATCAGACTTCCAACGTGGGATTAGTGGGGGTGAAAAAAGAAGGGTTTCTATTGCTTGTGAGTTAGTTACATCTCCTTCCATCCTTTTCTTAGATGAACCGACTTCAGGATTAGATGCTTATAATGCTAGAAACGTCATTGAATGTCTAGTGAAATTATCAAGAGACTTCAATAGAACAATTGTATTTACTATCCATCAACCTAGAAGTAATATTGTTTCATTGTTTGATAAATTGATTCTATTAAGCGAGGGAGATTTAGTCTATTCTGGCGAAATGATAAAATGTAATGATTTCTTTACAAAGAATGGATACAAAATTCCCGTTGGTTACAACATAGCTGATTACCTTATTGATATAACTGTGGATCATAAGAAAGTATTGAAAGTAAAAACCAGTGGATCTAGTTTGGAAAATGGTGATAATGAACAAGTAGATCTACATAATAGGTTCTTAAAAGATACTACATCATCAGAAGTGGATGTAACTAATGAATGGGCTCATTATGCTGTACATCGTGACGAATTAAGAGACGAAATTTTTGGCCAACAAACTGATGATAATGTCAACACTTATAATAAAATCAACACTAAGAATGATGAAACTCTTATTCAGGTTCAAAACAAATTGCCATCGATATTCAAGGATAGTGTGATTTACTCTGAACTTAATGATGAAATATCAAATCTCAATAATAACCCTATTCCATTCGAACTAAGTGAACAATATAAAAGAGCAGGGTTCCTTACACAAGTATCTATTTTATCATCAAGGACCTTCAAAAACCTTTATAGAAACCCTAAACTTTTATTGACCCATTACATTTTATCACTCATTATGGGTTTATTCTGTGGTTACTTATACTATGATATTAAAAACGATATTAGTGGGTTCCAGAACAGATTAGGATTATTCTTTTTCCTATTATCATTATTCGGATTCTCGGCTTTAACTGGTTTACACTCATTCTCCAGTGAACGTATAATTTTCATTAGAGAAAGAGCTAACAATTATTATTATCCAATCAGTTATTATATCACCAAGATCATTTGTGACATTTTACCATTAAGAGTGTTGCCACCAATCATTTTGATTTCTATAGCTTATCCTTTAATAGGCTTAACTATGGAAAACAATGGATTTTTAAAGACTATACTTATTTTAGTATTATTCAATGTGGCTATTTCAGTGGAAATTCTTATTATTGGGATCTTGATTAGAGATCCTGGTACGTCGACCATGACAAGTGTTTTGATCCTTTTATTTTCGATTCTTTTTGCTGGATTGTTTATCAATAGTGACGAGATTAGTGGTCAAATCAAGTGGTTAGAATGGATTTCTTTATTCCACTATGCTTATGAATCATTATCCATCAATGAGGTAAAAGATTTAATATTAAAAGAAAAGAAGTATGGGTTATCAATTGAGGTACCTGGTGCAGTTATTTTGAGTTCATTTGGGTTCAATGTGTCTGCTTTCTGGGATGATTTATTAGGGTTAGTTATTTGGTTAGGAGTATTTGTGATCTTGGGTTATGTTTTCTTGCATTATTTTGCTATTGAAAAAAGGTAGACACTTCAGCTAAGCGAAATGAAGCTGAGCTTGACTATTATTTTAATCATTAACTGAACCATTATTAAATCAAAATAGAAAAGTTTTATCTCAATTTCCTAAAACTATCACCATACTTACCTAACAAAAAAAGTACAGCATCTCTAAGATCTTCTGCTTAGATCTATAGATATAGAATTTATATTAATATTTCTGTTGTTGTCTCTATTATTACTTATAGCGTTATGGTTCTACAGAATCGTTATTGTCACTTAATATGTCATTTACCTACAGTTACCGTTGGTGTGAAATTTTAAGACGGCTTTAATTTTTTAACCTTAAATTACTACAATAACTACGACAATAACCACCTTCACTTAGCATAGCCAAGTAATGGCTACCCCCCAAACTAGTAAATAACCTTCCTATTTGAGTCGCACATAAAAAATTAATTATCTTTCCTAAAACGGCATTCTCGTATTTGTTGACAATTTGAAAATTCCTAATTAGGTAAAGTAATTAAATATGCTGCGGAGGATGTAAAACGTTTAAAAGTCACCACTTTTCCATTTTCCAATAAACACAAATAAACACTATGATGAGGTTATTGATTTTGTGTTGTTTAATAGCTCAATGTTTTGGTGCTTTCCTTAAGAGAGATATATTCTCGGATATTATTGAACCATGGGTTGCACCTATTACTACTGGGACTTATACTGCAAAAGCTTCAGGAATTTTAGGTGATTGGCTTAACCCTGTTGATGATACCACTACTCCAACCACTGCCAACACTGTAGCAGCAACCCCTACTACCACCAGTTCCACACCAACCACCACATCAAGAGTGAATGGAATTTTTGCAACTGCTGAAACTTCCCCAACTCCAATTTTATTAACTACTTCCTTACCTTCAGTCATCAGTACAAGTACATCTGGAAGTAACGGATTAGCCAATTTCTGGTCAAGTTTCGATGCTGATGCTGATGCTTCAACCACCAAATCATCAACTTCTAAATCATCAACTGCCAAACCATCAACTTCATCATCAGCTACTTCAGAACTCCCATCAGATTTGTTAGCTTATTTGACTAAAACCCACAGTTCAAGTTCAAACACAACTACTAAACATTCTTCAACCCATACCACTAGTTCTAATACCACATCATTTGTAGCATCCAATTTACTTGACTTCCTTAATTCCAAAACCATCATAGTTAACACTCCATCAACCACTCAAGCTACTACTACTACAGCAGAGTCTGGTACTAGTTCGGCTACTCAAACAGTTGCTGCAGAATCGACCAGTAGTAATGAAGGTTCAAAAGTTTATAGTTCGGTGATGATAGTGATGGGATTGATTTTTACTTATATATTTTAGATACCAATGTATGCTTAATAACGATAGAGCTCAACTCTAGGTCTCTTTTTAGTAGTCCTGTATTAACTAGACAGTGTCAGTAGAGAAAGTAATCACTTTGACTTCGTAATCACTTTGACTTCCTTCATACATTTACGTATCCATAACTAAAGTCTTGGCTGATGATAATGTCCCATAATCATCCTTGCCATCCAATGCCATGACGTCTAAACCAGCAAGTGTTTCAACTGAGGTACTTGGTGATAAAATAGAACTTTGACTTGAATCAGTTAAACTTTCAACTGAACTATTAATTGAACCTTGTCTTGAGATATTGGCAATTAAAGGTTTTTGAATGAATGAATCGAATTGATTTCTAACTGGTAAGGAGGCTGCTCCTAAGTAATTCAATGGTTCTGGAGATTTACTTGCGTCTGGCTCAAATGGTTCTAATGCCCTAATTGGTTCGTCTTCCAAAGAATCTGAAGTCTCCTCTACAAGTAATGGTTCAAGTTTCAACTGTTCAAGTTGTCCAGCCAACTCTGACCCTTGCTTACCTGCCAGCCCTAAATTTACCCTACTATAACTTTCAGCTAACTCTTCGACTCTGTCGATAACTTTATGGTACATAAATTTGCCAACACCAAATCTTAGCTCATAATATGAAGTGTCAGGAAATACCAACTTATAAATAATCCCTTTACCTAAAGTTAATTCCGGAACTGATCTAACTAATTTCAACCTGTGATTATTAGCAGTCTTAATAATAGCAAATTCGATTCTAGGTTTGAATGATCCTCCCATCTTAACCAAGCTGAATGTTGGTGTCATCATTTGTTTGTACTTATTAAATCCAATAGTCGACGAAAATCTCCGATGTCTAAACCTTTCATTTGATTCTTGAAAGAAAGTAGATGATTCAAGATGTTTAATGTATTCATTCAAGTATTGGATATCAGAAGGATTTAATTGTAATTGTAACTTTTTAATTTGCATAGCTATTTTTGTAGTATTTGTGTAATGGTTGCAAAAAGCGCGGCGAGTATTATATATTAATCTAATCAAACTATTAGGCATTAGGGTGAGGATAGGATAAATTTAGATGGTTGAAACAAATTAAGGTATTTGGATGGTTGGATAACTTAGTTATCTTGATAACGTAGCCTTTGGCCAAGTCAGACAAGATTAAGAGAACTCCAGAATGAAAGTAACCTCACAAAATCCAATCCCTTGATCTTTAATATTCTTCCCATCATCAATTTCAAACTCATTACAATATTGATAAATATATGGTTTAGTACCTGCAACTCCACTAACAATGTTTTTCACAAATTGTGGAATTTCAGCCATAACATCAACTCTTTCAACTAAGTTCTTTAAATCTCCTTTAACTGCGATATTCTCATTTTCAGGAACAGTTTCTTTATTTGGACTTGTGACGTCCACAGTTTGATCTTCAGTGGTTTCTAAAGCTTCACCTCCTTCACTATGATTGAAGATAATTCTTTTTGGGACTGGCCACCCAACTTCATCAACTTCACTATCTAAATGAATAACTTTATTATTGATGGTAGCTAAAATAATGCCATTATCATCACTAACAATTCCGAGATTAACCTTAGTATTAGCATAAGATTTTGGAGTAGTAAACTCCATTTGAACAGCTGAATATTTCTTGGAATGGAAGTTCATAAAATTCCATGATTTAGCAGCATGATGAGGTTTCATACCTTGTAATGCCATAACAAACATTGTCAACCCATTGATCTTTAAAATTTCATCTGAATTATCATTTAATTTAGTAGAAATCTTACCTTCAACTTTACATCTTGGCCAGAATACATGTCTCATGGAACCCCATGGATTTTCAATATCTTCTCCATATAAGGTAAGACCATCTTTACCGAATATAATTCCTGGCACAATTCTGGTAATAGTTAAGTCAACAATCGATTTTTCATTAACTTCAGATTTCAATTTGTACGTAGTGTTATCTTCAGATAATTCAATTGATAATCCTTTGGCATAAAAATTTGATCCTTGAACTCTAAAGTCTTCTAATTTGGTACTAGTCCAAATATTTTTATCATGATTCCCATTGTAATTATATAATCTAAAAGTGAATTGAGCAGTTGTATGAACTCCCATAAGATTTGAATGAATAACTTGAGCAAATCCTGCAATTCCTAAATTAAAATCAGTGAAATAAAAAGTTTGAGTTTCTACGTTTGTGTAGCCTGGACTCAACCAATTAAAATCTTTCACTTCGGTTTCTCTATAAAGCTTATCGGATGGGGTAAGGGTTTCGAAAAATGGATGGATGGCTTCTTTACCATATTCAGGTTCTGCAGTACCAGCAACGGCACTTAATCCTCCTTGTAAGAATTTAAACATGTTGATGATCGCACTGAAAATGGGACGGGTGAGAATAGTACCAGGGTGCTACGAGCGGTGCCCTAGTGAGCAGTGCACTAGTGAGACAACAGTAACATTTGTGAGGAGCCAGCAATCAGGTTACGTAATATTGGTTTCACACGATTTACTAGCAGGAATATTATGTGGGTAAATAAATGGTGGGGGCACGATGTAGGTTTCTATTAATAAAGTTATTGTAACATTTATAAAGCTTTGAATTTCAACTTTGAACTTTCAATAGAGATCTATTTGAGCTTCCAAAACCCCATGTATACACTTATAGCACCCTTCCATGGCAAAAAACCATCATTTGTAGGGGATAATAAGCCTGATCTTAAGCGGTTTGAAATATACTGCGATGCCCTTTGTTACCTACTAAAACTGTAACTTTCAGTCCAAACCTTTTTTAACCCTACTTTAAGCAACTGACGTCTCCATCTACTAAACCTGTTATCGATTGATTGTCGATTGATTGTCGATTGATTGTCAATTGATCTCGACCAACTTAAACACTAGTTTAACAAAAAGTTCAACAATTATATTACTTAGTAAGGAATGTCGCGATCCATGTCACCACCTAGCACTATACTACCATATTATGAACAGGTAATCTAAATGGGCAGAATTGAAGCACCAACCTTAAATAGTGGCTTCTGTTGACTGTCCCTCTAATTCCTATCTTTAATACCTTGTGAATTCCCAATCTTACCAAAATCCCCAACCTTGTCAACTCTAAGACAAAAGTCTTCCAGACTGCCCCACTATCAGACGGTGTCGCGCTATAAGCAATTTGCACTTAGTGATTCATTGATCCATGACAAAAATTATTCAACTTGACCAATCATCTAACAAACACTTATACTCCCTTAAATTAACGAATGAAACCATTAGCCAATTAACTCAATCATCAACTCCCAAAATCGTCGTGAAAAACGGTCAAATCTTCTTTAAAGTTGGGGACATTATACTACCATGTAGTCAAACTAAAGAGTTTCCAAATTTAAATGTATTCACGGTAAATGGTGATAATTCAGTATATGAAGGTAATGTGGAAACAAGGTTACAAATTATAACTGATCCTAAACAAGTTAAAGAATTCACGAACAAATTAGCTTTACAGTCAAGGCCAACTAAAGTAAGAGATAATGAATATATAAATCGACTAGAACAGAAATATTTGGTAGTCAATGATTCTTTGGATGATACCAAACTTAAATTTATTGGGTTCCTTTGTCTTGGGCCCACCAATACTCAGAGACTTCAACAGTTAAATTTCAAGGGATCATTACTAACAGATTTGATTAATAATTATTGTTCAAAATACTCGTCAACTGCAAAATACAATTCTTCATATGAGGAGTATATTAATGGCAAAGAGTTCTCAGAAGAGAATAATTTGATATTGAAGGATAAGATATATAAGGATTTAAGACCAAATGGAGTTTTTGATAATGATGAATTGGAGATTATTTATAATAATATTAATAGTAGTTTAACTAGGTTAGGGTATCTGGAAACCCATCCTATTCGGAAGAAAATCAGTGAAAAGGGAGTTTTGTTGAAGATAAGTTCACTGGGTCTGGCACCGACCCTGGCCACAAATCTGGCACCTAATCTGGCCCCAGTTCTGGCAAGTTCTTCAGTATTAAATCCAGTTAATTCAATTTCTAATACTACCCCAATTCCAAGTCCGAATTTATCCACCCCTAAACTATCAAGTCCAAGAGTTTCAAGTCCAAAGATTGCTAGTCCCAAGATTTCAAGTCCAAATATAACAAGTCCAAAAATTCCAAAGAAATCTAAAAAACGTAATTACGAATCAACGTCACCATCTTCAGTTGATTCGGACTACGATATTGACATTGAAAATTTGGTTAGCAAGTTCAATCTCAAGTATCAAGATTATACAAAATTGTATAATGATTTAAAGGACAGGAAAAGTAATGGGAAGGACAAACAAGATATAACAAGATTATATGAGATGCATAATTATTTAAAACAGATCAAGTTGGAATTAGTTAGAGTAAATAATGATAGGGTAAGTATCAAGAGGGGAAAGGTTAGCATGTAGCACAATAAATATCTGAGCTAAATAGTGGAATTCTCTAGTGTTCATGGTTCTTGGGGCTCCTAATAAGATGATGCATTCTCTCGACGATAGTATAGCTACTTCAAGAATGACTAGAAATGTAAAGAATTAGTATAGATAAAGTGGCACAATTAAGATAGCACCATTATATAAACCTAGTCACGGTGCAGTGTAGATCCTCGCTTACTTAATGGTCCAGACCAATAAGAACCTTCCACATAAGTGTTGTACAAGTGTCTCAAAATTTATGGAAGACCCAATTGGTAAATACACACATAACATCAATTGACATCATTGAATGATTGTGATGAAAAATTTCGGTAAACTAATTGACTCATTAGCTTACTTAATTAACCACACATAGTTTCACCGAAATCGCATTAGAATTGAACGTCTCGTATTAGATTCTCACTAAATTAGTACGACCAGGGTCTAACCATCACTAAATTTACATATGACGTTAATTCTCGTAATCGTCAAGCACCACACTACCCCACTACACGACCGGGGCGCCCACGACACTAATTATAATTAACTATCAAGGTAAAATATGTTAGATTGAGCATTATAACTATTACATCACTAATCCGATGCAATACTTTTATTAGTTAAGACTGTAAATCAAAAAAAACTGTAGATAATGTAATTTCATTTAAAAAAAAATCATAGGTAAAATCGGTTATCTCTTATCAATGTCGTCTGAGGCTTGAAAAATACCACAATGCCACCACAACTTCCTAAACCCAACCCGCGACCATTGATTTGGTCGAGTTCGTAGTAAATTCGGTAGTAAATCAAATAATAAAGATTTACAATCGACACGACAAACGACATCTTTTACCACGAATTTCTAGACTTTAGATTGCCTTAATCATCAAAAAAATATCGTATTATTAATAGTAACGATTATAATCCACGAAATCTTATTAACAAATCAAGTTTAAATCCACTACAACCATCCGGAACGAAGCGTAGAACCCTATCGTTTTAAATTTTACTACCAATTTAGTGTAGTTCGAATAATAAATCAAATATTTTACAATCACCTGATACATTCAATAACTTCAAATTACATTGATCACTGAACCAACAACCAATCACCATAAATTCATAATGTCACTTGATGAAATGTTTGATGATCATTTTATTAAGAATTCTATTGAATTTAAGAAAGAATCAGTCGAAGTTAATCGAACTGGTCCCATTTATGAGACGGAAGATATTATGAGTAATATTGAAGATCTTAATGAATTCAATCCAGCTAACCATGATATGAATTATATTCATAATAATTATTATGAAGATGTTGATATGATGGGTTTAGGAATTGATACACATCCGAATAATACCGGAGTTAATGATGGTAATTTAAGCTATGGACATAATTATCAAAATTTATCAAATATACCTCAGAATATAAACGGAAGCAACGGAAACCAATTATCACCATCGAATTTAAAGCCTCAAATACATGATCTTCAAGCTTCCCATATTGAAGAACCCCAGATTCAAATATCCCAACTTGAATCTCAAATAAATTCGATTGAAAAGCCATCATTAAATTTCCCCAATCCTCCAAAATTAGGTAATCGTTCAAATTCAAGCTCCAATCTCCCTGACAAATTAAACCTTCTAAACCTTAATATCTCGTCGTCCAGCTCAAAATCTCCAAGTCCAGAATTCATAAATTATAAGGAGTTTCATGATGAAAGAACTATAGATCCTCAACAATTAAGTTTAGAGAAGAAACGGAAGAAAAAGACTAAGAAGCAAGAGCTTGAAGAATTACAGGAATTAATGGAAATTCAAGAAAATCAACCAATTCCAATACCCGAACTTTATCAACCAATTAGGTCCAATTCTCTTAATCAGGTTCCAAGTCAAAAAGATTATATATTACCATCATCTTCCTCCTCACCTAACTTGAAACAATATTCCAATTTCAAAATGAATAATGAATGTTTTAATGCTATAAAAGTATGGTTAAATAATGACAATTATAATCAAATTTTAACGAACCCAACCGGTATACTACACAATAATTACAGACGTAGAAACTCAACAAATGTAGTAATACCGCCATCATCTACTAAACCAAGTAATATGATTGATAAACGTAAGAGACGCAAAAGTTACAATTCTAAACAAGATTTAAATGATTTGAAATTAGAAATCAATTTGAATAGTGCAATTGATGATTCACCTGATTTGGTTTATCAAGAATTTGAAGAAGGAGGATCCAAGACATCAAGTTCGAATGGAGTTCAAAGTTTAAGTACTTCTAGTAATGGAGATCATGAGGAATATCGTGAAGAAATTGTTTCACAAATTCCTGTACATAATGGAAGAGTTTTAAAGAATGAACCAATTGTTATACCACCCCAAGAAGATGGTAAACCATTCCCATGTCCTGATTGTTCTAAACAATTCAAGAGATCAGAACATTTGAAACGTCATATCAGATCCGTTCATTCGAATATAAGGCCATTCCATTGTAAGTATTGTGAAAAGCAATTTAGTAGATCCGATAATTTAGCTCAACATTTAAAGACTCATTATAAGTTGAATAGTAATGGCACTACCAGCATTATATATGGTAATCCAAACTTACATAGTAGAGGTGGTAGAAGAAAGAGTTCAAATGTTGACGAGAAATCAGCTGGTACTGATTATGACTTAGTTACCTAATCGTATCAATACCTTTCTCTAAAGACAGGTGCTTGATGCGATTAATTGAATTTACAATATTATAACCAATTATAATATTACTCAATCAATAGTATTTACCAAGTAAATACAACAACAAATCAACATGGTTTGATTTCGGTGTTTCTTATAAATAGGGAGTATATACATGTTTACTAGTATTCTTTTTTTGAATTCTCGATTTCTAATTCCTGGATTTTCTATTTTAAATTTTTGGAATATTTGAGCTCTCGTGTATACCCTCTACTTGACACCTCACTTATCTCGCATTATCTCTAATAATGACACTACACTCGGTAGGTTACACGTTCACAACGTTGAACCCTTTTTGTGTTGATCCAATGTCTGTGTATTGATGTATAGTCCTTACTCTTAGAAACCATTTAGAATGATAGGCAATTCTGTTAACATTAAATCAACTAACACTTTTCCGGCGCCGCCCCATTGTATTGCAAATTTCACATTTTATTACTGCACTTCATTAACCAGTTTGTTGATATTACGTAATTTCGGTACATCCCTCCTCTTCCACTTTTCAACGCTTCTCTTAACAGTTAGCCTGATAGATTAAGCTCCCTTTCAAAGAAACCCAACAAGGAAATACAAAGTTATATATGTATAACCTTCACTTGCTTATAATTTTCTAATCTCGGTCCTGTATATAACTAAAAGTATGATGTAACTGACTAATGACCATGATTGACATTACAACATTCAATAATATGGGGTATAAGATGTTGATAAGACAGAAGAAATAAATGGAGAAAGCATGTATAATGACACACAGGAAGTGATGGTTCAAATTTGACACATATACATCAACTTATGGATCTCATTGCTAGCCATAGACAGTGCACTATGTACGTGTACACTTCCACAGTGACCTTATTAAACACCATACTTCTTAACACTTATCAGGCAAATAATAAGATTTTGAAAGAGAAGGGCCCTACCTACTTCTATAAATACTTTCTAGCAATAACTAAACCTTCCTAAAAATGATCAGTCTTCTATTAACTATGTTGCTGGCTACCTGGTACCTGCACGACGTTCCACAGATTTCAGTCGCAGGTTTTTAGGTTTTGGAAATTCCTCCCCTATATCGAATTAATGAAGTCCATTTATCAAACTAATGGGAAACCATTGAGTCAACAAGCGCTTTATCAACAAAAGTTAAAACAAGGAGTTTTCAATTCTCCTAATGTTACTAATGTTGGGGTTAATTCAAATGCTTCAGATACTGCTGCTTTATTAGCAGCATCAACGGATTTAACTGTTAAACCAAGTTATGAAAGAACTATTGCTCCTGAAGCTCAAGATGCTGCATTAGCTGCTAAATTAGAGAAAGTTTATCAATGGAGTAGAACCGTCGATGATGAAGCTGCCAGTGCTGCTAATAGTTCATTATATGGACATTCAGATTCAATTAGTTCCAAGACTTCCACTAAAAATGGTAGTGGAACAGGAATTGTTGGAGGTCTTAATGGTAATGCTCTTTATAATGCAGCCAATAAGAATTCTACTTCAACCATGACATCTCGTATTAATCCTGAAAAAAATCATAAACATGGATTATTACCAAAATCGTCAGCCGTCAATTTAGACATAAACAAAATTTCCAGTATCGCTAATGCCAATTCCACAAAGACTATGGATTCTCGTATAAACCCCAACTTAGATGTTGGAAGATCTGGGTTAACTAGAGAAAACACCAAAAGTTTCCAAGCTAAAGATATAAGTGGACAATACTTATTAAGCGCAGCCAATGCTAATGCCACTGATAGATTGAATAGCCTTAAATATTCTAAACCAGAAGATTTCAAAGCCCAGGCTCAATTATATGCTAATGCATTAGCAATAGCTCAAAAGAAATCCAATGAAAGAATTGCTAATAATAAAGTCGGATTAATTGATTTAGGTGGTGGATTGACTGTTACTCAAGCTGAATTAAATAAAATGGCATCATTAATTGTTGAGCCCGTCATTGCCGATCTTGATTCTAAAGCTGTTCAACAAAGAGGTTTGGATAAAGCTAAAGAAACTAAACGTCAAGAAGCTATTCAAGCTCATGAAGCTGCTAAAAGAGCTGAATTAGAAGAGAAGCAAAAGGAAAAAGAAGAATTAGAAAAGGCTAAACAAGAAAGAATCCAAGTCAATGATAAAGAAAAACAAGCTAAACTTGATGAGTTCACAGCTTATCAACAACAAGAAAATGATAAAATTGAAGCTAAATTGGAAGAATTAAGAAAACAAAATGAAGAACATGCGGCTAAAAGAGAAGAATTGTTAACTCAAAAACAAGAAAATCAAGATAAAATTGATGAAGAAGAGCAAGAATTGATAACTAATCGTAAGACTGAATTGGAATCAATGCAACAAGAACGTGATGTTGAAATTGAACCAATTTTATCGGAATTGAAGGTTGAAAATGGTAAATTAAAAGAATTAACTGATGCCAAGGATGAATTGACCTCAGAAGTTGATAATTTGTCTAGTCAAAATGAAGAATTTTTGGCCAAATTGAAAGAATTGGAAGAAAAATTAGCATCCACTGAAGAAGAAATCGAAACTACCACTAAAGATTTGGAGACTTCTCATACTAAACTCAATGATACAACTAAAGAAGTTGAAGAATTAACTGATTCTCATAATAAGGAACATGAAAATATCAAACAAGAGCTCGATGACTTAGATCAAAAAGTTACTGATTTAGAATCCCAGAAACAACAACATCTTGATCAAAAATCATCTCAAAAGGAAGAAATCAAACAAAAATTGAAACAAAGAGTTGAAGATGAACATGCCATTAATGAAGAATTACCTGAGCATTTAAAAACCACTGTTAACGAAAAGAAATTATTGGATACTTCATCGATCTTCTCCGATGAACCAGTACCTGAACCAGAAGCAAAAGTCGAACCAAAAGTAGAAAAACCAGTAGTTGCTAAACCAAAAGTTGATTCCAAATCTCCCAAGAAAACTTCGAATCCAATCAAAAGATTTTCTAATATTTTTAAAAGAAAATCTATCAGTGGCAATACTGCTGTAGCTGCTGGTACTGCTGCTGGAGCTGTTGGAGCTCAAACTGCACATACTGCTGCTCAATCCGAGGGTGTTATTGAAGGTGCTAAGCAGGGTGCTAAAGCTACTGTAGATACCGCTGATAAGGTTAAAAAATCAGTTAATCCTTCCGCCAAAGCTAAGGAAGAGATTAAGTCTTCAAAGACTTCTCAACTGGAAGAAGTTTATGATGATGATATAAGTATTCAAAATAATAATAAGGGGGGGTTATTCAAGGAAGAAATCTAATCAGCTCCTAAACAACGAACGAGGGAAGTTGTGACTGTGCTCTTCCTAACCACCATTGTCATTCATGTTAGATCAGATCATTCTGTTGTATTAATAAATTCCTGACACTGTTATATATTGTTTTTGTATTATATTCCTTCTTTGAGTCTGGAATTCAATAAAATGTTATTTGCGAGTAGTCTGCTGAGCGAAGAGAAGCAGACTTTTACTACTTATACTCTATTGCTGTATTACTTCTGTTATACCATTAAACCTTTAGATGTGTCGTGTATGTCGCTCGACATTATTATAATAGGAGTCTTTTATATTACCTTTTAGTTGACCACCCAGTTAGGCTCAAGACCCCATATTATGACCTCATATCTCTTATAGTCTACCTTCCCTGTCAACTCAGTTTTCCACCCCATATAAGAGAATCATAATTTTTCAGTGGACAAAACACCTACTTTGTGATGCTCACAAACTCACTACTCAGTCAAATCAGTATAACCACTCAACAAATGGACTTAATACCCAGTAACTTCAAACTAAGTCAAGCATCACCAGAATATAAACAAAGAAGGAAACAACAGATGATGTTGTTCCTCGGATCAGCTGGAGTTACAATTCTTGCATCCAGATTTGCTTACAGGTCTACTATATCCAGACAATTCATTCCAAGGTTTTTTCAAGGTAATCATTCACCACCAACAAGTTATAATTTCACCACGGATGCAGCTATAGCTGTTGGAACAGGGACAGTTTTAGCGTTATCGGGTAGTGCTATGATGATATTTGGAACTTGTTGGATAATAGATGTGAGTAAGTTTAAAGAATTTGGATGGAAAATGAATAAGTTAATGGGAGGAGATGAAAAATTGGCCAGATTAGCATCTGAACCGATGGATGAGGAAAGTGCTTTGATTCAAGATGGGTTGAATGATTTCTTAGATGGAAAGTATGATGATGTTGAATTTGGTGATAAAGAAGAGGAATGAAAAAAGCCGTAGTAAGTCCTGAATAGGTCCTAGGCCGGTATAAATGAGAAACCTCTGTATATAGCTTAAAAATGTATATATTATTGACTACTTACGATTTAAGAGAAGCTTAGAAATTCTAATCCCTTGAAGGTGAAAGGCAGTACAAAGTGAATACCCCAGTAGACCGGTACACCAACCATCCCCAGCGCAGAACCTCCTCGCTGCACTAGGGTAGTTGGAAAGTGTTGGACGACATTGAGAATAATTATGGCCCGAATCACTTCAAGGCCAAATGCCAGAAACCATCAAACAGAGACTGGATTATATAGAAACCTCCCTGGAGATCCCACCAGACAACCTGTTAAACGAAGATATAAACCTGGGACCAGAGCTTTACAAGAAATTCGAAAGTTTCAAAAGAATACAGATTTGTTAATTAGAAAGTTACCATTTGCGAGGTTAGTTAAAGAAGTAGCAGAAAATTATGTTGGAATGGACTATGGGATAAGATGGCAGAGTAATGCAGTATTAGCCTTACAAGAAGCCTGTGAAGCTTATTTGATTCATTTGTTGGAAGATACGAATTTATGTGCAATTCATGCCAAGAGGGTGACAATTATGCAAAAAGATATTCAATTGGCTCGAAGAATTAGAGGACATATATAAACTATAAGTATTTTCATGGTAAAATAGGCAATATGTCGATAAATGGAGGTAAGTGGTCGAAGTAAGGGATGAAGAATGTGTTGTAAGGAGAGAATGAGAGACAATTAGCCTGGAGATGTTTAGAAAAGACGTAGAAAAACGAAAAAAAAAAAAGGGCTAAGAAAGGACTTCGAGCCCAATGAAATAAAAAGCTGCATAGTAGCAGGAATTAAATGTAAACTAAATGAATATGTAAGATTATATAGGATAGTATAGGTATAAGTTTATCCAAATGTAAGATATGTAATGTCGCACAATGCAAGTAATTTTACCTAAATAAGAACAGTTGTCAACACCCTCATAGTAGTAATGTGACAATGTCCCATTAACATACTCGTCAACTCCATTGTTAATCATAAGCAAAATTTTAAATTGTGTTGAATAGCTGTCTGGACAGGGATAACTCTGTCAGTACTAGTAATACTACAGTTAGTATCTAAGAAGGTAAAAGCGTGAATTCAAACGTTATCAAACACATAATAGAGACATATTTTGAGACATGAGTGGTAAGAAGAAACTTGTTTATAAGCAAGATCCTGATGGAGTATTCCGATTGAAAAAACTCGATGATTCCGATAAATTAAGTACTAAAAGTGATAAACGAACAGTTGATGACTATTTAAATGATTTAATAACGTGTACTTATCAAGTAGTTGATCCAAATAGTGGGAATAAAGATAAAGAGAAAGAAGTTGATAGTGACGTGGAGACATTAGAATCAGGAGATCCTAAATCCGTGATACCAGAACATGATTTTAGGGGGGATAGAAATGATTTTAGGGGAGATTATGGAGACTACAGACCAACTAAAGAGATTAGTCCAGGGTTACACATAATGACTGAAGATTCACCTAAAACTCCCAAATTCAATATTGGAATAAGTGAATATGTTAGCATGAATAATGTATTCCATATCCCAAGTTTTGGATTAGGTGTCGTTGTAGCATTAGCATTGAATTTGTTTACTCCTTCATTATCTTACTATGGTAGCATAGCAGTCTATTATATAAAGATTGGATTAATATGGGCAATTATATTGGGAGGATTAGCATGGTATGGAGGGTTAATCAAGCTTCAAGAATTGAATTCACTCAAGGACAAACTAATGGGGTTGGCCACAAAACAACAAGTCCGTGAAACATCTCCTGAACCATTAGAACCACCACCCTTAATGGCTCAAGCTAGTGACACATTTAGTGATTTCGATACACATCTGATTAAAGATTTCCATCTGATTAAAAAACCTGAAAAGAAAAGAAAGTCATCTCCAGTATTGACAAGAAGAAGTACAAATGTTGTACCATTCAAACCTCAAACAAGATCGCCAGCATTTGTTAAATTAGAAGATAAATCTCCGAGTGTACCTGATTTAGCATTATATGAAAGACCCCAACCACCAAAAATCAATAGGAATCATACCATGGAACCCAAATCCAATTATTCAAAGTTTATTGAAAGATCAAGAAAACATAAACCAACCAATTCCATGGATTCATTTGATTCAAATCATTTAAAACATCCTTTAACCCCACCTCATGAACCTCCATTACCTACATTACCTGATGAGGATTTACCATTTATTAATGAGGTAAAGTTAATGAATAACGATAATGATTATGTGTCTGAATTACCTACGTTCAATTTAGGTAGACTGAATACTGGCGTTAGTAAAAAGTCAGTACTAGGAACGAGGGTTAATTATAATAAGTTTATCGATAGTGCTGAATTCGATTATGATTAACTCAGCTCTACTAAGCGAAGTTAAGTAGAGTTAGAGTTAGAATAATAGAATTGCAGATGAAATGCTGGGGGCTAGCCCCCAGAGTCCCGTTTTTATGCCAGACCTGGTTAACCTTAGTGTATAGTTCCAATATATAGACGTAGTGCTATCTTGTTTTGTTGTGACCGTTATTTGTGAAATTAACACCATATATCAATCAGATGCTTGTGGACATTTGAATGGTTCTAAGTCTTTTTGAATCCAAAATTTATGGTGGTCATCTAGGTATAATCCTCAACTCTCCCTATTATTATGGCGAGTTTCGCACCAGTGGTGGTAGCTCAAGAGTAAATAAATTCGCGACTACTTCGCTAACGCTCAGTAGTTGTCAACATGCCTTTGTACAGAGAAGAAAACTTCCTTGTAATCCATACCGGATCAGATCATTCGTTATTCTCATTCGGGCTTCAAGATTCCTTATCTCCACCAGAATATAAAATCCCAAGTATTGTCTATAAAAACCCTCAAACCAATGAATTTTCTCCAACTACTGGTGAACCTGTACGTCCAATTGAAAATGGTAGAATTATTGATTTAGATGCATTTAAGTACCTTCTTAAGGTTATTCTTCAAAGTGTACTTGCACAGAATCCTATCATCACAATTCTGCAAATCCCATTATTGTTAATTACTCCATCAAATCTTTGGTCAAGATCTCAGATTGAAAACATCACTAAGTACGTTATTGAAAGTTTAGAATTCAATGGGTTTAATATCGTTGATCTTTCTATTGCTTGTAATTTTGGTATAGGTAATGGAAGTTCTTCGTTAGTGGTAAACTTGGGTAAAAACACTTCTCAAATCACTACAGTAATCAATTATCAAAATATTAAATTTGCATCAAAAGTTGTTGATTATGGTTCAAATTTAATCAATCAAGAATTATCCAATATCTTACCAGGAATGACTCCTGAACAAATCGAACAATTGAAAAAATCATCCATCTATGAAGTGGTCAATGATGATGAAAATTCTTTCTACTCTATAGCTGATTTAAATAGAGTACTGGAAGGTAAAAATGATGAGGACCAATATGATGTAGCTAAGTTGGTAACTGAAGATCAACAAAACGGTGATACCTCTAAACCTAATAGTGAATTAGAGAAGAATTCATTTGTTTATAATGATCAAGTGTTTACTGTTGGTAAAGAAAGATTTCAAGGTACTAAACTATTAGTTGAAAAATTGTCTCAGGATATTTATAATACATTACAACAAATTCCTGATTTGAAAAAACGACAAGAATGTTATGATAATTTAATCTTTGTTGGATCCACATTCAAAATCCCTGGGTTTAAACATGCAGTTATTACTAAATTATCGTATGATTATCTCGTTAGATCTCCTCAACAACAACTGCAAAGAACTTCTAATGGAGTTAACCTGGCTATAGCTGCTTATCAACAATCTGATGAAGTTGCTGATACCAATGAGGGGGAATTCAATTTGAACCAAGTTCCTTTCTCTATAAAGTTGGCTAAGTTTCCTGATTACTTTCCCGAATGGAAGAGACCAAAAGAAAGTGGAGGTTCTTGGGAAGATGTTTATTTCTTAGGAGGTCAAATTTATGCCAAGCAAATTTTCGGGGGTAATTCTAATGCTAATGGGGAGTTGTTCGTAGATGGTGATAATTATGAGGAGTTAGGCCCACAGGTTATTTGGAATACGGCTCTTTAATAGATTCATTGAAGCGAAATACACTTCGCTAGATGATTGAAGCAGAACCTAATACTCTCAAACGAGTAAGCTTTGTTCAGGATTTCCTTTATACTTCTGATGAATTAGTACCGTTCACGAATCCTACCAACAACCAAATAAGAAGCTGCCGTACAACTCATCCACATAGCTACTAATATTTCATCTACCATCAACACTATAGAACGTACACTGTACAATCAAATATGTAACAATAAAGATTTTACTTATAACTCTGTTCGTAATTCTGGGGATACCGTGTAGTGCATAGAGGTAGTAAAATAAGGGGCCATGGACGTGACCTTTTCTCCTTTAAATCCTCCTTAAAGAAGTTGCTATGTAGCATATGTGCTGTGGTAAAATTCTGTGAATGTATGGAGAGATCATGCCTGAAAACGGTGGCACAAAATGAACTTCTGAACCAAAGTCAAGGTGCGTATATCTGTGTCACCACAAATACAGTTCATTCCCCCCGTACACCCTTTTTAGCCTATAATGATCCTTCTGACCCTATGTTGGCTTTTACTCTGATTCTATTGCTCCTACATAATTCTGCATGTTAGGTGATAAATATATGTACTTACATTTTACTATTTACTCTTTTTCACTAATTGTACATTGATCACCCTAAAGTTCATATCATCGGTATGGGACTCTGGGTAAATCCTCAGGAAAAATCTGTTGGTCTTAAGTTTAATTAATAATCCCAGTCTTCGTTAGGTATTTTCTATCTCGTTCAGTTAAGGCTAATTGACATTGGCTTGTCTTGAATAAAATTCCATAACTTGTTCAGAAGTCGTAGCATCCTCAACACTTTTGTCATCTCTGATTCTTAGAAACCTTGGAAACCTTAAACTGATCCCCTTACCATACTCCGAATGACCAGCTTTATAGATCGGACTTAATGATAAATCTGCCGTCAATACCTCAAATAACGTCGTAGGTTCTAACCATACATCCGGCACTGCATTTGAACCACTATCATAAATATAAAACGGTTTAGGCTTGGAAATCTCGGTAGGTTTAAGTTTATTATACAAATTAGTTAAATCCTCATCGGAGAACCCAGTCCCAATTTTACAAGTTGTTTCATATTCACCAGTATCATCATTATAACTAGCCAATAAGAATCCACCATAAGTTCCAGTTCTTTTCCCTCTACCATTATAAGCACCAATAACTACTAAATCTAAAGAATCTCCAACTCCTGCTAAGTAATCTTTCTTTAACTTTAACCAATTTCTTGACCTTTTAGATGGTTCATAGTATGATTCTTTGGTATGTAACATTTTAACCATTAATCCTTCACAACTATCCTTTACACTTTGATCTAAAAACGTTTGTAATTCTTCAACATTTGAGGAGTTCTTATGAGTTGCAAATGTGAATTTTCCTTCAATTGGTTTGAGATTTCCAGTCATTATCTCTCTACGTTCGGCAAGAGTCTTATTCACAAGACTTTGATCGTTAAGGTATAAGATGTCAAAGGCAAATAAACAAATATGAACTTTAATATCCTTTTCATCAACGTCTTTACGTTTTCTGGTACTTAATATTTGAAAGGGCAAGATTTTTCCGGCGTTTCTATCCCAAGCCACGGCTTCACAATCAAGAATCATACTATCAATCTTTTTATCGGTTTCCTTCTGAACATTAATGAAGTCCTTGATGATGGAAATCAAATCAGGGTACCGTTGACTCATATCTTCAGAGTTACGGGAATATATACGGACTTCTCCGTTAGATAAAAGATGAACTTGAGCTCTCTCTCCGTCGTATTTATACTCACATGTAAATTCTTCACCTTGGAACCTATCCAACACTTCACTAATTGACTTCGTTGGTTTTGCTAACATTGGTTTAAGTGGTATACCTGGGGTCAATTGACAATGGTCAAGTAATTTAAAGATCCCATATTCATAAGCGTTTCTAATAATCATCTCATAATTAGGTATTAAACTGAATGCTTCTTTAAGAATATCCTCCGCTTTTTCTAAACTGTCAGAAGTGACTTTAGATGGTTTTGAAGCTTCGTAGTTAACAAACGCTTGGGCTAAGCCTATCAAGACCGTCTTTTCGGCCAATCCGATTCTTAACTTTCCTTCTAATGATCTTATTAAGAACTTGGCTTCACTAGTCTTGGTATCACATGCAGTTAACATCTTATTGATTAATCCAATCTTACGGGTTTGACTATCTTTACCGGTACTTTTGGCTATAGCCGTAAGATTATCGAAAACTGTATTGATATCTAACTTCGCAGGTTTAAACATAGTTGGTTGACCAGATCTTGATTTCTGGGCAACTATCCCTAAGTCTCCTAATGATTTATAATCTTCTTTGATCTTGGTAGTAGACCTTCCATAACATTCACTGATGGCCTTGATAAGCAACGTTTCACCTAATCCAAGCTCCAAATCTGGCTCATAATCCGGTCCTAAACGATTAATCGAAAGGTAAACAATTTTTATCAAGTTGTCAACATTATCACTTTGTTTGAGGGTCTGAAGGTAAAATTCACTAATGATTGAAATCATCTTCAACCTTGAAGGTTCAGCTTCAACTTGTTCAAACATTTCACTTAGTTTACTATAAAGGATTTTCTCACTATTAGGTTTAGTGATAGTTTGGGGTTTTTCTTTTTTGGAGAGTTCTATTAATTTAGCATTATCAATATCGTCGTCTGACTTATCTGACGATTCTTGTTTTGTGTCTTTGACTTCCGGTCTAGGGTCAGCCACTGGTTTTGACTCAGTTTCTGATTTTGTCTCTAATTCATTAAGTATACTCTTTTTTGGATTCTTTGGACTCTTTGGACTCTCAGGACTCTTTGGACTTGTCTTAAGTTTCTTAGTTACTTCTTGGTCTATACTTGAACTGCGCTTCACACTCTTAGCGGCATTGGATCCGAAGAATCTTGCAATTGATTGTTGTTGTGCCATTACGAGTGATCTTGTTACAAGTCTAAGCATGCGCGCGTCTAGACGCGGTCGCCCTAGATCTAGCAGATTACAGGGCTGATCGTTTAGGCTTGTGTTTGCGGTCATAGAATGGTTTTGTGGTTTTGTGGTTACAATGGCATTGTGTCACATGGTTTTGTGTCTATAAATTCTGCTTTGTCTTTGTTTAAATATGGAAAGTGCGCTCCATGCTGAATATATTAAATGAATTAAAGTCTTAACTATACACTAATGTCAAATGCTATGAAGGGTCTTCTTGTACAAAGAGCTGTGAGTGACTCAGTGACTAACATAGAGACCACATCCACTCCTATTTCCCTTTGCTTAGTAAGAGCTTAATCTAACTTCTCAAAATCCCTCTTCTCCTTCATCTTCATCTTGATTCTCTCAGATAACTTTTGATGTAAATCAAATCCCCCACTCAGTAATTCCAAATGGGACCCCTGCCTAGAAATGCCCCTACTATGAACTCTCAGTTCAGCTCTGGACATTGAGTAATCATCATCATTAGGTGTCATTACACTATCTTTATTCTCATGTAATTGCCAATCACTAAGTATAGGAATATTCGAATAACTTTGGGATCCTGAAATCAAACTAACTCCATCTGAAACTGACGATAAGGAAAACTGTGAACTTAAACTTGTACTTGAATTAGATTCACTAAGATCTCCTTCATCCTTCTTTCTTCTTGTCCTTTTCAACTTCAATTTCTTAGTGAGCTCCTCCTCTTCTTCTTCACTTAATTCTAATAAATTGAAATCCTTAGGGAATAATCTACTACCAAATTCATTGACAACTTCAGTAATTTCTTCACATAACTCGTGTCTAAACTGTTTCAATTCTTTGATTGAAGATCCTCCAAATAATGATAGATATAATGGTCTTAAACTCTTGAAAATATCCATACCTTGTTCTCCAGTAATTAATGCACTATAAGTTATTAACAAGTTAAAACAATAAAGTCCAAAAAATAGCAAAAATCCATTGACTTCAAATTTATAATGATTCTTAGCAATATAAAATGCTATTGATGCATACAAGATATAGAAAATTGGTGCTAAAACAAGACTAACTAAGATCTTCCAGGTAGCTACGACATCGTTAGCTTTTACTTTAACCATACTATTAGCCAACGCCAGTTTTTGTTTCTGGTTAGATATTCTTTTGGCTATAATGAATACTGGCAGGAAAAGAATTGATCCTGGTAATGCTAATATCACAAAGAACCATAATTTAATAATTCTGTAAAGGAGAATTGTCAAGTTACGGAACGTACTATTTTCATCGAAATTCTCAACATGATGATCTGGTAAATACAATTGAGCTAATTTCTCATTATACTGTAAAATCTTCAGTTTCAAATTTTGAATCTTTGGTTCATCTTTGAATGTATTATATCCAAGAACTAAACGACGATTCATTTCAATGATTAATGGTAATGGTAATTTACTAGCGAAGTTCTGAGCATATAATCTTCTTGCAGCTTGTATAACCATTAACGTGTCATAAGAATCACAAGTAACGGTAACAGCATTTAATCCACCAGTGATAAGCTGTAATAATTCAGCAACAGCTTGCTTAGTAGTGGCAGGGTCCTTATATTTATCGACTAAGTCCTGGGGAATTTCAAAAGGATTACCATATTCGATAACAGCTCTTGATCTGAATTTATGAGCATTGAAATAATTCATCCCACAAGGAACAATTTTAACCTTACATTCAGGGTCATTAGCCATAGCTCCTAATGCCATAATAGCAACCCCAGCCTTGATTGGTAATAATTCAGTACGATCATGAGATCCACCTTCGGGGAAAATCCCAATACATTGATTATGAGATAAATGACCAAATACTTGACTATAAACTTGATTTTGATCAATTTTATCAGCATATTTATAATGGGTACCAGTTTTGAGTAATTTAACAATTTTATCTGAGTTATTAAAAGGTTTTCTAATTCTGACCGTATTATCATCAATGATATCTAGAACTTCTGAGGCTCCTAATGAGTTGGGTAAGGCTATAAGAGACTTGATCTTTAGTATTTTTGTGAAATTTGTCCCTACACCATTAACTAAACAATCGTCAACTTGAAAATTAACAAAAATCCTACCATTACCTGGTTTCAAATTATCTTGAGCCCTTTCTACAGGGATGGATAATTGACACTTTGACATGGTTCCAATAACTTTCAAGTCATATGATTTCTTAGCTATAAGAAAACTAACTCTACGATTACTTTCACGTTTTATTTGATTCATTAAAATGATTGGATCAATAAACTGATTGGCATGAGGTGCACCAACAAATATAACAGGGCCAGTTTTAGGGATTTTAAAAGCACCTCTAGATCTAATTTCTCTAAAGAAACAATCAAAACTAATATTAAGAATCCATAATAAAAGATCATAGATAATCAACCTATACCATTTGAATGGTTTGTATGCCATTGCGTTTGTGGAAGATGGGAATCGAAAGTGTAAGAAGGTTTTTGTGGTTAGGATTTCTAAGGCTGTTTCGCGGGATCTAAATGAGGAAACAAGAATCGAGATAAAAGATGGTTCGAGGGTCGACTGCCTAATACAGTAATGAGAGCGAAAAGGGCCTTCCATAGGTACATAAATGATAAATGCGGATCTTTTCCTCGGTTAGCAATCATATGCTAACCGTGGAATTTAATCATATGAACTAAATCACCAATAATCATTACCAATTAGGTGCTTTTAACGGTTGTGCCTGGCAGTAAGTTTAAGAGAGACAATAAATTATGAAGTCACTATTTCAGTTGTTTCAACTTAAGCTTTACCAATGAGGTTTCTTCCTCATCAATTAAGTATGATGACTTACAAATGTTTTAGTTAAATATTAACTCTCCAATTAGTTTCAGTAATGATTCTCTGGCTGTAAAGGATGATCTACCAATCAATTGACTCACCATTGATATTAACCTAGAAGTCACCGTTGTCTTCCGTAGTTTATACCCGTTTAACCTCGCTCCCGAAAGCACATGAATCCCCCGCAATTCACATATATAAATAGCGAAAAATCCACTGAAAACTCTCAAAAAAAAATGTCATTATCATTTAAGGATAAAGTTGTTGTTGTTACCGGTGCAGGTGGTGGTTTAGGTAAACATTATTGTCTCGAATATGCTAAAAGAGGTGCTAAAGTTGTGGTCAATGATTTAGGTGGGTCATTGAGTGGACAAGGAGGTGATGCCAGAGCAGCCGATGTTGTCGTTGAAGAAATTAAAAAGGCTGGAGGAATTGCCGTTGCCGATTATAATAACGTTTTAGATGGTGAAAAAATCATTGAAACTGCTGTTAAGAATTTCGGTACCGTCCATATTTTAATTAACAATGCTGGTATCCTTAGAGATGCTCAATTCAAAAAAATGGATCCAAAAGATTTCCAGTTAGTTATTGATGTACATGTCAATGGTGCCTTCAAAGCTACTAGAGCTGCATGGCCTTATTTTAGAAAACAACAATTTGGTAGAATTATCAATACTGCTTCGCCAGCTGGGTTATATGGTAATTTCGGTCAAGCTAATTATTCAGCTGCTAAATCCGGTCTTATTGGATTTGCTGAAACTTTAGCTAAAGAAGGTGATAAATATAATATTAAAGCTAATGTTATTGCTCCTTTAGCTAGATCAAGAATGACTGAAAATATCTTACCAGAATCAGTTTTACAACAATTAGGTCCTGAAAAAATCGCTCCATTGGTTTTATATTTAACTCATGAAGAAAATGAAGCTAGTGGTCAAATTTTCGAATTAGCTGCAGGTTTCTATTCTCAAATTAGATGGCAAAGATCTGGTGGTGCTTTATTCAAACCAGATTCATCTTTTACCGCTGAAGCTGTTGCTAAGAAATTCGATGACATCTTAAACTTTGATGATTCTTCTAAACCAGAATTATTGAAGAACCAAACTCCTTTTATGTTGAATGATTATTTAAGTTTAAACGAAGCCGCAAGAGAATTACCTGCTAATGATGTTTCAGGTATTGATCCAATTAGTTTAAAGGGTAAAGTCGTTTTAATTACTGGTGCTGGTGCTGGATTAGGACGTGATTATGCTTTATTCTTTGCTAAATATGGTGCTAAGGTTGTTGTCAATGATTTTGCTGATCCATCCAAAGTTGTTGACGAAATCAAAGCTCAAGGTGGTGAAGCTCATGGTGATAAACATGACGTTGCTACTCAATCTAAAGAGATCATCGATAATGTTATTAACAAATATGGTACCATTGATGTCTTAGTCAACAATGCTGGTATTTTAAGAGACAAATCTTTTGCTAAATTATCTGACAAAGAATGGGATCAAGTTCAAAAAGTTCACTTAAATGGTACCTTCAACTTGACCAGATTAGCATGGCCACATTTCTTAGAAAAGAAATTCGGTAGAGTTGTCAATATTTCATCAACTTCAGGTATTTATGGTAATTTTGGTCAAACCAATTATGCTACTGCTAAATGTGCCATTATTGGTTTCTCAAGAACCATTGCTATTGAAGGTGCTAAACACAATATTAAAGTTAATGTAGTTGCTCCACATGCTGAAACTGCTATGACTTTAACTGTTTTCAGTGAAAGTGATAGAAACCTTTACCCACCAGAATTAGTCGCTCCATTGTTAGTTTACTTATCATCCGATGAAGTACCAGTTACTGGAGAATTATTCGAAGGTGGTGGTGGTTGGTTCGGTAACACCAGATGGCAAAGATCTAAAGGTACTGTTTGTAAAGATAAAGTCGTTACTCCAGAATTCATCAGAGACCACTTTAACGAAATCACTGATTTCTCCGAATCTTCTAATCCAAAATCAACCACTGAATCTTCAATGGAAATTCTTGGTAAAGTTGGTGATGATGATGAGGAAGAAGAAGAAGAAGACGATGATGACGATGATGATGAAGAAGATCCAGTTTTCCATTACGGAGATCGTGAAGTTATCTTGTATAACATCGCAATTGGTGCTAAGTCTAATGAATTACAATACGTTTATGAAAATGATTCTGATTTCCAAGTTATTCCAACATTTGGTCATTTAGCTACTTTTAATTCAACTGCTTCCCAATTATCATTTTCTAAATTACTTAAGAACTTCAACCCAATGTTATTATTACATGGTGAACATTATATCAAGCTTGAACAATGGCCAATCCCAACTGAAGCTTCAGTTAAAACTACTTTCACTCCATTAGCAGTTACTCAAAAGGGTACCAACACCATTGTTGTTCATGGATCAAAATCTGTTGATGCTGAAACCGGTGAACCAATTTTCTCAAATGAAGCTACCTTCTTTATTAGAAATTGTGAGGGTGAAACTAAGAGTTATGGTGACCGTAAAACTTTTGCAACTTCCCAATTCGTTGCACCAAAATCTGCACCTGATTTTACTACTGAGATTAAAATTTCTCCTGATCAAGCTGCTTTATATAGATTAACTGGTGATAGAAATCCATTGCATATTGATCCTGCCTTTGCTGCTGGTGCTAAATTTGATAAACCAATTTTACATGGTATGTGTACTTATGGATTAAGTGCTAAAGTCTTATTAGATAAATTTGGTGCCTTTGATGAAATTAAAGCAAGATTTACTGGTATTGTTTTCCCAGGTGAAACTTTGAAGGTTTTAGCTTGGAAACAAGGTGATACTGTTATCTTCCAAAGTCACGTTGTTGAGAGAGGTACTATTGCTATTAATAATGCTGCTATTAAGTTATTAGGTGACAGAGCTAAGATTTAGGAATGTATGATTGTTTTTGACAATACCTCTACCAATCTAAGTTGGAGATATGTACCTCCACCTCTGACTTATTGCTATTTCATAAGAATGTCTATAACCTTACTTAAAGGACTGAGATTTTCTCCTGCGCAGGGTCCACTTTACCGACCGAAGGTTTTCAGACCCTTTACCTTCCTTGATCCTTCTTTCGTTAATTCTTTCTTATTTCTGTTTGAGTCAATTGCTTTGCCTATGCGATAACTGCCTTTGTGTCATGTGTATTTTGTTACTTGGCGGCTGGTTTTGGGTTGGTCTTGTGACATGCCTGCGCTGAAGAGATGAATAAAATAATTGTATATTAACTAACCCGTAGTTAGATACTTAATGTTACATTGGTTGTCCATGTGCATGTGTGCGTGTGTGTCTGTGTATATGTGTGCCTTAGTGACATTTTTAAGAACCCACTAGAACTAACTCTAAGCGAGTTGAATTTGTTCGGCTAACTGAATTCTAAAGGACTATCATTAATAGGATCTAATAAACTCCCACTTTCTACCGACGTTAAATTAGTCATTGGAGTAGGCAATGGAGTCAAATTCAGTAATGGTGAACTAATAATTGGGGATGATTGACTAATAGAAATTCCCCTACCATGACTAATTGAACCAGTAGAATGATGACTGTGTAAATTAGAATTAGCAGTATGAGGAATTGTTATAATTGTATTCTGGACAACTCCACTATTCTTCAATTTGGGTCTTGGACTATTAGATGGAAATTTATACTTTTTAGTCTTTTTAGGTAATGAAAAATTCAAAGTAGAATTACTTGAATTATTAGTGAAAAAATCATTCATTTCCATGATTGGACTATTGGAAATTGAAATTGAGTCTGTGGATTCATTGGATGAGAATGTTGATAATTCTGATGAACTATTAATTGAATTAATCGAATTAGATGAATTCGTACCAAATTTAAGAATTGGTGGTGTGAATTCGAAAGTTTCACTTTCAACCTTATCCTTATCAGATCCTTTTTCTTTATCTGTTAATCCGCCATCTAATAAATTGGTATCAGAGTAACAAAATGTTGATGCTCTGTTTAAACTAAGAGTAATTGATCTTTGTCTTTTCAAAATCTTTAAATTCTCCAGGTGTGAAGTAATAGTAGTATAACTATTTGATCTCAAATGATTATAATTATTTAGTTTTGCTAATGATTTATATTTATGTAATTCTGGGGACTTCTTATTCATTTCGATATAATTTTGTGGATGACAATATTGTTTGAACTTTTCGAAGAATCCTTTATATCCTCCTTGAAGTATGAGAATATCAGGATATGTTAAATTTGGATAATTATTAAGGTTTAATATTCTATCACATTTTCTTAAATGTTGAGCCATGGTTGGACCTCTGAAAATACTAAATTCACAATGAAATATAAGTAATTTTTTATTCTTAGGATCATTGTCGGAATTAATGAACTTATCTTCTAATTCTTGTTTATTGCTGATATTGATAGCATTCTTGATATGTCCTCCTTGGTACTCATAATCAAACCTACAATCAATAATAATAATTTCATCGAACTCTTGTCCTACTTGATTATCTAAGATATTACTAAGTTCGGTTTCATCGATTCTGGGTATGAGATCATTTTCAATTTTAAAATGTTTGATTTTGGATTTATGTAAGATCGAATTATCTTGAAGGATTATATCCTTTTCTTTATTGGTTTGGTACATTGAATGAAACCTTCTAAGAAGGAGTTTTTTATTCTTGGATGTTTTTGATAATGGCGATTGAAGTTCTTCTATGTCTTCAGAATCTCCATCATCGTGTTGATCTTGAAGGCTCTGATGGTTTTGAGGCTCTGATTCTTCTAAATGACCCAGAAAATTCAAAAAATCTTTGGTATACTCTTTATCGTGAGTAGTATTATTAGTATCCTCATCACTTTCCTCATCATCAGCTCTAGTGGCATCATCATCACTGTCAATAATCGTCGATACTGTGCTATTACCTTCTTCTTCACTCTCGTCGTCCTTTTTCATAAACCGTTTTGTCAGTTTGGTCAATTTCTTACTTAAACTTACCATTTTTGTCAATGGTTTAAATGTGAACTTCCTAGTTATGGGACTATCAAAAGGAGCGTCATCTTCCAGATCATCTTCAGTTTGACTTTGACCTTGCTGTTCTTCAAATGGATGCATGTTTTCAAACTTGCGTTGTTGGATCTGGAGATATGAATCTAATTGACTACTTGGAGTTTCAAAGTAACTACTCAAAGGACGGTTTCTTTTAGGTGATAATTGCTTCATATTGTATTAGTGAATGACTGAATAAATGAGTGTGTTTGTATTTATACTCTCCGGTTTGTATTTGTACTTTATGATTTGTATTTGTACTTTATGATTTGTATTTGTACTTTATGATTTGTATTTGTGTTAAAAAGTTTTTGTTTGTGTTCTAAGGTTTGTGGTTGTGGTTGGTGGTTGTGGTTAGACTGGGTGTGTGGTAAAGAATGAATAAGGGATATTACTTATTAAATGAAATGCTGAATATGTAAGATACTACTGTACTGGAACAACTGTACTATGTACAAATCGTTTTGGATGTACACCGTAAAATACTAATGCAATGAAGTAAAACTCTTCAGGTAAAATCACTTCTACCTCTTAACTGTCTTAAAGCTTATCCTTAAGATTGAGAATTCAATGACTTTTTATTAAATTTCGAGGATTTGATTTCTTTTTTTTTTATTTGATTTTTTATTGAAAACTTTTTTTTTTTTTAATTTATTTTATTTATTTTTTCATTATTTTTTCAGTTTCATTTCAAGTTTTCTGTATCCGTTGTAAACTATTTCATTCGACCGTAAGCGATTGCCGTACTTCATTTAACCTAGGATCAATTGCTTTAGAAGTATGATACGATTAATCCATTTTATGACTAAAATTAAGAACACCGCAATATTAGTGTCTCACTAGAATTTACTACAATTGGGAAAATATAAACGGTAGTCAATTGAGGTTTATTGTAAGGTCATCCGTAAGTGAGAATAGAGAGACAAATAGCAATTTTTAGTATCTCGGCAACTATAATTATATGTTTCAGGTTTATATAGAGTTTCATAAATATTAGATAAATAAAGTCGGCATTGCCATATTTGATATATTTATATTATTTTCTATTATTTTACAGGTTTTATGACATATTGACCCCGACTTTTGTTTAAAAGGTACCGTGTGGTTATCCTTTATCTATGAAATTAAGACTTCAATTGCATAAGAATTACCATTTATGTTATTTCATGTCACCATTTGAAGTACTATAACTCAAACTATTTTGATAAATTGGTTGCTTCCATTGACTTATTTCAATAACTTTGATAGAGATTACATAAGCTTGGATTGTATTCTGTTTTCTTTTTCATTCAGTCTCGAATTGTTGATGAATTTTGCACTAATAAAAAATTCCAATTACGCGTTTACGTTGTATTTTGTATTTACTTTTAGACCCTAAAAGGCAACTCGCAAATTTTGAGATTCCTAACGTTTTTATGTGTGGTGTTTGGGCCAGGGTTCATATTGGAGTGGTGTTAAATATGGCAACAATTTTAAACCTACATAAATTTCGACATCCAGACAGCTAGTTTAAGGTTCAAATTTCATTTGTCTGTTAAGTTTACCCCGTTAATGCAAATCATTGTCTTTTGACATTAACCCACTTATGATCATCATTGATCAAAATTCAATTCATGAGCTCTAAATCATTTGTTTATTTATTATGTTCGGAATTGTACTTAATGACGTGGACTTACTAAAACTTCAATAATAAAGGGTGTTTATTTTTTTCATGATATTTTCTATGAAATTTTTTGATTGATATAAACCTGCATGTATTTTCTAAGTTTCCAATTTGTCCGCAATTATTCCGCACCATCGTTTGACGTTGCACACATGAACACTTAGCAAAAGACAAACACACCACGTTAGAGGCATAAGGTAATAAACCTAAACATAGAAAAGAGACACGTCCACATTACAAAGATGCCACCTATACAAAATCTAAACACAAAGAAGCCCAAATAGGAAATCGTTCCTGATTTACCTTCGGTCTATTATTGAAATTCTCGCTTAGTCTAGACGAAGATTTGTAAAGTTCCGTCGATGAGCCAATTCTTCGTCTATTTTTTACAATTGATACATTCTTAAGTATTGTTGACGTAGTTTTTGCATTTACGGATTATGTATGCATTTACGCATCGATTGTTTTATTTGTTGGCAATTGTGTGGTTTATATAAATCGTGATTGTTCCGTGGGATGTGATTCGGTTACAATGGTTTATGACAATGAATGGTGGACTGATGTTGTATCTGATTGGTGAAGTTTTGACGAGACAATGTTAGTAAATGTTGGTGAATCTCTATAATTAATTTAATTGGTGCTATTCTTGACGAGAGAAGGTCCCTTGTGAGATCAATGTCTTGGCATACGTTAGATCAATTGTCATGGTAACCAGGGTATAAAACCTGTTAGCTGTAGATGTTGGGCCTCAAGGTAATATCCGATTGTTACTTAACCGAGTTACAATGCTATTTATTGACTATATGCGTGTAGTATGTACTGTGCTATGCTTTATGATTGTGATATGCTTCAAATTATGTTACATGCCTCTAATCTTGTTATGCTACGTCATCTCTGCTAAATTCCCCATGCATCCACCCCCATTCACTGCCACGTATGCTATGCTAAATTATCTAAATACTCACTCATATCCTTATACCCCGTCAATGTGGAATTTCCCTCTTCATAATCACTATCCTCCACACTTTCTAAACTTTCTACCCCACTATCTTCAGCCACTGAATCTGTCAAATATGCATTCAAATTCAATGAACTACTGGAACTGGTTATCCGCATCAACTTTGACCCGTTAGATCCTGTTGATCCTCTTGATCCTGTTGATCCCGTACTATTGTGTCTTGACCGAAAAATACTTGGTGGTTCTAAGTCTAAATGATCGTCATTGGTGGCTAAGGAACTTATAGTATGAGATTGTTTGGACAGGCCCATATTTTTGATTTTGTCAAAGAAATTTCTTGTGGGAGAGTACATAGTGGAGGGACCAATTGTTACAGTGACATTAGATGATATTGATACGGGCGAAGACGTCGAAACCAGGGCCGGTGACGAAATATGGGGGGATTTGGGGTGGGGGAAATCGCATGGCTGAAGGTTTAAGGGTGGAGGTTTTCTTCCTTTATATTTATGGTCGTCTAAGGGTTCCCTTCTTTCTAGTGACGATCTTTCAAATCTTTCTGTGGTCGTGTTTGTGTTTGTGTTTGTGGACCTTAAACCTCCTGAAGCGGCCTCAGCATTTCCTTCAGAGACCAATTCAGTCCCCAAATTTCCCAAAACATTCACATCCATCAACTCCACACTCTCTGCATCCTCATAATCAGAACTGTCATCGAAATAACTATCCAATAACTCATCCACCGGTTCTAAATCCTTAAATTTACTAGGATCAACATTCCCTACCTTAACTGGGTTTATATTGGTCACAGGCTTGCCACCAAAGAACTTTCTTATCTTATTAGATAAATCCATTTGATTATTGATAACATTATTGTTAAAGTTCTTGAACTCTTCAGCTTGTTTTTGTGTCAAGTCAAATGTGGTAAACTTATGAGCCTTTATGTCCTTCAAAGTGATTCTTTTATTAGGATTCTTAACTAAAATCTTCTTGATTAAATCCAAAAGCAAATCGAACTCTTTTCTTTCATTATTACCAATTTGGTACCTGATTTTAGGGAACTTAAGGTCCTTATTAACGATATTCTGGAACAAACTAAACTCATTCTTACCATTAAATGGTAAATCATTAAATATTAAACAATATAAGGTAATACCTAATGACCAAATATCGATTCTTTTGTCTATTTCGTGAGACTTACTACTCAAGCTATCGATCATACTTAATCTGTTATTAACAAATTGGCATAATTCTGGGGCAAAAAATGCAGGGGTCCCCAGGTTTTTACCCAATTCTTTATTATCATTAGCATTATTTTCAAGGATTAAACTCACTCCGAAGTCACTGATTTTTACTTGATGATCTGATGATATTAACAAGTTTGAAGGTTTCAAATCTCGATGTATAATCCCTTTATATTCGTGTAAATATTCTAATCCATTAATAACGTCTCGTAATATCTTATTTAGAGTTAACCTTGAATTCTCGGGCTTGGTCTTTTCATTATAATGATTATAAGTTTTCCAATTGATCTCTCCTAATGAACAATACTCCAATACCAACAAAATCTTATCGTATTTCAAATCATCTATGACTTTATACAACTTCACAACATTTGGATGATTACACTCTTTCATGATTTGAATCTCTCGTTTGATCTTAACGGTATGATCGAGGTACGATTTGGTAATAAGACGAGTCTTATCGATTCTGTTAATGGTTTTAATGGCCACTAGGTCTGTGTCATAACTGCCAGCAGTTGATGATTTATATTTGGAATTGGATCTCAAGTTAGGGGAATTCGGTGATTTTGATCCGTTTTCATTCCTCAAAACTTTCGCCACTAACACTTTCCCATATTGTCCTTCGCCGACTTTCTTAATGATTTCATATTCGTTGTTGATGACGTTTTTGCCATGTAGTTTCTTGATATGTAATCTGCTTATATCCATGTCGCGTTAGATCATCGACTGAGAAGCTAGAATAAGTGAAAGCGAAAAGACGAACTTATAGAGTTGATAAACAATTTAGGCGTATACGGTTTCACATATTTGTAGGTACATACGAGGGTGTATAGATACATATAAGTACATATAGCGATATTAATTACAGTGTTGGCTGAAGAATAGAAGAAGTATAACAACGCGATCTATCATAAATAGAACTATTACGGAGTAAGGAAGTGACTCAAACGAACAAAGTTCAAGTGACACAAACAAACAGAATACAAACAATAATTATCACTTTGCTTCGTTCAGTGATATGTCCAAAAAACTAATCCAATCAATCCTCAAAATGAAACCAAAGAATCCTCTTGTTTGGATAGACTGTGAAATGACCGGCCTTAATATCAACAAAGACGTCATTATTGAAATCTGTTGTATAATAACTGACGGTGATCTTAATATAGTTGACCCAGGTTATGAATCAACTGTCTACTATGATAAATCCGTTTTGGAGAAAATGAATGATTGGTGTATAAAACACCATACTGAGTCTGGACTTGTTGATAAAGTCTTAAATAATCCCCAGAACACCCTTCCTAAAGTCCAAGAAGAGTTGTTGACATATATAAAACAATATGTAGAACCCAATAAGGGATTATTGTCTGGGAATTCTGTCCATATGGATAAGTTCTTCATGTATAAGGACTTTCCTAAGATTATTGATTACTTACACTATAGGATCATTGATGTTAGTTCAATTATGGAGGTGGGGTTGAGACATAATCCCAAGTTGTTGGAACTGCAGCCACCAAAAGTCAAGGCTCATACCGCTAGGCTGGATATTTTAGAGAGTATAGGACAGTTGAAATGGTTTAGGGAGAATTATTTAAGGGGGCCAGAAACTTAGCGAACAAGCTATTCGCCAAGTTTCTTGTCCAAGCTTTCTTACTTGGTCTTGACTTCAGAAAATATGCACTTTAACTCATTATCATTATATTACTTACATACTCATATATGGTGTCAATAATCGCTTTAATTTACTTAGATTGTACTGAACCACATCTTGTATCACTTACCTTAACACTCACTTGGCTCGTGTTAGGTAAGTTTCTGCTTTTCATCATCACTCTCTATAACCTCGTCATTCTTATAAAATTTGAATTTCTGTATACAGTTCCTTAAAGCATTATAGTCAATAGGTTTCTCTAAAACATCATCAAATTGGTTCGATTGTAATGCTTCCTTAGCAAACGATGTAACCGCTATAATCGGTGTAGTTGAATTGATCCCCTGGGTATACTTGATCAACTTTAATGCATCAATACCTCCAATCTTAGGCAACTTCAAAGCTGTAAAAATCAAATCAAATTTAACTTGACTGGTAGCTCTTCTGATCAATTCATCTCCATCATTAACAGTAACAACAATACACCCTAATTTCTCAAATAGCTTATAATTCATATGACGCACAATTGGGATGGGTTCACAATAAAGTATATCCAATTCATTCATATCAATAACTTGGCGTCTAGAACTTTCTCTACGTTTCTGTACTCTCAATAAAGCTCTTGAATTATCTTCTGTATCGGAAGATGTTGGTGAATCTTTAAATTTCAATGATGATCCACTGGTTCTGTGCCTTATTGGGATATGGTTAGGCAATGCTGGGTTATGCAATTGTGGAGTTGGTAAATGATGAAGATGATTAGGACTATGAATATTCGGACTATGAGGACTATTTAATCCGGGACTATTGATTCCTGGACTGTTAGGATTCAAATTTGAATATAGATACGGTGAAGTCGGTGGTAAAGAGTCAGTTGGAGTTAGTTTCCCAAATTCTGGTAAATCATCGTCATTGGTATGCTGTTTGAAACTTGGACTACCAAACTCTCTCATTGGTGATGATGATCTAGCAACAGTCACTGGTGATACGGGCCTTTTGAAAGGTGTAGGATCCTTAAATGTTGGAGTGTTTGGAGTATTAGGAAGAAGAAGGTTTCCCGATAAATTGGAGATACCCATTCCTATTGAGTTATTATTAGGTCCCGAGATTTGTCCTGTACTGGCAGATACACCTAAAGAAGTTCCAGCTCCAGAACCAGTACCGGCACCTGAATTACCACCAGCTAAAGGAACATTTAAATTAGAATTGGAATTGGAATTGGAGGTGGAATTTGACGTGTTGGATTGACCTGAAATTGACCCTGTAGATGAAACTAAAGGTCCGGTTTGTTGTTGGGCAAGACTTGATTGACCAAAACTGAACCCTCTTTGCCTATTAGGTGTGGATTCTGAGGATGAGGATGAAAAACTTGACCGATGTTCTAAATGTTCGTTCTTTAATCTGTTGATCACATCCTTATTGGCCTTTTCCAAGATGTTCAAATTCCTAAAGTTAAAAGATCCAAACTCACTTGGATCAGATAATTTACTGCCTCGTCTCTCCTTCTTTACACTGACACTTCCACTGCGACTTGTACTGCTGGTATTGCTAATAGCTGGCATTAATGCTCCACCAATACTTCCTCTTCTACTACCTTTATTACTACCAGAATCAACGCTACTATTACTGTTAATGGAATTAATGCTATCTACTCTTTGAGCTTGTGGTTTTTCGGTGTCCGGTCTTTTGACATCATCGTCACTACTGTCATCTTTAGGAAACTGTGAAATATCAGCTCCTCTTTGATCAAAATAATCAGTAGATTCAGGATCTTCAGCATTAGGTATAAATGATGGGATCTCCTCAAATAATGTGTCCCACTCGATACCTTTGAAATAGGGATGGTTTTGAATTTCTTCGGGTCCTTTGAAACCTAACCTTTCTTCTGAGTTAATTATCAAAAGTTTGGTGATTAAATCTTTTGCAGCCGGTGGACAAATTTTGTCGAATTCTTCCTGATCTAGCTGTGGCCAATCAATTTCTCCTTTCAAGATATTAGTGAAGACTTGTTGAGGCGTTGATGCATGGAACGGTGGGTACCCAAATAAGAATTCAAACATTATACACCCTAATGACCACCAATCAGAAGCTTCACTTTGTCCAACCCCTTTAATGGTCTCAGGTGCCAAATAATCTGGAGTACCAACGAACTTGACCATACTATCATCTTTAACGGTAGTTTTATTGTGACGTGAAGATTCAGGATCATAAATCGTATAATTAGTGACGTTTTCACTCTGACTTGGACTCAAATGGAAATCATCATCTACGATAGCAATTGAGGTGTCCGAAGCTGTTCTTTGAATTTGAAAAGGTCTTAAATTTGGTGAATCAATGCTTGATATAGACCCAGTATTATGTGATCCACTATGAGACCCATGAGATCCTGAGGTAGCTCTTAGTGGTATAGCTCTTTCAATAGGTGATCCATTGAACCTTTCTTTATCCTTTTCAATTGGTGTTAATGAAAATGGTGTGACTGAGTTTGTACGTTTATGATTTAGATCCAAAGGTGAATCATTCGGCAGTTGTTGTGCTTGGTTTTGTTGATGCTGTTGTTGTAAGCTCTTTCTGAAGAATTCAATAGCGTCTTCGGATGTACTGCTCTTTCTTTGAACTCTATTCTGTCTACCAACAACCCCGACTCTAGATAATCCGAAATCCGTCAATTTAATATGCCCGTTACTATCAATTAATAGATTATCAGGCTTCAAGTCTCTATGGATAATTCCACGTTTATGGAGATCACTTACACCAATAATGACTTCAGCTATGTATCGCTTGCACCAATCATTACCTAAAGTCCCTAACATTTTTACCAAAGTAGCACAATCACCTCCATTAAGGTACTCCATTACTAAATAGAGATAATTGTTGGATTGGAATGAATTATATAATTGAGCAACATAGGGAGAATCAGTTTGTTTCATCATTACAGCCCTTTCACTTTTAACGTTCAAAACTTGATTCTTCGCAATCATATCTGACTTTTTGAGACATTTGATGGCAACATAATCACCCGTCAATTTACGTTTAGCTAAAAATACTGAACCAAATGCTCCTTTGCTAATGGCCTTGAGGATTTCATAATCTTTGATTGAACCGGTCGATGGCTTAGCTGAAGGGGTTTGGCTCACAAGTAATGGTGATAAGGGTGGTTTAACTTTCAACATGTTCAATTGTTTATTATGAGGAGTTTCAAGTAAATCTTTTGAATCTTTGGAATCCCTTGAATCTCTTGAATCTCTGGTATCCAATCTGAATTCAGGTTTATTGGAATAGTCTGATCCGAAATGTGATATCAACGGACTTGAACTTGGTGTATTCCTTTGAAATGAAGATAGGTTCCCAGAATATGCTGCTGGATAAGTGTTGGTGTATGAATTATAATTAGGACTAACACCTCTCTTGGGGCTTGAATAAGAATCTGTTTTCTTCAAACTCAACTCATTCAAACTTTCAGCCATTTGATTGGATTTGGTTGATGACAAAGAACTCACCGAATTAGAACTTCTTGATATGTCTGCATATGACGACCTACCTCTTAATAAGATATCTTTTGGGGTAACTGATGGAGTAATAGACGGTATGGTCGGGGGAGGTTGTAAATTGTAGGAATCCTGATTGAGCGGGGAGCTATTACCGGAATTATGTGTTCCCACTAAAGATGCATGCCCCGGTCTTGGAGATGCTAAAGGTGAATTATGGGAACTTGACTCCATAGTCAAACTCTCCCTTATTCTATTAACTGTCAATCTAACTGACTTCAACACTAAATCATCAACTTCGGTTTTGATTTTTTCACTAATCTTTAGAATCGAATAAAGTCTTGATAATGCATCTATCTTATCATTGATTAATTTTTGAGTATCTTCGATGATCAATTTTATAGCACTGTCAGTGGTCTCAAACGGTTTGAAATTAAGGATCAGATTAATAGACTTCTCTGTGTTTGGGCTGAACTTTATTTGCCCTTCTTCATTGACTTCTATAGGATTTATAGTCAAAGATTCATCACATAAATCGATTAATCTTGATAATAATCCGAATGGAAATTTCTTTATTGGTAAGATCTTTGAATTTGGTGTGGTGGTGGCATCAGCAGGTGAAACATTAGGGGAATTAGGACCTGATGATTTTGGTAATGGAAGACCTTTATAATCAGAAATTTTCCCAGGACCTGGTGACCCAGTAGGTGATCCTGTGGGTGAAGATAAAGGAGAATTGCCTTGAAACAAACTTTCATAAATCTTCAAGATCAAATCTTTTTGTTCCGATATTAAATCATGACATAGTTGTAAATCTTCACTTGCTTTATGTTCCACTAAACATAAGTCGGTATGTTTCTCCAAGAACCAACTTTGGATATTTTGTTCACAAATCCTACACAAAATCGTTTGAGGCTGTAGCACCAATTCTTCATTAGTTATTTTAGTCTCTTTCAATTGCCAAAGATAACTTTCAAATAATTGGGAACCGAACCCCAATAAATCAATTAATCTTTCAGGTATAGTTAAATCAAGATCTAAAGGAATGTAAGGTTTTATAGTCCAAATTGAATGAGTCGGTAAATTTTTAGAATCATGTATAAGTATACCTTGAGCTTCTAGCTCAATTATATCACCGTTATTCGATAATTTTGAACTTGTATTAGAGCTTGAATCATCATAATCATCAATATCAATAGGTTCAATTTGTTCTTGAGTTAAATCCAAATCAACTGGATCTTTGTCAATTAATTCATCAAGTTCATGCTCTGAGTTGTTACCTACGAATGAATTATTAGGAGTCTCGATATTAATCCCTAGAGATCTATCATTGAGAATTGTTGTATCATTAGTTGCAGTTATAAATCGAACTTTATAACTATCATCATCTTGAACCATATGTTCAATTGCATCATTAAACACTTGTGAATCTTCAGGGCAATTCCCTATTATAAAATTACTAATAGGTTTGTTAATAAGTTTTTTGACTTTAGTTCCCACTATAACTTCCCAATTTTTACTTAGATATTTGATATTGCCATCCAAATCCAATTCTAGAACTGCTGTAGGATTATTTGAAGAAGCCAAACTCAAATCAATTTGTTCTTGTAATAAATCATTAAATTGTTTATTGGTATTTATCGGCCGTGGTTGTATAGGTTCATTTTCTAGCACACCCTGGCCTGATTCCGTATAATTAGAAGGTTGACCTTCATCATCATTGGGGACTATTTCACGAGGCGATACTGATCTTTCTAAATCTCTAAGATTGGTTTGGGATAATTGAAATATCGGTTGATTAAAGAATTCATCTTTACTCATGTCGTGTTTGTGTTAGTTATAATCAAGGATAAAACTTCCTTTATATATTTTCAGAAAAAGACCGTTGATCCGCTTTGTACACGACCAATGTCCTTGATTATCGTGAGTTCACAAGTAAAAACTATACACAAGTAAATCTACGATATCTTCAATTAGTCACCTTAAACTAACAGTATTTAAGCGCCTTATAGTGCGAAAATTAAAGGGTGCGAAAAGGGGTACGAGTACCTTAGAGTTCTTTACTATGAGCTCTTACTATGATCTCTGCACTAAAAACTGCACTATTTGGAGTTAGAGATCCGATGATTCTTACAATACGAAAGATTATATATATATATGAAAATTTACTATTTGTTGAAATAATAGAATTAAAGTCATTATCATTAACAGAGTTGGATCTGTTTTAAATTAGGTTATGTTGTTTTGAATTGTTTGTGTTGATTTTTTAACAATTATTTTGTATGTGGAGAACTAACGTGTTCCTACCTATAATTCTCACCAAAGATTTTTTTGACAAGGAGTACGGAATAGCGGGTCCTGCGGTCCTGCGGTGAAACGGTCCATGGTAGTGAGACTGAGACTGACACTTGTTCTAGCTTAGTCATCACTGAGTCATTGCCTGCGATAATCAATTCAAATTATGATCTAAGTTACTTGGTATATTCAAAGAATGGTTTGGATTCTAATGATCTCTTCTTGATACTGTCTAAGATATCATCATTTTTGACCTTTTTCTCCATAACCAATTTCTTTAAACATTTATTCTCCATTTCTAATTGCATTAACTTCTTCTCTAAACCATAAACGGAATCTTGAAGTTCTTTAAGTCTCACCACCATTTGTTGTTCTTTAAGTTTCTTTTTGACCCTGAACCTTGCAGAAGCTGCTGTGTTTCTACGCTTTTTGTCAATAGCGGCATCATTTGAAGCTTCATTATTTATTATATTAGTTGCTGTGGTTGATTCCACAGGCTGTTGTGAAGCCACACTCCCCGTATTTATATATTTCAATTCTGGAACATCTAAAAAATCGGATTTTGAGAACAAATCTAAATCTGACGATTTCAAATAATCCATATCTTCAAGGTCAAGATTTAATCCATTCAAGTAATCACTTGGATGAAACTTCATTACTAATGTGTTGTGATTAATTGAAAATTTTTTTGCGAATTCAGGTCGACTACAATATTCCGGCCCGGTTTTCTTAGCGGGAAATTGGTAGTAACCTTGTACCAATTTTTTTTCTCGTTGGTGAGAACTTGGTACCAATTAATTTTTTGTGACTCTGATTGCTCGGAATTTTGCGAAGTTTTTCCTATCGAGGTTTGCTCGTGTGATATGCACGTGTAGATTGTTTATCGGAAACCTATATTACTATATTCTAATTCTATACTTAGCTATACTAATGATCAATTTGATCGACTAAAGACTTTAATACAAACAGTTCATCATTTTCATCTTCTTGATTTTCTCCATTATTATTGTTGTTGTTGTTGATGTTGTTGTCATAAGTTCTTGGAGTTTGAAATGGGTTAGTGAATACTAAAGGTTCAGGTTGAATTGGGGTTTGATCAATTTCTTGAAATTGAGGTTGATGCCAGTCAATTGGTGATCCTTGTGATCCCTGGGAACTAACAGAGTTATGTGGGCGGAATGATGATGAGTACCAATAACCTTGACTTAACCTGTTGTTAGGGACATTTTGTAAATGATTAACTTGAGTACTTTGCATAGCGCCATTCAGTAATCCCGGACTTTGTCCTAACTGTCCAGGACCTTGGGTACCGTTTCCTGGTGCTCCTCCCAAAGACCCTTGGCCTAATTGATTAGGGAGTTGTCCAATCCCTGGAACTCCGCCAATTATACTTCCTTGACCTGAAATTTGCCCAGCACCTGATCCTCTATAGGGAACGACATAAGGTAATCCAATTACAGCACACATCCAAATCCTTGTTTTATAAATCCTGAATAACTCCCTCACCAACTCTCTAAAATCAATTCTCTTATTAGTACTATAATAAAAGATCAATTTCTTCCTATCAAATTGATACTCAGCATCAATTAATTTCATTTTAATATCATTACCAACATTCGTTAAGAAATTGGATGTATTGATTTTTGTTAAACATAACCTACAAGCCTTTTCTTCATCTTGCTTCTTATTCAAAATTTGTAAGATTTCATTTGTTTGAGCTAATCCAATAACTTGTTTAGGGAAATGTAATACTGGATGATCATTACTACCAGTGACAGGATCCAATTCATTCAAGGCTTGTTGTTGTTCTTGAAATTGTAAATACTTCAATAACCTGGCTTCATCAATAGAAATGTTTAATTTTGCAATTTTGCCTAGATCTCTTCCTCTGTCAGCTTCAACTACGACCAAATCTCCAATTTTAAATTCGTTATTATCACCTGTTACATAAAATACATCGATTCTACCAGCTTTAAATCCAACTAATGCTAATTGATAGTTTCTCAAACTGTTTTCTATAGGGAACTTTGGTAATTGTACCAGTTCATCATTAAAGTATTTCTGTTCTAGATAATTCAATGTGACTTTAACTCTTTTGTGTGGGTCCTTTTCAAAATAATTTTGAATATACTCCATAGTTACTGAATTAAATTCTTGATTACTGAAATTGTTGTTATAATTGTTGTCAAAGATATCATTATAAGAATGACGTCTATCAATTTCATTCCATTTATAAGTATTAGGGCCGGCATTAATATTATTGAATCCATATCCACCATTTCCTATATTATTATTCGGTGCCATACCAGAAGTTGGTGCCATGCTACCAGCACTAAAACTTCCGAAATTAGTTGGGGCATTACCAGTAATTCCCATATTTATCCCATAATTAGTGCCTGCACTAATACTTTTATCACCATATCTCTCAGCATATTTATCACCAATTAAAGTCCCTTGTCCATTAGGTAAAGCCCCTGGTGCATTACCCAATGTGCCTTGCCCATTAGGTGGAACCGGTCCTGACCCGGATCCTGATCCTCTACGACCACTATCAGTTGACCAAATGCTTTCACTTCGTTTCCCCCAAAAATCGGAATTCATTATCAAACTTAACTTAAATTTTTCAATGTTTCTACTATACAAAATGACCTTATCCTATATTTTGACCACTTCTAAAATGACTTTGTGGTTTCTAAATTAAATCTTCTATATTTTTTAAGTTAATAATATTAAATTGAAAAATTAGTTGAATTTTATTATGATTTATCCCTTCCTTGATTTAGTCTTTTTGTACTAGATCTATTTTGTCTCACACCCCCACAATTCCCCTCGTAAGCGTCGCCCTAGAATCGTCGCCCTATCTAAAATAAAGGGACCGATTATAGGGCCCAAGCCGCAAAAAGCCCCTCACCATCATCCCACTTCCCGCCCTGCATAAATGTCGTATTTTATTGTTGATTAACCTAAACCTTACTATTGTGAGCAACAATAACTGCATTAATTTACAGTACTATGAGTTATTTGGCAACTGTTTTGGTTAAGAATGTTAATCATAACCCAATTTGTTTCAGGCAAGGTGTGTTTTTTTTTGCCACTAAACTTAATCTTAGATAAAGTTAAAGTGATCATGTCGCCAAGATAGTTGCTAAATACGAGGAGGTGATCAATTCTAGAAATATTGACGCCGTTCGGATCGTCGTAGGGATAGTTAGAGTTGGGGTGGGTAGTTGGTCCAGGGTTGGGTCCGAAGTTAGAATTGTAGGTCCAGTGATGGCACCACTGGTGCCAACCCTGGGTATACTAGTTAGAAAAAACATATATTACACCTATTGATATTGTTGATTTGGCATATTCCCGTTTTGCATGAAATATTGTTGATAAACACTATTATCGCTATAACCTTGAGGTGGTAAAGGCATTGGATGAGCAGTTGGATATGGCATACCTGGAGCTAAATGACCAGGTGGTAAATTACCAACTTGAGCACCTTGAGGTGGTTGTTGAGGATGTTGAGGATGTTGAGGGTGTTGTTGAGGAATTTGAGTAGTTGGTTGTGGTTGTGGTTGATTTGGTGATTGAACACTTTCAGGACTTCCAGCATCACTACCGTTTTCTTGATCTTCACCTAATCCATCCTCTGGGGCATTAAGACATGCTTGAATTAAATTTTTACCTTCAGATTTGGTAACTAATGGTTGTAATTTTGGGGTAGTAAATGTATAAACTAATCCAGTTTCACTAACAACTAATAATAATACTTGAGTACCGGTTAAAACTGATAATTCATAAGCCTTTTTCATAATACCAGCTTTTCTTTTAGAAAATGTAATATGTCTTCTACTTTTATCTTGAATAAATTTAATTTCAATTTTTCTTCTTTCTTTTTGCTGTTTACCTCCAGTTGGTTCATCATCATCGTCATCATCAGGTGGTTGGTTGGTGGTAGTGGTATTGAAAGTTGTTGATTGTAATTCATCAGCATTTCCTTCTAATTTTGCTTCTTCTTCACTCATCCTAGATTTGTTAGTATTGATTTTCCTTTGATATTCCATGATTTATCAAGTTTATATGTTTCCCTTATCTAATAAAGTATATGGTATATATAAAGTAGTGATTTAGCATAGAATTTGATGATTTTTCATTAATTATATGCTTACTCACTTCTTCGTTGTTATTACCTCAACCCCTTTAAAACCCCCTAAAAAATTTACCGCCATTTACATTTGTTGAAGTTTCTTTGCAAATCCCTTTGAATATTTTATTTAGGTTTATATACTTTGACTTTTATTACCTTTAGATATCCCTATTATAATTTTCCCCTTTTTTGGGTATGTGCAACCTGGTGGGCCAATTAGGAAATCGTCATCCCTAATTGGGTAAGCTCGACGTTTCCTAATAATTAATCATGATTTGGAAGGCTTTATTACATTATATATACTTTACTTTATCCCTGGAAACTATTTCTACTTAGATTCATTAAATCTCTGATATTTTTTCACGGTTTATTTTGGTTTACATACCTTGTTAATTGTTGTTATATGGAAAATTTTTTGTTGAAGTTTTTTTTGAGAATTGAGGGTAGACCCCGGTACACCCTAATTATGAAAGATAAGTTTACAAAGAATTTGCCGGTGAATTTTTAGTACGATTAGAATATTAACACAGGGGATTATTACTTAGATCAATCAGAGTATGTAGGTGGTCTTTGAAATAATTTGCAGCATTTTCTATTATGTCAAGGTTCTAGATTCACGCCGTTCTGTGGTCAGGTCCTTGCGTATTTGCGTGCGTATTTCTAGTATGCGTTGTTATATACGTTGTCAAATACGGAATTTAGGGAATTTCACACGATTTTCGACAAAAGAATTTTATGAGCTATATATTAGTACAAAAGTGGCTAATGGGATATTCCGTTAACCAGAATTTCCTGAACATTATCGTCTTCATCAGATTTGATGGTACTACCATTAATTGTAGTCCCATTCCCATTACTGTCGTTGACTCCATTACCATTGGATGATTCAGGCCCTGGAGTTGGTGTCTGGGTTTCTATAGGAGTAGGTGTTTGTTCAGGGTTCTCATCAACCTTAAAATTACCCCAATACATTAATAATTCATTGATTTTGTCTCTTAATGTTTCAGACGTGTCATGACTACGATTAATCACTATCAAGAGTTTAAATAATTTGGACTTGGCTGAAATCAGTTTAGGTATATCTAAAGTTAAGAATTGGCCAATAATATTGATTTGTTCTGACTCATTATTAGCTTCAACGTTATTGAAGAATTTCTTAGATAAATCATTAAAAATATTGGTCTTATCATTGAATTCTTCAATTATATCTTTGGACTCAGGGAAGTTTTCTATGAACTCAATTTGTTGTTGTTGGTCTTCGAAAATGTAATTTCCTTGTTGATAATTTTCTTGTAAATCTTCATCCAATCCCCAATCTGAATCCTGATCAATGACTGGTTCAACTTTTGGTTTCTTAGGTTTTGGTCCTGGTTTAGATCCATTTGAACTAGGTTTGGATCCTTTATGCCCTGCTTTCGGCCCTGGTTTACCTTTAGATTTCGGTCCAGATTTGCTTTTAGTAGCTAGTTTCTTTTTCTTCTTAGGTGGTTCTTGCGCTGGTAAAGGCTCTGGCTCTATTTCATCCTCTTCTATTATTTCAGGTTCACCTTTTGATCCATACCTTACAAATAATTCCATATCCAATGGATTCTTAGCTAATTCATAGGCATTATGTAATAAATTGTCTTTACGTCTAACTGGTCTATTGAAAAATTCTTCAATAAGATCATTGGTTAGCGGTTTGATATCATCGGTTTTGATCCAAATATAAGTATCATCACTAAAGAATCTAACAGGAAGATGATAAATCACTTTCTTCTTAACTTTTGAAATTTTCGGTTTTTTGGCTGCTACATTTGCCGGTAAAATCAGTTCTTCAAGGACCATGGCAGGCCATTGTGGATATCCTTTAACTTTCGCAAGTACTATGGTCTTTGGTGGATATTTTTCTTGTATTTCTTGGGGAAGAATATCTTCAGGTTCTTTTTCATCATGTTCAATTACTTCTGGTTTAACTTGGTTATTTAATCCTTCAAGTGGTTGTGAGGTTTCTGGTTTTTTATCAATACTTTCGGAGACTGTTTGTTCTATAGAATCAACATGAACACTCGGATCAGCCTTTATATCTGTCATTACTATACAATTTCCTATGTAATTTGGTTTGCGGTATAGCGTTCGCGGTTCCAATTACTACCAATTTTCCACCACAACGCGTTATCCCGATCACTATTTCATTGATTAAGTAAATCAAAAATCCTCTATATAAATAAACCCGTCATTACTACTACTAATAACTTTGTTGTTCTTCATTAATATATTACATAAAATCTCCAGGTCCACTTTATGACTCTGTTTATTAGTTAACAAATGCTTTCGAATATCCCATTCAATCTTAACTATGTGATGATCTTGAGATCCAATGTATATAAACGTTTTAGGTCCGTCTTCCCAAACAAATAAGTCAATTAAGTACTTCAAGTTACCTATAAGTTTGTACTGATTAACTACGGTGGTGGTAGTAAAGTCAAATATCAAAAGTTCTCCTTGATCTGTTAGACTTACTAGGAATTGCTTATATAACTTGAAGTTAACTAATACCGAACTAAATTGGTACTGGAGAAGTTTATCTGTTCTTAAGTCGATTATGGACAACTTTCCATCATAACTACTAACATAAATTTTATTGTCTTGAACTTGTAAACAACTTATGTTATCTTTACTAACATTTACATTGTATAAACTCCCAGTATTGTTAACATCAAACACTGACACATTACAATTATCACCACCAGTAACAAAACATCTGGGATTTACAAACTTCAAATCATTGATTTTATCATTGATTCCCTTATGATTTACATGGTATGTATTCAAGACTGGCAATTCATCTCCGACATTCTCTGACCTCAAATCCCATAGTTTAACTATATGGTTACTTGAAGTTATCATATTATTTAGTATATCGATATTATCAGTCTTTTGCTTATGTATTTGGTCTATCTGATGATTCTCTATATCCACTCTCCATAATCCATTACCGCCACAAAATACTTGATCATTCTCCACGTTATTACTTATAGAATTAATGTAATTATAATCTAATCGTAGTTTCATTCGCAGTCAGGGTATGCCTTGGGCCTAGATAGGGCCATTTCTCGCTGCGAGATTGGAATTAGCCTAAAATTTTCGCAGCCTATTAGCGTCGACTACCATGCAAAGAAGATCCATAAGTATATCAACAGGTAATATAATTAAATCCCTACCAACCAAACAATCAACGTCATCTATACAAAATACTAAAACATTATCACCAGATTCTCCTTTCACTCAAATTGAAACATTTGAAAACGAAACAACTCCAAATGTTGAGTCCATTAACAATTCAATCTTATCCATACATTTACCTCCTTCAGTACCTATAGTCTATAAACCTGGGTCTTTAGTATCGATTTATGGAATTGGAAACAAAACCACATCGTCCATATCCAATTCATTGAGTTGGTATTTGAATTCACTCGTCTATGGAGATTTTAATGTGTTATATAGCAAAATATTATCAACATCAACTATATCAATGTTAATGCTGTCAAATAAAAGGTACTGGTTGAATCCTTTGAAATCATCAAACAATAATTCTATATCTGTCCTTCAATTTGATGGAACTACCGACTGGGCTTTATTGAAACCAAATAACTTACAATTCATAATTGGTAACTCACTCATATTAAAAGATCATATCAAACCGAAATATGTCCTGAAAAGAGTCAGTAGATTTTACAATATGCCGAGTTCTACAACAACAGGATTAAGATCATTCGTCGATTGGTTGAAATTCACTTGGAATTATAAATTAATTAGTGGTAGAGGTACGATTGGTGTTATTGGACAAGGGTCAATTTACAATATAAATTTAGTCGAAGGTGAAGAAATTCTAATCAATAAAGCAAATTTGTTAGCTGTATCGATCACTGGAATTTCTGATTTACAAAACTGTTTAATAAAGTTTGAAGGTGATCAACAAAAGACCTCTGGCATATTAAATAAAGAAGATGGTACAGAACCAAAAAAAGAAGTTATAAAAACCACGGAACCACAAATTACTTTACCTTTATCAAGAAGAATTATTAATCAATCAAAAACTATCGGAAAAAGGATAGCTCAATACTTTGGACTCTTTCAACATAATGTTTCTAATTACCTCATTGGTAATCAGGATTTTATAAAGATCATTGGTCCAAGAAACCTTTTGATTCAAAGTGATTCTAGTTACAAATTACCTGAATTACCAATAGATTCCGCTAATGAAAGTTTAAAAGAATTCAAACTCAAAGCTAATGATTATTTGAATGTTGTGAATTTATCAGCAAATGATAAAATAAAGAGTACACTGAAGCTAGCCGATAAGCTCTAGAGAAGTAAATAATAGACATCTATTCAGAAGATGCTCTAACCTTTAGTTATTCACTATTGCAAATAGCACTATGACTCTTGATGACAGTATACTTAAACTCCTCGGGTTCTCCCAACTCAAAAGTAAACTTCTTCTTGATAACAAGCCTTGTACTCTTTTTTATATACAAAGGTGTAATCTTTGCGTTTTCATATTCAATATAATCAGTTTTAAACATCATGGTACCAACTTTACCCGCTTGAACCGTACATGTCACACCATTACTGATACCTTTACCCTTCAATAAGTCAATTTCAGTATTTAATTCTGGCAGCCCCAATAAACTGATTTTATCAGCTATGATCATTGTTTTATCGTAACTAACACCAAAATCGTAACTAATAGTTCCATCAACATCAGACCTACTCATATCAAGGCTTTTTCCAAGGGGTTCAACAGTTGAATATTCATGCCCTTCCTTATAGTTAAGGTCAAATACGTAAAATCTATATTTCTCCTTAATATAAGCATCTTTTGCTCCATAATATGCTGCCACTTCATCTTGTTCTTTTCCTGGTAATATAACCAATTTTTTATCTCTAATGAAAGCTGATCCAGCATCTAAAAGTTGCTTTAGATCAAGTTCATCTAAAGTCTCAACCATATATGCATTACCATGACTATCTAACCATTTATTCAAATTTTGGAGAGAGGTATCAAGGTTGAGATTGGGTGTAACTTTGAATGAAAAGACTGTATTGATAAATAACAATAAGTTGATAATTTGCATTGGATATGGTTTTCAAGAATTTAGAAAAAGAATGAAAATTTTACTTTTTTTAAATTGGAATTTCAACAGATCAAAGCTCAGTAGAACATAGCTTACAAATTTCAATTAATCGGGATATATTCAATCTTAGCAGTTATAGAAAAACGTATAATTATTGTTGCCTTGTTGGGAATCTTTGCTTTTTGCAACTTTCGCAGTTTGTTGTTTGCAACTTCAGGGAAGGTACAAAAAAGTGATGGAACATTATAGAAGAGTCGAGTTTTAATGGACAAATTATACAAGTAGGTGAACCATTGTATGGTAATAATGTAATCAAGTTCTCTGTGTTATTTTGAGTAACATTTGTATTGGAAGCTTTACTGATATTTTTACATATGCAGTAAAAAAAAGTGCCAAATCTTTCAACCAAAATTTCGTTCATAAGATGAGATATCACCGATATTTATCTACCTACAGAGCCTACTATTTCACTAGAGTCAATTCACATAAACTTCGTACATTATTATACACGGTCATTATCATTCGCATTATCATCTAAGCTTTGGCGATGAACAACCAATGGAGGATTTTCACTCGGATAACTATTTCTCTTACTATAATTGACCAATGGAGGTAATTTGATATTATCATTACCCATCATCCTCTGTTTGGGAGCTGCTGCCAGTTTAGGAGTATTAGTAAAATATTCTTCTAATGAAGGTAATTTCACAACATCAGTTGGATTACTGCTATGCAATTGTGATTTTTCAGGGTATTGATAATATGATGGTTGATGATCAGTGATTTGTTGTATGGTACCTGATTGATTTGTAACAGGTCCAAAAATTCTATTGGATTGATCAGCTGTGAAATTATTAATATTGGAATAATTCTTTTCCTCTCCGTTTCCATTCCCATCTAATAATTCACTCTGCAAGTTATCTTTATTTACATGATTATGAGTTAAAATTTGATTACTTTTGTTATGTTTCTTACTATGCTTCTTTTTGGTTTTTTTACTACCAGAACTTGAGTTCCCTGTACTTGTAGCAAAAGTATTTTGAGAACTGTTCTTCAAATTACTGAATAATTCTGACCCAGATCCTGATCCTGATCCTGATCCTGAATCTGGTCCTGAAGCCGATGCTGAATCTGGTAACCTTTTGGGCCTCAGACTTAATCCATTACTTCTTGAAGCAGATTCTGATCTTGACCCAGAATCTTGGGACGATTCTGATCTAGATGATGCTAACCTCTGAGATGGGGCTTCTGCTATACTGGAATGATTTGAAAATCCAACTCCGTCATCAGATCCTCCATCCGCTGAGTTAGAATTTTTGGAATCAGACCTTAATCTATCATCAGTTTGCTCATCACTAGAAGTTACCGCATACGTCGATGCTGAATCTCCAGTACTTGAAACTGAATCTGAACTATCAATTTCCATATCATCGGGTTTTTTTCCTTTTGACTTTCTATCTTCGACCTCCCCGTCTTCTTCCATGTCTTCATCGATCTTCTCTATACGTTTTGGATCAGATGGCTTAATACCTTCTTCATATGCTTTATGTTTGTGTTGTAAGTTGCTATTCACATTTTGTAAATTGTTTTTACGCTTCATGACCTTTAACCTTTCAAATGGTAAAAATTGATCATTCTGTAAGTTAGCAATATTTGTAGCAACATTAGGATTTAGATTATTGGATGGAAGGTTCTTATTATAGTAGAATGGAGCGGTTCCATTAACTGTACCATTAACAGATCCTAAATTATTAGCACTTGGTAATGATACACTGGACGAATTAGATGATTCATAATAAGGTTGCTGGTATTCAAAAGGAGAATAATTCTGGAACTGTTGTATTGGAGGTTGATGAGATTGCTGTGATCGATTTTGAGGGTTTGATGGAGGTTGCTGTTGAGGTGAAGTAATAAAAGTTTGGTTATCTTGATTTGTAGTCACATTCATTTCAGTATTGGGTATAGGTAACGGAGTATTAGGATCATTTCTGACTTGTAATGTTGCATCGTTGGAAGTATATTTGGAAATAACTTTATTCAAAGCTTTGAATAAGTCTGACCATTTGAATACTTTTAAATCTTTCTCGATATTACGGGGCCTTGGATCTTCCATTGACATTAAAAGCTGGAAAAATCTTTGATAGTTCTTATTCAGTCTTGATATGGTATATGGTTTCAAACTCTGTAAATTTCTTCTGACTCTATTCTTTTCTTCAATAGTAAAACTGTCTTGTATCAAATATTCTAGTAATAATATTATATCAACTGATGTAACAATATGTAGTTCTTTTTCTTCCCAGAAAATACACGATATTATGGCTGCATTGTTAGTAAATTCTGACTTTTTTATAGGTTTAAATTTTACTAAATAATCGGTGGGACTTAATCTTACGAAATCAAATTTGACTAATCTTCTTTGCAATGAAGTTTCTTCTTCCGTCCAATCCTTAGTCAAACTCATGTGATCTTCATCGAATAATAGTTTTACTGGGGTGTTTACAAGACTCAAGTTGTTTCGAATGAAATTTGGATCTAGTGATGATGTTCTTATTAGATTTGGCTGCCTATTATATTCATACGGCCCATAAGGATTCATGGTTAACCTTTGATTTATATTATTGTTTCCTCTTGCTCTAGTTTGTTTACTTATTAATTTTTTCAAGTCGATTCTATTTGTAAAATTCGTTTCTATGCCTTATTTGACGTTGTTGCTTTATTTATCAACGATATGGATTGAAAAATTGAATCGTATTATCAAGAGGCTAATTGTGATGAAAAGTGGCGAGTAATAAAGGAAAAAATTTTATTAGAGGCAATATGACGTTTCGCCACAAACAAAAATGTCGCGTTGTTTACTTGCTCCCGCCACAAGTAAATGAATGTTTCACTTCAATTTTCTAATGAAAAAACGGGGATTTTTCGATTTCATAGAGTTTCAAAGTATTGAGGACATAGATATCTTACGAATGAAACCGATAGTGCTTCTCAACTTGTGATTAATTATGAATTCATATGGTAGTCTACGGTTAAAAATAATTCCAAGGAGGTAAAAAATATCGTATTGTCTTAAAAATGTTTGAGACAAATGCACCGCAAGTTTGCTCTCCACCCGCATCTTGCGTAAACTTTATTCAATATCCGATAACTATGAGTTAATCACTATGTGACGTAAATTTGTTAAACAATCTCCATGATCAGTTTTTTTCTTTTTCCATACGTAACTTAAAGTCGAGTTCGAATATATTTATTAAAAAATATTACTAAAAAAACTTTATCAGATCTAGAAACAGCAAGTTCCCCAAGATTTTAACCATTTTAGGAATCCGCTTGGCCTTTTTGCTATCATTACGACGAGGTTCTATTGTAGAGTTTTGCTTTTAAGGGGAATTTGCTTTATTACCTTGCATTATGCATCACTATTTTAATGAATACAGTTATGACATTAATCAAATGTTACGTCAATGATAACTGTTCTCAACATTCTATTCGACAATTTTTAACCGAGCAGCGTTTTTAAGTTTAGCACTAACCACAAGTGTCTCCTCAATTCTCAGCATTCACCACATTAGTTCAATTGATAAGGTTTAATCAACCGCAAGCTCAATCATTTACTTATCCACTGAGATATTCTCATTATCCGCATTCACCTTATCGGAAATACGCAGCACTCTAGTTCTTACACAAATAAGATTTCGGTAATGTCACCTGGTTGTGATTGTTGTAAATAAACTTTCAGCCTCATGCCATATAAGGTTTTAATTTACAAGCGATTACGGGATATTGATGTTTCATTATATTATGCTATACACTACCTTCATATTGCCACATTATACACTACCCTCCACCGTTCACATTACCTTACTTTTTAGCAAATACACTACACTGAAGGTGCTAACTATATGTAAAAATATCAATGGTTATATTCACAATACTAACCACAACTTCGATTATTACTAATATTATAACAATGTACTCCAAATTTTCTTCATGGCTATGACCCAATTGCTCTTTTAACATTTGTAACAAATCACTAATAACTTCTAATCTTTGATTTAACAACTCAACTCTTTGATTTATTTCTAAATACCCTCTCGTAGCTTGATAAATTGGCTCTAATTGAGGTTCAACCCACATTAATTCAGGGCTATCTAGAACCGACCCATGTAAATTGATATTTATTCTTAAAATGAATAATTCACCGATAGATTTCATGATTTCATTACGACTCATTTCAACTTTACCAGTCGATGCAATTTGTTGAGGAATATCCTGAGTATCTTCAATAGTATTATTGACTAATTCTTCAAATAATGAAATCTTAACTGATTGACCAATTGCATGACTAATCGATAACTTTAACATATAATTTGAATCATCACTTAATGTAATGAAATCGTTATAAATTCTGGGTTGGTATGATTTTGTAATATAATAATTGAATTCTTCAATCTGTATATCTTCATTACTTAATTTTTCGCTTTCAAAATTTGATAAATCAATTAAGAATGATTGTTCTTCTTTTATAGTATATCCCCACATAACGATTACACCATATTCGAATAAAAAGATCTCACTTCTTTTACCAAAAGCAATTTCTCCTCCTTCATCGGCTAACCTGATTAATTTATGACTATCATCTTCATTACCTTCATTTCTCCAATCTTTATAAGTAAATGGAGTATACAAAACTTCGTCGATCAACTTAACACTTGTATTATGAATTCTTTTACGATCTCGCAACCATCTAACTAATTCTTTCATTTTGTACGAGCCACATGTACAATATGCCGTGACTCTTGGTAACAAATCTCTATGAACTTTTCCTAAAGATTCTGCATCTTTTCTTGCTGGTACATCGGTAATTTTACGAACTTGGGAATATATCGATTCATTAGTTTCATTTGGTATTAATGGATCTTCAGGTAATAATTTCATTTTCTTAGTAGTTCTACTTGTCCTTTGTAACCCAATTTTACTATTAGCTACAGGTTTCTTCCTTGCTTCAAACCCCCCACCAGAACCACCTTGTGGTCCATTATTAGATTTCTTACCATTACTTGATTTATTTGAATTTGGTGATGATGTCGAGTTCGTTTCTTGTAGATCTTGATCTATGATATCTGGGGTGTCATCTTTTTTGAAAGGATTTTCCCGAGTTTCACTCAATAATGGAGTATTTTCCATAATCTGTAACGTAAAGTGTTTAAATAAGCCCGCGAAATTTACAACATATAGAGAAGAGTTAGGGAGTGAGGACCGACCTGTGACGAAATTACTCTGACAATTAGTGCGACAAGACCAAACTAAGAAGTGCGAAGAGCATCGCGAAAAGAAGAGAAGAGAAGAGGTATTTGATTATTTGATTTATTTATAAGATTACGAATTCATACATAAAGACTAATCTACCAGTATTCAGACATATAATCCAAAGATCCCTGTAAATTTTCAAACGTTTAAATCATTTATTTGTTTGCATACTAGTATATCTAGTCACTTTTAATAGACATAAAGTATAATAAAAATGGGTAAAATTACCAAAACTACTGCAAAGGCTGGGAAAAGACATACATTCAGTTCATTCAGAGAACGGATAGATTCGATAAAAATTGAACCAACTTTGAATTTAAGTCAAAGAGTTTATGATGATACAGAAACATCTCATTTCATATCAACCTTACAACATTGGTCAGAAGTCAATTTAAGTGGAAACTTTACTGATTTCATCTATGCCATCAACAAACAAAGTAATTCTTTACCACAAATCATCCACCATCAACATCACATTTATACAAAACTTGTAGAACATATAAAGAAGAATGATCCTTATTCGATTCAGCCATTATTAGAACTATTAACTCAATTCATTCATGATTTAGGATCTGATTTCATGAAATATTACAAAGAAACCTTGGAATTATTAACAAATCTAGCATTAGAAATCAATCCAAATGATTTACAAAATAATCAAAGCTCTTCAAATTTATTGGAATGGTTATTCAGTAGCTTAACATTTATATTCAAATACTTATCACGTAATATAGTTGATGATTTCCAAACTACCTTTGTGATATTGGATAAGATCTTAACATTAACTAACCGAAATTATTTATCAAGATTCTGTTCTGAAGCCTTGTCATTCTTAATCAAGAAGATGAAACAAGTTCAATTGAAAAACGCCATAACTTTCTTATTTGAAGTATATGAAAAGGAGTATTACGACAATTTAACATTCAGGAATTCTTTGATTACCATCTTCAGCGAAGCTATCAAATCCACCCGAGAAGCTTTTCATTCTAAAGGGTTAATGATTTTCAAGGAATTATTAGCTGTTGATTTAAACGCATCTTTTCATATCATAAGTGGTATACTAATGGAGATTTTGCATCATGGTACTGTAGCTACAGCTGGACCTTTCATAAATGAAGCATTAGATGTCTTGAATAATTCAGATAAAAACCCAAGCAGTAAAGTTTTGATTTCATTACTTTTCACTGAATCGGGTAAAAGAATCAAATCATGGGAACCAATTATAACATTACTCAAGGCATGGATATCAGAAGATTTAGATTCTGATACTTATGATAGTATTTTATTCAACTTATCCCTTTGTATAAGAAATAGTGACATCATAACTTTAAATAAGCACTTCAACAAATCACAATTTAAATTCCTTTTACAGTCATTATCACCATTAACTGTTTTACCGTTTCTCGATTCAACTTTAGAGTTTTGTAAAGAGAAGTTAAATAGTGTTATAAATGTCCAACAATTAATTCATGATTTTTTCCTTACTGAATATGACAATATTAAAGTCTACGAGCAATTATCTTTTTTCTTGTTCAAACACAATGATTATCATGTAGAATTGTCTCAAAAAGTGTGTGATACGATTTTCAAAGATGTCAGTTTACTGGAATCAAGCATTTTCTGGAGATTACACTTATTCAGAGGTTCCAATAAAGTTCCGAAATTTGATTTTGTACCTTTCTTTAAGACTTTGAATTTGAATCATTTGGGAAATATTGACTTGATAGGTGTATGTGTTAACTATCTTTCGGCTAATGAAGAATGTTATTTATTTTTCTTGGAAAACTTCGATCAGTTACGTAGATCTGATATTTTCTTAAGTGAGTTTTTAGTTTATTTAACTGATCACACAAATACTAAAGATTCAGAAACTTGGTACAAATTAATTCTTGAAATAGCTAAGAACCTTTCCACCGATGATAACAAACTCAGATTAACTACCATAAATTTCATAATTAAACTTCATACCCTTTTGGACATTGAATGCCCTGACATTTACTCACAAATTCAGCTCATTGAACAAATGCCATTGACATTGAACAATTCAAGGGATATCCAGTTGAGAATCAGAAACTTAACTAATGACTTCATTCAAAGCGTCAAAAATGATATAAGTTGTAACATAATCTCAAATTACTTTATTGGTCTTTTAACTAATAAATTCCAACCTTGTTGGAACAGTGTTTTCGAAAACTTGGAAAAGATCTTACCAGCTTGTGAAGAAATATTATGGGGTTTGATCATAAAACTTTTGACTTTAGATTATAAAAACCAATCCAATGTTTATAATACAAGTGAAGAAAGTTTGGATACAGAATTACATGAATTGAATTTGAATGATCAAAGAGTGAACGATATATTCAATAACCTTGAAAGCAATTACTACTTTAAGTACAGATACATCAGTGAATCATTTCTGTCTCATTTGTCTTCAATCTCCACAAATTTAACATATTCACCGAACTTAAGAGAACTTGTTCTCAAGAGTCTTTTACAAACCCCACAAATCTTAGACAATCATTATTATGAGTTTTCATCATTTCTTCTCAAAAATTTGACTCTTGGTTGGTCTTTGAGAGATAAAGATTTATTAATAAGTTGTTTCAGTAAAATCAAAAACTTGAAAGGGTTGGATTCCAATAGGGTATTATACAACAAGCTTTTACTTATATTAACGCTGAAAACTTTGAAAACTCAAAAATTAGCATTAGAAGGAATTCTTAATTTTAAAATTGGTACTATCAATAAGTATAAAGATAACTTGTCTAATCTTTTAGATGATACTCTTTTCAAAGATGAATTGACCAAATTCATCACCAATGATAGTGATTCAATCATCGAAGATGAGGATTTAGATATCATCATGCCAATAGTTTTAAGAATCTTCTTTGGTAGAGTTCAAGGTAGTACCCGAAGTAAAAGTAAAAGTGGTAAGAAAACTGCCATTATTAATAGTTTAACCATTCTTAATCAAGATCAAATCAGCTTGTTCTTGAAATTAGGTTCAGATAAAATTGGTTTCAGTGACTTAGAACAAGGGTTAGAAGTCGTCGATGGAAACTTGAAGAGAATCAATGGTTATATAACTCTTTTAAGTGAATGTTACAATGTACTTGGATTTAGATTCAAGGATTCATTAGTAAGTACCATTGAACCATTAATCTATAGTATAGCAGTAGCCCAGAACAGATTAGATAAAGCTGAAGTAAGGGAAGACCAAGAAGAAGAGGAAGGTGATGATATAGATGATGAATCAGATGATGAACATGAACAACAAATTAATATCAAAATTTCGAAGAATATTCGTCAACTAGGTATGAGATGTCTCAACCAACTTTTCACTCTTTTAGGTGATTACTATGACTGGACCCTTAAATTTGATTCCATTTATACTTTTATAATCAAACCAAGACTCACACATTTCAATGATGAAAATTTACAACAACCTTCGTCGTTATTGAAAATCATGGTCGGATGGATCAAAATTCCCCAAATTGCAAATTTCTTACTTATTGATGATCTCAGCCCTGTTAAAGCAATCGTATCTTTGATAGGAAATGAAAAAGCGAAAGATGCAGTTATTTCTGTTGTATTAACATTCATAATCGATTGTTTAGAAACTTCAGTTAGTGATGAAAGTTACTTTACGTTGTTAGCATTGATCATTGAAAGTTTGTTCCAACATTTACCAAGAATCATTGATACAAGTAATGATAATGAAATTCTCAGTAAGTCAATTGCTATCTTATTATTGTTACTTGATGGTGACTATATTGATAACGAGTATACAAGGATTTCCCTTATCAAATCATTAACAAATGCATTCAATAAACCTGTTCATAAAATCTCAAATCCCGATAGAATCAAAGTCATAATTTCCTTATGTGCTTTGGTTAATGATTGTGAATTTTCATGGGATGATTTCTTGCCATATTATCAAATTTATTGTAAGGGATTCAAGTTCTTCAGTGATAAGCAAATTCGTAGCAGTTTAGTAGAATTATTCAAAATCATTGGTAATAAGTTCGTTGATTATCAGCAAGTTTCAGATATGTTGGTAGGACTTAATTCTTTTTCAATTGATAATAAAAAACTCGGGGAGTTCAATTATGAAATTATAATTGAAGCTTATAAGAAGGTTCATTCAGTAACTACTTTGACAACTTTACAATGGCTACCAATAATTTATTGTTCATTATACTATATAACTGAAGAGGAAGAGTTGGTTATCAGATCTAATGCTACATATACATTAAATCATTATATCGATTGTTTTTCCAATTTGTCAACTGAATCTGATGCTAAACCATACATTCAACTTTTGAAGGACATCATACTACCAGAATTAAGGTTGGGATTGAAGAACCCAATTGAAACTATTCAGACTGAATACATTAACTTATTGAATCACATAGTCACTCATAGTAAGTTTTTCACCGATTTCCAAGACATGAAGGTTTTATTGTTCAACAACGATGATGAATCCAATTTCTTCAACAATATTAATCATATTCAAATACATCGTCGTCAAAGAACTATTAGAAGAGTCGCTGAATTAAGAAATGATTTGAATTCGAGTAGTATTTCTCATTACATCTTACCATTACTCGAAAACTATGCTTATAGCACTGATGAGAAATTAAGAAATGTCAGTAATGAAGCTATTACGACTATTGGTTTATTAATCAGATGTGTAACTTGGCATCAATTCAAATCTTTGTTGAAGAAATATGTTGCTAAGTTGAAATCTAGTAAACCTGAGAACTTAAAAACTTCAGTTTCAATTGTAGTTTCAGTTTCAAGATCTTTATATGTTAGTTTAACGGCTATAAAAGATAATGATACGAAGGACATCTTGAGGGATTTTCCCAAAAATCCTGAACAGGAAATTGATGGTTTGATTTTGAAAGATGTTGTCCCGACATTACAAAAGATTTTAAATGAACGTAATGACGATACGATTGTGGACAGAATCATCATATCTGAAGCATTAGTCAATTTAATCAGATGTATTTCCGAACAGAAAATTGAGGAAAACTTGCCAGGATTATTAACTTCAACATGTCAAGTCTTAAGGTCAAGATCCGAAGAATTAAGAGATGCTGCTAGAAAATCTCTCTGTAAGATTGTCTATGATTTAGGATCAAAGTATTTCAAATTCTTATTACAAGAGTTAAAAGGAGCATTAACTAGAGGTTCTCAGATTCACGTTCTAAGTTATACCATGCATAGTTTCTTAGTTGCAATTCAACCAGTTTTAATTCATGGAGATTTAGATGAAAGTTGTTCATTAATTGTAGAGATAATCATGGAAGATATTTTTGGAGCTGCTGGTCAAGAAAAAGATTCTGAAGGGTATACTAATAAGATGAAAGAAGTCAAGCACAAGAAAAGTTTTGATTCTGGTGAAATTCTAACCAGTAATATCTCATTGACTGAGTTTGGTGAAATCATCAACCCAATTAAATTGATCTTACAGGAAAGAATCTCGTTGAAAATTCAAAACAAGTTGGATGAATTATTGAGAAGGTATGCCTTGGGATTGAATCATAATGAAGAATCAACATCAAGAAATGTTTTGATTTTGAGTTATCAAATTAACCAACAAGCAACTGAAGTTTTCAAAGAAGATGATACAGCTAAGGAAGTTGTCAAAACCAAGTATAAAGATGATGATCATTTCTTGATCAAATTGAATGCTAGACCATTGAAGACTCAAATTGATTTCACTCAGTATATGTATACATTACAGAAATTTTCCTTTGAATTATTAAGAAGTGCTATTTCAAGACACGAATCCTTATTGACTGTGGGTAATATGAAACAATTCATTCCATTATTGACTCAAGGTATTAATTCATCACATGAAGGACTAATTGCAACATCGATGAGATTGTTAAACACCATTATCAAATTACCATTTGATGAGGGTATAAATGAGAACTTCAAGACTTGTGCAAGAAAAGCATTACAAATTTTAAAGGATAGTCCCGTCACTACTAATGAAGTTTGTCAATCAAGTCTTAGACTCTTAGCTACATTGATTAGACATAAATCTGAAATTAATTTAAAACATACAGCTATAAGTTATGTCTTAGTTAGAATTCAACCTGACTTGCATGAACCTTCAACTCAAGGTTTAGCCTTTAACTTTTTAAAGTCAATCATATCTCAACATATTTTATTGCCTGAAGTTTATGATGTAATGGATCAAGTATCTCAAATCATGATTGTTAACCATAATCGTGAAATTAGAGATATGGCAAGGAGTGTTTATTTCCAATTTTTAATGGAATATGATCAAGGTCGTGGTAAGTTAGAAAAGCAGTTCAAATTCTTAGTTAACAATTTGAATTATGAGACACCAAGCGGAAGACAATCAGTATTAGAATTGATTAACTTAATTGTTAATAAAGCTGGTCAGGACTTGTTAACCAAGATTTCAAATTCATTCTTCATTGCTTTAGCTAATATCTTAATCAGTGATGATTCAAGCAAGTGTAAAGAAATGGCATCTATGGTAATTGAGAACATTTTCAATCATTTGAATGATTTGAATGATATCGAAAAAATAATAGTTGCGTGGATCAATCATTCAAACTATCAGTTGGTGAGATGTGGTATAACAATTTATAAGATTTATATTTCCAACTTTAAATTCGGTAATAATAAACGCTTGGATACCTTGGTGTTGGCCAAATTGACCGAAACTTTTGAATCAACCAAGGACCACGATAATCAACTTGATTGGCAGTTAATTTATACTGGATTAAATGTTTTCATTACTATTTGCAATAGCGAAAGACAAAATATTGTCACTGAAAAATTCGGAAGTTTATGGAAATTGATTATTAATATTTTATTATATCCTCATAGCTGGGTCAGATTGAATTCTTCTAAGTTAATCGGAGTTTTATTGAGCAACTTACAACATTGCAAATTTGAAGTCTCTGATTTCGAGATTCAAACTATTGCCTATAGATTACTACATCAAGTGAATGCACCATCCCTTTCGGATGAATTAGGTAATCAAGTCATCAAGAATTTAGTATTAATCACCATGAAATGGGACAAAGAGAATATGAAGTATATTTCTGTTCCAGATGTTGATATTGGTGATGATGATGATGATCAAGTAGATGAAAAACTGGACAAACCCAGATACAACCTTGCCATTGAATTCTTGATAATTAAGTCGTCGAAGATTTTGAAACAAAACAAATCTTTAATTACTAAGAAATGTTTAATCAAACTAATTGCAATGATTTGTCAAATCATCAACCATGATTTACTTTTAACTTTGACTGAACCAATTTTACTTTCAATGTATGAATTCAATGAGGAAGAATTAACTGAACTAAGTGCCGAATGTAAAAGTATCATTGAAAATAAACTAGGTGGTGTTATTTACACTGAACAAGTTGCTAATGTTCAAAGAATTGTCAGTTCCAGAAGACAAGAAAGAAAGTCTAAGAGAGCTCAATTGGCTATTACCGCTCCAGAAATTGCAGTTAAGCGTCAAATGAGGAAACATGCTAGATCAAGAGAAAAGAGAAGACTGGAAAAAGATAGCAATGGTTATTATCATACTAAAAAGAAAAAGAGAGTGTAACTGTATACTTGATTTTATAGACATGTATATATTATCAAACCCCTACTCTACATAAATCTAATCTTCTTGTTTGATCTCTGGATCGATTTCTGATTCAAGTTCTGGATTTGGATCTACCAAATCTTCTGGAGGTTCGGATTTTGGATCTAATTCCATTGAATCGTTTTCTTCAACTTCGTCTTCCTCATCATCATCTCCATTGTCATCTCCATCATCAACTTCTGGTTCAACGTCTGCTTCTACCTCCGGTTCTTGATCTCCTTCTGCCTCAGCTTCTGCCTCAACTTCAGGCTCGTCCCCATCTATAATATTTTCAGCATCCAAATCTTCATTAATACCATTCTTCTTATTATACTCAGCTAATTCTTGTTTATACCTTTGTTTATCATCTTCAAATATCTTGTGATATTTCTTCTTCTCTTCTTCGGGAAGATTTTTCCAATTTTCCACCAAGATTTTACCCAATTCTTGAACTGAATTAAGTGAATTATCACTTGAAGTCTCTTTTAATCTTTTCTTTTCAAAATCACAAAAGATCAAATATGCATTTGTTGGTCGTTTAGGTAAATTAGGATCTCTTATAGCCTTTTTTTCTTTTTTGATTTTCTTAGCTGGTTTTTGCTCTAGTTCATAATTTGGCGAAGGTGGGGGTAACAATTCCTTATCAAATTCCGATGGTAGTTCAATAGCCTTACTTTCTAATCTTTCCAATAAAATTGAGTATTCTAATCTAGCACGACGTATCGATGACTTCGTACGATTTATGGCCAACATTGAAATTTCATTACTTTGTTCAACTTCAACAATTCTTCGTTTTAATTCTTTAATTTTACTAATGAATCTTTGTTCTTCGCTCTCTGGCGTTTCTTTACTCATTTTGTTACTGGTTTGCGTGTACTGTGTTTATATATAATATGATAAGATAGATTTCGAATTTCTATTTGGATTCGTTGTGATTAATTATCTCTTTTCGTTATTGGTATTATGGCAAGTAACACTCACTGTCTCCTACTGTTGGACTACAATTTTCAAATCGCGGAAACTCGAAGCTTTGTAAGCTCTTTTCGTTACTGTGAGATTTAGCGAGAGCCATACATCAAACTTGAAGTTCAAAATAAAACATCAATTGCTATAAAAAAAAGTATAAACCCAATCCAAACCTTATCCAATCATAATTCATCAATTCTCTAACTCTAATCCTAATCTTAATCGTAAGAAATTGAAGGGGTTAAGATTTCGTAATCTGAAAGTAAATCATCATCAACTAGCATATCGTCTTTTTTACCTTTAGTATCTGAATCACTGTCGGTATTGATATCTTCAGTTTGTGAATCACTTTGGACTTCAGTTTCTCTTGGTAATGATGGTAAGACCATTGAGCTATTTGATCCATCAGATGATCTTTTAGAAGCATTTAAATCTTCATCTTCAATGTTCTCTAAATCAGTTTCACTTTCAATTTCTTGTTCCTGTGAAACTTCTTCTGGTTGTTCTTTGGTTAACTCACCATCTTCAAGTACAGCATCTTCGATCAAATCTTCGCCAAACTCAAAAACAGATGACAATTTTTCATCATTTAAATAAACAATTCCTTTGAACTCTTGATTCTTTAAAATCACTCTAAAGTCATCAACTTTGTTACAAACAATATTAAATCTTCCAACTTGTCCAACATCAATACCGTGTCTCTTATGAACAATAACTTTATTAACTAATTCCTTGTCATTATGAATTTCAATAGTTAAATCTGAACAATCGATTGGCTTAGTTGTTCCATTAGTGATTGTTAAATGTAAAACGTTTGCTTTCCATTCTGCGTCAATAAACAATTCATGTTTACCTTCTTGACTAGTTGGGAGGTCAACGTACGATTGATTTATAACATTTGGAGTTTGTGATCTGCTGTTGGTAAATCCATTAATAGTGTTATTTCTAATATTCAAGCTTGATTCACTTAATTCTGATTCTGGTTCTTGTTCGAAATCTTGAGCGGTTTCGATGTTCAATAATCCACTATCAAATTTACCAACCAAATAATAATCATCTTTGTTGAACCAAACTTTAACAGATTCACCTAAGAATGATTTTACATGCCTTAAGTTGTAGAATCTTTGATTATTAACACCTAATGGGCTAGCATTTCTGATGAAAAACCTATTCTTATATTCATAAAGACTGTCGCCTAAATCATCAGTTGAACTGTTTGGAAATTCAAATATTATGTCACCAGATGGGAAACTATGATTAGATTGATTGATCAATGATACTGACGTAATGTCATTGGGTAATGATTTGATTTGAAGATAGACCCCATCACCCTCAATTTGTCTAACGTTGACCAAAGAATTACTATCCCAGTTTTCCACTTCAGTTGTAATATTAGAATTATCCTCGAAACCTCCGACTTCGACATTATCATCTTGTACTTCAGTGTCTTCTTCATTGTTAGTTTCTTTATCATCAAGTTCAACATCTTCATCGGGTGGCGATTCTTTTTCATTATTTGAATAAATTAAACTTTGTAAAATAGCATATTTAACATCATCTTCGTTTATTCCTTCACTTTCATTGATTCCATCAACTTTAATCAATGATAACAAATTCTTGAATCTTTCTGAGTTTTCGAATATGTTTTCAAACTTCTTGATGAATCCGTCAATACCATTTTCACCAATGATTTCTTTGATTTTATCAGCAATTGGTGAATTGAATTTACTCACATCAATGTCCAAGAAAATGTCATCACTGCCAGTCTTATTGAAACCAAAGTTATCGAAAGCATCTGGCTTTTCAATGGCGATCATTGGGTGTTTATATGAATGATGACCGAAATCTAAATTGTTATTATTTTGTTGTCCGAAACAATTGCCACATAAGTCGAAGTTACTGCATGTTAAACACTTGTACCTAACACCTCTGATTGGGCTTACGTCACACTTATCACAGTAAATACGATGATGCAATGTTGGTTCACTTGAATTGTTGAAACCTGAAAATGGTGAACTTGAGGTAGTACCAGTTTTTGGAATATAGTTAATCAGTTCAAGGTTTAATTTGAAGTATTCTGGATCAACGATTTTCATAGTGGGATGTAAATAACTGTGAGAACCTGTTACAATTTCATTATCAATGAAACTCATTTCACATTCTTGACACAAGTCATAATCTCTACAAATTAAACACTTGTATCTTATACCTTTGATTGGAACAAATCTGCTTGGGTTACAGTTATCACAACAGGCTCTTGAATGAATCTTTTCATTGACTTTAGAAGCCGAATCTGGAGATGTCGAAGTTGATGGAGTAGTAGTGGAAGGTGTAGTAGTTTCAGCAGTAGTGGATTTGAAAGAAGTCAAAATCTCATTAGCAAATTCTCCAATAACATCTTTCAATTTATCACGGGCGACATCAGTGAGTAATTCAGCTAGATCAGAAAGGTTAATATCTGATTTCTTATCAGCTTTGGGTGGTGGTGAGGTTGATGATTTGGCATTGGCGGAAACTTGAGGTTCAACTGTATCGATATCAATCAAATCAGGATCTTCAGCAGAAACATCTTTATTTTCAACACTTGAGGATGTTTCATTTCTTGAGGTTTCACTGATTGAATGGTCATTGATTGTCAATTTGATATGATTCTTAACATTCAAACTTCTCAAAAGACACTTGAAATCGTCGACAGTTTCCAACAAGATATACCCTTTATTTTTCTTTGATTTTCTTGAAAATCTGACTAATTTCAAATCCTTACTGATAGGATAAACCAAATTAGAATCAACTAAAAGATTGTAAAATTGTTCCTTATTTGATACTTTGAGTATAGCATCTTTACGAACAGTAATCAATTGATCTTGAAATGTTTCATCAGTTAAAACTTTGTTAAAAGTTACCTTAATCTTGACATCCATGATTTGACTCTTTATATTTTAATTTTGTTATAATTCTGGGGTTTAAACTCCACCTAATCAAAACTCTTTCACTATACAAAAGATTAGTTCGAAAGTCCAATTGAGATGATTTGCCTATCTATTTATAATAAATTTTATATACCAATAATAATTTAGTGGCAAATTTATAATAAGTAGTATAAATACAAGAATTCCACAAATGTAATACAATGTAGTTTTCGCCTCCCTATCCCTTTTTATTTTAGTGAGGCGTCGTGTGCTGGTAAAGTCGATAAGATAAGAATCTTCTAGATCACTATACAATAATTAATTGACTTTGGAATCGCCTTGGATCAACAAAATTACTTGTTAATGATGATGTGTCTATGTTAACATTCCTAGAAGTGTTCCCTAAGAGTTTTGAGTTGTTTTAGTATGGGGCCATGCTTGAGGTTATTTCCGCTGGAGTATCAGTTACTCTTACAACTTAAGACCTCACCAGGAACTGCCACAGTGAAAGTGAATACTTCCATAGAACAGTTACTGAGCTTATGAAACGTTATTGAATTCGAATTGCAAATGGACAGATCGAACCATCTCGTAAGACAATTGTATGTAAATAGTAGTTTAATTTGGTAGCGTCCGGCTCATTAAGTTTAGAAGAACTGAAACTGACCCGTTCTTCTTTGAAAACAAAAGATTGAAGTGTAGAATTTCATTCCGATTATTCAATAAAACATTTTACCTATTCTCGCCATAACGTGGAATTGAATACCTTCAGAATGAAATCTAACCCACACTGTAAAACAACAACTCTCACTATTTAGCGAAATTCACACAATACGCTCAATTTTTTTGATTGCCTTTTGTGTTGTAATAGTCATATATAATCATTATATATCAGAAATGAAATACCCTGATGTCGTTGTCTTTGATTTAGATTATACACTTTGGCCATGCTGGTGTGATGTTCATATTGAACTTCCAATTAAGAATCATACGCCAGAAACAATAATTGACAGTTATGGCTATAAATTATCATTATATCCAGACGTACCAGACATTATTCGTGACTTAAAGCGTAATGGAGTTAAGATTGTTAGCGCTAGCAGGACACCAACTGTCCACATTGCCAAAGAATTAATTTCACATATAAAAATCGACAATATTCCTTTGAAAGATTACTTCGATAATAGTCAATGGGGAACTGGCTCCAAGACTAGACATATAAAACAAGCGGTTAAAGAGTTAGGTTTAGAGAAGGAGTTGAAGGCTGGTAGTTTCATTTTATATGATGATGAATTCAGAAACAAAGATGTAGAATCAATTGGCTGCAAATTTGCTTATATCAGAGATACAGACATAGGTTTAACCTGGAACATATACCAAGAGGGCCTCAAGAAGTTCAACTGAAAGCAAAACCTTACAATGGATGTTAACTCACACAAAGATTAAACATGAGTATACATGATTAAATATAGACTAAATTATATATAGATATACACACGTATAACATTAAAAATTAACTCTCGACCAAACTTATCTAGCATTATTCATATAAAACTTCAAGCAACACCATTAATTCATAAACTAGCAGGGCTCATCATAAAGTAACACTGATCATTATAATCCCCCTTTAGAGATTCTAAAATTATCCTCTACCCAACAAAATATATAAAAAACTTATCAATTGAATAAATCTTAGCTTGAGTAGATTAGGAAGATTCTTTAATTGATTGAACAAGGGAAACAAGGTTAGAATGATTAGAGTCTTCGGGTGGGTTGATTTCTTTCTAAGTAGTTAGTATATCCCAATTAGAACATTTCTTTTAAATCTTTATACGTACTTGCTTTAACCAGGATCTTAAGTCATCAGTTGACCATTCTTTGATATCAACAATACTTTCATCAGCAATGTCCCTAGAAACTTCAGCTGAATCTATTTCTTCCAAATCGCCAGTCGAACTGACAATAGGTTCATTGCTTATATCATCATCATCTTCCTCTTCAGTTCCTGTTACATAATTGTAAAGTTGAGTTTTCAAATGAGGAAAAGTATTTAAAACTAAAAATGTCAGCCCTATAACAACTGCACCAGTAATACCCCAATATTTTAATTTATTTGATTTCTTTAATTGAAGTGACATCAGTTCCTGAATTCTATTAAAAGTTATTCTAAATTATATATCTCCAATTTATCCGCTATTCTAAAAATCATGCGAAGGGAATGTTTTTCCCGTGAAAGTTACAAAGCGCGAGGGAACAGAGGTCCAAGCAAGATTTTTGGGGTAGGAAAACAGAATAGAGAAAAAGAGGACGATAAACCACAACCTAATATACATATAATACACTCTATAATTCTTGAGATTCTTTACCTTTACCAGATTTCTTTGGTAATAAGTTTTGATGAATATTTGGTAAGACACCACCTTGAGCAATGGTAACATCACCTAATAATTTGTTTAATTCTTCATCATTTCTGATGGCTAATTGTAAATGTCTTGGGATGATTCTTGATTTTTTGTTATCTCTAGCAGCGTTACCGGCTAATTCTAAAATTTCAGCACTTAAATATTCTAAAACTGAAGTTAAATAAACTGGAGCACCACTACCAACTCTTTGGGCGTAGTTACCTTTTCTTAATAATCTGTGAACTCTTCCGACTGGGAAAGTTAAACCAGCTTTAGCTGATCTTGAAGTTGAAACTTTTTCGGAACCTGAAGCTTTTCCTTTACCTGACATTTTATAATTTGTTTATAGATACGAAACAAGAAGAAGAAGAATCCACTATTGGGAATTTTAAAATATTTATATACTGTACCTAATAATCCTCGATTGTTTATTCTAAGTCATCGCCTAATCAATTTCACAATAAACTTATTGGTTACAATTTACTTAGACGTTCTGGAAGTTACTCGTTACCTAAAGTTTCTCATCATTACTGAAATTATCGCTGTACCTTAAATACGATACAGTGAAGCTCGCGTTATCAGTCTCTATCATAGAGTTAAATTTATACTGATAAGCGTAAATTTAAGTATGATCATCATCACCATTCCTCGCGAACACGATTCCATACAAAATAAACATAAACAGTAAACAATCATGCATAATAATAATTATTTCATATCAACTATATAAGGTTTACGTCTGCCTAATTCTTTTTTTCCCTTTTTTCCTTTCTTTAACTCATTTAGAAATTAAATAACAAAATGGCCCCAAAAGCTGAAAAGAAACCTGCCTCCAAAGCCCCAGCTGAAAAGAAACCAGCTGCTAAAAAAACTGCTTCTACTGATGCTAAAAAAAGAACTAAAACTAGAAAAGAAACTTATTCTTCATACATCTACAAAGTTTTAAAACAAACTCACCCAGATACTGGTATTTCCCAAAAAGCTATGTCAATCATGAACTCATTTGTTAATGATATCTTTGAAAGAATTGCTGGTGAAGCTTCCAAATTAGCTGCTTACAACAAAAAATCAACCATTTCTGCTAGAGAAATTCAAACTGCTGTTAGATTAATCTTACCAGGTGAATTAGCTAAACATGCTGTTTCAGAAGGTACTAGAGCTGTTACCAAATACTCATCAGCTTCCTCATAAATTTTGTAATTTATATGTATACTAGTGTTTACTTTCTAACTTACTTGCTCTATACCCTCTATATTTTCTTCAACATTTTATTTACTTTTGTGTACTGCTTATATGTACACTTTCAATTTCGCAACCAGTTTCACCTTTAGCTCCTTATTTTTGCCATATATTAAACACCAAACGATTAATAACTCATGAAAACCTTCATTATTATTCTTCTTCTTGTTATCATATTTGCTTTAAGCTAGGACCCAGTTTATAACTGACAATATTAGAAACCAATAGTTTATTAATGTATAATTTTTTATGGAATCTCTCATTTGTGTACAAGAATCTAAATAACTACTTTGAATAAATCTTGCATTAAGAATAATAAGTAATACTTTGCTGGCTACATGAAGTTCATTTGCCTCAAGAGTTTGATCTACATATAAGTCTGAACAACTAAATCGATGCCTCACAGATGTCCCCCAATTTGCAGCCAGTAAACTATGGCTCACACAAATCCATGAAATTTACTAGCTTTACTAACTATTCGTGCTTTCCTCCAAAACTCATTCTATATGATCAAATGACATACTATTAATATACTTATCTTTTAACAAAGTTAAAAAACTAATCTTATAGTATCAACTTTTACTCACTGAAGGAATTATAATTTCTGCAAATATTAGAAAATTCAAAGAAAGTAAAAATTAAAAACAAACTATCAATTTATAATTAATATATCATATTGTTGTTATATAAGCGGTAATATGGGAAGAGCAAGTGGGTAAGAGAAAATAGGTAAGACTTCTTCCTTTCTATCTAACTACGTTTGCCTAGCTTCCAAGCAAGAATAAAAAATGAATTAATTGCAATTCTCAACATGAACTTTGAATATTGGAGATGTGATGTTCAGACGTATATAAATTAGTGGTGATTTTACATGTTCGAATTCCCGGATAGTTGAAAAAGTGATTATACTTCAATGGTTAAGAACAGGTCTTTACTGTTTAGTAAGTTACGGAAACATGTCATGGTGAGCTGCCACAGCACCATTCAAAATAAGGTATCAAGCATATCAACCATGAGAAGGAACAATTTCAATTGAAAGTATTCAAACCAATAGAGGGTCAGAGAGGAGTATCGACCTACATGGTTTGGGACTGCGTGTTGAGGAATAGCCAATAACCATGGTAGTTTGGTAATATAGAGGCATAAAAACGTTTTGTGAGAATGCTTCCACTGGACTATTTTCAGTATTGCAAAATTTTTACCCTTTTTCATTGTATCACAGCAAGTTACTCGAATGGCTTTCAGCTTCTACAATGAAAGGTTGCCTATCTAACTCAGCTGAGAAGACGAAAACCTTTTGTCAAATATCAGATTCGTGAAAACGAAAATATGCCACAAAATATGACCATAAATCTAACAAATTCATCTTGCTCTCTTGCACTTATTGTATTCAAATCTCAAAGTGAAAGAGATTGTGAGTGCCGAACTGACAAACTTCAAGGAAACGAGAGTTCAAGAGCTATCAGTTTCCCTGGAACGTCAATAAGTTACTTCCAGCTCTCAAAAGGTCCACTAAGCTTGAGGAATTGTCTAATGTATTCCGGAAAAATCAACATCTTGGATATGTATTCTCCACAAGAGGCACTTCCTACGAAATGTATTTCCTACGAAATGTACTTACAGCTCTCAACAATCAACGGAGCAAAATATTCCTATTTATGTTTCTTCAAGCGTCAAATGGAGGTCTGAGCTCCACTATCTAAATAGGAAGTACCAGACATAGTTCAATTCACTCGTGCACCTATACTACTCCCAAGGACAGTACTATGATATTACTAACACAGCTCCTAGGGTCGTGGTTTCATGGATTGACGAAAAAAAAAAAAGAAAGAAAAATCCTAAAAAAGACGAAAAACATTAAAAAATCAAGAAACTTTATTAAACTAACGGTAAAAGAAACAAAAATTCAACAAGGGAAACCCCCAAGTTAGTCGAGAAACGATATTTCATAACACCAAATTGCACTTTCTCTTCCTGTTCGTAGATTAGATCAACCAGAAAATATGATACTTGTTACCGTCAATTAGGTATTAATTAAAATGTAAACGCTGTTACTTAATAATGATTGCACATTTAACTTAGAAAGACATACACGAGAATAAATTGGTCCGCCTTTCATAAGCTCAAATAAGACCTGAAGCATCCAAATCTCGAACCACTAACAACTAGGACCATAAAGGCCCCCAGATAATACTGTGCTTTTTCTTTTGAAACCGATAGCAACAGAAACAAAGGCCTTGATAAGATCTAAATGATATTTTAAGTCTGGCAAGGCGAACAAGTAACAAATAACAGAATAAGCCGCTGTAACAAGTTGCTTCAAAATAGAGAAAGAAGCTAAACCGCTACGAAGAATGAAACCCCACATGATAATGAACGAGGTATAACATAATATCAATACGAATTCCCACAGCAACTAGTCAACCAAACACACAAAATAATAACTCTGACTAAGAATAAGTATTTTTAGTAGTATTTAGTAGTTCCAGGTTAACATGAACCCCAAAAATATGTTAGAATACGATATTTGTTAATTGAGCTTGTTCTCAACATTCTCACGGTTAATAAGTTCTTCAGTATTCAGCATTTATTCTTTTAATTAGTCATATATATTTAGATAACTACTTAATATGAAGGGAAATATAATGAACTCAGATTCTCTGACATTAAGTATTGTAGCTCAATCAACAAAATAATAATCAAAATAGATTTATGAGATTGTTTGAATACAATTAGAAACTCAAATCTATCCTTTTATACCGCGACAGACCATACTCCAAAAATTGCTGAACGGCTGCCAGTTACTTGTTGATTGATCATATTCTAACATCACTATCTTCCAGCTTATGAATTAGAAATACAATGAAGGACAAGAGTGTAGTCAGAACTTACCTGATGCAAATATAAAACCCTCTAAATACAAAAGCTTTGCTTAAAAGGCGCAACAATGCTTTCAGAAGAGAGTATGTCGGATGATGAATTTCTGAGTGTCCGATCATCTGAGGCATCTGTAGAAGAAGCCCAGGATTAAAATAAAATAGCCTTAACCAACTCCTAGATAATTGTTATATAAATACATGCTAAAAACTAAAGAAAAGCCAATGGTGATCAATCTTGAAAGCTTTAAGAAAATGCTCAACCAAAAAACAGAACTTGTTACGATAAGAAACTATGTTCGATGAAGCATAGTCAAAGTTGTCTGAATACTAAGTTATGGAATAGCTGATGTTGATTGCGCTTGTTCTTGCCATTTTCAAGAATTCATTATTTGAGTTAGAGTCTTATATTCGGATAGCTTCCAAATATCAGGGAATCTGAGCTCTTCATAGAAATTCCTGTAGACGACTCAGGTGTAATCATGCATTTGATGTACTCTTTTCTACCATTAAATCATATTCTAAAAGTAGATGTGTCAATTCTGCTAAAACAATACCAAATTTTTTCTTGCATGGCATCATAAAGAATTTTGTGTGAAATATGCTGATTCTATGCAGCTGCTTAATTATGTAGATTTCTATGGTCCTAGGAGGAGGAATGTTTGCTGACCTCTTACAATCTGAAGAATCTTGAGGATTTTAGGTTCAAGTGGTACGGTCATCAAACCCCGCATGATGCAGGTTAAAACCTACTCCTAATTATCATTAATCTGCTCAAACTTTTACTTCATTTTTCAAGTCATTGTAGCGGTTGTATTAGTAATACATCAACAACGTATTGAAATAGACAATCCTTTAATACAGAAGGAGTCGGTGCCTTTTATAGGTTTTCTTCTGATGCGTCAGACGAAGTTTAATGTATTCATATACCATCTCCTTGATCTAATCTTGTTATTTCTAGCGCTTCACCATGAGCAAAACTTTTTCGGTATGGCAAGGATGCAAACCAAAGATTCTGTTGTTCGAGTTTCTTCGATTGTTTGTCAGCACAGTGTCCTATGATTAGTAACGTGGATATTGAAATAACTGATACCAGGAAGACCTTGTGTGTAAAAGCCCTCATATTTCGTACAAGGCGAAAGTTAATTAATATCACACATGGGTTTTTTACTAACCTTTGTGTGGACTTTACTAGACCATTTCGTTCAATTAATAAGAATATATTCTCGAGAATTTTGAAGTCCTGCTTGGTTCGTTTTAAGAGGGGGAGGTTGAAAACGTTAGAAACTTATTTTTATAGATTGAAAGATTTGATAGGTTAGTTTTGGTAATTTGATCTTAAAGTTAAGGGGTTGGAGGTTTGCATAATTTTGAAATATTTGTTTTATGGAAAAAAAGCCGTCGTTACAATATTAAATCTGGGTTGTACAGTTTCGGTTTGGTTTCCAGTTGAGCGAACTGCTAGTTCGTAATTCATATTGCAATCTTGTAAATTTGGTGATTATTATTAGATGTTGTCGCTTTTCTGTTTATTGGTTGTCGTATTGAATCTTTGAAGGTTTTGATTTCCTCGTTTTGTTGGTACCATTTATACAAAGACCAAGCATGATTTTACTGAGTGCTTGACATATTTATGCCGTTTTTGATCTGCTGGATTTGTTAGTATTGAGGAATTACACTAAGGAGTGCAATATTTATACCAAGAGGAAATCTGAAGTTCAGATAGATTGTGTAGGATTTAATATTTTTAGACAGCTTTCTTACGATAGTGAATTAGTGTTGTGCCTTTGATTCTTGAAAATTGAAGGTGGTTGGAAATAAGACTACACTGCTTCTGTAGTAATGGTGATTGGTTGTAAGCATTACTTTAGGTAGTAGACTTGGTTGAGCTGCTGCAGCTAACTGCAAATGTTTCTAAGAGCAATTTTTCAACAATAGACCTGGTTTTGCTTGAATATGTGGAACTGAAGAAATGATTCAATAATATGCTACGCTATGGTTTCTGCACAACAATTTGAGTTTTTTTTGAAGGTGTCTACAAGGTAGGAATAAAAATGCTTTTCGTGCCTATTGTGAGAACGCCTGGCTTTGTTAGTCGGGAGCTAAGTTCACATTATTCAAAGTTATGAAGTGTTAGTTTGGTTTCTGGTTTTAGTTTAGAGGTATTTGCTCAGAAGCATATGTAGTCATTAGTTTTTCCATAGGTGTAGAATGGATCTGATGGGTTTAATGGAGTTTTTGATGATTGGCAAGCTTTTGTACAATCCAAGGAAAGGATTACTTGTGCGTTGAGATTGATGAGAGTATATGATGTAATTTCTTGTTTGGTTGGGCATGTTAGATACGTCAATAAAAGACTGTTAAGGACAGTTAATGGCTTATCGAAAGGTGGACATTTTGATGCATTTGCGGGTGAAACGTGGACGTTTTCAGGTTATATGACAGTTTACCAGTTATACAGAATTGGCTAGAAAGTGACTTGCTCTTCTAAGTCCTATAGAGATTGATAAAAGACTTGCAGATACACATATAAATTCAGACTATCGACACAATATAAGATAAAGGAGTGTACATATAACGATTGGCATTAAACATCTTGAAATTTCGTTTCGCCGAATTCAATCAATGATCATCAAGGGAAGTAACTGAATGATAAATTCCACTATCAATACTTCCAATATAGGCTTGATCCCCAAAGCCACCAATAAAATAGATGTCTTCTACATGAAACTTTGTCCAGTGTGATTGATGAGCATCTTTACTACTTGGTAGCCAAAGTTTAGCATCTGGATGTCTTTTAAGAAAACACTTTTCCATAGCTTGTAATTTCTTCTTATCCAGTGTATCAACGTCTTGTAATTTACCATGTAAGTTGAGCCTTGGAGACCCTGCAGGCGAACTTGGAATACCACCCGGGTATTCTGGATTAACCTCTTCCCCAACTGGATGGTCACCTACTCTTAATGTGAAACTGTAGCTGGAGCCTTTTTGAATATTCTGATTTGGTGTACTCATATCTACTACAAGCCAGAAGAAGTCACCATCATTATCACAATCAGCATAATATTCCATAGAAGATACTGGTACTTCAAACTTACTTCCATCTTTTTCAATAGTTTTGACTGTGTTAATATTGATCAATGATTCCCTAGAAATCAAAGTACGAGCAATTGATGCTGATTCTATTTCTCCTGGTATATGAGTCTCTTCAGGATCTTGCGCTTGAAGTCCTTGGTCCTTAAAAATAAATTGGTCCTGGTCATTGTTAACAAACTTAAAAGGTAATGCACTAACAAGTGTTAAACTGATCATAATTTGATATAAGTATTTCATGTTCTATAAATCTATTAATCTCCTCCCGATATCAACTATATTACCTATTCCCAAATTTTAAAATTTTATTTTCTCCCTTATCTATAAATCCGTTTAGGGATCTCGCACTTGGTACAGTTAATCCCACTTACAAATCGCACCTACGTTAACAGGATGACGACCTTTAAAATCCAAAATTGGCTCAGGACAATTAAATAAAACTCTGCTTCAATTCAAAAATAGGCACTGCAGAATTAGAAATTTCTTTGCCGTGATATGAATCATTCGTAAGAGAAAATGAACGAAGTCACTATATAATTTTAGAAATGTATATTTAATATAAGGGTGCACGGGGGAAAAGAAATTACTCTATGGTAATATAAAAAATTTAAACACAAAATGATAAGAATTCTCGCCTGATTTGTCAAAATTCGTATTTTAAAATGAAACATATAGTGGAGGTGAAGAAAACTCATTCACACCCAAAATTCACACAATTCGTGCTTGAAGAGAAGGTTTTCTATTTAAACAACCAGGCAAGCAATTAACAGAGTGCTGCATGATATATTGTATATACTCAAGTGGTGCATAGTTTGCAGCCTCAATTATCCTTTAAGTCAAGGTTTCTTTACTCAAAAGCTTTTCTGGTTTGATTTTACATTTGATAAGATACCAAAGTTGTTCAATTGGGTTGACTTCTGGAGAGAAGGGTGGAAGATGAAAGACCCCATACCAACGGGCTGACATGATTGAACGATTCTATTGATGCTTAGGCTTTTGTGGACACTAGTTCTATCTATATTCAAATAGGCATTCTTAAAACATTACAGTAGTCATAACAAAGTAAACATCCGCATGACAATATGACAGGAATATATATTAATTTAAAGCATATATTACATATGAAAAATGGATTGACTTGGACATATAGCGAGTGGAAACATTTGAAGTTTCTCAAAAAGAGTCTCTCAATAATAGCAGGTTTGTAAATAGGCAGATAATATCAAGGTACTATTTACTTTCAGGGGAGCACGTAATCGTGAAATACTGCATCAAACGCTTTAACAATATTTTACAATGTACGTTCTCAAGTTCTATTGTATCGTCAAAGAGTATGTTTGGCATCTGTATTCATCTAATAGCACTCGAGCCTGGTGCAACGAATATTGCTATACTGCTGTTAAGCTGGGTGCAAAATTTTACGCGGCGGTGTGGTTAGGCCTGAAGGTTTGCACCACTTACAAAATCAAACACCAAAGCTATATCACTAACATTGACGCTGGCACCAAAAACTTTCGGACCTTTTATCTAAACCTGCCGCATCAACATTATCATCGTCACTTGATATATTAATAACCAATTCTAATGATATATCTTCTCCAGTGTCAAAGAATTTCATCACAGCCCTATCAATTGTCTCATCTGTTTGTCTTCTACCAATAATTATCTTTGCTATACCATTTGCCTCCTTTCATCGAAAATAGCCAATAAGCAGTCGTTATTGTAGCATTAGCGCCACTTGGTACGTACGGTTCACTGAAAGCTCTTTGAACTACTGCAAACTCAGCATCAGACCAATCATCTAACCATGTTGGTAAGTTTACTTGATTTTTGACGTCATCTGGTATTTCTATAACGTCAAATTGTTGACTTGAAATTTCAGCTATTGTATTCATCGCCAATTGGCTTGAGGTTGGACCTCCAGTCATTTCCTCCTGTGACCTTTTGGCATATCGCAGTGGATATGCTAAAGCTGCCTGTGGCTGTAAAAATAAAATCAACTAGCAACACACTTGAAAGCAATGCATATTCATTCTTAAAATATCTAAATACTATCCTAGTTAATAAATCGTTTCTCATAAAATTAGCAAGGCCCGTTAGTGTTACTGTGAGATTTGTTAGTTCTGCCAAGACTCTATTTTCGCGAGCCGAAATGATTCAACGGATCAACTGTACCCCCGCTTGATAATCAGATCCGATATATCGGAGTTAAAAAGTTAAGCCACTAACAGAAGTTTGGCTCATCACACAAGAGCAATTCAAGAGATATTTATTAAAAACATGATCGTGTATTCGTCTTACCTACAACATTCAATCAATGTTTATGTATGAGCTCTAAATACCAGATCAGGCAAAAGTAGTTGAAAGCTTATCACCTTCCCACCATTTGAAGCCTAAACCGTAACCCCAAGGATCGTTTGTATATCTAGTTGGTTTATTTTCTCCTATCTTGTACAAATTGTTTAATTCATCTTCGGTCAAGGGTGGCAATCTAATGTTGACTTTGATTCTAGCTAAATTGGATGATCTTGGTAATGTTGATCTTCCTTGCAAGATATGATAAGCATTTGCGATTTCATTTGGTGAAACGTCATACTTTTCAGCCAACTCTTGTACATATGGTAGTTTTAAGACTGGTGCACCAGTTCCACCAACTGGGCTATAAGCTTCTACAACAATGTCATTTGATTTGCAGAAATCTACCAAGTCTTGTTGTGGCAATTGTGGATGATACTCGATTTGATTGACTACTGGAACGTATCTCTTACGATTTCTTAGAAGTTCTTTCAATTTTGGAATTGAATAATTGGAAACCCCAATTGATCTGATTTTGTCAGTTTCGAATTTTAGATCTTCAAGTTTGTTATAGAATCTGATATATCCACTTCCATTAACTGGATCATCGTCATAGATTAAATTGCCTTTATCATCAAATGGTGCTGCTGGAAGACCATTGGCATCACCATGAAGACAAACTGGCCAATGCTGTAAGACTAAGTCAACATAATCAAGCCCTAAATCTTTCAATGATTGTTCTAATGATCTTTCAGGATGATGGTGTAAAGAAGGCCAGACCTTAGTAGTAATAAATAAATCTTCTCTTTTTGCAATACCTTCATCAAAAACTTGTTTTAATGCTTGTCCTATATATTTCTCAGTACCATAGTACCAAGCTGTATCAATGTGACGGTATCCTGCTTTGATAGCGGCAACTACTTGATTTTTAACATCAGCTGGATCATTAGAAGCGACAGTACCCAATCCTAAGGCTGGTAAATAGTTACCATCGTTTAATTTGATATTGACTTCAGTGGCTAATTTGTGTTGAACCATTTTATTTTTTTATTTTCAATTGTGGATTTTCTCGACGTGATGACTCTTTTATACTTTCTTAGATGTTGCAGTTACGTGGCAATCAATCCGAGAATTCCAGCAACTAAAACTTGAGCAACTTCTGTAATATGGTTCGCGGGCCCGTAAAGCAACAAAAATGTTATTTACGATGACGATGAGACGTAACGACGGAGCACCGTATATATTACATATAAACAGTTCTATTTATACAAGCAAGCTAATTTCAGTAAAATAGTTCTAGAATTGAAAGAATAGTTATAACATGAGATTTGATGTTTGCGAATACTGACCGATAAGAAGCTAGATTCATCTGATAAGGGACCTTGACTATCTATATTTCAATATCATCAATTACATCATCATCAGCACTAATATCGTCGTCATCGTCTACCAAAGCTTCTTCATCGTAATCCATTGAAAGACTATCAAATTCTTCTTCTTCGTCATCCCCAATAACCGTGCTTCTATCTCTTGAAGATCTGAATGACGATTTTCTGTTACCGTTAATTAACGAGTAATGGAGTTTATTTATAGCCGTTAGATATATAAACGCAACTTTTTTCTTTTTCTTGTTATAAATGAACCAGTAGTATGACCACATTGTTTGATAAGGATAATTTAAATCTTCGATTATCGATTGATCCGATGGTTTGAATTCGAATATTTGGCAATAATTTTGAAGTTGGTTTGGATTTATTGGTGGACTCATATGGGGAGAATCTGAATTTGAAAACCTTCTTTTGTTGAAACTGTTGGATCTTTGCTTCTTATCATTTATAGTCAAATTATCTAATTTTGGACTTTCATTTTTATTCTGCTTGGCATGAGGATTTGACAAGTTTACTGGTGAATTCTGTACGGGTATTAAGGTTGGTGATATTGGGTTCTTAGGTATGAGATGCATATGACTATCAATTCTATCCCAGATCCAATCAAGGCCCTCTTTTTGTTTTCCTAAGGATACCATCAAATTATTAAACCTATGAATCAAATCTTCGTGGCTCATTTTATGGAAGTTATCAGTAGTTGGCTGCAAATTCGAAAAATCATGGTCTGGAAATGTGGTATTCAATATGGCAATCAAATTGGCAAAGGTCCATTTGGTTTTTGTGGTCTTTAGTGGTCCAAATGGACTTTCATCAATTGACTCAACTTCATATGAATTATCAGTAACATTAGAACCTCTCCTATCATGCAAGGTAGAGGATCCATGCCTACTTCTATTCCTTGTAAAGTCTCCATCGATGGGACTCGTTCCTAAAAGTGAATTTACACTATTCTGACGTTCCCTTTCAATTGTTCTTGACATTTCGTTATCTTGAATAATCTGGGTTAAATGTTTGTCAATAGTTTTGTATAATTTTCTATCTGATTGAATGGGTTTAGTGGTGAAAAGGTCGCAACCTCCCTTTATTATAAGACTATTATCATTTGTTGTGAAGTTTAGTTCCTGGTTCACAAGCTCAATATCTACTTCGTCGATATACTAGAAATTGTTAGTAAACAAGGATGTAATGATTAGACTCATTTCATATTCATCATGCTATTTATAGCAAACAGTACAGAGTATTCTGGTGGGCGTTTTTTCCATTTATGAAAATAGGATAGCTACAATTAATTTGACTCTTATCAGTTGCTTTACTTCGATTTTTCCCATCTAAAAGAAACGCATCTGACACCAAAAACCACCTTCTACATTTGAATACTGCCTGGAAATGTTTTTTGAGCAAAAGAAGTCTTGGAAACCTTCAGAACAGGCATAGAATGAGACAAACATACCTTCATGATTAAAATTAATTATGCTCAGCGTGGATGCGCGAATTTTGTAAGCTGGCTACAGATATGCGAGACCGATAATTCTATGTTTATCGTTTCACGCGGGACCGGGGCCTGTGGTCATAGTACTTTTATAGAGCAAGAATAATTATATATGCAGGAATCTCTTTAGGTTATACACAAAGTCTATTTACAAATATAGTATTTTCTACATGATTTTTGACGGATAATCTCGTATTTAAGATTTCATTTATCCTCTATCAAACCATCTGTGGTTATTTGAAATTTGATTAAAGGGTTATTGGGTGTTAATTTTATGTACCTCTTTACTTGCCAGCCGTCAATCAAAGATTTGAATGAAATTGGATTTATTTTACGTTTCTTGCGGTCACTTTCGTTATCATTATCATCATCAGTGTCAGTTTTAGCATCATTGGAATTTTGTCGTATATCATCATCAGTTCTCTGACTCAGGTGGCTCAACCTTTCTGTGTCGTCCGTAATAATGGGCTTGTAAGATTTTAAAAGTAGAATCCTAGTTGGAATGTTCTTTATCCAGTTATAACCAAGACTTGGTATCTGGTATTTGCTGATCTGTCGTTTGTGATGATTGTTTATCATTGATTTGATTTCATGGTTAGCGTTGGCTCTTTTGTCACTTATTATATCATTGATTTGATTTTCTATATCCAAGATGGTTGCTTCACCTTGAGTTCCATTAAACGACATATCAAGGTTTGTGGTATTACCTGATGGCTTATAAAAGGTAGATTGGAAACTTTTAATGGTGCTTTCATCCCAGCCAACAATGTTGCCCATTTGGTAGTTAAGATCTAAAGGGTTCAATTCCTTATCTGATAACTGTTCACTTATTTGATTAGCTACTACAATCGTAACACCATACTCTTGAATTAATTTATTCAAATGATTATATAAATTATAGATATAATACTTTTTCAGGATGTTGGAATCGTAAGACTTCTGAACTCTAAAGAATTTATTATACTGTTGATAAAAAGTAGATTTCGTAGTTTGATAAAATTCAGTAGGATCATCATCTTCCAATTCCAACTCTAATTGTTCAACCTGACTTTTGAAAAAATTAACAGTAGACAATCCTTCGTGACGAAGGTGATGTCCAATGCTATCGATCACGACTGTTTGGACTTCACCAGTTGACAACTTAAGTGGTAACTGGGTGAATAAAATATGATGCTGAACTTCCAAATCAGGGCAATAAATGTAGTCTATATCATCCAAGTTAGTTATGGTTCCTTGTGTTTTATTATTAGATTCTATTATTTCTTGTAATCGTTTCGTTTCAAGGAATTTTTCAGTAGTAATATAAACCAGTTTGGAAGAATTGGCAGTAATTTGATATAATAATTGTGATTTTCCTGTACCACTCTGGCCATAGATTTCGACTAGCCCGGATATTCCACCATTAAGCTGATCATCTAATTGATCTATACCGGTTTTAACCTTTTTATCTCTTTTGCTGGATGTATATTCTATTAGATCAATCGGTTCTGGTATTTGTGACAATAGGTCTTGAAATTGTTCAATTTCTGTAATTGACCGATTTAGTTTCTTCAGTAGGACCGAGCTAGGCTGTATCAATACATCTACCGTAGATATGCCATTTAATTCCATGGATTGAATCAAAGTATCAAATCTACTCGATTCAACTGGAATTTGATTTACTAAATCCATAGTCTTCAAAGACGCGACAGAATTTTTTACGAGATGTCACAAATACGACAATGATTTAAGCAATAATTTATTAACTAGACACAGACAAGAGCAATTGAACATTCAATTTAGGAAACTATTGCTTAATGAGCACCGGAGATGAAGAACCATTTGTCAATGGATTTATCAATTGGGGCAGGAGCTAAGTTGGTACCAGCTGGTAAATCAACTGAAGCAACTGATGATGAAACACCTAAGGTAGTGTTAGTTAAATCAATTCCATTAGGATCAACTTTACCACCAATTAATTTGTCCCAAGCTTCAGCACATTCATTGATAACTTCTTCGGCGTATTTCTTATTTTTACATTCACCACTGAAAGCAAATTGATTTTCTGGTTTTCCATCTGGAATTTTGTAAATTCTGAACCATTCATTAGTAGCTCTTAATAAACCCGGTAAGTGGGTTTCAACATCTTCAATGTCGTGTAATTTGGAAGCTAATGGATCATTAACATCAATAACAATAACTTTCCAATCAGTTTCACCTTCATCTAAAAGAGCCATAACACCTAAAACTTTAACTTGTTTAACTTGTCCTGGGTAAGCAACTTGTTCACCAATTTCACAGACATCTAAAGGATCATTGTCACCTTTGGCTTTGGTTTCTGGGTGTTGTTGATTTGGGTCTTCCCAAGTTTGTGGGAAAGCACCATAATTATGAATATAACCATGATGAGGGAAACAGTTACGAACAAATCTTAATTTACCTTTTTTAGTATCTTGGATAATTGGATTCAACTTTTGTTCTTTAGAAATTTCTAATTTAGCATTAGTCCATCTTGGAACTTCAACAATCATATTCAAAATGGTTTTGTCTTCATTGGCATATAATGGAATATCATGAAATGGAGAGATTGGTTTACCATCTTTTTCAATGTAAACTTTGTAGTCTAAGGTGTTAGCAGCACCAACTTGACGGGTTGTATAAGCCATTTTTATCAATTGAGTTTTTTTGATATACTTTTTGTGAAAGGAGATAACGAATGAAAATTTTCGACGCTTTGAAAAATTTTATATGAGCACCCCCGGTCACGTGTCAGATCTACTCTTAAGTCCCTGATTTGATTCATGTATAATGTCTAATTTATACTATTAGTAAGTTGGGTACCAGATCCCGCTTGGCAAAGGGATTAAAATTCTTATTATTAAGATATTAACCATTCTAAAGTGTGGTACGAAAAAGTATGGCTCAAATTAAAAAACCTATTTCAGGTATTACAGATTTTGTTTCTATATATAGTGCAAATTAATATATATTAACCGAAGAAACAATACGTTATAGTTACAATATTATTTATGAGATTCATTATACATGAGGAGGTGGAGGACCTGAAGGAGGTTGGTAGTCCACCGAATCATTATCATTATCACGAATGACTTGATTACTATTAGCGTTAGTAGTACTAGTAGAAGCTCTATTATTTCCTGTACCATTTGGTGTAAAAGTTGGTCTTCTTAAATCATCTAACTCATGGATGGTAATACCATCGTTAGAATGACTTCGATTATGTGATTGGTCAGGAACTTCTATTTCATCAGTATAGACGAATGCAGGCTTGGCATTGGGATTGGGGTGAAACTCACCATTATTATCGTAATAACCCATATCTTGTTCATTGGCAGTAGCGGTATAAGTAGGAACATAGTTCGAAATCCCTGGTTCGTCACTTCTTGCATTTTCATGTTGAGTTTGACTTACTCCGTATGATGGAGGAGTCATCCATCTTGTTCCGTAGATTGGTTGTAAACCATTACTTGACCTCTTTTTATTTGCCCTTAACGTACCACCAATAATGACTAAAATTATCACTATGAATATGGCAAACAATGCCCATCGTGCACCATTATTGTCTTCCCAGATATCTCTTTTTATTATAACTGGCATGATTCTTTTCTGTAGCTATGATCCAATAACTTAAGCCAGTGCCTCTTTTCAGAAAAAAGCTCACGATATCATGACAAGAAGTTTCCCTTAAAATGTTGGTTCGGGCACTAACGCGGTAATTATAAATTTAGAGTTTTTTGCGGCTATAAATAAAGCTTAGCCAAAAATAAGCGCTTACTACATCAACAGAAAGCCCTTATTAATACATCTTTAACTAACCGATGAATATCATAATCACTGGAGAGTAAGTCAGACCTACTTCTATTTACACATGCACTAACAAAAGCCCATTTGATAAGTATAATCAATTAATCAAAAGTATAGTACATAGTGAACCGTTTACAATTGTATTGTTGAACAATAATCTCAAACATATTGAATTCAACTCTACTAGTGATAATGAACTGGAATTGCTTAAGATCAGTAGCATTGTCTTGATCTTACAGATCATTTGCAAGAATCTAGCTAACAATTCAATAACCACGAAAAGAGATATTTATTATAATCATGTTGAAATGTTCGGTAATCAAGATTTTAGTAATAAACTAATTGATAAAATTGCAATTAGTTTACAAAAGTCTCTTCCTAAACTCAATATCTATCCTAATCAAAAGGGATTGATGTTCGATGTGACTATGAACGAACCCATGTTGATTCCTATCATATTCAAACCCTCAAATGGTTTCAAATTGATTGTGTTGATAGAAAAAGATGCAATTTTTAAATCCTTTTGTAATTTCTTGACTAACATTGATGTCAAGGATAAGTTTAGAAATATTTTATTGGTCACTAGTAAAGGATATCCCGATTTTTTAACCAGAAACTTTATAAGGTATCTTTCAAATTTAAATCTACCAATCGTTGGATTTATGGATTCTGATGTTTATGGATTTCATATTCTCAAGACATTTATGGATTTGCAAGGTTCTGGTAAATATCAAAATCTCAAACTAGGTGGTAGTTTCCTATTAGACTTTGATTTTAATAATGTTTTAAGTTTGAAATCGAGGGATTTCCGTTCCATGACAAGATTAATTGATTGGTTGAATAGGAATGAATTCGATGATCTGAAAACTTGGAAACGAGAAATTCAAAGAGGTTTGTTATTATTCAAAAAAGGTGAAATGGAATTGGTTAATTATGATGATAAGATTGATTCCAACAGTTACCTCTTGAACAAAATTACACAATTTTATGATCAATTCGAGTCAATTGAATTAGGTGACTTTATTCCGAGTGATGTAACACCATTTGATATCAAAATCCACTATAATTCCAATTGCCATCACGATTCTGATGAACTAAATTCAATTAATTCCCCATTTGTGAAATTTACAAATTCTTCGAATAGTATTGATCCAGACACATCACTTGATATTTCATCGATTAACTTTAATTCTTCAATCAGTGATATTTCATTAATCAATCAAGACTCATTAACTGATCTAACTAAACAAACTGAGCCTACTTGAATTGGTCTCATATATCTAATGACCTTTATATTATTGAATTCAAAGACCACAATGCATCATTACATCATAGATGCTGTCAATGAGCTCTTGAAAAATGGAAACGTGACATTTTTTGCTGGCAGTCTCGAATTTATGCATAAATATGTCGTGACTGTATATAATAATGTTCTATAGTACTAATTGTATAATTTCAGGGATCGCAAGATGTAGTCAACAGCAAACTATTATATATAAATATGTTGCTACACTAAAATGTCGATTGGTGATCTGAATAGCTTTGTTATCCATACATACAGATTAATCCTAAAACCTTGAGACTTTATTGTACTCTTTAATAGGAAAGTTAAGACATGAGAGTTATTAGCCCAGGTTATGACACCTGGACCATATTGTTCGTTTCATCAATTTGTTTATAACTGGTTAATTATAAGTAATAAAACATTATCTCCGAGGTTGACATTTTGATAACTATACTTTGTGAACAATAATGCGTATACAGGGCTGGTGTTTTGATCATCGCAGCACGAAGTCGCATATGAAATTTGTCATTATTTTCTTTTTGTGGAACCCTTTCTAGTTTAAAAGCTAAAATAGCAATTTAAGTGTATCAAAGGGCTGATACCTCTGACAAAATTTTAAGTTATCCAGACATTGTTCTCTAATGGTTAAGAAATTCCTCATGTTAAAAATATTCTTAAAATTTCCGTTACCCTCTCTTTTTAGCCACCTATACAGCAACTCACATTTTTTTTTCTATTATTGAAATTTGAGAGTACCTGAAATTTTAGTATTTATAAACAGCTTACGTAGCTTGATTTGTTTTTTTAGGAATAATTTTAATTTTGAATTATTGTTGGAATCATAAGATACGTTCAATTATATAAAATAGAATTAAATAATTCAATATGGCTAGTAAGCAACAATCAGGATCATCTATTTCTGCGTTACTTTCTACGTTAATTCCAACGTTTATTCTTTTTGTTGTGTTCGTTTTAATATTCACATTATTAAGAAAAAAACAATCGAGAGTCTATGAACCAAAGACAACTGTTGACAGAGTGCCTCAGGCCATTAGAGCGGATGAAGCTCCAAGAGGAATGTTCAGTTGGTTAAGTCATGTATTAAAGAAACCTGAAAGTTATATAATTCGTACCACTGGTTCAGATGGGTATTTCTTTATTAGATACCTTTTTGGATTTTGTGCAGTTTGTTTCATGGGATGTCTTATCACTTGGCCAGTCTTATTCCCAGTCAATGCCACTCACGGAGTTGGTAAAACTGGATTTGATATATTGTCATATTCTAATGTTGGTAATAAATGGAAAACCTTTGCACATGTTTTCATTAGCTGGATCTTCTTTGGTGCAGTTACTTTCTTTATTTACCGTGAAATTGTTTACTATACTACATATAGACATGTTTTACAAACCACTCCTTTATATGATTCCCTTTTAAGTTCAAGAACTGTTATGTTGACTGAGATCCCAGAATCAATGTATGATGAAGTGAAATTGAGAGAATATTTCCCAACTGCTACTAATATCTGGCACGCTCGTGACTTTTCTGAATTAGAAGATAAGGTTAAGGAAAGAAGTAAGTTAGCTAAGAAATATGAGGGTGCTGCCAATGGAGTCGTTTCAAAAGCTGTCAAGTTAAGAGCTAAATTGTTGAAGAAGAATAAGCCCGTTCCAGAACCTGCTGATGATATTGATAAATACTTAAAAGATGGTAAAAAGAGACCAACTCATAGATTGAAGTTCTTAATTGGTAAGAAAGTCGATACTTTAAACTATGGGGTTGAAAGATTAGGTGAATTGAACAAGGAAATCAAAAAAGATCAATTACAATACCAGTCTAACAAACAAATCCCAGCTGTTTTCATTGAATTCCCAACTCAATTGGAAGCTCAAAAAGCTTACCAAGCCATTCCATTCAATTCAGATTTCAAAGGCGTCAAAAGACTTAGTTCAGTTGCCCCAACTGATGTTATTTGGGAAAATTTAAGTTTAACTTCTACCAAAAGAAGAATCAAGAGAGTTATTGCCAATACTATCTTAACTTTAATGGTTATCTTCTGGGCCATTCCAGTTGCTGTTGTGGGTGCTATTTCAAACATTAATATGTTAACAAACAAAGTTCCTTTCTTGAAATTTATTGACAGCATGCCAGAAAAATTGATGGGTATTATTACTGGTTTACTTCCAGTTGTTGCTTTAGCTATTTTAATGTCATTAGTACCTCCATTTATCAAGAAGATGGGTAAGATTTCTGGTTGTTTAACTGTTCAACAAGTCGAATTCTATTGTCAATCTTGGTACTATGCTTTCTTGATTGTCAATGTTTTCTTTGTTGTTACTGTTACATCTGCTGCTTCATCTTCAGTTACTCAAATTATCGAAGATCCAACTAGTGCATTGAAATTATTAGGTGCTTATATTCCACCAGCTTCAAACTTCTACATAGCTTACTACTGTTTGCAAGGTTTAACCATTACCTCAGGAATGTTATTGCAATTGGTTGCTTTAATTTTAGCTCAATTCTTGGGTAAAATCTTGGATAAAACCCCAAGATCTAAATGGAATAGATACATTACTTTAGCTCAACCAGGTTGGTCCACTACCTATGCTAACTATCAATTATTATCAGCTATTGCTATTATTTATTCAATTATCGCTCCATTGATTTTGGGATTTGCTACCGTTGCCTTTGTTCTTATCTACTTTGCCTGGAACTATAATTTAGTTTACGTTTTGAGACCAAATATCAACGATGCTAGAGGTAGAAACTATCCGAAGAGTTTATTACAATTATTTGTTGCAGTATACTTAGGAGAAGTTTGTCTTATTGCTCTTTTCGTTTTCCAAAAGAATTGGGCTTGTGTTGCCTTAGAGGGTTTTTGGATTGCCGTTACTGTTGCTGCTCATCTTTACATCAAGTATAAATTTGTTCCATTATTTGACATTGTTCCAATTTCTGCAATTAAATATGCTGCAGGTGATTCCACTTATAACTATCCAATCCACGACCAAGGTTACAAGGAAATGAAAATCGAAGGGGAGCATTACTGGAATGGTGGTAATCAATTAGGTGTTGATGCTATTAACAAAGATCAAAAAGATCAAGTCTTACAAGAAACTCCATTGATTAAAGAAGGACAATCATCAGCCGATGATGTTCGTACTAGTGGTGATGTTCAAACTAATGGTAATGCTGCCACTATTGTTGATTCAGATTCTCATTCCAAATTTACTCATGATTCTAAAGCTCCATTCAATAAGAAACATACTGAAGAATATGATGGTGATTTAGAGAAAGGAGGATACGACACTGAAAAATTAGCTCTCAACAGTGCTAAATCAACCTTCGGTGCTCATGCCATCACTAAGGGCCAAGGTAATAAAGGTGTCAGTTGGTTTACTAGATTCTTTTTCCCAAAGACCGAGTCTTTCGACTTAGTCAGATCTATTATGCCAGAACCTTATTTCAATTACGTTCAATACAATGCTGAATTCCTTAAGAATGCTTATCATGATCCATGTGTTAGAGATGAAGAACCACACATATGGATTGCTAGAGACAATTTAGGATTAAGTGAGATTGAAAAGAATAAAGCTTTAGAAAATGGTGTAGATGCCAGCGATGCTAACACTGAATTTGATGAGAAAAATAATATCATATACACCGGTCCTCCACCAAGCTATGAAGAAGCTATAGCTGTTTAAGTTTAATTGTGTCTCGTATATCGAATTATCTCGTTAAAATTGCGATACTATTCTTTATGGTTCAGCATTTTAAGTTGTATTTTAGTTGTTAATGTTATATTAAAGTTCTATTCACTCTGCTCTTAATTTGCTCTGTATACATTATCAGAAAGTTTGATGTTGCTTGCTCATGCTGATCTTGAATTGGAAACTGTGGATCTTTGAATCAGATTACATAGTCCGTATATGTCATAATAGCCGCTAAATATAGGTCACATTACATATATCAAAATGACATAGTTAGATTACGTATATGGCTCAACATTATGTACATGACCGATTATGTAAACTGATAACACATCGTTGCTGCAAAAATATTGCGGATGTTGCAAAATTGCGTTTGATAATCCACTACTGAGGAGAACTATAAAAGGGTCATAAAAATCTAGCCAATAATTTAATTGTTAATTCTATAGTATTATGAAACCATTCAATTTAAATTTCAGAAGATTTTTAGTTAGTCCTGGTATTAAGAAACCTCAGTTTGTTGTTCAACCTCAAACTTCAATGAAAAGACCAGCACCAGGAGCTTCTGCCAGTATTAAAAATGGTACAAATGGTGAAAAGTTATTTCCAAAAGGTACTTTTTTTAAAACCTTGAATCATGAATTACCAAGCATGTTCTTTTGGGCGGTATCATTTAGTGGTATTATGATTGCTTGGCCTTGGTTAGCCAAGACATCAAGTAACGTCATACATTCGGTTCCTCAACAAACCCCTCAAGTAATCCTCGATGGGGACAAAGCAGTGGTCAACATCCCAACTAAAGAGGTTCATTTAGATAAAGGTGATGATGATGCTTAAGGCTATTCAATTCTTTCAGGGTTTTTAGGTTAACTTAGATTATATATATGATATTGTAATAGGATTTATTCTTTTCTTGCGGTACTCTCTGTAATAAATTTAAGTATACAATCACTACACAATGTTATTGATTAGTTTAATTACTGTTTGTGTAAACCATTTAAGATTGAAACTAAAGACAAGAATGAAGCAAATGAAACATCTTCGTCAATTCCAACACCCCAGATGGTCTTTCCATCTTTGAGTGTACATCCAATGTAAGTTGCAGCTTTAGCTGCTGATGAAGTACCTAAAGAATGTTCATGATAATGTTTAACATTTATGTCAATGTTCCATCCAGTACTAATAGCATTGGTAAAGGCAGAAATTGGACCATTTCCTTTACCCTTTATAGTTTGTTTTTTACCATCAACTTGGACATCAGCACTAAGTTGAATTTCACCTCTTGCAGAAGAAAGGTTGTAATCTAAAAGTTTATAGTAGTAATTAGGGTCACTAGCATCATCCCATAAAATACAATAGTTGGTTTTGAATAATTCACATAATTCCAAATTAGTTAATTCCCTACCCTTAGAATCAGCAACGTCTTGAACTACTTGAGAGAAATCAACTTGTAAACCTCTTGGTAAATCTAATTCCAAGTTTCTTAAAATGACCCAAGCTGAACCACCTTTACCGCTTTGAGAGTTAACTCTGATGATAGCTTCATAGGTTCTTCCAATATCTGTAGGATCTAAAGGTAAATAAGGGACTTCCCAACGAGGATCTTTGGTTGCTTTAACTTGTTGTTCATGAACAACAAATCCCTTCTTTATAGCATCTTGATGAGAACCACTGAATGCACAAACCACCAATGAACCTCCATAAGGAGCTCTAGGGTGTACTGGAATCTTATTACATCTTTCTACAATATCTACGACTGAAGTTATATCGCTAAAGTCTAATTTAGGGTCATAACCTTGAGTATACAAGTTCAAAGCTAAAGTCACTAAATCAACATTACCAGTCCTTTCTCCGTTCCCGAAAAGACATCCTTCAACTCTATCAGCACCGGCTAATTGTCCCAATTCAGCAGCAGCTATAGCACATCCACGATCATTGTGTGGATGTAATGAAATACACACCTTTTCTCTTTCAGATATTTTGGCTGCGAAAAATTCAATTTGATCTGCGTAACAATTTGGGGTAGCTACTTCAACAGTAGCAGGTAAATTGAAGATAATTGGCTGTTCGACAGTAGGTTTCCATATGGATTTAACTTCATCACAAATTTCAATAACAAAATCTAAATCAGAATCAACAAAAAATTCAGGACTAAATTCGAAATTCCAATTAGTGTGTGGGCGTGCGGAAGTTAAATCTTTAACCAATTGAGTACATTCTTTAGCTAACTTTATCGAATCTTCCTTGGAATGCTGATATACTACACGACGGAAACAACTTGAGGTAGCTAAATAAATATGAACCGTAGCATTCTTGGCCCCTTCCAAACTTTCAATAGTCCTCTTAATTAAATCAGGTCTGCAAGGACTCAAGACTTGAATACAAACATCAGATGGGGCATTTTCAATAGTCCATCTAGTAAAATCAAAATCGGTTTGGGATGCTGATGGAAAAGCTACTTCAATTTCTTTGAATCCAATTTCAACCAATTTGTTGAAATAAATCTTCTTTTCATCTACTGACATTGGATCTGGCAATGACTGATTCCCATCTCTTAAATCAGTACTCAACCATCTTGGAGGTTTATCTAAGATTTTGTTAGGCCACATTCTGTTGGGCAACGAAATAGGTTTGAAAGCTTTATACTTCACACTTGGATCTTTAAGCATTACCATTTTTCACTATGTTCAACTTTGAAATAAAACTGGTGGTATGACTAATTTTGGTCGCGACCCTAATGAGTGGTTGCAAATTTTTGTGGGGCGATCGTACCCAATCACCGAACGTTTTTGAAAGAGTCATAATACTTAATTGGTCATATATATTACATTAAAATTTCCTATGTATTATAAGAAGTAGTCATTAAAATTGTACTTGAATTTCTTCCAACCCCTCAAACTCTTATAATGTTCACGTTCTATTAATTCTTCTTCACTTTCAATATATCTATCAGTTTCAAAATCCATATCTTCTGGTTTAACAAATTTGTCAACGACTTTGTATCTAATTAGTTTATACAAGAACCAAACGAGGAAAGTGAAAGGGAATACTCCAACTTCAAGATAAGTTTGGAAGAATGAAGTAACATCCCATGGTGCAAAAACTTGCCAACCTTGAACCAAGATTATAACAATAACACCAATTAATGATATCCATGGACCATAAGGATAAGTCCAATTTTTGAATTTAAGATACTCAATTTTACCTTGAGCAGCAATACCCCTTCTAAATCTTATACTGGTAATAGCAATACATAACCAAGCAAATTGATTAGAAACACCAACGATACTCTGTAGCCAAACCCATAAAGTACCAGTTCCAATGAATGAAGCACCGAAAGCTAAACCACCAGCAAACCAAGTGATGAATACTGCAACATAGGGTATCTTCCATGGGGTTAATTTTGTGAAGAACAGTGGTAAATAATGTTGACTTCCCAAAGTGAAAGCCAACCTTGAACCAGCATACAATGCATGGTTACCAGCGGAAACAACTGATGTCAAGATAACAGCATTCATGAATGAGGCACCAGCATTTGCTCCAACCATTTTGAAAACAATAGTAAATGGTGAAGTGACAACACTACCTGAACTTAAATTTGGATAGTTATATGGAACATTCATACCAATGAAGAAAACGGTCATGATATAAAATACAAAGACTCTAATCCACATAACTTTGATGACTCTTGGGGTATTTTTAACCGGATTTTTCATTTCACCTGAAGTCAAAGTGATAGATTCCACTCCACCATAGGCAAATGATGCAGTAACGAAAAGTTTAGCAAAACCAGCAAACCCATCCACGAATGGAGCATCCCCTTCAGACCAATACTTGAACCCGATATATTCATGCAGAGGATTCTTACCAGCATTGACAATTATGCTAATGATGAAAAAAATGATAATGGTTACAATTTTTAGCATAGAAATCCAATATTCAACTTCACCATAAACTCTAACATGAACAAAATTAAGGGATAAAAGGAATACCCAAAAGATCAATGCAACAGCATAACCAGGGAAGTCAGTCCAGTATTTCAATAAAAGTTGAATTGCCACTAAATCATTAGCAACAGAAATAGCATCATTAAACCAATAGTTAATTAAGATAGCGAACCCAAATGAATCACTTCCAAATCTTTTGGCATAGGTAGTGAAACTTCCAGAAACTGGTAATAAAGTTGCCATCTCACCTAAACTTAACATGGTTAAATATACAATTCCACCGACAATGGAATAAGTAAGCAACATTGATAATGGACCACCTTTACTTAAAGCAGCACTTGTACCTAAGAAGATTCCTTGACCAAAAATCCCAGCTAATGCATTCATGTTAACAATACGTGATGTTAAACTACGATTCAAATCTTCAGTTACTTGACCTTCTATTGAAGAAGAATAATATTCTAAATTGTCAGCCGTATCCTTTTCGGCTTCACTTTCTGACTTAAGTTGAGCCATTGTGCAAGTTGATGTGAAATGAAGATTTTTAAAAGTTCTGTAGTCAGCAGATATTTGTAAGCTAGGTTGATAATAATTGTGGATGCAAAAAGGTTCACTTACGGTAACTCATCTCGCCAAAAGAAATCACTTCCGACCATTATTTTATATGTAATATGTGAAAAATTGCCCTAAACGAAAAACTGTGGATGATACTATATCACGTGAATTTGGTGTAAGTGAAGGTCGGAATTACAATTGTTAAATATGATAATTACACGTGATTGAAAATGATGTCGACATTGACAATACACTTCATGTGTAAGGTATAATCATGCATGATTGACGAAGTCAATAGAGTTTAATCTTATAGTATTATGCAATGTAGAACAATCGTGAGATATGCAAAATATGCAGCGTATGCAAATTGGGTTAAGGTTTTTAGTAGGTATTCTTTTAGGACTGAAATGCGAAATTCACCAATTGTTCAACCATGACAAAGGAAGATTCACTTGCTGACACTTATCAACAATTAAATGAAGCCGAACTTCAAGCCACAAAGTTGGAAAAAATGTTAGCAGATTTAGATAAGAAAATGGATTCAATTCTTAAGGATGCTGAAAATATTAATAAGGAAGATGTTAAAGATGAAACTGAACCGAATCAAAGTAGTGAAACTGATAAATATTAATGAGGCGAGGGAGTGTGGGATAGGGCACATAAATGGCATTATCAATGAAATGTACGAACCCATTATATGTAGGAGGACATGTGGAATAGTGGAGATCAGTAAAAAATAAATCTAAAAGGTTGAGAGTGGAGACCACGAAAAAACCCCAACTTTTGCAGTAGTACACAATCAGAATGCAGTTTAGATAAGGTCATCATTTCAATATAATATATTGCTTAGAGCACGAAATTGGTAATTTGAACCAAAAAGAGGAATTAAAGTCGTGAAGGGAATTTTAAATCATAAACAGAAATTTCAAATCTTAATAAAAGTTCGTAAATATTCATAAATTCATTTCTTACATACTCCTTACATGCACACAAAAAACCTTAATTATGGTGTGGCTCAACTTCTTATATCTTTAATGAACTCGGGTTCATTAGTAGCATCGAAAGGGTTCTTTGGGAACCTTGGATTAACCACCCAATCATTGTTCAATTCTACTATATTGACTTTGGCAGGTAACCCATCTAACCACCATTTACGTTCCAGTGAAGGAGGGGGTAGATTATCACTTCCATAGTTAAAATTACTATTGATAATATCGTTAATTTCTCCAAATTTCTCTTTGTAACTATTGTAAATTTCTTTGCCTAGATTCATCTTTACAACTTCATTTTCAATGTCGACCTTGATTTGGAAGATCGACCAAACTGGTCTATGGTCAGAAAATATTAATGTCTCACAATTAAAGTATTCTAATTGTTTGATAATTTTATTTCTTGATAAGTTTAAGATTCTGTCAGTCCATGCTGGAACTCTTTGCTTTTCACTTGTATCGTAGTTTGTGGTACCATTATCAAACTTATAAGTTGGAGGAAACTTGATCTCCATTTCATCGAAGAATGGAAAACTTTCACCATTAGTCATTTGCTTATTCAATTGGTCGTACTCGAATAATTTAGAAAATTGCCGTTGTTCGATCAATTGTTTAACTTGATCAATATTTAAATTGATTCTGAAATTCAAATCTCCTAACCATATAACAGCATCATGGTCTTTAATTTTACGATTCTTACTAAACTTAATACCTTTGGCTATAACTTTATAATCATAATGTCTCTCATCAGAGTTACTCTGTCCAGCAGCTAAATGACTAGTTACGAAACATAATTGAGTATTTTCATAATTAAATCTAACGGCTATTCCACCTTTATTAGCAGTTACACCTCTGAATCCAGTTTTTTTAAACGAACTTTCCACATCACTGATTTTCTTGATTTCAGTGTTTTTGATGAATATGAATAATCCTAATCCACCAAGTTGACCTGTCCATAATGATAAATACGTGTTGTTATAAGCGTTATGTTTATTCAAACATTCTTTGATTTTGGATTCCCAGAACCGTTTGTTTTCACTATCAACATTAACCATTCTACTTGGGCTTAGTTCAATGATTTCCTGCATCCCTATAAGCACCAAATCATAATCATGTTCGTTGATTTTAGGAAATAACCATTCTTTAATATCACCATCATAACATTGAGCATTGATATTGAATGTTGAAGCATATACTTTAATATTCTTAGACGAAATATAAAGTTTAGATCGTTTTTGTAGCTCTTGATTTAAGTATGTGTGTAAAGGATTATTCAATGTAACCGGTTCTTGATCATGTAATCTTCCTAGTAATTTCAATAATGCGGTTTCACTGACTTTACTATCAACAACATTACTAAGATATTTCTTACTGACTTTTGACTTGAATGTTTTTTTAGTTGAGGTTGCACTTGAACTTTGTAATTTATCAGAATATGATATAAATCCCAAAATGCTTCTGTTAGTGGCCTCATCACAGTTCTTCCACAATTTAGCATGTTTGAGCAATACATCACTATTAAGCTCAATATTCAAATCTCTGAAAGCTAATTCCATAACTTCTTGACTAATAATCTTGCTGATAAAGTTGGCTTTTGAAAGACTATCGTAGGTGGTAATACGGAAAACCCCCATTTGTTTACCCACAAAATTATTTGAATCAATATCAAAGAAGGTTGCACCAAATTCTACAATTTGATCAGCCAAAATGTGGACCAAATTGTATGGATTTCCATTTGAATAACCATATTTCTTGATTGTAGAAGATTTCAACGGTATATCGAGTTGGTGGAGTTTAGTGATTCCATATTTATTATATTCGTCAATATGTTCATCGAGTTTCTCACCTAAAGCCAGCTTGAAGTTCCCTTCTTTGGGGAAGGACTTTATTATACACACATCACCAAATTGAGAATATAGTCTATCCATGTGCCTTGCAAACCCATTTTGACTTGATTCAAATGATCTTGGAAATGTAATTTTCCTATTACTATTATTTGTCAAAAGCTTTGATCTGGCACTAAAATGGTTCTCTATTTCCCAGAAAATTGGAACGTTGCCTTTCACTATCAAGTAACTGAAGCAAAACTTATCGCTATAAATGATGATTTCAGTTTCATGATAATTGGAAACTGATCCCTTATCATCACACCCCCATTCCCCGAATAATGGTCCGTTTTTAAGACAACTTTGTTTGCTTATAATTGTCAATAAACCATCAGTTTGCCCAATTGTAGTATTAACGGTTTTAGCATAGCCTCTAGTTATAATAGTCAAAAACCCGGATTTATCGAAATTAGTAATTTCAAACGGTGTCAATCTCTTTCTAAACTCTATTAACTCTGTCAAAAGGTAATTATTCCACATGAACCTGGTGAAATATGGCAGATCAGATAATAACCTAAAGTCAGTGGTTGAACCTGATCTTTCTTGTAAATTTGACGTCACATCGAAGTCCTTAGAATAATAAAAGTCCCCATTACATAAGAACTTAACCGTGGAATAAGTAGGCAAATCATTCGTCACTTCAGATTTGTTATCGAATTCATTACTATTCAAACAATAAACTTTAATGTTATCGATTTGATGAATGTTCTCACCTAACCTTGGAGTGGCTACCGTTGTGCTTTGACTTACAAACATAAGAAAGATATTATTTTTGATATTGAAAAACCCTAAGAACCCTAGGAGTTCATGATCTACTGTTAAATCAGTATAATTAGATAATTCTAAACTATCGTAATTAATGAACTCTACGATGGCTCTATTGTCAATTGACTCATGATGGATATGATGATGATGCTTTGAAGTTGGTTTGGGATGTCTCACAATAAGAGCCACCGAATTGGAAGTTAGTATAAATGTACGAGTACTTTCATTTAGGTATAGTTTCATGCTATGCTCACAAACTCAGCCTGACTGTTAAGCGATTGCGATCTGGGTGAGGCTAGAGATCATTACCAGATACTGAGACACAGTGAGACTAGAGATTAGAGACCAAAACCTAGAGAATAGAAACAGGAAAATATCTCGAACTGAATTAAACTAAATCTTCTAGATCTAATTGACCTTCTTTGTCTTTTGTCTTAAATGTCCTTCAGGAATCCATGAGCTATCGAAACTTTTAGCTTCTGGAGAAGCAGCTCTTGGACCTCTAACTGGTTTTTTAGATGGAGCAGTACCTTTGAAGTATGATTTACCAAAAGTTTCATAAGCAAAGTATCCAATAGCACCAAAAGTACATAATAAGATTAATTCTAAGAATAATAATTGAGGATTAAAGAATGAAATTGGTTTATCAGAAACTGAAGCTAATTGAGTTTGAGCTTGGAATCCAACTACTTGATCATTGACAGCAGCATAGACTAATGGGGCTAAGATATAATTGTCTGGTAATAAATTCAAGTTAATGATTTGTTTGAATGAATGGGATTTTTGTGTGTCCAAAACAATTGGTTCAATTGATGAACTGGTTAAGTTGGTTGAGACGGCATTTGAACTAGCATTTTTGAAACTTCCACCAAATCCCAAGATTTGAACAGGGATTTCAAGAGGGTTACTAATTATATAATTCAAGGTAATGGAATCACCGTTGTAAATATCAATTACTTCACCTGGTTGTTCGAATTCTTCGATAGTATATCCTATTTCTAATTGATTTGGAATGGCAGCAGCGATGGCTTTACCAAGACTTAAAGCAGCAATTAAAACAGTTGAAAATTTCATTCTTGTATTTGTGACACTCTAAGATCCTAATGATGTTGTGACTTAAACAGATTTCAATTAATGACTAGACAAATCGTTAATGTCAAGTGTGAGTTGTTTGAATGAGGTGTCAGAATGTTGAAAAATTTTCGCATACTTGTCCCGCATTATGATAACTATACGACGGTTTAAAAGTATAGGCAAATCGGCGGCCACTATAAATGAGTTAATAAGGGTGAAATATGAGAAAAGAGCTCCTTTAGATATAGAGAATCATTATACTAGACTGAAGTTGAGACAAGAATGGTGGGATAGTTTGAGAGTTAAGGTTATAGAAGATCAGGCCATAGATAAGACTCCACCAGGTGTGGCGTTAGATGAACATGGACAAGAGGCTAAGGGGACTAGTCAAGAAGTCGATGTGCAAAACAAACCTGAAATAAGTCTCAAACAAGGTACAAGCAACAGCGAAGGGCCATTTCCCGAAACTATACCCTTATCTTTTGCGGCCTATCAATCAATGGTCAAACACTATCATCATCCTATGGAGAATGTCTTGAATGGGATAATCGAAGAATTGGTCCAAAAAGTGCTTATAAAGTTGAATGTTGAAAAAATCAAGACCGGGAGGGATAGCAAGATCCTCATAAATGATGAAAAGTTACAACAAATAGTCACCAGACTACAAGAGAATTTACACCAAAATTTACAACAAGAGGGTGTAGATGATATTGAAGAAGGTTCTGACATTCTTTCAATCATAAAGAAGCAAGAAGTAGATGTAGATGACTTTGAAGATTCGAAGATCTGGTACAATTATAACCAATCAGGTGATTATTTGAATTATATAAATAGTGAGACTACGAGATTTGTCAAGGGATACAGACTGAAGTTTACAAGCCTCGAAAAAACTAGTGATGAGGATTTAGGAATGTTACAACATGAGCTCAATCAAGAGTATGGAACTAATGATCTAGAGTATATTCTTAGAGTTTTATCAGTCCTTATAAAACTAGATAGACCACCAGATTTGAAGTACTTCAAAGTCCTTGTAGATGATATGTTGGTCAAGAATATGAATCCTTATGTGAATAGTATTGTCAGGTACTTGATCCCGTTCAAGTATAGGGGCAGTCTTCTAGCTGGAGCCAAAAACAACAAACTTCTTATTGAACACTATAAAGAGATTATCGAACAAGAACCGGAGTTCTTGAACACTTTGGTGAATTATCATCAGCAAATCGAAGATTTAAATGCCACAGAAACATTACTAACGTTTTTAAGATTAGATGAAATTGTTCTGATTGAAAAGATCTTATTCAAATCCCATTACCGTCAATTGATATCGATGTCGAGGTTTACTAAGAATAGAGACCTAAGTAAACTCCTACCACTTGATGTAACCAAACCTTTGGCAGTAAGTACTCAGACCATCTATAATGTCATTGATAAATGTATAGACATGGAGAAGTTTGAGTACATTGACTTATTGGTGAATAAGTTATTCTTTCATAGTGTAAAGACTGATAAAGGAATAGAGATCTTCTTATCGATCAACGAGAGAATTAACTTGAGACAACACAAGTTTGTCATAGATACTGATCTGATTGAACAAGTTATCGATGATGTATTTAATCCCGAGTTTCTTCTATTGGTAATCAAAGTCATCAACCAATCTCAAGATATGGGAAGATTAATGTGGTTAATACCAAATTTGGATATTTATATTGAAAGAAACTTACAAAGTGGATTCAACGAAGATAAATTACCCTTGGAATTGATTTATAATATTTATAATTGCTTGAAAGTATTTGGATTAGATGGGAAGTTGGTTAAGTATGAGAAGTTATTTGAGATAGAGAGCAATATACCAGAGGATATTGAGTTGGTGTAGGAAGAGTTATACAGGGTGTTTATAGAATGTAAATAGTTATAAAGCATATAGCACTTTTAGTATTTGAGACTCGAGTGACCACAGAAACGATCTCATTTTGCAGCCAAAGTTGCAACCACAAAAACAATGAAAATAAATATTTTCAATAAACCCCAAGAGCCAACCACAACCACAATCTCAAAACCAAAACCGTTAAAATCGGTCAAACAGTATAAAGAATTAACATCATTAAGACTGTTCAATTTGATAGATGGAAGGTTTACAAATAGAAAGTTTAGTAATAAGAGTATTGATGCTGATATTGAATTAAATTTGATGTTTAGGAAGCTTGAACAGGATAAGAAGGCAGGAATGGTTAGGAGAGTCTTGAGAGGGATGAAGTTGAGTTTTTTTGGTGAATTGGTAAGGAGTTTAGGGAGGAAGTTCAAGGAAGGTATGGTGAGAATGAAGGGTAGGAAGCAGTTGTAGTGGCTTGACATTCCAGTGGGTGGCGATTGTTGGTGTTTGATGTTGGCATTTTATTAGTATGGTTAGTGTTAGGATGAATAGTCTAAAAATGAGTTCTGTTAGAAAGAACAACGATAAGAAATGGATGATCTGATAATGATTTATTACATGAACATTATGGGACTTCTCGTTATGAACAACCAACCTCTGTTTTCTTTCAGGACAGTAGAAGCCTATCAGAACGGTACAAGCTTTACGACATGTATCTTTTAAACTCAAGAACGTTCCTTCCCATCCATCGATACACTATCACCATATTAATATATGCGAAAATTTTCATCTCATCGCAATGAAGTTCTTAACTACTAACTTTGTTAAATGTGCAGTTAAAGCCTGTAATACATCCGATAGCTCATTTCCACTTGAATATCAAGAATGTGAGTTAGTATCGATCCCTCAAGAATTCGATGCTAACTTCATTGTTCATATGTTGGATAAATTAAATTGGGATGCAGTATTAAAAGTTGCAAAAGATTTAGGTAATGAAAGTTTACCACCTTCCAAACCAGAATTGGATCCGATATTAGAAGATGATCAAATAGTATTGAAAGAATTACATGGGTTATTGGTTGAAACTAACATTATGGAGGGTAAGATGGTTTGTAGGAATTGTAATCATATTTATTATATTAAGAATTCCATACCTAATTTCTTATTGCCCCCACATTTAGCCAATTAAAAAGGTTATTGAGGAAGAGACTTTAACGGGGGACTGGTCGATGGTAGAATAATTCATGGATAGGGTATAAGATCGGATATTTATGACTATAGCGGGTCGTTGATAGAGACACTATAATCTCCACAATATGAATATCACAATCTGAATAATAAAACCCGAGATAACACAAAGATAACACACATACAGAGTACACAAATACAATCATAAATTGCATGTAATATATATAACGATTATAACCGCAAACTCTAAATTATAAAACCGACTGATGCCAACACATCGATCGCCGCATCCATACCCCAGTTCACCGTTAGTTAACCCGCACGGCCTCAATCGCAATCTCAACAAAAAGTATATGGAGATTATTACCATCATCTTGCAAATTCAATAATACTGATTAAAAATCAACTCAAATTCCGAGAATTTTTACTTAGAACGTAGTTAAGTGTATATCGAATGACTATAGGTGAAACAGAGACCACAAACCTGCCGAAAACACGGTCAAGATCTGGATCCAAAAATGCATTAAGTAATCTAAAACCTCCAATATTAGCGAAACTGGAAAGAAAAAGATCAATATCAATTAGTAAATTATTAAATTTAGATGATGATGGAAAGATCAAGAATTTCTTTAAAATTTCCAGTAAAAATGGTGAGTCTGATGACGATAAACTGGAAATCAATGGTGGATCAGTAAACACAACACCTTACAATGGTCAAAGTAATGGACTTAGTCCTAATGGAGTCAATTCAAATGGATTCCATTCTAATCTTAGTCCAAATCGAATAACTCCTACCAATACAAGCCCAAGGTTTCAAAATTCTTTTAACGATAATATCAACAATAGTCCATTGGATAGTCCACAAACGTATCCTCAAGATGGTGATAACAATGTTGACACGTTATCCCCCATCTATATAGCTGATAAATCCAGATCCAGGTCCGGATCTAAGAGTACTAGAACTAGATCGAGATCAATTTTAACTGATAAAGTCATTAAACAAGATTTAACCGTTTCTTTAAGACATAACGATTCGGTTTTATCCGTTAATGAACAGATTAAACTACCTAATAAGATTTATCAGTCCACCACCAATCCGAATTCCCATGTAAATCTAACACCACCACCAGCCATTCAAATCAATGAACCACAACCACAGCCTCAAATCGATGAAATCGATATTTCGGAAGAGTCCAAGTACAAAACCGAGAGAAAAGACGAAAAAGATTCCACTTTAAAGACACTTAGAAGAGTAGCATCGGCTCCTTTGGTAAGATTATTAACTGATAGTAATAATAACTCCGTTGCAGGATCCAAAACATCTTTAGTACTTCCTGAAGAACCCTTTGATTTGAATAAACATATTGGGGAAATTCAAATCAAAAGCCGTCCAAGATCATCAACTGGAAGATCATATTCCAAAGCATCAACTAAAATTGTTGACGTTCAAGTAGGACCTAACTCGTTTGAAAAAATCAAGTTATTAGGGAAAGGTGATGTTGGGAAAGTATTCTTAGTCAAAGAGAAAGCCACTAACAAGTTATATGCCATGAAAGTGTTGAATAAACGGGAAATGATTGAAAGGAATAAAATCAAAAGGGTCTTGACGGAACAAGAGATTTTAAGTTCCCTGAACCATCCGTTTATCATCACGTTATATCATTCGTTCCAAAGTGATGATTATCTTTATCTTTGTATGGAATATTGTATGGGAGGAGAATTCTTCAGAGCTTTACAAACTAGAGAGAACAAGTGTATCAATGAAGAAGATGCCAAATTTTACGCAAGTGAAGTTATAGCTGCATTAGAATATTTGCATCTAATGGGGTACATTTATCGGGACTTAAAACCAGAGAATATTCTCTTGCATCAATCCGGTCACATCATGTTGAGTGATTTCGATTTAAGTAAACAAAGTCAATTAAAGCAATCACCAGTAATGAATAATGATAGAATCGATACTAAGAAATGTATTGAAGGTTTTAGAACCAATTCTTTTGTAGGGACTGAAGAGTATATTGCACCTGAAGTCATTAGAGGCAAAGGTCATACATCTTTAGTTGATTGGTGGACTTTGGGGATCTTTATATATGAGATGTTATATGGAACAACTCCATTCAAAGGTTCAGACCGTAAAAGAACGTTCTCCAATGTTCTAAAGAAAGACGTCAAATTCCCAAGTGATAAATCAGTATCATCAAATTGTAAGAGCTTAATCAAGAAACTTTTGATTAAAGATGAAAATAAACGTTTAGGTAGTAAGAACGGAGCTAGTGATATTAAGAATCATGTTTTTTTCAAGAATACTCAATGGGCATTATTAAGGAATACAAAACCACCAATGATTCCTGTATTAAATAAGAATAGTAAGAATTCCAAACATATTGAAGCTGAATTTGAAATTGAAAAACTGGAGAGAAAGGAAGTTAAAGATGATCCGTTCCTGAATTTTAGTTCGATTTCTTTGGTTTATAATGAAGGGAATGAGCAGTATTATAAGGATAACATTTATTCTAGTGTGGGATACATTAGGGGTAATTGATGAATAATGAATAGAAAGATTGAAGACTCTTAGCAACTTTCTGGAGCAGCTTTACCTGAACCAAGCGAAGGTAAGTCGGTCTCATCTCTATCACTCTAAATCTCAAGATGATCTCTAAGTCAAGTCATGCAAGTATATAGAGAGAAGCTTATGAATTATGCGGATAAGGAAGTGAAGATAAAGAGATTTAAGGGAAGAGTGAAAAAAGAAGAGGAAAAGGAAAAGGAAGAAGGAAGTAAAAAAGTCCAAGATCGTAACATTTTTTCTATAACCATCATCAATCGTCGATCATCATTAACAGTTGGAAGTAACATGATCATTCCCTTAAAACAATCACTTAACAACTAACAAAATCAACAATAGCTAATTTAACGGCTTCACATTGTTCAGCAACATCTTCATCATATAAATTATAGAAATCACCTGATTTACATTGGTAGAATTCTGTTTGATCACCTAAGGCTAAGTATCCATCAAGTACGGACCAACCGGCAGCATAGATTGAACCAGCTTGTGGAGGTGGACCATCGAATTGGAATTGTCTGTTTGCAACAATAGCCCCGATTCTACCTTTGGAATCAGTTAAGACTGAATCTTTTAAGGTCATTGATAAACTAGTATCAGATGAGCAAGTTTCTAATTTACCGGAGTTTTGGATTTGACCATCATTGATTTGAGCAGCAGCAGTGGCAGATGCAGCAGCAGCTGATTGGTTTTGGATTTGACCATCGGTGATTTGATTTATTACTGAAGCGGTTTGTTGAGCAGCAGATTGATGTTGAATTTGACCATCACCAATTTGGTTGATGACGTTTACTGAGGTAGTAGCAGATTGATGTTGAATTTGACCATCACCGATTTGATTGATGACATTAACAGCACTGGTTGGAGTTGGGGCTGATTGGTGTTGTATTTGACCATCACCGATTTGATTAATAACATTTACGGCAGAAGTAGTAGCACTTTGGTTTTGAATTTGACCATCACCAATTTGAGCAACATCTCTTTTAGCAGCAGCAGTTGTTGAAGGTTCAGCAGATGATAAGGTTTCGATTTGAATACCGAAACTGGCAGTATAATCAGTAGTACCAGTTGGAGCAGCCGAAGGAGTTAAAGTAGAATAATTATCTGATGGAACATAAGCAGCTAATGAAGCAGCGATTAAATATAAAGTGAATAACATTTTAGTATGGAGATGAGTTTTTATTTGATGTCGAAAATATGGGGATCTATCAGATTTAAATAGGCCACGTCAGTAAATAATGAACTGGTGAATGGTATAAACAAAAACCTGGTAACTAAGGTCATTGTTTATGTATGCAACGATGGTTAAAGAAGTTTCATGCCAAAATTACCAGCATTATAGGCTGGTGTATACAAACAATCAATAACATTGCTAAATTAGGCAACATTGATGGGGAGATGTCAGGGGAACTGAGCCCCTGTGATCAGTTATTTCTAATTATAGGACTTTCTTGCAGCCGCTGACATGGCTGGTAACAACTGAAGGCTGGCTAAAATGTCGTTTTCTTCAGAGATATCGCGACATATATCGACATTGGATGAGGTCATAGTCGATGGGAAAAATAATTAGTAGCGACATTATCAAGCGACATCGCGACACCGTATTCACGGCAAAGCGGAGTTATAATTAAAATTAACTGTTTTTGATCGATTTCAGGTATAGTACTTGAAACGACCAACTAAAAAATTGATAAGGGCCACGACGTGACGGAGATATATGTAAAAATATTACCAGATCTGTAGCCCTGAAGGTGAGATTCGGAAGCCATTACTTAATTAGGCTGTTATCTCTTAAAAAAAAGCCCTTAAACTTCTGTAACAATAGCAACTACATTGACGAAATTGTTAGGTAAGTGCAAGTTAAATTACATAACGGAATACAGTGTTTGCAGGATGAATAGCGCACTGACGTGATTAATATGTCGCATTTACCTACTTTCAATTTCGTTCTAGCAAAATTTCAATATCGCATGGGCAAGATGATGTATGGCGGAGCCTTGCTACATGAATATCGCAGTGCTTACTATTGACTATCGATTTTAAAAGATTATAACATTACTACCTGCTATATAAATAGTTAGCATATTTAATATAAGAAATGTCGTAGTTCAAAATATTCGAAGGAGTCGATTGGAAAAAGTAATCATAGTTCCCTGACTAGGGCAGTACTACGACGTTTAAGCCGCAGGTGATACATAATCAGAGTGACTTTTTTTCTACTTATAAAGAAGATGTTTAGAGTGTTCAATACTAATCTGAATATATTCAAGTGGAATCAAATTTGCAGGCTTCGTATTGCAGTCTCAGGGCACACTGTTGTGGCATTAAACCTTATCTGCATCTCATGAGCCGATACAGCTCTTGATCTTTGAAATAAAATAAGAATCCTGTTTGTACCGATTAATTAAATGAGCCACTGTAAGTTGTGGAGATAATACTTCAATTCATTATAAATTAGAGAAAGGTCAAGATTTTATTTGTCAAAACGGCACCTTGTTAGTCAGGTCACTGACAAAATGAAATCGGCCGATAACTCTACTATACCTAAAATATACGTGTTATATTATTTCTTTTTATGAATGTTGTCAGTTCCGATGGCGCCTATTGACTGGGATAAGGTGATGTCGGTGATGAATTGCATTTCTTAAACAATCTTACCATATTGGAGATTATCGACGTTACTATAATAGCCTGCAATCCTATTCTAGTATCACTAAATTTGACAGCAGAGTAGACTTTCCCAATCGATGGCTGTTTGGGCCAAATACTCTACGAAAGCTATGTCTAATGAAACTTACAGTTCACAGGAAGAAAGAGACAGTAACTCCTGATATTTTTATATGGCATTTCGAGTTCAGAATGAAGAGCATTTCCCTGTGACCTTCCTAAAGAGAAGAGCCTTCTACTTCTAGTTGATACATAAGGATTGGATTCAAGTAGCTCTGAAGCCAAGATTGAACAGATACTTGAGCGTATGACCGACTGAACACACGGATTCTAATATTGATGAGCTCTACACCTAGAAAAGAACTTCCCAGTTGTAATAACCACGTTTACATTATTTGAATCATATAGCTGTGGTTCGACCGAGTCTTAAAAGCCCAAAGCAGAAAAAAAGAGTCTAGGTTGAAACTATCGCCAAGTATTACAGCGGTCAAATCGTAAATAGAACGAACAGCTATTCTGTATAGATTCAAGAGGAATTAAATTTGCAGCCTTTTTGATTCTAAAATTATGGGTTTCTTTTTTAAAGAGCTTCTCCCTCTTTAAATCGTCCTTAATCCAAGGATATTATTTCCATTACCCCACAAATTAATTAGTTTTAGTGGTACTAATTTGTTTTGTTGGGATGGGACACTGACTTTCTACCACGATATCTACCCTAGCGATAGAACGATAGCACTTTTTTCCGATCGAGTTTTTCGAGTGTTTTAGACTGCGACATTTTTACATTAGATATACTACTTATTTATATATAATGTAGTGATATTATAATCTTTTAAAATCGACATTCATAGTATTCACTGCGATAGTCATGTAGCAAGACCCCGCCATACATCTTCATACCCATACGATATTCAAACTATGCTAGAAGGAAATTGAAAGTATATAAATGCGACATCCTAATCGGGAAAGTGCGCTATTCATTCTGAAAACACTGCACAAATTACGTTAACAAATAGAATAAAAAAATACCCCTTATACATCGCAGTAGACCATTAGACGAACTATGCAAAATTTTACAATATCGAAGTAAGTTCAATATTGATGACAATAAAATATAAATGTTTAAAGTTTTTTTTTTGCGGTCTTTAAGTTGATTAAGACCATTAACCCCATAGATCCATGGATTTCATTGGGTAAATAATAAAAAATAATTCTAAAAAATAAATGTAGTTTTTTTTACGAAAAAAAATTTATTAAAAAAAAAATTCGTAAATACTAACAATACATTTATTTTAATTTGTCATTTTTTTTTATTTAAATTAAAAAGTATTATTTTTTTATATTTTAAAAAAAAAATTAAATGTGATTGCCGCTTGCTGTTAATACTCACAAGTCAACAACAGTATTAACTGTAGTATCAAACAAAAGAGATTAACATTATTGAAAACTAACAACATCATCCTGAAATTTACCATATATAGTTAAATGTGTTAATAATTTTAATAAATATAAAACTTCTATTTTAGGGATTTTGCATATAATTTATCAAAGACGTACGTGACAAAATTCTGGAAAAAAATATATTTTTTATAAAAAAAATATAATAGTTAAAAACCTCCCTGATTCAACAATTTAAATGATGAAGATTTAAATTATCTCCCATCATCAATATAATTATAAAATAAACCTTTATTCCCCCCACTTGAACATAATTGTAGTACTCAAGTACTTTAGTACCACTACCCCGAATTTTATTGTGTATCATTAAGGTTTGTTATAGTTAATAAAGTACTCTTAGCAGTACTATGAATCCTTACGATGGCAATTATCATTATCAGGCAACAAGTCCTAACTCTACTAATCCTAATGTAGTTGAACCTAATGGGACTCCTAATATATCGACGGCAAATTTGTCCAATTTAAATAGTGACCCTGGTTATAAATCACCAAAATTGTATTATAATACGGCCATAAATCCTGGGATGAATTTCTCGACTAATGTCCCTTCCAATCTAATACAACCTTCAATAAATCATACTATCAATACCCCAACAAGTTTAACAAGTAATTTGACTAATCAAGGGAGTTTGGGCACTAGTTTGACGACAAATTCTGGAAGTTTAGGTCATAATCTAGGTCATAATATTGCCCCAAACTCTGGGAGTTTAGGTTCAAATTCTGGGAGTTTAGGCCTTAATTCTGGAAGTTTGGGTCTAAATTCTGGAAGTCTAGGGTCTAGCTCTGGAAGTTTAGGCCCAAATTCTAATACTACCAATCCCATAATTCCTCATCAATCATTCAATCGAAACTACAGTACAAATTCAAATTATTTATATGAATCAGGGTATCCAGGTCCCGCAAATCTTGGTTATGGTACATCAATACCTCCTGGGTACCAACATAATCCGTCTGCTAGTTTAGGATCTTCTACGGCAACTAACTTGGGTTATAATGCTAGCACTGGTGCTAGTGGTTATAATTACGGTTACCTTGGGTATAACAACGTCCCTGAGCTACCACCAATTGTCACCAATGAATGGGAATTCCCTCATACTGGACAGAGTGCTGGTTTAGGTCCAAATTCGGGTTCTGTCCCAGGTTCTGGTCCTGGCTTAGGTCCTGGTTTGGGATCAAGTCTCGGGTCTATTCCATCGACAAATATGCCTTCAAATCCTGGTGGTTTGAACAGGTCATTAAGTTCAACTATCCCAAACCCAAGACCAAATGAAGGTTCAAGCCTTGATCATAATGGCCCAAGAAAGAGAAGACGTCATACCGCTACTGTATCAAATATGACTCCCGAGACTGCTGCAAGAAATAGATGTCCAATATGTCAAAAACAATTCAAACGTCCAAGTTCTTTGCAGGTACATATTGTAAGTCATACAGGAGAAAAATTATTTCAATGTCCATGGCCAAATTGTGGGAAGTATTTTAGTGTCAAGAGTAATATGACTAGACATTATAAACTTCATTTAAGAGATAAGAGTTAGGTGCTATTCACAGTGTGCAGTTCAGTTCATCGTTAATGGCATAGAAATCAGTACAAAGAATGACATGGATAGTGGCACAGTAAAAATAAGTAAAGTAAGCACACTAATCACTAAGATTAGAGGCACAGAAACACGATAGCACACAGTAAGCCCCATGAGTATTTACGTACTTATGTACTATTTACTTCATCATATCATAAAAACGGTTGGTAGGTGTATTATAGCAATTTTGTAGCATAACATAGCATATGTAATGTAAAATTATTTTCAATAAGCGTCACAGGTAAAATTCCCTTTTTTTTTGAACACTGTACGTCAAAATTTTAGTAAGGGCGCGTAACCTTAAAAATTCGAACCGACTCGAAATTAAGGCGAGTAAGCAGAAAGTGAAATTATTAAAGTTAATGACGATCTTTATATCTATATAGTAAAAATTAATTGACAATAGTAAAATTCGGATAGTTTAAACTTTAACGTTAAAATAATGTACCTTATCATACTTTACTGAGGAGAATTTTCTGTAAGGATGTTGCATAGTTGAAATCATTCAACTTGCATAATAGCATATTTACATAAATCCACATCGTGCATTGTTTCTTTTTTTCGAAAAAAAAACTTTACCAGCACATGCGCCATCATTACTACCAATACTTTAAAATCTACAAAGTGGAAAATGGAATTGAACTAGGTTTTTCCCACTGTGGAGTGCCACTATGCTCAATGGGTAATATGTGCGTAGATTATTGTACATAACAATACACTACAATGCCGAAAATTATTTTCTCCATGTTCTACTTGTAACAATTTGATACCCCTGTCATCAATTTTTACCGTATTTGGTAGTTATCAATACCTATGGTTTAAATTTTAAGAGTGACATAATTATAAAATATCTAAGCTAAATACAATTTCACATTTTAGTGAGTAATCTGCACTTAAAACTCGTTTACATTGATGCAAAGTTAATCTGATATGATTGGCGGTCGATCAGGGACACAATATGCTGGGAAGGCTAACAATAGGAGGTAGATCAAAACAAACACGTATTCCTCGGGTATGATCATGACATAATCTGTAAATATTGAGTTTTAGAGTTGAACATATGCCTTACCAAGCCATTTTGGCCATGTAACGAATTATAATTATTGGGATTCCTACATGGTAATTTTTTTTTTTTCCAATTCCAAGATGAGAAGTGATCATATGACCGAGTCGCGTGATATGAATGTTATTGTTGGCCACTTGTGTTGGTCTGGTATTAAAAATAATTCTCACAACCAAGTATCATGTGATTAACACACGTGATAATTTTTTTAAATAGTTGAGACAAAAAGATCAAAATGTCACGCGGAATTACTGAATATTATCAATGAGACCTTCACTAAGAACACTTATAGATTTCCCATTTGTGCCTCTTGTCGCCAAAGGGTTCACTGAAACTATTGGGAACACCCCCCTTATCAAATTGCCTAAGATTTCTAAATCCATTGGTAGAAATATTTATGCTAAAGCTGAATATCTTAACCCGGGAGGATCCATTAAAGATAGAGCTGCAAAATATGTTATAGAAGATGCTGAAAAGAAAGGATTGATCCAACCAGGTGGAACTATTGTCGAAGGAACCGCTGGTAACACAGGGATCGGTTTAGCTCATGTTTGTAGATCCAAAGGGTACAAATGTGTAATTTATATGCCAAACACTCAAGCTCAATCCAAAATTGATACCTTAAAATACTTAGGGGCTACAGTATTCCCAGTACCTGCAGTTCCATATGACAATCCTGAAAATTATAATCATCAAGCCAAACGTCATGCTGAACTGTTGGAAAATGCGGCATGGACCAATCAATTCGATAATATTGCTAATCGTCAAGCACATATCGAAACCACAGGACCTGAAATTTGGGCTCAATTGAATGGACAAGTTCATGGGTGGACTTGTTCAACTGGTACAGGTGGTACATTTGCTGGAGTTACTCGTTATTTAAAGAATATTTCTAATAATTCCGTTAAGTGTGTTTTAGCTGATCCTCCAGGAAGTGTAGTTCATTCATACATCCAATCCAAAAGTCAAGAAATCATCAGGGGCGGTTCATCTTTCACTGAAGGTATTGGACAAGGAAGAATCACTGACAATTTGAAACCAGACTTGGAATTAATTGATGACTCTTTCAAGATTCCTGATGAAGATTCAATTGCTATGGTTTATAGGCTTTTAGCTGATGAAGGGATTTTCGTTGGTGGTACTTCGGCTTTGAATGTTGTTGCTGCTGTTAAATTGGCAGAAACTTTACCTGAGGGGTCTAATATAGTTACAGTATTGGCAGATTCTGGTCATAAATATGCTGAAAAAGTTTTTAGTAAACTGTGGTTAGAATCTAAAGGGTTATCAGAGTCAATTCCTGAGGATTTGAAAAGTTTTGCTTCCTTGGACTAAAGCCCAACTCCAGCAAAAGCCAGTTGTTAGTCTAGATGATGTGAATCCTTCGAACAGTTTATACTGATCATTCCAACCTACCTAGAATGTCAGATGTACACCACATAATTGATATTTAACACCCGTGCACCTATATATATATAATCATTCTCGCATGTTTAAATAGTAAAATATGTCCATAGAATAAAAAAACTCTCATATCTGGGGTCTGATCTGACCGTAACACAAAACGATGCGATACATATGGCCAACGCATACAAACCAAAGTCACCACGAACACACATACACAGCCCAATCGCAAACGTTACACAAGCACAAACTTTGCATAACCCAAAACTTCACACAAACACAAACTCGAACTACATATTTTTTAACTAATCCATTAGGTTCATGTTTTGCATTCACCAATGCTCTACCGTCTCTACTGTCTCCACCGCCAACTCTGGTCGCGAGATTAGAGAGCGAGGGCGATGAGAAAATTTTCACTATGGAACAACAAATCAATCAAGCAGTAGCCATAGCTCTAGATAAAAATAGTGATCCAACCCTTAATTCCCAAGCTATAGAATTCATCAACCAAATCAAATCCACTCGTGAAGGTTATGACTCATGTGTAAGAATCTTAACCAACAGTTCTATCAACGATGAATTTAAGTTTTTCATATTTCAAGTGATTGATGAAAATTTATCAAAACTTGATTCCAAACTGATCATAGAGTTGGATGGAACTTTGTTCGAATACCTTCAGAAAATAGCGATAACATCAAGTGAAAGCGGGTTCATCAAGAATAAATTCATGACGATTTATAGTAAGATTTATTGTGGATACTGTCAAGATTTACCCACCTTTTTCACCAAATGGTATAGTTTAGTTGACGAAAGTACTCCGAAATACGAAATCTTCACCGACTACTTTCTTAGACTTATGCTCTCGATCCATGAAGAAATCGGTGATAAACTCATCAATCGTGATAATTTCATAGATCAAAGAAATATCTTTATTAAAGATAAAATCAGAAGAGACGATATGGTTCAATTAATAGCCACTTGGCAAAAGATCTTGACGTTTCTGATCAAAAATCGTAATGAAATGAATTTAAACAATGTATTAATCGTTATAGGAGATTACGTTCAATGGATGGAAATCTCATTGTTCATCGAACACAACTTTATTAACTTGATCATTGATCTTATCACTACTTTAAACATCCAAAGTTGCTTGACATTGATAGAAATCATTAGTAAGAAGATGAAGAGTGAAAATAAATTCCAATTAATCAATTTGATCAATTTAAGTAACTTATTCATGAATTATCAAAATTACTCCATAGACTTGAATTTCTTGGAAACTTTAGCCAAACTTATCAACAGTATTGGATATGAGTTATGTGTTATTATGGAAAACTCTCCAAGTTTGATTCCTGATGTTTTAAATCAACATATAGTCAATTTATGGCCATTAATATTCAATTTCTTGTCTAATGAATATGATGAAGTCAGTGCTGAAACTTTACCATTCATTCAATATTATCTCACATTATGTAAGAAGAATCCTAACCTTGTAAATAGAGAATTATTTAATAATTTATTACTTAAAATTATTGAGAAATTAAAGTATGATAAAGACATTGACATTGACGATGATGAAATCATTGAAGAATTCAAAGAATTCAGAAGCAAATTAAAGTTCTTCCAAGACTTGATTGGTGGATTAGTTCCGGATTTATATTTGGTGGTATTACCCAAAGTCATTAATGAATTATTATTCAAAGATACTACTAATAAATTACTCAATTTGGATCAAGATTGGACTAGTTTTGAATTAGGATTATTCGAGTTTAGTAACTTCAGTGATTCTATTAAAAATAACGTCATCAATTTACCTAAACAAGATATCCTTACATCCAAACCATATGAAGTATTTAATGAATTTTTTATCAAACTCATCAATTTGAATTTAAGTGAGTTCCAACATGGATTAATCCAATTAAACCTTTTTGAAATATTGATTAAAAACTTTAACTTTATCAATTCAGAGTTGAAGAATAATTTTGAGTTGATTTATAAGCTTTTGGAGTTCTTTCAAAGTGATTTAGGGTTAGTTAATTCTATTGATAAGATCAGATTCAGATGCTGGTACCAATTCTTGAGGTTTATTAAGTCTCTTAAACCTGGGATAATCAATAATGAAAGCATTCTTGAACTGTTATTCAATAAACTAGTCACTAATAGGTTGTTGGTGATTAAAGCAGAATTACCACAGAAAGATGATGACCTGGAGATTTACGAATCAGAGATCTTTAATAACCAACTTTACCTTTTTGAAAGTATTGGGTTATTAATTTCCATATGTAATATTTCCGATGACCATAAAATTAAATTAATTGATTTGATCATTGAACCAATTTTCAACGAACTAGCTGGTCTTTTAGATAGTTCCAAAGATCCGTTGATTGTCCTTCAAATCCACCATGATTTAATGGCTATAGGTACATTCATCAGAGGATTTAATGACCAATTAGTTATTAAAAACCTTAATGAAACCATTGTCAATAAATTCCATACCTATTCTCAAAGTATCTTAATTGTCTTGGAGAACTACAAAAACTTTGATGCTGTAAGAGAAAGTTCACGTTACTGTTTTGCCAGGATTATTCCAATTCTTAATGATTTAATCATAAACGAGTTAAATAAATTAATCTCGATTTTCTTATCTATTGATTTGCAACTCACAGAATTAACTGACTTTATTGCATTCATTAATCAAATCATTCACAATTATCAAAAAAATGAAAACATGTATAATTTACTTAATAGCTTATTGACTCCATTGATCACCAAGATCTTTAATAGTATAAAGTCAACAGACTATTCAGATCCCAACCTTATAAGAGACCAAAACTCCCTTAAAAAATCATTTTTGACTTTATTGTCAATCTTAGTATCCAATCATCAAACTAGTTTATTAATTACTGAGTCAAATAAACTCATATTGCCACAAATCTTATCAAAAATATTCGAATTCTGTTACGATCAACAAAATGATGATTTGTTGGTAAATAAATTAGCAATTGGTCAACTAATCAACCTTGTAGGAGTGTTCCAAAATGGTAAGATTATTGACGAATTGGATAAGTTCAATAATGATTTGGTTATAGACGGAGTTGATGATTATTTAATCAACAATTGTTTGAGTTTAAGTTTTGAACTTCCTTTCAAGATTTCTAATAAAATGATTATTGGTGAGATAAGTTTGTTGTTGAAGACTTTGCAATTAAAGGTGGGGGATTTCCCAAATATTTTATCCAAGTTCTTGGATGAGAGGGGAATGAATGGAGATATGAAGGTGGAGTTTATAGGGAAGTTGATAGAGTTGGATGTTAAGGGGTTTAAGAGGTTTTTCGGGGAGTTTGTGGCTGCAAATCTGAATTAATATTCTAGGCGAAGATCTCCACACATAAGAATATGATATCATACCTGAACCCGATTAAACTAAAACCCCACATCCTTACACATAAAATACCTAAGTTGACGATGTCACTGCATAATTATATAAGATGGTGTACGCACCTTGCATCTGTAAATATATAGTATATTTATCTATTTGTGGTTTTGTTCTTGTGGTTTTGTTTATGAATTTCTTTTTGTGGTTCCTGTCTCTGCCTTCTATCGTCTCACTCATCGCTTACCATCGCTATCACTGTGGTAAGCTAGCTCGCGAAAATTTATCTCATCGCATCCATCATGACAGACATAATAATCCCACCAAAGGATGAAGAAGAACTTCTCCTAGAAAAACTCGTGTTCGGAGACATCGATAATTTCGAACTTAACCTTAAACAAATGGAAAACTTCTTTTCAGAATCAGAAGAACTTTCAAGTGCAGAAGAATCAGAATCTGGAGATGACTTCTTCATAGATGAGGGAGAAGATCTCGAACAAATAGACCTGGACATAAGTATGGAAGTTGACGATAATGAAGAAAGTGAAAGTGAAAGTGAAGAAGATGCATGGAATGATAGTGAAGACGAAAATATTCAAATTTCCCTAACGTCATCCGCTAAATTGAAGAAATTAAGACATAGTGAAACTGATGATTTCATAAATGGTAAAGCATATATCCAAAGATTAAGGTCACAATATGAAAAAATATATCCACGTCCTCAATGGGTGGATAACATCGAGCCAGATCAAGATTCAGAAGATGAAAGTGAGCAAGAAGGTTCAAATCCAAGAGATGCTAATAGTTTACTTCAACTTATAAATACCACCACCAAATTCACCAAGTCTCAATTGAAATTGATATCACCAAACAAGCTTTCTATATCCCGTTTAAAAGATGGTAACCATAGTCACAGGGCCAAGTCTGGTATTCAAAGTTTAAGTTTCCACAATTCAAGTCCTTTACTTTTAACTGGAGGATTCGATAAAACCATTAGAGTTTATCATATTGATGGGAACCAAAACCCTATGGTGACAAGTTTATTCGTAAAGAACTGTCCTATATACTGTGCCACATTTACTGATAATTTGATATATATTGGAGGTAGAAGAAAGTATTTAAATAAATGGGATTTAACTAATGATTCAATTGAGAAAATTTCAAGAATGTATGGGTTTGAAAGGTTCCAGAGGTCTATGGAATACTTCAAAGTATCGCCAAATGGTACATATATCGGATTACTAGGTAGTGGTGGGTACTGTAATATCTTAAATGGTAAAACCGGAGTGTTTGTTACTAATTATAAGATCGAAGGAGTTATTGTAGATTTTGAATTTAACCATGATGAAACCGAATTAATTATCATTAATAGCAATGGAGAAGTTTGGGAGTTCCCCTTAGGTGATGGCCTAACCAATAAACAACCAATCAGAAGGTGGAATGATGAAAGTGGGATCGGTATAACTAAATTGAGATTAGGAGGCAAGAATAGTAAATGGTTAGCGGTAGGAACTAACAACGGGATTGTCAATTTGTATGACCGTAGCAAAGACACAAAACCATTTAAGGTTGTAGATAATTTAGTAACGACGATTCTGACATTAGAGTTTAGCCCTGATGGACAATTATTAGTTATAGCGTCCAGGGGAAAGAGAGATGCACTTAGAGTTGTGCAGTTACCAACTGGATCAGTTTATTCGAATTGGCCAACCAGTGGTACGCCATTAGGTAAAGTTCTTCTGGTGGCATTTACAAAGAACTGTCAAATGTTGGCAATTGGTAATGATCAGGGGAGAGTTAGTTTGTGGAGACTCAATCATTATTAGTGTGGCTAACTTAATGGTGGTTTAGTCACCTCTACCTACCGCTAGTACACTAACTCACATCCGTCATTCCAGTCACTACACCATAGTTTCCCCAATGCAAAGCACTTCCATACCTATGCCCCATCTTAGCCACATATATAGACACAAACACATAAACACATTTTACTCATACTTAACTTTTCGCAGCCACTACACCCGTACACCTCTATAAAAAACCCGCGACTTTAAATCTCAATAGCCCAGTCATCGCACTTAAAAATCATACCATGGGAGTTGTAGGTATACCGTATGTATAAAACCCCACCATCATCCCCCCTCCAAACTCTTACTAACAAATAGAAAATCACATAACAAGTACCGTGATCCACGTACTTTTGAAATCACTCCAGCTTTATACAGAGTCAGATCTCCGTTTTTTATTAGAAACACTATAGCCCTTTTTGTGGTTGGTTCCATACCTTTAGGGGTTTATTTATATACATGGAAAACCTTAACATCCGATGATTTAAGTGATATTCCAGTTCCACCTATTTCCGATGCTGATTTAGAATCTTTGAAGAAGGAGTATAAAAAGTGATTCCTTGATTGATCCCTGAGGGATTACAGGTAGGGACACAAATATGGAAATCGAATAACGAGCCAGAATAGAGTCATCAGAGTCATTGGTCTTTTCAAGTAATTATTCTCAATGTATATATGCTATTAATCTCTAATATCCCTAATAGGGTACCCTCTATAATTAAAATCATCACTATCACTATCATTATCACTGTCTTCACTATTGTCGTTATCACTCTCTACAGGATATGGTTGAGGCGGTTTTCTAGCCAATCTTTCTTTCAAAGGATACTGTCTTTCGGTGAATTGTGATTCAGCAAAAGGTTCGGTTGATGATTTCTTAATTTTCAAAATTGAAGCTTCTCTTATAGGATAAGGAGCAGAACTTAATGAATTTACGGTTTCACTATGATTTAATTTTGGTTCGGTTTTAAGTTGTCTCTGTAAAGGTTGAGATGCTGTTCCTTCATAAGTTAAAGAACTTTGTGAATGATTAAAGTTGGATTTATAAATGTCATAACTTTCATTAGGTTTATTGTAGGTTTGTGTTGACTCTATTTCAGGGTTATATGGTTCATACGATCTATCAGGTTGAGGATTTGGTTTTGGTTTTGACTGAATTTGTGGTTGTCTATAATGCAGAGGTTCAGGTTCTTGGTAACTATTATTTCTAGAATCGTACCTTGGAGGTATCTGATTTAAAGAAACTTGAGAATCGAATGGATTCAATGATGCTTGGCTATAGTTTCTTAAAGTGCTTTGAGAATCTTCGAATGGATTCTTTCTTAAGTCTGAATTAAATGTTTTCGGTGGTTTAACTAACGAATCAGTACTATTAAAAGGATTAAGTTCCTGAAGCGAGATTTTTTCAGGTTCATATTTTGAATCGTTGTATGGTCCTTTATAAGGTTGTAAAGGTCTATAACTTTGTTTATAATCGAAATCATCATCCCAATGAGTCAACTCATCATTAAGTAAAGGATTGGCTTTAATTTCACCCAAATCAAGAATACCTTGTTCAAGTAATTCATCTTTGGGTTTATGATGATTCAATACTAATAACCTAACTTTATCATTAACAATCTTACAACAGTATTTCTTTAAGGATTTGAAACCTCTTTGACGTAATTTATAAACCACTGGGATATAAAATAACATCCCTAAACAAAACTTGAAGAAGAAAATCGAGAAAAGTCCAACTGAAAGACACATAAATGATAAAATCACCGATAATGTTAAATTGGTAGTTGCAATTTTCTTGATATTCGATATGATATCATTAGATAAATCCCCATCAGTTGCATAGTACCTTAAAGTTAAAATGTTGATCACTTGCCTTGGAGTATCAGCTATCAAGATTTGTAAAGCATTATCTAGTTCTTGATATGTGAAGAAACATGATCTATCAAAGAAATTATCCTGTTCGATTTTATGAAATAAACAATGATAGTTATACAGCCTGATGGTATATAAAGTTTTAGCAATGGAGTTCACGTATGCTAATGCAATATTCTTAGTTCTATAAGTATGAATAGCCCATATCCAATGATAAAATAATAACACAAATTGAAATATTATACACCCAGTAAAAATCCATTTGGCTATAGAATATGCATAAGGTTTGTAATCATCTGTACTCCAATGATGAAACACTAAAATGTTCAAACATGTATAAATATCAATCCCAACTAACGCCCACGCAAGGATAATTAAGATCCAAGTCCAAATATACCCAATGACCGTTGAACTTTGAGTATTATGGAACTTCTTAATGTCCACTAAATCAAACGTAGAATGATCTAACTTATACTTTCTAATCTCCTTATTAGCACTAAAGTGATCAGGCATGGTTTGTGATGTGGTTGTGATGTGAAGTAGTGTGGTAAAATCAGATAGATCGTATCGCGTTTGTGTAAAGGCTTTGTTTCAGAATTGTATCTGAGTCTAGAATTGTATGTGTGAGGGTTAAGTTATATACAGTCGGGGATGGACTTATGGGTATGTATTAGGATATGCTGCTGTAATACAGGTAAACTTTGCTGCACTAAATAGTAAGTGTATAGAGATAGAAGTAGAGTTAGACGAGGCTAAGCTCGTGTGAGTCGAGTTCGAACACGTATCATCTCACAAACGTAAACAAGTCTTCTTAGATGAATTAAGTGGTACAAAGGACCAAACACAAACACTAATAATCACAGAACACAAATAAAGTTTACACAAATAGAGAACCATAAACATAAACCATCACAAACAGAAGAATTAAACGTGTCTATTTATAGGATCTCGCAGATCTATTTTAAGTGCACTATACTAAACTAAGTAGAATTATAAGTAAATTCGAGAATGGGTTTAATTTGAGTCCAGCCCCCTTTGATTTTGATCCCGATGTAGTAGTAGTTGCTGTGGCTGTAGAACTAGAACTAATGGTTGAAGTCTTCATACTAGTACTACCGCTACCACTACCGCCATTTGTTTTACTATTGCTAGCTCCAGAGCTGGTACTAGCCCCAGAACTATTTGAACTACTGTCACTACTATCGGTGCTAGACCTACTCCAGCAGTACTCGTTAAAACACTTTTTACACTCTTCGGTTTGCTCTAGTCCAAACCGTTCTTGGTTCCTTCTAATTATGGCACAGCCTACACATTTACCCCAGAACTTATCCTTGGTTAGATTATGACTTGAAGCAAGTTCAAACCCATTGGTGATCATAGCATCACGTTCATCGTCATCGTACAGTAATTGAAATGTTGATACATTAGTAGCATAGGAAACTTGTTGGTTAGGGATATAAATAATCAATGGAATATCAGTTGAGTTTATACCATTATCAGCAACCTCTACAAGCTCCTCTAATTCCAGAGCATTACAACCAAAAAACACAGGTCTTTCATTAAACCCTAACTCAAGGAATTCTTCGGTGGTTGGTGGTACAAATGGAATAGGTGATCCTTTACCTTGAGCCACAAACTGACGGTCAAACGTACTGATAATTGCAGACCCATTAGGCCATTCTTGTTCAGTATCTCCAGAATTGTCAAATGCAAAGATCACATCAACATCTCTGTGGGGTTGAATAAATGGATAAAGAGGAATGTTCTGTGCATCTTCACTACCGTCAACTAAATGCAATTGATCGTTGGATTTCAAATTATCGGAATTCCCATACTCTGATTGATAGAATGGATTAGGATCAAAAATCGCCACATCTACCTCGGTGTTGTCGTTTAAATCATTGATCAACCCATCAACGATGTTTACTAAGTAAGTACTGACATCATTGTCTTTAAGTTCAGTTAAGAACTTATTGAATAATGTGGAAGATGTTCCCATTAATAACCCAGAATTGTCATAATTCACCACACACCCGTCAGTAGCATTTGGTTTCCCGTTATCAAGAGATGTTCCTAAATATTTTAACATAACAAATGATTGGATCGATGGGTCCCATGACCCTAATTCATAGGGACTTATTTCAAAAACTGTAGAATTCAAATTGACAATTTCTGTATCGATATACCTACCATTAGCCAATATAATGGGATAAGGCATTTCATAATTTTTGAATGCTTTAGATTGAGTTATATTGGACCAGGTAATGTTTTCGCCACCGTTGTCATTTGTAACGAACTGGTGATCCAACATTCTTCCCCAAATATCAGTAAGACTGGTATTGAATCCTGCATCGTTTTTTGCATCTAAATCTTTTCCTATTTGAGTATAATATTCTCCGGTTTTGATGAGGTTAATACCATTAGGGTTAAATATAGAATCATCAAGGTTCCAAATATCCAACTCTCCATCAATGATCTTGTCTACAGATGCAAATTCATTCAATGCTAATGATCCAACTAACCAACTACCTCCACTAAGACCACTTATATAAGTAGAACTCTGAAGAATCCCACCTAATCCATTACTGTTGGCGTCATCGTACCGACTATCCAATGCTAGTAATTCCCCAGCTCCTACGAGCATTGCTCTATACCCACCACCACTAAATGCAAGCCCAATGGATACATTATGATCCGAGGTTTTGTCCATAAAATCATCCACATCGAAGTCACTAAGGTTCAAATTATTCAAGAACTTGGTAAGGTTCTTATTGGTAAAAACACTTCTATTCTTTATATACTCTGATTCTTCATCTGATAAACCTTTGGCCTCACGTAATATCGATTCACTAGGACATTCGGTTGTATATGGTTGATAAGGATTTCTTGTGTCATCTTCCCATGGCCATGTAAAGCAATATACACTAGTTATAAGTATGAAGTAGAATATGTTCATTCTTTGTCAACACCTAAATGACTAAATTATTAACTAATTTTCTTTCAACCGAACTCTGTTCTCGGTATTGTCTCGTGCAAGCAACTTTGTGCAGGTTATTAGCAATTTAGCAGCCATGTCTCAAATATACGAGCGCAGCAATTTTCCCAACTAAGTATTTTCTTTTATGATGTCAGTTTGATTCTTGCTCAAACTTTAATTTGCCAAGCCTGCATTGCAGTTTAGAGAAGTTACAAAGCCGTTTGAGTTGAACCTTTTCAGATTAGTCATCAGATTACTCAAAATTCATCAGTAATAGGTGTCGTTAAATGAGAGAAGGGCAGTTCTTTGTAGTAAACGCATTCTATAACTTTCTATACATCTATAACTTTCTATAACTTTTCTATAACTTTTTCTATGACTTTCTATATATCTATAACTTTCAATGCATCTGAAACATAAGAACAATGAGCTAACTAGCTTTGCCAAGCTGAAACATTTAGCGGTATCCCCTAACAACCATAGGAATCATGCCCCCAGTAGAAATGGTAAAATGTCTATGTCCAGTAACCATAATAAAACATCTAATACTACCAGCATGACTTGTGGTTGAAATAATGGTATTATCAATTGCCTTCTTCTTGTCAACCTTTCCCTCCTTATTATCATAGTCATTATTGAACAACAGTTGTAAGAAATCATTAATTCTCACAGCATGATGATGCAAAGGCTCACGTTCATCACCAAAAAGTTCGTCATCTTCAGTGAATCCTGGCTCAAATTTAAACCCATACTTTCCGAATCTTTCATTAATCACGGTTTTAGTTGATCTTTTGTCACATAAATTGATCCCATAAGTTTCACGAAGATTCTCAGTCACAATTGGTTGAAATTTCGTCTTATCTTCAATAATATCATACCATGTGTAAACTACAGTATACAGAGACCTTCTCATAGGAGAAACATAAAATTTCTGAGGAATTGGAGCCCCTTTTTGTAGTTCAGATTTCCACAATTGTTGATTCTCTTTAGCTTGATTGATTCCTTTCTCAGTTAACATGGCATCAGGCCCAAACTCAACATCTCCATCATGGGTTTGCTTATGCCAATACCTATTCCATTCATCAAATCCATACTTATCTACGACCACATTATGGTGCCCTTGACCATGTCTAGCGCAATATATCAACTTATAGCACTCATTAGATCCAGCATTCTTATTCAATTCATTTAAATCATTAATGATTTGATCCCATGATTTCAATCTTCCAATTTGTTCTAATGCATAGTTGAACTTCAAATCATCCGTAGCTTCATCACTTTGCTTGAAGAATCCTTGAACGATTTCAAATTTCCATGGATATTTTGGTTCCCCATTTTCATCAACTTCTTTAGACAATTTTTCAATATTCTCACGATAGATTGGTTCTTGTCCATGTCTATCTTCGTGAGCATCTATCCAATCAACTTCAGTAGGTGTTAATAATGACATTCTATTCGTGTGCTTCTTTTGCGTTTTTCCTTTTGTGTAGTGCCGTTTGTGTAATTCTTTTTGTACCTTTTTCAGGTTTCGTGGACTTTGGCTCGCGGACTTTAGCTAGCGGACTTTAGCTCGTGGCCTAATGACAGGTAACGGCGAAATATTCGCAATATTTATTAGTATAAACCAATATATTCTACATACCTCTACTCCTATTCCTACCTCCGTGGTATTGTTACTTTGTAACTCTAATTAGCGGACCTAAATAGCTAACTGCTAGGCCAAGTGGTTATCTCAACTTGTCTTCGCTCCCCAGGATTAGCTCAATTAGGTCTTTCTAGAACTCCCCTTAAAATCTGGCTTGAAATCTACTCTCTTATTCTGACTCCCCTTCTTGATTTGAAACTTACTAACTATTGGTATATGATCCGATGGGAAATATGCATCAGGAAATCCAATAACCTGTTTAGCATAATCCCTATCAACTTCTCCTAATAATCCCTTAACCTGTAAACTTGAAGGAGAATACCAAATATAATCAATAGCAGTGGTAAAATCAGGGGTACAATTAGTAAATGGTAATTCCCCAATATTATCATAAGCTGATTTCATTTTAAAAACATTTTTGAACCCATCTTCAGTGAATTTTCCATAATCATAATCGTTCATTTCTGGGTCTTTCAAATCTGGATGGGATTTAACTGACCCAGTTGAAAATAATTGATAGACTGCACTATCGACTGTTGAATTGAAATCTCCACAGAATATGATTGGATAATTTTTGATATCATCAATTGAGTTTGAATTGGTGAATTTCTTTAAAATATCTTTCAATTCTTCTAAGATTACTCCAACTTGTAATGCTTTAACATCATTGAATAAGGGATCCCAATGCAAATGAGTAGTTATGATAACAATGTTTTCTCCCGTACCTAAATGCTGAAATTGTCCAATTATAGCAATATGATCTTTATTCATGAATCTGTTGAAAAGATCTTTAGTCTTTTTATACTTATCAGATCTCATGCAAACACTATTATATTCGAAGTAAACTTTGTTAAGTAATTTGAATTTAGACTCTTTATAGAAAAGTGCACATCCGTCAACTTTTTTAGCATCTAAATCTGACATAGTTTTAGATCTAGTTTTACTGTAAAACAATCCTTTGTAACCTAATTCAGCCATATAAGGAACCCAAAATTCATGATAAGTCCTGGTTTCAACTTCCTGCATACAAATTACATCGGTATTTAATTTAGTGATTTCTTGCTGGATTAACGATCTTCTATATTGCCAATCTAATGCCCAATTTGGAGTATACTTGTGCATTCTTTCAGTAGCATAGTGTTGACATAAGGTATTATATGACAAGATTGTGAAATTATCATTTGTATTGTTTTTATCATCAATATAAGCTTGAGGATTAGTGGCTTCATCAATGACTTCCCCATCATCTTCTAATAAGATCCAACGTCTTGGTTTTGGTTTATTCAAAAATGTTGGTTTTAAGTCTCTGAGATAAATAATTAATTCTTTTGTACCTTTTTCCGATAAAATATTAGCTAATTCAAAATCGAATGGATTTCCTTCGATTCCCAAGAATAATAATTCAATTAAGTTTCCAAATGATCTTGGTAATGTTTTGATGTTATTATCGAATAAATAAAGATAACGCAAGTTATAACATAATCCTAAATCATTAGGAATTTCACTAATATTATTTTGACTAAGATCTAAAGTTCTTAATCCTCTTAATTTACTTATAACTGGAGGAATACTATTAAGTTTATTATTGTTGAGATAAAGACTTTCTAAGAAATCATATTGAAATAATTTAGGACTTAAATTCATTAACCCTTGTCCACTTAAATCTAATTGGCACCATAATTGTTGACCGCCAGTTTTCAATCTCATTCTTTCTTCTTCATAACTTGTATCATCTTCATAGTTGGCCACAGTCTTTTTATTATATAATAATGCAGCATTTGCGGCAGTTGGAGTTGCAGACTTCGAGGTCTTCTCTTGTTCTTCTAACTGGTTGACAATCTGCTTTGTAGCATCTAACAAACTGACACTCTTAGGTTCATTATATGGATTATTCTTTTTTCTTGAATTGGCAGCATATTGTCTAGCATAATAATGAGGAACATTTGAAGATCTTGCAATTTGACACAATTGTTGCTGATGTTGCCAATAAATTGAATTTGGATTTTCAACATTGATGGTTTTCATTGAAAGATTACCAATTCCGGAATTAACCTGATTGAGTTGTCCATTACCATTACCACCATTTCCAAGTCCAGTAGGTCCATTATTAGGCCCACTAGGTCCATTGATTGGTAGATTTCCTGGTATTCCTTGTGGTGGCCCAACGACTTGACCTGGAGGTCCATTCAACAGATTCAAACCTGAAATTCCTTGATTTTGAATTCCTTGACTTCCTTGACTCCCTTGACTTCCTGGTACATTTAACCCTTGCGGTGGTTGTAAATTCTGGGGTAAGTTCTGTAAATCGAATTGATTATATGGTCCATTATTATAAAAAAATTGATTATTTCTTAAATATTCATTATCAAACCCAACTCCATTATTTATTGATAAATTTGAATCGGCTTGAGGTGGTAAATTACTTGAACTTGGTGGCGGTTGTTGTTGATTAGGGTTTCCTTGTAATTGTTGTAAAAGTATTTGTTGAGCTTGAAGTGGTTGTGATTGAAATTTGTTAATATTCATATTGTTTAACTATAAAGTCAATGAGGACTTCAAGCCACAGTTAACCAATAATATGTTATAATCACAATCAATTCAACCTTATTAAACCTCACCAAATTGAATATATTTCAATGGCTTGTTATAAAAGTTTATTTGAATTTGATTAATGTCTCGTGACTCCTTTTTTCTAGGTTTTTAGGAGTTACTATTGTGAGTTTTGCTGTATAAAGTATCAGAGTTTTTTTCGCAGACTTTGTCGATTATTGGTGAGAGCACGTAAAATGAATGCTTAAGCCCGTACACCAACACTAAGTACTCCATTTATTATCCTATTTACCCATTATTATCTATAACTACGGAACACTAATTAATTCATTTATAAATATTCTAGTTCCACATATAAAGGAATATGATCCGAAGGAAACTCACATGTTGGAAACCCAACCACATCTTTCATGTATCCCTGATTAACTTCTCCTAATAACCTTATCGTCCTAAACTTACCCTTAGAAAACCAAATATGATCCAAGATTTCTTTTAAATCAGTTGCATAGCTTGTGAATGTCAATTTCTTTGATTCTATCAATGGCAAGTAAGGATAATCAAGCTCAAAGGGGTTTTTTATCGATCCATTTACGGGTTGATCATAAAATTTGTTTATATGACCTTTGACATCACAATCATTTACCATTGAAAAATCAAACTGTCTATTATTTAAAAATTTAAACACCGATGAATCAAATTTGGAATTCAAGTCTCCACAAATGATTATATTAGGATTCTCACTTGCACTAGAAAAGTCATTTAGAATGTCAAGAAGTAACTTGGCTTGTAATAGTTTGACATCACAATACTTAGGGGACCAATAAAGATGAGTGTTGGCCACATAAAGAATCTTGTCATTCCATTTATCATACAACTCCACGATCAACGCTACGTTATTTCTTGGTATTATACGGTCATAAACCTCTTGAGAAAAATCAAACATTTCGGGATTTTGCTTTATAAATTCACTGAAATTGATCTCTTTGTGTCTTCTTATATCGAACCTATTAGAATTAATGAAAATCCCAACTCCGTCTATGCAATCACCACATTTTTGACCCCAATATGCAGGTAATGACTTCTTAACAAAAACTGACTTATAATTTTCATTAGGGAAATCTACCGACCACATTTCATTGTAGATGGCTGCTTCTAACTCTTGTAAACATATTATATCGCTTTGAAACTGTTGGATAGTCTGAGTAAGTAAAGGGAACCTGAAAGATTCCCAATCAAGGTAATTTTGATTCAAACATCCGAATACTTCTTCCCACATATAATGTTGTGATAATAAATTATATGACATTATTGATATTTTCCTTCTTGGATCTTGAGGTGGATTATTAACTTGTGACCAGTTTCTGAATTTAGTTGCATCAAACTCTTCATACTTTCTTTGAGGAAGTTGATGTAGATTAGTTTGCTGAAAATTAGTCTGTGCTTCGAACATTCTTTGAAACTCTTCACACAAACACGATTTATAAACCACAAACACGAATCACTATGATCCACAAACACAAAACTTATATTACAGAATAAATAAATAAATACTACTTAAAAGTATATACTTTTATAAAGAAATGATGAGACAATAAATAAAATTGATGTCCATTGTCCGAGAATGCGGCTCATGACCAGACGCTTCACCTGACCCCAATCATACGTTTTTAAGGGTCCCAAACCCCAATTTTAGATTATGACACAAATATGCTTATATAAATTCATTCAATAGTTGAGTCAAATCACCTCTATTAGACTTCAATTTTTCAAGTCTTTCCGGACTTAACTCCGTTTTCTTTTTTTGCAGTTTACATAACCCTGAACTTAATGAACAAATGTCACAGTTAGGAGCTTTTGGCGTACATATTACTTGACCGAATCCTACTAGTAATGGATTAATATCCATCCAGTAATTTTTCGGGAACCATGACTCGAGGCTTACTCGAGTTTGGTCAGGGTTATTAGTCTTACACCATTTCCAGAAATTAGTCAATCTATGCATATGAACGTCTACACCGATCCCATCATTGATATTCCACGCTTTTTGAAGCAACAAGTAGCCCATTTTAGGTCCAACCCCCGGTAATTTAACTACATCATCGATATTGGTAGGTATATCTCCTTTGAAGTCTTGTTGAAGGATTTTACACGCGTTCTTTATATATGCAGTTTTACGATTATGAAACCCTACTTTACATATATAAGCATCTAATTGCTTGTCATCAAGACTTAAGATCCCTTCTAATGTCAATCCTTTGGGAAACCCTCGAGATTTGAGTCCTTGATTCAAAGTCTTCACGGCTTCAAAATTGACCTCATCTTTGGTCTGTGATGACAACATTAATGATATTAATAATTGAAACCTATAAGTCCTTGGATCCATCTCTGAAAGCCCTGGAGTAATACCTTCAGGAATTCTTTCACAGCCCATCGTATCCACGGGTGCTATGAATTTCAGTCTCATTTCCACTAGCTGATTATAAAACTCAACGAATTTAGGTGGACATTTTTCGGTTACATCTTCAGCTATCATATGGTTAAACACGTTGGCTTGTGGTTTAAGTTTCTTTGCTATTACTTTCACTTCTTTAAGTTTCCTTTTCACCATGGCTTTTGGTAGTACTGATTCACACGGGTACACGCTAAGTCTTCACGCTCTACCCCAGATCCGTCGTGTGAGACTGCGAATTATCTGAGGTCACATGATAGCTGAAGGAATGTTTTAACGGTCCAGTTTGTGCTTGATATACCTATTTGCCGACAACTGGTGAAATTATGGGTCGAGTTCTTCCTTGTAGTTCATATTGTCCGTATTAAAACTTGGCTCAAAACTCAACACCCGTGCACCAATAACAATATATACTCGGTTTAATAAAAGATTCTCCAGTTGGTCCTTCAACTCTCCTATCAAAGAAAGTTTTGACTCAACAAGAACACCCCACCCCATTCCCTTACTCTATCGACCACCATATAAATCACCCTTAACCACCACTGCCTCATTATCCAAGGATATGGCTGCAAAATCCGTAAGTGCGAAGCTTAACCCCATTGCGAAGTGACTCAGAATCACCAATGAGCCAAAGTGTAAGGGATTTTAATAGTTTCCAGAAACTGGGGAGTATTATAACAGATAACGGCATATTCAGTAGTATAAATGATCTAAATAGACAACCTGCCAACCTAAAACAAGAAAGTCCTGAAATGGAAGAAATTTTTAACAGTCATCTCAATGCAAATTTTAATAATGTAAAGTCTAATGGGACCACTAAAGACACAAATGGAAAGAAGAAGAAAAATTCGACCACAAACACAAAAACTATAAAGTCTATTGGAACAGGTCAGCCAAGAGTCGCTCAAGCGTGTGATAGGTGTAGAGCCAAAAAGACTAAATGTGATGGTAAACAGCCTTCATGTTCAGGATGTGAGGCTATAGGCATAAAATGTATTGTTTCTGATAAGTTAAGTAGAAGAGCATTCCCTAAAGGGTATACCGAGATTTTAGAAGAAAGAATCCGTCAACTTGAGGCCGAAAATGGAAGATTGGGTGATCTAGTAAACTTAAAAGATGAACAAATAAAGAACTTCAAAGACACTGAAGAATCAACTCCTACTTCTAAATCATCTGAGGAGGAAGAAGAAATTAAACAATCACTGTCGAAACCATTCACTTTCAAACAGGAGCAAGAACATGGTGATGGGTGTTCTTGCGGCTGTGATGATACTATTCACGAAAGACCAGTATCTATGCTAGGATATAATAACCATGGACCATTATCTATAACTAACTCGCTTGATTTGAGTGATGATGAAGATGAGACTAACAGTTTACTTAGTACTGATGATGAGACCATATCCAACTCTCTTGGGTCAATCCTTTTACACAGAAACAATCTATATTCCAACAAGTTCAATAATAACAGTTCTAGACCAGCCCCTGGTGCTTTTGCAGCCGCTACTGCTATTGAAAAAATGCAAAAGTCAAAACAATTACTTGATAAACAACAAATGTTGACGGCTTTAGTGGCTGCTTCTATCCCTAGAAGTACAGAAGAGACATTGTTTGTCCCTACCTTATTGGCCAGTGTTTGCGAAACTTATGGGTACGATTCCAAGCCTGCGATCTTGGCTGCAAATGCTATAGGGTCACTAAAGGATAACACTAATGAAGTCAACTCATTGAGTACACAAAGTTATGATTCCATAGACGAGCGGTTATTGAAGTTAATAATGAATAGAACCAACGTAAGCAAACTTACTGATGAAGAAGCATTATTCTTTATACAGAATTTAAACTTGCCAAGATCCAGAATGGATATAGATCATTTGATTACAGTCTATTTCAAAGAATGGGGATGTACTTTACCGGTGCTAAACAAGAACGTTTTTTTAGAAGATTATTCATCATTAATGAATATCTTAGAAACTGGTGAAATCACTCAATCTTTAAATGATTCTTTAGGTCTTAGAGCTCCAGATCTGATTGAAAGGTTTGGCGCAATCATGATTTTAGTAATAGCCTTAAGTTATTTATCCAACAAACATATATTCTTTAGTACAGCCGAAACCCAAAAACATATCGTTGATAAGTATGTTCAGGACTTAAGACATTATGATTTCTTAATTCATAAGTTCATTCAACCTCATTGTTTAATCACCAATATTTGTTCAATTCAGTCCTTACAAATCCTCACATTGGCCTTACAATATTGCCTTGCAATTGGAGACGTTTCAACATGTTTTGAATTAAGAGGTAGAGTTATAACCATGGCTCAACAGCTAAGATTGCATAGATGTCCTGCTGCGGTTTTAGGTATAACTTCTGGTGACAGAAAAAACTTACGTAACCCTCAACAAGGAGAACGTCGTATTTTATTCTGGGCTGTCTATGTCCTTGATGTTTATAGTTCATTGAACTTAGGTGTTCCAAGGTTGTTGAAAGACGATGAAATTGAATGTGCTTTACCATTCGCTGGTAAAGAAGTTGATGATGATGAAGATGAAAATGAAAACATCTTGATTGTTAACAACACTAAATTGACTATTGTAGGTAAAGTATCACGTTATTCCTTGAGTATCATGTTATACTGCAGAGTTTTGGCTGAGATCATGGATGGAATTTATTCAAGTAGTGCCCTGGAATCATCAGAGTATGAAACAGCCCAAAGACGTCAAACTAAATTAGAATTATGGAGAAGAGAGTTACCTAAAGAATTGAATTTTGAATTAGGTGTAAATGGATTAACTTTGAAATCTGAAGCTGAATCGACTAACCATTGGAGCCTCTATACCAAACAACAATTAAGTTTAGTATTTCTTTACTTCCATGCAAGAATCTTGATTTACTTGCCTGTTATATCCAAATTCGGTAACCACTTTGATGTAGGATTATCACAAAAGCAGAAATTGTTCAGAGGTCCAAGTAACAAGCTGTCAGTTATGACCAGTATATCCATGATTCAACAATCATCATTACAAATCTTGGAAATTTTGAAGATTTTGTTTGATCCTTCAGATTCTTCAATTCTCCCAATTCCTATTAACTTACCTAGAGAGCATTCTAGATTGACTATCTTAGTAGCTAAAGGAACATTAGATTATATCAAAGGTGGAGCATTATTCCTGCATTCCAAACAACTATTGTTAGATACTATCCCATTATTGGTAAGAGAATCAAAATATCAAGTACCAGGTGGATTACTGAAGAACTCCGCCAAATTGATCGAAATGGCTATCTTAAGTATCCTTGGATTACCTCTGAATAGAAGTTATTTATTAAAGAAAAAGCAACCGGTTAAAATTGATAGAACCGATAAGAAACCATCACAATTGTCCCAAGTTGTTCATGCTGATGATATGCAATTCGATACTAAAGAAGAAATACCGAAAATGAATATCGAAGACTTTATAGAATCAGACTTAGATATCGATACCATTCTTGAGTTTGATCCTTTCAAAGTCAATTTAAGTCAAAACTTATTGAATGAGTTTGCAGCCGACGGATCATTAGGTTTAGTTCCATTCTTAAAGGAAGATGAATTCTAGTGTATATAGATTATGTAAGAATATACTTATTCCATGGAGAAATATACTATAAAGGGCAATAATAAACATCGTTAACGGAGTTTTTTGGTGTTTTCCGGCTTATTTCATTGCACGGCTACGGTTCGGACTTCATTTGACGGGCTGTCCATGACGAAAGGAAATGTGCAACGAGATCCTTCGGAGCCGATTTCCGCGATCTGGGGAAATCTACATTCTTCTTTCACGGGTATATAAAGCACTAAAATCCCGTCCTTTTTTGTTATCACAATTCAATCAACCACCAATTGATTTTTATTTATTAACAATTCAATTTCATAAGTTTTAAAATGGCAACTTTTAGTGCAAAAGGATTTAAATCCCTTAATTATAACTCATTCCGTCCCAAGTATCCACCATCTTTCTATAAGGTTTTAGTGGACTATGCTAACAAACAACCGGGATTTGAGTTTGGGAAATCTTTAGATGTTGGATGTGGTACAGGTCTTGCTACTTATGAATTGCTTAATTTCAGTGATAAAGTTGAAGGTATGGACTTATCACCAAATATGATCGAAACTGCTAGATCATTAATTGATGAAAGATGTCAAGCATTAGGCGTAGACAAGTCAAGAATTTCCTTCATTACTGCCGACTTAGATAACCTTGAATCCTTTAAAGGTAAAGGAGGCTATGATTTAATTGTTGGAGCTCAATGTCTTCATTGGACTAAGGACTTTAACAAATTATTTGCTAATATTCATCAACTTTTAAATCCTGGTGGAGTTTTCGCTTATTGGTACTATGTTGATCCAATTCCTGTTGATTATCAACCAGCAAATGGTGATAAAACTCAGGTTCTTAAAACTGCTCATGATGTTTATTTGAAGTACCTTTATGGTGACGATTTTGTTGGGCCATACTGGGAACAACCAGGTAGATCAATCATCAGAGATTTCTACGAAGTTATTAACAACCAAATTCCTGATACTTTCACTGATGTGGTTATTAATAAGTATGCAGTTGATCTTGATAACTACGTTGCACCAAACGATTCCAAAGATCTTACTTTAAGCAGAGAAAACATCACTGTTGAAGAATCTTTAAAGTATCTTTCAACTTATAGTGGGTTACATAACTATCTTGAAGCTCATCCTGGTAATGGTGTCATTGACCAGTATGCTAAGGAATTAAAAGATAGAACTGGTTGGGATGATAACACTACTTTTACTTCAGTTTGGAACACTGGTTATACTTTTATGAGAAAGGCTTAACTGAGTTGGTTAATGTGACTTTTATTTATTGTTAGACAGCACTTTATAATTATACATTATAAGAATTAGGTCCCACTCTACTCTCTTATTTCTTTGCTGGTTACTCTCTTATTTCTTTGCTGGTTTAACTCCGCCCTAACTTCTTTACAGATTTCGCTCTTCCCCACATTCCTTCCATGTCGCTCAGCTCAACAGTTCAACGGTTGAGGTCAAACGGTTGTTTCAGATTCGCGTACCCAACATGTGGCTAATACCATTCAAACTCATATCAACTTCTTTCCTTCTATGGATAGTCCTCACAACAATCATCCCCCAAACCCTAACAAAATACACCAATCCCGATATCAAATCCAATGACTTCAATTCCACAGCTTTCCCCTACGATTCAATAACATTATCAATGGCCCCAAATAAAACTCAACCTATAGCCAACACAACAGTTTATTATATAATTGGACACCCCGATGATGAGGTAATGTTTTTCCTGCCATCGTTGTTAGAATTGACTAAACCTCAATATAGTAATATCGTGAAATTGATTTGTTTCTCAGCAGGTGACGCCGTTGAAAGTTTAGGTCCAATTAGACTGAATGAACTTTATCATAGTACTCAGATCTTGGGCATACCAAGAGAGAACGTTGAAATTTTGGACTTCAAAGACGGCATGAACATTACATGGGATGCTAGTGAAATTTCTAGTCATTTAAAGAAACTTGTCACTGCTGATTCTGCTACTTTAATAACATTTGATGAACAAGGTGTTTCGGGTCATATGAACCATATATCACTTTTTAATGGAGTTGAAAGATTTTATACCACTAAGAAAGATAAACAAAACCTTCAATTGTACAAATTGAAATCATTCAATATCTGGGAGAAATATTCCTTCACATTGTTCACCAATGTTGAAATCTTGGCTAATATGGTATCAAAATTATTCTCTCAATTACTCTTGCATGTCAACTTGAATGTCAATATAAGTTTCTTTCAACAGTCAGATACTATCAAGTTTTATTCAGATTTGAATATGTTAAGTACAAGTTATTCAGCAATGGCATATGGTCATTTTAGTCAAATGGTATGGTTTAGATATGGTTGGTTATTTTTTAGTAGGTACTTAGTCTTCAATAGTCTTCATTTAGCGTAGACCTAGAGTATAGTATATATGACGCTCCGATTTGCTATACTGTCTGTATATTGATTAAAACTCTCTTAGCTACTATGGACAAAATAAAAACTTCAATTTCTGCTTTACCTTCGAAGTCATAGAATTACCCACTGAGTGTCCCAATAAACAACAACACTCATCAATCCCTTATAATGACAAGATTTCTACCTTGTACCTCTTCTCCTTTCCTTCACTCGATTGGTAAATATCAATAAGTTATCATCCCAACTTCAATTCCAAATCAAGCATGTCGCTGGTTTAGAGTTATCCAAAATGTCCCATATTATACATATATACATAGTTATACACTAAAGAATATTTCTGAACCCAAATTGTTTCTGACACCAATTGGCACCATGTTCATAGTATTCGGATTTCAGTATCATGACTTTATCAATAATGTCAGTGCCACATAATTCTTTGCCCCCATACCAATTAACTAAATCTTGTTTATGAGAGTTTTTAATGATATTAATCTTCCAATCCTCAGGTAACTCTTTAGCAATTTCTGTTTCTAACCTAGCAGCAAAGTTTGGCAAAAGTGACGTACCTCCTACTATACAAATGTTTTGTGAAAGTAAAGGACGAGATACTTCAGGTGAATCCATAATAGATTCAACCACCAAGTCTGATAAGTTCTTGATAGGGGCAGATTGTAAGATTTGACTATGACTTTGAGCATTATCGAATAAGATTTCTGGATGATATAACGATTCTGGAACAACAAACCTTTCATCTGAAAGTACTAAACTTTGTAAATCATCAGTAGTTTTAGTATCTTTGGTTTTAACATAACCGGTAGTGGTGGTTTTGAAATCTGGTAACACGAATTCACAACTTTGTTTATACTTATCACGAATCAGTTTATTGAAGTCCAATGCCATGAAGCTTGTTGATTCTTTTATAGTATTAATCAATATGGGTTCTTCACTTATGTCATAATGTCTGAAGGAAATGATTTCTTTTAGTAATCCATTCAAAACTTTACCACCGATTGGTAACTTCTTAACACCTTTCCAGTACACTTGCTGAAATATCACTGGTATAATCCATGTAGCACTATACCCCGAGTCGATAATTAAACTGAAATCGTTATCTTTCAGCTCATTATAAGTCCAAGGAACTAATGAAGGAGCTACACATCTATAATAACTTCCAAACCCCAACTCTTCAAAGACTATTTGATCAGTATTCATTGATAATTGAGGTAATTGAAATGGCGTTTCAGTTAAAACTAATCCTGTGTTATTATAATCATCACTATTCTTCTTATTGGCAATTTTATCAAGAGTATAATCCCAAACTGGCTTTTCAGCTTCCCATGAAACTAAATGGCCTTGTTCAAAAGGTCGTTTGAAAATTATCCCACTGTGATTATTTGTATTTATATAATCATTTCCTATATATATGTGACCATCCTTGGTTTTTGCTAATGTATTGGATATAATTGTGGGCTCATCTGATGTACTATACCCTGCCTTTATATTATACGATCCATTATCTATTATTATATGAGACATACTGATTGATGAGATCCAGCGCGCTTGGACTCATCTATTTGTAACGAAGTTGGTGTTTTCAATACTTGTTACTTCGAAGAGATTCAGGTGCTACTAACATTAATGTTTTATCTCTGTGACTTGAATAGTCCATAGTAGACATCCACCCACCAATGACATTCAAAAACTTCAATATTCAAGATAAAGAATTTTTGGATTATTTAAAATCTTTTTTGTAAATTTTGCAGATTTTATATAATGGTAAAACTATCCAATTTCCCACTAATACTAAAATAAAACAAAAAAAAATAAAATCTGAAAATATCAGACAAACGATATAACCACCGTTTATTTACTTCTAGATTTAAGCACCAACTTTGAGTTGGCGCAAATTTCAAGTAATTTACTATTCAGAATTCGGAGTTCTCCATTTATGTTAAAATTTGAGATCAAGTGAATTACCTCTAAGATGAAGAGCCCGGAACAAATAGATGGTGAAAAATGGCGGATAGATTAGCAAATAATAGATAGAACTTTCTTAGAAACGAAACGTGACGTAATATATCGCCTATACTACTCTACTAGTTCCATGGAGGACCGGTTGGGTTGCAAATCTTTTTTGGCTGCGAAGAACCGGCATCCCTGTTCACAATTCTGTAAACAACATTACGTGATCAACTTAATTTTAAGGGTTCTTGCTGCAAGGGGATTTTCAGTTGTTATATAAATACCCATATTGTTCCCTTTTAATTTGAATTCATCTATAAAAAATTTTTCATCGGTTGATTGTAAAAACTGTGGAATATGGCGGAATTGCAAAATGCTCCCCGTACTTTACCTGTACTCAAAAACTCGCATAGACTAAGTGGAGAACAGAAAAATTCAACCATGTCAATATTCAAAGGGTTAAGACTGGATGTTGATAAGAGTCATAGTTTGAGCCATAACAATAACAATCACAAGAATCATCTGACTCAATCTTCATCTCATAATCATAGTCATCATCATAAATCCTCAAAATCAAGTCACACAACCTCATCTGATTCACCAAGTCCAATAAATATAAGTATAAAATTAGAATCTCCACCTATAGTACTTTATGGAAACTATGAAGAATCAACAGGAAGTATTTTATCAGGACTTTTGTTCATGAAGAGTGAAGTTGAAGTAGAATTATCAAATGTTACTTTAAGTTTAGTTCAAACTATAAACTTAACTAAACCATTTTTAATTGGATCAAATACCGTCCATTCTTGTGGGGATTGTACGGTACGACAAAACGTTTTGGCCCAATGGGATGTAGTATCTAATATCACCAAATTTTCCAAAGGATCTCATGCCTATCCCTTTTCACATTTATTACCAGGATCATTACCAGCCCTGTCCAAATTAGGTTCAAAATACTCCACCAGTTTTGTCAAATATGACTTAATAGCAAATGCAAAACCAACACAAGGATCTCCAATAACATTAAAATTACCAATTAATATTTCGAGACTGATTTTAAGAGGCCCAGACCGTAATTCATTAAGAGTTTTTCCACCTACTGAGGTCAGTGCCAGTGCTGTGTTACCTAATGTCGTATATCCAAAATCCACATTTCCTGTGGAATTGAAATTTGACAATATGGTCACTGCCTCAGGTGATAAACGCTGGAGAATGAGGAAATTAATATGGAGAATTGAAGAGAACACAAGAATAAAAGCATTCTGTTGTGAAAAACATAGTTCAAAATTAAAACAAGTTGAAGACAACCAGAAGAAACTGAAACCGCCTTTGAAATCGAGGGGTAGTAATGTTCATTATAGCACCATACAGACATATTCAGAAATGTCACCAGACTTATCAGAAGAAGCAAGAGAAGCTTTAAGTAGACTGGTGAATGAAGCATCGGGTCTTAATGGTACGCCATTAGTTAATGTCGATATGTCAGAAGTTGAAAGAAATGCACCAAGAAATGCTGAAGAGAATTTCCTTGAAGACTTTTCATCACCTTCATCTTCATTACCTTCAACCTCACTACCAACCTCATTACCTACCTCATTGCCAACCTCCTTACCACATACAAACTCATTAACTAATACTATAAATACTTCAGGAAGTCCATTAGTTAATACCTCATCACCTGTAACCACCGTCAATTCCAATTCAACTCCCAACTCAGACTTGCATTTATATTTATCAGAAACTCGAACTGTATCTCATGGAGAAATCAAATCAGGATGGAAGAGTGATTTCAGTGGATCAGGTCGTATAGAATTAGTTGCTAATATCAACGCTATGGATTTATCTACAGGATTGGTTAAACCATTGAACAATATTTCAAGTGAAGATAAACCCACAGATGACATGACTGAAGGATTAAGAAATGGTGCTAATATATCGTGCGATATTGAAGACCCTAATGAAGGGATTTTTGTATCACACTTACTAGTAGTTGAGATCATCATCGCTGAGGAGACCATCAATAGAAAAACTCCAGTTAAGAGAGTCAAGAATAGTTTAGAGCCAACATTATCACAGGGATCTAATAATTCCAACGATAGCTCAACTACTGCTCCACAACCTTCAGGTACAGCCACTGGGGCTGCTAGAGTATTAAGAATGCAATTTAAATTAACCGTCAGTGAAAGATCAGGATTAGGTATTTCGTGGGATGATGAAGTACCACCAACGTATGAAGACGTTAGAACTTTAAGTCCACCAACATACGAAGCATCAACACCCTTAGCTACACCAGGATCTGGTATATTGGCACATTTGACTAATTCCAATTTAATTTTAGGAGTGGGCGATACTCCTTCAGGACGTGACAGTTTTGACTTAGATGAAAGGATACAAGATTTTACTCTTTAGAAAGATTATAGAATCGTATATTGTATGATTAGTGTAGAAATATAAGACTTATTAAAATGTGTAGTGATGATGAAAGTTCAATGAATGTCTCCAAGTACAAGTTCTTTCTTGCGCTATAGATTAGCTTGGAGTTCATTAAATATCAAAACTGTTACTTACATAATCTCTGTCACAAATTAAATGGTGTAAGCACGACGATGAAACGATGACGTATACATAAAGGAACCTACTTCAGTCAATTCAAGTGAATACGACAATGATAGTTAGATAACAAAAAGAAATGAATATTATGAATCGTAATACTGATTCATTACCAATACCTAAGAGAGGGTATAGACTTGTATACATGATACCTAAATATAAAGCCAAAGTCGAGATAAAGTAAAATCAATAGATCAAATCACTTATTGATTGAAAAAAAGTCATCAGATCAATCGAATAACCAATTCAATACTCATATCTCTGGGATCATATCAGTTGTCGATCTGATATGAAAGAATCTTGAGTATTCGTAAATCTCAACATTGAATGATTTCTATACACTCTCAGTAAAAATAACTTAAGCCACTAACTAAAGATAGTCAGATAAGAAATCCCGTGAAATAGACCAGTTGAAATTAATCTAAAACATCTAAGATTTAACTATAATAACCTCGTAGATTCTAGAGTCCATTATAGTGGTACCACGATTCTCACTTCCCTTACATAAATACTCCTTAATATAGGGTTGTATCGCGGAAAGTTTTCTTGGAACGGCTGGTAACTAGAATTCCATCAAGTTCAGGTCAAATAACTTGACAAACCACAAAATCAAAATGTCAAGTCATCTAAATAAACCTACACATACCGATTTCTATTTATATGATGATGGACTGAATGATGAGTTACAAAATATTAATGTAACTAAACGTAAAAATCGTGAAGCTATAATATTAGATAAAATAGATGTAAAGTCAGATAACAGATCGGATAACAATTCTATTAGATCAGATACCCCAGTAATGACCTTAAAAGACAAATTCAACAATAAAAATGATATATTGAAGTTCCCAATAGAATCATCCCATTCTTATTCATATGCCCAATTATCACCAAACAGTTTAGCATTAAGATTAAATGTCCTTAAAAGGTCATTAGAAATTTTGAAAGATCGACCTGGTTTAATGAATTCAATGGAAATCGAAGAGTTCAAACAAGTAACTAGAAAAGATAATCTTAATAACAATAAAACTGGTAGTGGCACCGGAAGTTCGGCAGCATTGGCAGCATTTTTTAGGCCAAAATACCAAAGATCTGATAGTTTCCCCACCCAAGAAATCTTATCTAAAAAAATTGCAAAAAGTCAAATCAATAATGATATAATCAATCAAGCTAATGATTTAAAAGATATAATTCAATTACTTGAGTCAAATGAAGTTATGATCTCTAAAAATAAGGATTTCGCTTCAACTTTACATGATTTAAGTTTATCAACCGACACATCCCAAGATAATAAATATAATAGATATGATGTTATCAAGAAAAGATTAGTTCATGCATTGTCAACACCATTCGTTGATACTTCAGTTATGACCACTATGGATTCATCATCAACAGTTCATCCTTCATCGGTAGCATTAAATTTATTAAACACTAATACTTCAAATAATAGACCATTCCATTCAATATCGCTGGGAAAGCACGCATTACCTCAATCAGTGTTCACCATTGAATACGATTCTCCATGGCAAGTTAAAGCCGCTAACGATTTAGCTTGTTTAATGTTTGGGGTCTCGAAAACTATGATCAAATCCTTAACATTAATGGATTTAATTGCTCCACAATTTAGGCAATTTGTCATCGATAGATTGGCTAGTATTGGCACAGGTATTGGTATACAGACTGATATTATTTTCAGTGGAGAAATTGTGGCCATCTCAAGACCTGATAAAGGTTATGCATGGACATCACTTTGGGCTAAACTTAAAGGTAAATTAATCATCTTCATGTTCGATCAAATTCCTTGTGATGCATTTGATGTTGTAGTGTCGACCACAAATGACCAACCGCCATCTTATGAAATTGGATCTATCAATAAAATTGCTGGTGATTTATTCCCTTCCAATTCTATAACTCAACTTAAAGAAATGAGTACTTCCATTCAAGAATTCTTGACACCCATAACTACACCCGACCCAGCAGATCTTAAGTATAAGCAAAGTGAAATGGTTAATGATAGAAGATACTTTACACTCCAATTGATCGAAAATCAGAACATTCCTTGTGCTATAACGTCTAATGCATTAGATATACGACCAGATAAGTCTGAGGTAAAGTTAAAAATTCACTCTTTACCATATATTGCTGGGATTTTCGTTATTAATGCTAACGATTTCACAATCTTATCATGTAATAATGCTATAGCCAGAAACTTATTTGGATGGTCAAGTCTTGATTTAATGGGTAAGACTATTAACATGATAGTCCCTAATTTCTTAAAAATTTATGAATTGGGAATCAATGATATCAAAGATGAGTACCCTGTGGTTCAAGGTTTAGTATTACCTGAGCATTTCTTTAGGAAATATGATGCAATATTAAGACATCCACATAATAAGGAAGAAGAGTTCATTAAATCCAAAGGTCTCGAAGCAAAACATATGGATGGTAATACCCTTCATATTGATATTCAATTAAGAGCTTCAACTCTTGATACCTTTGTTTTATGGATAACTTATTCGAGAGTATCTACTAAAGTTGATCAACCTCTACCACCTCAACAGGATAGACCAATTTTCAAAAGAGCAAGACTGATTAGTGGAAGTGGTGATAGTAATAATTTCTCAAGATTACCATCGCAATTGAAACTTTTCGATGAAGTTAATACCTTACCAACTTTTGGAGAAATCACTCGTCATAATAGTACTAGGACTCCAAGTTTGAGAGGAGGTAAACGTGTTTTCAGTAATACGAGTTTTGAAGATTCAGAAACGTTAAGTGATACTTCGGAAACCAACACTAAGATGAGTTCAATTTTTGAAACTCCAGGTCAATTGCCAAGGTACTCAGAACAATTCTTGATTGAACAAGAAGATGCAGTTATCAAAGAAAAAGTTAAACACTCACCCTTCTGGCCAAGTGAAATTGGTGGTAAAAGAAGAACCAAAAAGTTTAGTGAGTTTGATGTTGTTAGAGATATGGGTGAAGGTGCTTATGGTAAAGTTATACTAGGACAACATAAGGGTGATCCAATATACAAAGTGATTATCAAATGTATTGACAAAGAAAGAATTTTGGTTGATACTTGGGTTAGAGATCGCAAGTTAGGAACCATCCCATCAGAAATCCAAATTATGTCCACTTTAATGCAAGAATTACACCCTAATATTATGAGGATTATTGATTTTTTTGAAGACGAACGGTACTATTACTTAGAGACTCCAATATTTGGTAATCCACCTGCTATTGATTTATTTGATTATATCGAAGTTAAAAAGGATATGACCCAAGTAGAATGTCAATTCATCTTCAAGCAAGTTGTTCTGGCCATATTCCATCTACACAAACATGGAATTGTTCATCGTGATATCAAAGATGAAAACGTTATTGTTGATGAAAGAGGTATAATCAAATTGATTGATTTTGGTAGTGCTGGGTATACTAAACTGGGCCCATTTGATGTTTTCGTTGGTACTATTGACTATGCCAGCCCTGAAGTTTTAAGAGGTGAAAAATATGAAGGTAAACCACAAGATGTATGGGCTTTAGGGATCCTATTGTATACCATGCTTTATAAAGAAAACCCATTTTATAATGTTGATGAAATCATGGAAGGTGAATTAAGATTGCCTGCCGTAATCAGTCAAGAACCTATTGATTTAATAAGAAAAATTTTAGTTAGAGATATCGATAAAAGACCTACTATCACTGATATAATGGAAGATGTTTGGTTGCAATGATAGACAGTTAAAGAGGTACACGAAAGAGGTAGACATGAGATGACACAAATACAAATACGTAGACAGAAGATGTAAGCAAACAAAGTTTACAGTGACACGATATAATTATTTATATACATTCTTTAATGATTTTGGCTCTGTAGCTTCTTTTATACCCTCTTGGTATGATGTTTTGTGGAGAGAGATCGCGGAGTTTCAGTCTCATTAGTACCGTTCCATCGCTCTATCGCAGATAAGACGCGGTATACTATACATGAAATCCTTTGATGTTTCAATAGATGTAGGTGGGACCCTAGGGAAGCAACTCACTATTAACATCATTAACAAACTAGACCAAATAGATATTGGATTCTTGAATCTTCAAGATCTGTTGATCCTTAGATTACTGAAATCTTTATACCAAGACTTAAGTCCTAATACATTCACTATAAGTTATGGAGACACTTTAGGGAGTTATGTATACAAAGATGCTATACTATATCATATCACAGGAGAATACTTTGGAATCACAGACATAAATAAAAAAGCCAAAATTGGATCAATACTACGATTTGATAACAAACAATGGAGGGATGTACCAGACATAAGGTCATTTGAAATTGACAACTATGAAGAGATATCACAGCAATTTTCCATGAAACCGCCCGAAAAGTCATTGGAACCAACAATGGTATCACCAGAAAAAATTCTAGAACCTTTGCCATATATTACATCGAGGTACTATAATATTTTATACTCGACTTTGATACCATTGAATTATTTTCCTAAGACTGCTTTATCAAGATTAAGAGTTTTGTGCAATAACGATGTAAAAATACTCAAAGATATACTATCTCAAATGTTCTTAACAGTCGAAGAGTTCAATAATAGACACGAAGGAAAGTACGGGATTTTGAAGTCATTAAATCAGTCTGAATCAGAATCTAAAAAGACTCTTAAACAAGATGAAATACTTAACCAAACAGAGTTCATATCTAAACATGATCTTCTTCAACGACCTGACCTTATTAATGATCTTGTAATAGAGTTGAAGTCTCGTGAAGCACAAATGCAATTACTTATACTATTGGAATTGCTCATATCGATGGGAGTATTTGAACAAGAGTTTCTTAATGCCAAACAAAGTCCTCAGAAATTCAAGCGTCCTTCTCTTGTAAGGAAGAAAAATCTGAAACGAAAGATCATACCGACATTTTTAGGAATGGGAGTAAGTTCTGCAACACCCATATTACCACAATCCAAGAAAGAACTCACATTATTTGCAATGTTGAATGCTCTTAATGATTTGTTAGAGAAAATGAACCTTTGGGATACTTTATCCAGCAGAAGAAAAGATAAAACCATGACATTTGTAGCATATGTGTTAGTACCATACTATAAAACCAAACTTCCAGAAACCATGAATTTTATTATTGATAAGATCAAAGGTCTGAACTTGAAGTTCAGAAAGCCATCTTTCAAAAGAGAAAAATCAGATGCAGAGAGAAAGGCTCCTAAAACTGAAAGAAATGATAAAGATACGAAGAAAACATTTGAAAGACCTAAACTCAATAAACTCGATGACAAAACATTTGCGCCACTCAAGAGAAGTAATTCTAACCTTTCATCAAAGAACTTACATAGAAGGCAAGTTGAGTTTACTTCTAAAGCTACAAAGCTGAAGAGTATGACTGACCTTAATGATAAGTCCAGTATATTTGGAGGGCTCAATAAGAAGAAGAGTACTAAGATTGTGTCGCAAGTCACGGCTACACCAATGAAAGCCAAATCGTTTGTAGAACCAAGTATGGGAGCACCAAGGTTATTACCACCGCTTGATCTGTCGCCAATTCAAACACCTTCAAAGAAATATTCTCAAGTTCAGGGTACTCCACAAGTAAGTTTACAAACACAAATCCAAAGCACACCGCTAGTACAAAGTCAAAAACATGCACAAATCCAAGGAACTCCACAAGTATCCCAAGTTCAAAGAACGCCAGTACAAAATGGTATAAGCTCATCACCTATGAGTTCAGGTAAAAAGAGACCTGGAGAACCAGTAGCATTTCAAGATTCTCCATTTTTCAGTGCATTGAATGGATCACCCGTTAATGAAACTATTTTCAAAAGAGGTGGCAAGAGAAGAAAACAAGGGAATTAACAATGTAAAATATGTAATAATATACAAATTTCAACACATATATAGTACATTAAACTCTACATCAAACGTTAATTTCACCAAAGAAAATTCCTCTTACAATTTGTTTACCATCAGGGAGAGCAACAATTTCATTGGCCAACGTTTCACCTATTCTATCAACTAATTTTTCTTTTATTTCATCCGAGACTTCGTCTTCATCATCACCAATTTTTAATTTAGTTAAAACATCAACTGCAGCTTTAACTAAAATTGATTTTTCAAAATCATTAGTTATTTCATTAAGTACAGAATTTGTCCACATCTTTAAGTTTCCAACAAGAACTAATTTAATAACTTCATCACCCATATTTTTCAAACCTAATAAAGCACCATAATGAGTACCAATTGGTTTGGAAGAATCCAATAAAGCTCTTAATAAGGTTCTAGTAACTCTTGCTCTTAATGTGGAATATGATGAACCATAAACCGTTATTATGTGTTGTAATAATATAGCAGCAAATTCTCTTACTGCTAATTGAGATTTCAATTGATCTTGAGACTCTTCAAGACTTGAATCTTTGATATTTGGTCCGATATTCTTAGCTAATAAGAGTGTTAAAATACATGGCATTAACGCATGGACATAGGGATCTAAGAAGATATTTTTATTATCAGCTAATGCTGATATAACTTCTAGCATTGTTGATAATACTTCAATATTTCGAAGTTGGTTGGTAATTTGTTCAGCTACGAATTGAATAAAATATGGTACTAATTGATGTAACCCGGTATCAGTTTTCAACGAATGTAATGCTGCATTCTTCATAGTATCTTTAGCTGGATCTGTCGATAATAATACTTCAACAACTTTGTCGAAATATAATTTCAATTCTTTGGAAAGCACATGTCTAACCAAAGGTTTGACTTCCGTATCCTTATCAGTGATCTTTTTATCATTTGCATTGGTACTTGAACCGTTAGCATTATTAGAATTTGATGTTGGAGTACTTAAAATATCATTACCAAAAATTGAAGCAGTTGCACCTCTAACTTGAGGTGACAAATTTTTAATATCAGCAGGTGAAGGGTTCTGGGCTATAACTGGTTGAACTCCTTCTATAGCTAACCAATGAGCTGTGAATGTAATTTGACGTGGAACTTTTGGTAATTCTTGATTGATTAATTTTTCTAATTCAATATCTTGATCATCTAAATAATATAAAGTTTGACCTGATGCTCCAACAAGAGCTTCTTTGAACTGTAAAGGTTGATAATTGTCATATCCATAAAGTGGTTCGATGTTTAATACTTTTAAACTATGATTAATATCACTTGTAGTTAAATGTTTTCGTTTACTTCTTCTCATGAACTTTATAGCAGTTTCCAAGATCTCATGAATTCTATATTCAACATCCATTGCTAAGTTCTTGGCACTTTCTTCTGTGAGGTTTATACCAAGTGATTCAGCTGCATCTTTGACTGTATCATGGGGGGACCATAATGTGTGGGATAATGGGATTTTAGAGTCCATGTTGAGTGAGCGTATTTGTGAGTGAGTAGTGAGAACGAGAGTGAGTAGTGAGAACGAGAGCGAGTACAAGTAAGTACTGAGAATAGAGCTGGTAGACCCAGTAACCACTGAAGGACACAACCATAAATGAAGATAACCCAAAACAACAGATTACCCTCACAAAAACACAAGAGCCACAAAAAGAGCTATATTAGAGTTCATGAACTGAGTGAAACTCTGATAATTCAAGATTCCTTCTAAATTAACTATACTAATTTCTATCTAATAAACTTTGATTCAATTCCATTAATCTCTTATTTTCCCTATCTAAATTCTGAATCTTTGTATTCCTTTTTTCCAACTCCTTTAATAAACTTTCCACCCGTTGATTCAACAGTTCCAATTTTGTTTCCTCCAATTGTTTTGGTTTAGTTTCACCTTCTAATTGTGCTTTTAAAGTATTATAATACCGTTCTTTTGATATTTTTGCCTTGGTTTCAATCTCTAAGCCCCTTAAATAGAACAATTCACACAATATTAAATCATCTCTGGTCTTATATGATTCCTTAACTGGTAAAGGGTATGCTAAGTATATGACATGTTTGTTAGGACCAGGTTCAATATTCGATCTAAATATTCGTTCATTGGCATTATGGCTTGTAACTGATTGTTCAAACTCTTTCATTATCTTATTGAATAATTCCTTGACGAAATTACCATTCAATGTGGGGAATTCAATATCTTCTGTCTTTATACCATTATTAAATTGTATATCATTTAATTTTATAGCAATTGATTCCCAACAGTCATCTTGAAGTTCAGGTGTCAATTGAAGGTGGGGGAGGTATTCGAGAACATATTCTAATAATGGGGTCTTGATTTGTTTTTCAACTTTCTTACGTTCTTCATCAAAGAACGATTTATTCTGGGAGAATAGTTTAATCATGCGAGTGACGCAAACCGCATAGATACGTTTATATCTTTTGTCATGAGCCCAGTACACCTCAATAACTGGAGGCTTTTAGAGTTCTATTATGCTGCTTTATAGCAAACTCAGCCTTAAAGATATCGTATATTTGTAATTGAACCAATTTACAATAGACCAAATTGCGTCTTTCAGCAATCCATTCTCCATTAGGAACTTTACTCATTGACCTGTACGGATTTCTTGAAGACGATATCTATCAGCTTCATCCAACTGTTCAGGTCACTTTAAGAGGCCAGCATAATTGAATTATGATGTTTCTTATGAAGTATTTCATGTTTTGCTTGAAGTTGGGCAGTACAATTTGGGTTCCTTTCATTGTAATAGCTTTCTGGTTTATCCATCTTTCTATAAATCGTTATGCTTTCATTTACTTCTATTTAATAATTACATTTTCTATGCTTAATCTTTCCTAGATCTTTACTTTCCTGATTAGGGTTTCATTATGAGATTTAGCTTTAAGAGAAGTTCATAGCAGAGAAAATATGTCTCCTTTAGTAAATAGTTAATAATTTAAACTCTTAGTCAGATCTTTTTCTTTCAAGTTCAGCACTCAAATAGTCATTCTGGTTCTGTAACTCCGTAACAAGTTTTTCATTCTTAATCAGAGGCCTTTTATTTTTAAACTGTTTAACATTTTCCACAAACCTATTTCTAAATGCTGCAGTTCTTTCTTCAATGGCACTGGTCTTTAATGTATACAATTCAAAACAAATTAAACCTTCAGTTGATATATAAGTTTCTTTAACATGATGAGCGTACATCGGAATGAAACGATTTTTACCATCGATAGTTATGATACTGCCTTTCAAGTTTCTCTATGTTGGATGAGATTTCTTTCGTAATTCTCCAAGGTCTTATTGAATAAATCAATTGTATATTTGTCTGTTACTTTTAACAAATGCTGCGGTTCACTTCCTTAAGTAGGTGGGTTTTAATTTTCGTGTAATAAGTTCCTAAGTTTCAGCTTGATCTTCACCAGCTAATGAAAGATGTGTGAGATGTTGAAGCACGAGTTGCATCAAGGATGTAATGATTCTATCTTCTAGTCTGTGTTTAAATATTTGCATGGCGGTGGTTGCAAAAATTCTGAAAGAGGTTCATTCTTGTGCCGGTTTATACGCTTTAATAAGTTGCATTTTGGGACAGTTTAAGAGCAGGACAAGGGCTTCTATGCTATCATATCAAGTGATCATTGAATGCATTGTTTATTCTATAAACTCAATCATCTCTCATCATATCCCGCACTTAGTATAAGATTGTCTACCAGGGAGGTTTCCACCAAATACGTTCTGTACTTCTCAATACCGTAGCTCCCATTATTTTTACTCTCACCACTGTTAATCTTACTAACATTACCCATTTACCATCAATTAGTTCAGGTAAATTATACTAGAGTCCTTTGTCCAGCTTGGACATCTTCTTCATAGCTTCCAACTTAGCCTGACTTTGTTTACTCTTATCCTGTTGTTGATTATACCTCAATTCAGCAGCTTGAGCTACTGCTTCTTTTGCCAGTTGATGGTCTTGACCCCCACCTAATTTATGTCCATTATCACCTAATCTTTGACTTGTTTGTGGTTTCAGTGGTTTTGTGGTCCTTGGCTTTTCATTTAAATCCTCTTGTTTAGAAAAACAACTCCCCATTCCGTAGAAGTCCAAGAAAAAGTATCGCGACTGATATAACACAAACACTCTTCAACTATCCACAAATTTCCGACACTCCTCCACAAACACGCCCAAGAATCAGAATTATTTACATTCTATATACATATTTACAAGGTCATCTAACGTCTTTTTTGATTGTGATATTCATTAATCTGTTCAACAGCCAAATCATAACCCTTTTTGAAATCAATTTTTGCAGCCAAATGAGCTTTGTCATCAACTTCGGTGCCTGGGTTATATTGTTCATTAGCTATTGCTTTTAAAGTACTTTTCCACTGTGGATCTGCTATCATCCATCTTTTTATAAATTTGACACATGATGTCATATCTTGGAAATTATGTTGATACTTATTAACAATATCCCAATATAATCTAGCTCTATCACCTTTATAAGATTCTGAATAAATCGTAGCATCTCTAATAGCTGCCCAATCAGCTATTGGAATATATTTATAATTCTTTTCCTTTAAACTTTGTAAAGTTTCATACCACTTTTCTAAAATTTCTTCTTCACTGAAATTGATTTCTCCAGTTTTCTTTAAACATACTCTATAAGAAACTTGAGTTCTTTCAATGTTATATATCGAATAGTTTTCAACTAACTGGTTGAACACAATTTTATCTTTCCAAGTGTAATTTGTTATAAGAGTATTCAAGAACACTTCATCAACAGGTTTGACTTGGTTAAAGATTTTGATGACATTTTTGAGTAAATCAAATGATTCAGTTGTTAATTCAGGGTAGGTTTGGAAGAAAATTTTGAAAAAGGTGTTGTTTAAAATGGAGTATCTGGAATTTAAATCAGCAATGTTCTTATCTTTACAATAGTGATTAATGGTGGATTTCCAAAAATATACAATGGTATCGAATGGTTCTTTTGATTCATAACAATTATTCAATAATCCTTGGATATGTGGAACTTTTAATTTCACAACGTATGGTAAATCATAATGGATAACTTTATCGAAGAAATGTTTGGCAATTGAAATATCTTTACATGAACCAATGAATGATAAATGTAAATCTCCTAAATAAGAACCTGCAAGTGAAACTTTTTGAGGGCTTGAATTTTTGGTAGTTTTTTGGTATTCGTAATTCTTTAATAATGCTTCTAAATTATCTAATCCTTTAGTATAATCACCAGCTTGTACGGAAATTTTACCCATTGAACATAATAAAAGTGGATGAATTTGTTTAATATTAGCAGTATTGATGGAAAAGATTCTTTGAATTTCTTCATAACTGAATCTGTTCAATTTAAAGGCTATAGGTAACACTATAGATAAAACTTGATTATTTAAATATTGTTCACCACTTTGTCCATCATTAACACCTGATTCCCAAGCATCAACTAATTCGTTATCTAGTTGGAACTGATGCATGGCATTGAAATATAATTGCAAGCTACCTGGTGACACTATCAGTTTCAATTCACCTTCATTGATTAAACTACTAAACTTCAATAAAGCAGACTTTAAGATTTGTTCATCAACTACATTATCACTGGAATATTGATCTCTATCTAAGTTTTTCTTACCACTTAATCTAGAAGTTCTATTTTGATAAATCGAAAAACTTAATGCCCCAAGGTACAGACTTAAATCTTTAGGGTTTAAAGCTGATCTTAATTCTTTATCATTAAATGAATTTACGATATTTTGAAATGTCATTGAAAACGCTTTTTGTCCCTCTTTATCTTTGCCTAATTTCCCGTACTGTTTTAATAAATGAACTTGTTCATTGAAATAATTCAATTTGTTCTCAACTTCTTTATGAATTAATGGATCTGTTTGAAGTTTTTCAATATATCCTTCATACTCACGAGCATTACTTAAGGTGGTGGTACTATAAGGTAACTGATTTTGTAATTTTTGGGATATGGAATAGTTTGTATACCCAGACCCAGGTCCTTGTGATATATATGAATTATTCTTAAGATTTAAAAGTACAGGTTTTATTGACTGCAGAGCATTTGAGCTAACAAACCTAAACATGACTGATGAAAATTTTCGCACGTCTGATGACTTTTATATATAAAGTTATAGATAATGGAACAACTCGGGTTATAAGTTGTTGAGTCAGAGTTTAACCAACAACTGTGGTTATGTAAAGAGTGATCTACTTAGACATATGGTTCGGTGTATATAAGCATAATAACACCATTTGAGCAGTTTTCACCAATTTAATGTAAATCAGCTAATGGCTATCTCCGATAAGGAAACCCCTTAATGACCTACCCAATAATCAACCTAAGGGTTTCCTACCAAAAGACTAGTCCGAAACGAATAAGTGTGTATGAGAAGACTCAGCCTTTTTTCAGCCAAACCTTATCTATACGATGGTTGGGTCACCAGATGATAACCTCATTTCGCATCTCGTATGTTATACTATGCAGTTAAAGGTTTAGGGATCTTCACCGAACCTAAGGAAAATCACAAAATATTCAATATACGACAGCATGCCGAGGAATATATGAATCTGGATGATCTAGAACCATTGGACTTATCACCATGTTTAGTATTGCCCCTTGTTAGTACTATAACTCAAGTCGTATATGATATACCACAAGATCATGTTATTTATACTGATGGCGCATGTAGAAATTTTGGGAAATCTAACCAAAGTTCTGGGTATGGGATTTACTTCCCTACCCCAGACGCCGGACTTTCAATAGCTTGGAATGACGTGGAACATTTAACTTCTGCTAAACAAACCACTACTACATTAGAATTGTTGGCTATAAGGCATTGTTTTCGTATCATTAGGAATTGGGAGTTTAAGGGCCCTATAACTATATATACGGATTCAGAATATTGTGTTAATGCCTTGACTAAGATGGCATTAGTATGGCAAAGACGTCATTGGGTTAATAATAAAGGACAACAAATTCAACATAAGGATATTATAATTGATTGTTTGGAGCTGTTGGCGGAAATATTCAGGAAGGAGCCGAGGTTTAGGGATAACATAAGATTGGAGCATATAAAGGCTCATTCGGGAGAGTATGGTAATGAAAAGGCTGATGAGTTGGCACGGTATGCTTGTGATAGAATAGATCTCTTAGCCGTTACCTGATTCTTACCTGAGCGTTAGCCAAGGGAAGGTCACATTACCACACTCTAATAATGTAGATCATTTATAACCAATACGCCATATGTAAATATGCAAATATGTAAATATGTAAGTATGCAAATAACCACTCTTCTCAATCCTGCACAACGTTCTCACTGATCTATGAAACAACGTTACTATGCTGTAGTGAAAGGTGTACAAACAGGAATATTTCGAGATTGGCCCTATGTCAGTAAGTTGGTACTAAATTATAAAGGAGCCAAATACAAAATGTATAAGAGCCTTGAAGAAGCTCAAAGGTTTATACGAAATAACGGAGGTTCTGAGCTGGACTTGTCCTCGTTATCCACAGAAGTAAAAGGATTAAAACCACAAACAATTAGAGAGTTAGAACAATCAAGGGTCAAGGAGTCGTTGATTAAACCAAAAAAATCAAGTGGATCACAGCAGATATTAGAACAGAATTTACAACTAAAAGTACCTAAGACACATACACCTAAACCAATACCAAAACTACCCAGTGTTACATTAAAAACCCCTAAAACTCAAAGATTAGAATACCTTAATAGTTTGACGGTATCCACAAACACAGAAATCAAGGACGTTGCGTTTTTAACTCATTATAATAGCATCTACACTGATGGAGCACTTAGAAGAAGAGCACAACCTGTTGGCGGGTATGGAGTTTATATTGGACCTGACGCTGTGAATTATTCCATTGCGTGGTCAGACTATGGTTTAGAATCTAAACCCTCTAGTGCCCTTCTAGAGATCTTAGCAATACTTCATGGGTTAAGAATGGTAGATGCTTATCTTCAAACAGATCCAAAAAAACAGTTCAAGATTATAAGTGATTCACAACTTGCAATTGACTGTTTGTATATCTTCAGTGAAAGATGGGAGAGGAATAATTGGAGGACCAACAGACGTACTGATGTTAAACACAGTGACCAAATCAAGGAATGTTTAAGGATTTTGAATAAGTACGACGTAATTGAGTTACAACATGTGAGAGGTCACCAAGGGGTTCATGGTAATGAAATGGCTGATTTGTTAGCTAATCAAGCTTGTGATCGGTCTTTAATCAAGCGAAGTGAGTTTAAAGGGATCAAAATGGGCTGACTTTCAATCGGCTCAGATAACTGCGTAGTAACAAACTTTCAAGTTTATAGAACATGTAGATCATGTATGCATATAATAATATCTTATCGATTGTTTCGCGCTATGTCATATTATGCTGTTGCTAAAGGTGTGAAACCAGGGATATATAGATCCTGGGATGAGGTGAAACCTTTAGTCACTGGGTTCAAAGGGGCAGTGTATAAGAAATTTCCTTCACAAGTTGAAGCGGAAAGTTTCGTTAAGAAAGGATCTTATGACAAAAAAACAGTTCCACAGGTTCATAAAAGTGATGTATCACATCAAGAGAGTAGAGGGATAAAACGAAGACGAGATTCTTCTGTTCCACCTGAAAATCCTTCGAATAATGTCCCAATTGCCATAGAGAGGTACAAACTGGACGAAAAGGTTTATTATACCAAGGAAAACCTAAGTCTTGAAGGCACCATTATCATTACTGAATTCGAACACAACACGTCAATTGACTTCAAAAAACATAATATCATATACACAGATGGGGCAGCTAGGGGCAACGGATCAACTGATGCCAATGCAGCATTTGGGATATTCATAGATAAATCAATGCCGATGTTTTCAGTAAAGTATGAGGATTGTAAGTATCTCACTAAAGCCAGACCTACTAATCAAACGCTAGAATTAATAGCAATTCTTTGTGCTCTTATATTGATAGAAAATCATTTCATCAAAAATGAAGGGGACGATCGAGTGTTTATTATCAGAACCGATTCAAGTTACGCTATAAAGTGTATAACTGTTTATGGACATCATTGGATGAAAACTTATTGGAAAAAGAAACGGGCTGGGCTTGATTTGCCAGTACATCAAGATCTAGTAGCACAATGTTTGGATATATGTGATAAATATTCAGGGAATATCGAATTCCAACATGTTAGAGGACATAAGGGGATATTTGGTAATGAGATGGCTGACAAGTTAGCAAATATGGCATGTGATAGACCTCTGAAAATTCGCTTGAGCGAAGTCAAGGTGAAAAGACAAAAAGTATGAGAGGTTATTGTATATAGAAGAAAGTCAGTAGTAATGAATCTGTATGTGATCTCTTGTTTGTGTCTCTTACTTATGATCTCATTCTCATCGCATTTGCAACCGTACTCGAGATATCTCAAAGATGAGTGCATACGCTGCAATAAGGAACCAAGAAATAGAAGAAGAGGATATAATACAATACTCCCAAAACTCATCAGATGAAGAACAAGAGATTGAAGAAATTACTACGAAGATCTCTACCAAGCCTGTTAATATAGTACCGAAATTTAAACCAAGTTTCAATCAAAATGACGATAATTTCATATATGGTGATAATTCAATAACAATAGGACTTAAAGTCAATGAAAGTGTTTGTATCAATGGCCAATACAAGCTTATACTAGAGCGTGGTGCTGTGCTTCTAAATAACGTCCATTACTACCATGCCCCACAAGAATTCGTTATAATTCAACCCAATAGTTATAGTCTTCCAGTAATTGGAAGTACTCAGGTTATCAACACAGATCAAGTTCAAGATATAAAAACCCCTGAAAACCAACATCTATTTCATAGCGATTATAAATCAGTGATACGATTGGAGAATTTGTTCACAGGTTTAGAGAACATAGGGAGATATTATTCCCCATTTAAGAACCTCATACAATTAGAAGATCAAAGTTCTGAGTATTCTTTTGATATACAGACCAATGTCACTGATGGGATTGTATTTGATAAAGACTTACTCAACTTTGTTAAGCAACTAACTCCATCGGAGCCTTCAACTTTCATTACTATAGGGAATAAGAATTCTGGTAAGTCAACAGTTAGTAAATTGTTTTTGAATAAATTGGTCGAAGAAGGGTCAGTGGCAGTGCTAGATCTCGACCCAGGTCAATCAGAATATTCCAAGCCTTATTGTTTATCAATAACCATCCACCACCAGCCAATTCATGGGTACAATTATCACCAAGATGAAGAAGATTTACATTATTTCTATGGGTTCTCAACGCCTCAACATAATCCTCAAATGTATATGACAATAATAACAAAACTATGGGAATATTATGCCAAGTCATTAAAGTATAAAGGATACCATTTGATTATAAATACTCCTGGCTGGGTTAAGGGGTATGGTAAGGATTTATTAGTACAAATAACTAATATCATAAATCCTGATAATCTTATACTATTATCAGCTACCCAAGATAATGATGATATTTTGAGTGGACTAAAGTTTCAGCACTTGAGCGTATTCAAGGGGTCATTTACAAAATCCAAGTATTCACCGTCTGATTTAAGAACCTTCAATAGGTTAGTGTACTTCCATAGAAGTTCAACTTTACAATTCAACTTCACGACACATTTATTAGAGAAACTGCCTTTAAAAGTGTCTTATCACACTTCACAAGATGATAACTTCTCAGGTATTAACTTAGTATCTGTTCTCAACCATGATTTGACTATAAACTTCAGTGAAACAGATCTACCACTGATGCTAGATACTTCTATAGTGAGTTACTATCTTGTAAGTGATGAGCATTTCCAGAATCATAAACATTTGTATACTTACACGTCCAACTTTGTGTATATAAATTCCAGTAAGTTACATGAGTTTCTAGAGTATAATCATAATATTCAGTTCCGGGGAGTTTGTATTATTCATAGTGTTAATACCGTCAATCAGTATGTGAACTTATACTTTTCACCTTTGGAGAATGTGGGGGAGATAAAGCATAGAATAGAATCAGGATATAAGTTGGTGATGATTAAGGGAGAGAGTGATATTCCTAGTTGTGAATTGCTTTATCCGAAGTTGGTGGAGGAGTATCAGAGGAAAGTTAGGGTTGGGAAAGGGAGGTTTCCTTATGTTAGTTATAATAGAAGTGTTAACGGAGTTTGGAGAGTTAGGAGGAATATTCTCCGTAGGGGTCACCAAACCTAGTATACGTTAACATGACGAACAAAAGGGTAAGTCGGGAGACTTTACAACATCTATTTCCGTCCCGTATGTACAATATATAATATTATACAGTAACTCGCCGCACAAGAATACCAAGAATTCTCACTACACGAATACCAAGAATTGTCGCTACGATCCACGATTTTTCGCTCCACATTACTGCGCTGGAACTTATCGCGTCCAACATGAATATCATCTTTATACTAACAATAATATCTATAGTCAAAGCTATAGTTCCCGATAGTTCTATAAACAGTCATACTCATGACGTCATACCTTCGTTGAGTTTTCCCAATCTTTTTGACACTCCAGATATATCACATCTCCCATTTTCAACTTTAAATAATATCAAATTAGATACTGGTAGAATACTTATAGGTAAATTAGGAGGAAGTATTTGGTCAAAAGAAACATTACCAAACTCAGATCAAGACTGGACCGTTGAGTTTGTGTTCAGATCAAGTGGTACTACCAGAGATGAACAGTTCGCTGATAATAATGGACTTTCCTTATATTTAACCGAAACCCCCAACTTCAAACAAACTGATAATTTCGGAGGACCTACCCAATATGATGGATTCCAATTCCTTTTAAATAATAAACAAAAACCAGGTCTTAAAATTTTCAGTAATGATGGGACCAAGAAAATCGCTAATGATTTAGACAGTACGATTGGAAATTGTGAATTTACATATTTAAACTCTCAAGTTCCTTTCTTGGTAAGAGTTTCCTATTCAGGTAACGACCAAGTGTTTAAAGTTCAAATTGATAACAATTTGTGTTTCAAAACCGATAAAATTAAGTTTCCAAGTGGAAAGTATCACATTGGACTCGCAGGTAATATTCTGCCAGCAAGTGAAGAAGTCTTTGAGATCTTAAAGTTGAACGTATGGGATAAATTAACTGAAGATGCCATTGATGACCATGGATTGATGGCCGATGGAGAATTAAAGATTGCCCAAGTTGTTGTTGATGAAGAACCACAAAAACAAGAAAAGGAACAAGAAATTGTAACTCCGGCAAATGTAAGAGAATCTTTAATGGAAAGAGCTAGAAAGTTCAGAGAAGGATTAGCCACACCTAAGGAAGGTTCGAGTACAGGCTCTACTGCAGGGTCTGTTTCATACGAAGACTTCGTCAAACAAAATAACAAAATCCAAGAACGCTTAGATTCATTAGAATCGATTCTTCTTAACTTCCAATTCCAAAACAAAGAAGAACCACCAATTCAAGCATCATCATTCGAAGATTTCAGAATCACTCTTACTAAACAAACATCAGAACTTTTAGATGCTATAACCAAACTTAACCAAAAAGTCATCGGTGAAGTTAGAGAACATCAATTCACTATGGAAGAATTAGGTAAGAAAGTTGATTTATTGATGATGCATCACAAAGAAATCAATTATCAATATGAAAAAGGTAAAGTTAGTGATGGTAGTAGTGTTTTGAGGTATGTTTTAATTACTATTGTCATAGTGGTTTTGGTGTTGGTAGTTTTTGTGTATAGGTTAAGGAGAGATATTAAGCATTCTAAGTTGCTTTAGAGGGACTAGAGACAAGACTCACCATTTCTATAGTTCGTTAGAGCTTCTTCGAGAACAGTCCAAGACAATGGTAAGCCATGTAAATTAGATACGATACAATATATGTAACAGAATGTTATTGCCGTAAATACTTATATCTTTGTCAAAACTATACCACCATGAGCGAAGTACTAATTACTGGGTTAAATGTGATTAGTTGGAGTCACTTTCAAACTTTGAAGCTAGATCCTTCACCGAAGACTTTCTTCCGATTGACGTAAACTTAGGCTGACTCAATTCCGATAAATCAATATCCTTTTTACTTGGTTTTGAAGAGACAGGCTTAGAAGGCACGGACTTATCTAAATAAGAACTCAAAGACCCTTTATTGGGAGAATTTGATCGTTTCAACCCCAGCTCATCTTTCTTTGGAGTCTTTGGAGGTTTAGGAGTTTTAGGTAGCTCCGGTAATTTCAATTCGTTTTCTTTGTCATCTAATGAAGTCTCTGAATCTTTAGGTTCTTTTGGTAAGGCTTTGGGTGTTGATTCTTCTTTAGGTGAATCTTTAGGTGAATCTTTTGGTGATTCTCTTGGCGAGTCTCTATTTCTAGGAGTTGAATCTCTTGACTCTTTCTTCTTCCTAGAACCGAATTCTCCTTTGGAATTATTCCTTCTTAATTCCCTGAATATTTCATCTTTATTATCGAATAAATCTTGAACAAAAGAAACTTGAAAACCTTCGAGCAAATGATCTCTTTTGGGTAAGATAATAATACTGGCTAAGTCTTTACTTAAATTTTGTTTGAACTTATCGGCTAATTCTTTATCCTTTTTACTTATGATTTGTATCAATCTGTTTAAATGAGTCAAAATTGCATCTAAAGTAGCCAAGTTACATTTAGGCAATTCACTTAAAACATTTTGTAGCCCATTCAATCTTGAACTGTCAATAGATTTATTGGTATTAATAGGATAACTCAGGTATAACGTCTTTATAATCTCATAATAATTGTGCAAGATCAAAGAGTCTGGTAATTCAAGTAAATAAAGCTTTAAGACGTTAGTAATAATCATTGGGTGTTGGGACTCAAGCACAGTTAAGATTTCCTGTGAAGACGTTAATTGGTTCAATTTGAATCTGAGACTATGAATATTACTTAATTGAACTGGTTTTGTCCATAAGTTGATCCTCTCTTCATCATTAACTAAATCAGGATAAACCTTATCCAAATGAGATAGAATACATTGCACTAATACAGGCACAATTTTCTTATCCAACCTCGATTTTATGGAAAGATCCACACCAAAAGTTTGGTTGATATTGGAATTATAATAATTATCGTAAAGCGTAACTATAGGTTTGAATTTCCCGATTTGGAAGTTTTCAATCAAGAACTTTAGGTCATTGATTGGATTAATTGTCTCTTCCAAGATCATCAACTCATCAAAGAATTTCTTCTGATCTTGGTAAAATGGCTGGAAGATTTTAATGAAATCAAGTAACACTTTCTTAATAGCCTTTAATCTATCGAATTCACATTTCTCCATGAACGTGAGATGGTCCATTATCAATTGCTCAAACTCACATCTAAGTTTGTCCAATTCAATAACTGCTTGGTAATATTGTTGATCAAGTAAATTAACTTCTTGGTTGAGTTTAACATATTGAGACTTATCATTGAAATCAATATTAACTCCGATCACTTGCTTCATATCTTCAAAATAATCATTGAGTTGTGTAGAGCTTATAGCACTAGCATTAGGTTTTAAAGAACTAACTCCGGCGATTTCAAACGTTTTAGTCTTCCATTGGTAATAAAATTGTGAAGAATTGATGAAATTATTCTGATTGATAGCTCCAATTAACCTTAAAAACCCTTGGGAGATTAAATCCTTACCAAACCTCTCTAATTTATCAATATCATTTAAATCTTCAACGTTTTTCATTAACCACTGGGCTATAGCGCTTCCGGTACTAACATTACTATAAGTCCCAAGAATGGCCACTTTATGATCTTTCAATTCGATCTTATTCAACATATCATTCAAAAGTTTCTTCAATTGTTTCTCCGTAAATGTCAAGTCTCCAAGCTTATAGGTAGTATCATCAAAATCATTATCTTCAACACTTTCATTATCACTAATTGAAATATCTCCTTCAAAATTACCCTTGAACTCTTCTAATATCCTACACTTATTGAAGTACCTCTTTTGTAACTTTTCCAATTTGGTTTTGTATGCTTTAAACCCCTTATACTTGTCCAATAAGATACTATCACTAAACTCAATACGTTGTTTATGATCAAAACACCATTTGGCGAACGGTTCTACTACTTTAGAATTGATATCTTCACTTATACCAATATGGTAATTACCTTGATTCACGAAATTTTCGTTCATTTGTGTAAACGCTGTTTTGATGGTAGAAACATAATCATCATTTTCAAATCGTTTACTAACAGAACTGGGGTTGATATTAACTAAGGCTTCACCATAAACCAATTCCAGTTCCAGTCTTTTGTTAAACATGGTAATAAACATTTCATTTTCCTTGATTCCTTCGTATAACTGTGTGAATAATACTCGACATCCTGTGTTATAATCAGAAGTCCAAAAACTGTCACTAAAACTCATAGTTTGAGTATTTACGTACCTGAATGTTTTCACCGCGTTGCAAATGGATATGTCGTATCGCATGTCGTGCTGCTCGTAGTCAATGAGTGTCTCATTACATTTCCAATTAGGGTCGCACCAGTATAAAAAACCTGGCTGGTATTGTAGCAATTATGAAGGATCCTATTACACCAAAGACTCCAAAACCAAAGAATGAAATGGGTGGTACTAGACTTAAACCCATAAAGTTTGAGCTACCACCATCTCCTGAGTCACTTAAGATAAATAGACACAAAAATGTTATACGATCAAAGGGCAAGAGCATAGGTGAGTTATTAATGAATGAACGAACAATTTTATCACCTGAACCTCCAAGTGATAATCCTTTTTTAGAATCTTCATCTATAGAGGGCTCTTCTATACAGTCTGAAGAAAGGACAGAAGGACCCTCGACACCTAAAGGCCAAATAATGAATGATGAATTAAAGTCTCAGATTATCAATAATAATATCAAACATCATAAAGTTAATAAAGATGTAATACAGAAATGGAAAAGTCCTGACAAATCCGATAATCCGTTTATAGGGCCTCGAAAATTTCATAAAAATACGTCCACAGTTGATTATGATAACTATAATGAGTTTGTAAGTAAGACTGGTAAAAAGTTTCTTGTGAGGTTGGATAAACGTCAGAAGGTAGTGAAACCCAAGAGGTTATTTGTTAATGACTTAAAGGCTGGTGGATTTGAAATATTTGATGAGCTGAAACTGGATCTGAGTGTTGGGGTTAAGGGTGGACTTAAGAGGAAGAGATCGTAGTAGAAAGACACGTAAATAGATTAATGATTAATATGTGATGAATTCTCTCTAACTATTACATATATTACATATTTAACTACATGTGTACATCGATGAATGCCTCGTTTCCATCGGGGCTAAGCATCCCTATACTTTTTCAAATTATCCCATCCTACCTCATTAGCATTGGGTAACTTAATAATCTCAATATTCGTCAAATACTGTGGATTCTGTCCTGGCATTTTTAATTGATAATACAATGGTCTCTTAATCTTATCTCTAAATTCAATATCTAAATGTCTTTGGATTTCCGAATACTCATGAGGTAAATTGAACCTTGATAATAAAAAGTTTGGTGTATTCGTATCTCTCTCCAGTTCATTCAATAATTGATCATAATCAATCAATTTGAACTTATAATAATTCTTCCATGTATGAAATGAAATATTTCTGTACGTGTTAACCAACAAGTTAAATTGAACAACACTATGTAACATTTCTAAATTACAGCTATCTTCAACATTCAATCTTTGACTTCTTATTATATAATTAGTATACTTAGGATCAAACGTTTCTGGTAACAATCCTTTCAAATGTAGTTGATGACGTTTCTTTTGCTGGTAGTCAAGTTTCATATGAGGTTTCGATATTCTTCCACTAGTTGATTGAGGTATCTTATTAACTCTGTTCACTAGTGCTGCATCTTTATAGTTTCCACTTCCTGGCCCTCTATAGGTTTTAGTATAAAAATATTTACCAAAATTGAAATAATCATAGTCATTATTGAACACTAATTGTTGAACATTTCTACTAACTTTACCTTCTCTTTTAGGTATTGTAGGTATGTTGTTATTACTAACTAATTGCTGTTGCTGTTGATTAGTTATATAATAATTTGGTACTTTACAAATATGATTAATATTGAACTCTTGAATGAATCCTTGTCCTGGGATGACACTTTCAACTAAGTCCAAATTATTTGGGTCGGTGTTTGTGGCATTTTTTCTGATTTTACCTAACGGCTTACGTCTTTTGATTTGATCATCGGTATTGTTAATTTCAATCTTACTGTAATCATTTAAACTATGGAACAATTCTAATTCTGGTTCAAACAATTTTGTACTACTAGCGTGTTTGAAATTATTTATAGCTTTATAATAATTGTACTTACTTGCACTAGTTAAACAGTTAAACGTTGAATGTTTTAATTCTAGGGTTGAATCTATGAATCCATATTGGGGAAATACTTGAGTTAATGTTATTTTATCAAAATGGTCACTGGAATCGATTTCCATTGGTGGTTCAATGTTATGTAAGATATCAGTATTAATGTTATTACTTAATAATTCAAGGTTGACGTAATAATATTGGAACTTTTCATTATCTATCATATTTCCCTTGATTAATTCTTGATTAGTTTGGGTGTCTGTCTTTTTGAAATCACCTTTGGTTATACTTGACCTTTTAATAAGTTTACTTATAAGATGATAGGTTGAAGGATAGTTCCATAAATCAGCTAAATCTTTGACTAATACATTCCATTGGTTGTCTTGTTTGAATATAGGCACTAAAAGGTTGTTGAAATCGATAGAATTACTGTTTGCTTGGAATTCAATTGGTATTCTTTTTGTTGTTGAATGATGTATTCTATGAGAAGGATGTTTGACTTCGATCGTCATTTTTTACACCTGTGCCTATTGTCTACTGTGTCTTATCTTTTTGTATCCTTATGATATGTATTTTCTTTTGTGAACCTCTATTTGTGTCCTCCTTTTAACTGCTCCTGTGTACTCGTTTTCCCTCTTGTGTACTGTCTATGTGTTGAGTTCTCACTCTCAATCTCCAGCCCTCTCACTCCCTCACTCCCTCACTCCCTCGCTCCCTGCGTGCATAACCAATCGCATTCAACGATCATCCTGATCCAGATCATCATTCAATATGGGTAACTACTTTAGTAAATTATTTCAAGGCCTTTTAGGTCGTAAAGAGATGAGAATTTTAATGGTTGGTTTAGATGCTGCTGGTAAAACCACCATCTTGTATAAATTAAAGTTAGGTGAAATTGTCACCACAATTCCAACTATTGGTTTTAATGTTGAAACTGTTGAATACAAGAATATTTCCTTTACAGTATGGGACGTTGGTGGACAAGATAAAATTAGACCATTGTGGAGATACTATTTCCAAAACACTCAAGGGATCATTTTTGTCATTGATTCTAATGATAGGGACAGAATTAATGAAGCTCGTGAAGAATTACAACAAATGTTAAATGAAGATGAATTAAGAGATGCCTTATTATTAGTCTTTGCTAATAAACAAGATTTACCAAATGCCATGAACGCCGCTGAAATAACTGAAAAATTAGGGTTACATTCAATTAGACAAAGACCTTGGTATATTCAAGCAACTTGTGCCACAACCGGTGATGGATTGTATGAAGGATTAGAATGGTTAAGTACTAATCTAAAAGGAGCTCAATAGTGCCGTGGTTATGTTCAACCATGGTGATTGTACTCAGATAAGAATCAAGGACACAGCAATGAAATTAAGAAAAGAGGGAAACGAGGGGTTCAATTCATTAACCAGAGGTTATATCAACGGATACAACGGTTATTCAAGTGATTAAATGTTTAATACTAATATATGTAAGAAGGTATTCTATGTCTTGTGATTTCCTTGTTGAATACAGCCATACGGACGCCGTTATCAAAGTGATGAAGTCCGCAAAGAGGAACCGTGGCTGCAAAATATCTATTTGTGGACTCATTTAACCGAATTATGATTCTAGCCTAGCCAATACAGCCTTAAGCCATAAACTAGTGGGACTCTGCTGTAGATCAGGCTAAATCGAGCTAAACTTTTAACTCTCATGCAATCTCTAAGTTAATCCGTGGATGAAAAAACGCAGAATTCCGCTATAATTGAACAATAAACTCCGAATGTATCTATAACCTTCGTAATCACTAGGTTATGCACATGCAACGGTGCTTGTACCTTATCGTTTAAAACTCCGACAGCTTGTTCCCCGTATTCTCATTTATCCGCCGGAACCTTTATGCGGAGTTAGGAGATTATCACAGGCAAGATTCCGAGGCAGCATAAAGTTGATTCAATTTAAAACCTAATTAATATAAAAACGGAGAGAATTCCATTGATAACAACAACAGCAACAGCAATAACAATAACAAAGAGATAGTCAAGTGATTCACAATGGAAGGACAAGATATTTTATACGAAGTTAGAGATAGAGTTACCATTATCACTCTTAACTTACCAAAAGTGTTAAATGCTTTAAATGGTGAACAATATGTTTTATTAGGACAATTAGTTGAAAGAGCCGATAATGAAGAAGAAACTGTTGCCACTATCATCCAAAGCACTGGTAGATTTTTCAGTGCAGGTGCCAACTTTAGTGATAAAGGACTTGCATCTGCTAAAACTGAAGACTTATTTAGTCATAGATATTGGTTAGATAAATTTGTTAGTAGAAATGCTTGGTTAACTGCATTATTCAGTAACCATAAGAAAGTTTTAATTGCTGCTTTAAATGGTCCAGTTATTGGATTATCGGCTGCTTTGGTTGCCCTTTGTGATTTAATTTACGTTCAAAATGATGAAAAATTCTACATTTTGTGTCCATTTTCAAACTTAGGGTTAGTTGCTGAAGGTGGTGCATCAGCTTCTTTATTTATGAGATTGGGTTGGTCAAAGGCCAGTGAAGCAATTCTTTTTGCAAGACCAATTGATGGTAAAGAATTGAAAACTTTAGGATTTATTAATAAATCTTATAATGAACACAATTTCAAAACTGCTGAAGAATTCAATCAAAAAATCTATGAAGATATTACTGGTCAATTCAAAGATTTACATGAAGACTCTATCTTCAAGAACAAACAATTGTTGAAAGCTAATCGTGATTCATTGATTCATAGTGCTAGTTCTCATGAAGTTATTGAGGGATTTAACAAATGGATTGAGGGTGTTCCACAATCTAGATTTGTTCAATTAGCTCAAAAGGATATCAAGCATAAGATGTAGGGAGTTATCCACCAAGCGAAGCGAAGGTAATAACTTTTAGTATCGATAACTGTTATCAGAAATTTAAGAGTATTTATAGTTTTCCACTATTGATAGTCATTGTTCTGTGACTCCCTAAATATTGGTATAGTTTGAATTTATAGTATATTTACTTATGGTCGAAACTTCTTTTCTACAGATTTAAGCTTTTCTTACGGCTTCAAGTCTTGATCTCCAGACATAAGTCCTCAAAATGGTAATTACGTCTCATCTCACTCTCACTATCTCGAACTCCACATCATGAGTTTCAACCTACCAAATCCATGTCTACTAGGCGTCCTCCTAGTGATATCAACACACAATGGACCACAGCTCGTGTTCAAATACCCACCAAATCTCAATGATAAACCAGAAGTGGAAATTGACGATGATGAGTACAAGGTATACGATTCCAGTGACGAGAGTTCTGATGATCCTGATCAACAATGGGATTCAAAACACCATGAGTTTTATTCAGGAACCAAGAAAGATCTTCTATCGTTTTTGGATGATCAAGAAACTTATAGAAGAAATCAGAAACAAGAAAAATTTCAAAAGGGGCATGTTAAGAAACCTTCAATTGATTCAGAAACTTCATTAAGGAAGACTCAAAGTGGGAAATCGGAACAAAGTAATCATTCTAAAATCTCTGAAAAAACTGATATCTATGGAATAGAACAAGATTATGTGATAGAGATGTTGTGTCCACCTAAAGAGATGTGTAATTCTCGATTTGAAATTAACATTGATGATTATATTTATATAGGATTGCCTATACATTGTAACGAGAATGGATGGAAACGACGTAATGATGAACCCGAAACAGAAATATCAATGAACATGTTTCATTTGGTATTCTTAATGAAGCCACCGGTTTTAGAAAGTAATTATAGGATAGACGAACTTTATCATTATGTTAGTTCAAGATTGTCCTTAGTGTTACGTCATGAACAGCAGAAATATGATTATGTTTGGCAGCAGGCTTTGGCTATACAGAAACTCAAGGAGGAGTTTTTCAAGGGCACTGGTGATAATTTGACCAACTATTTGCTACAAAGATCGTCATTGTGTAAACTAATGGCAGACTGCTTCAATTATATAAGCAATTCTGAAATTGCTAACTTATCAATTAATAACAAACTTAGGTCTTTTCAAATACCTGTTAAAACAGAATTTCATTCCATACCTGAGTCTACGGTACCCTACTTGCCAGGATCACATTTACTGTCGACGGTGTCGATGGTAGCAAAGACTGGGCTTATTAATGTAGGAGAAACCACCCGGTACGGGATGACTAATACCATGTCGATGATGTTGAATAATCTTCATAATGAAATAGAAAACGGAGTGAATGAAGAAGACGATACAAATATAACAGCAGATGATATAATCTACTTGGCCTTACTTTTACTAGACGACCCAGAAACCATCATAAAAGATATAAAAGCCGAACCAAATTCCGTGCTTGCCAACTTTATACGAATGATAAAACCTACAGAGTCACTTATAAAGCTTTATAATAAAATCCAAGAAATTAAGGATAATGATGACCTCGAATTGTCACAAATCAAATCATTTGCATTTCATTTAATTTACTGGAGGAGGGCAAGAGTCATTCATCCTTTGAACACAAGATCAATCTATATTGTATCGCCTATGGCTCCCATAACTATCAATATGTATAATGATATCCCCATCTTCAAACAACAATATCCCACCATGCCTTCATTGCCACAATTTTTAAGACTCTTGTCATCGTCATCCAAGAAACCAAGACAATTCTTATCATTAATCCCCTCCAAAGACCACAAAGATATTTACTTGTCAGCCTTGTGTTGGTTAATAAGATACGGGTATGTCACCCAACTCCGGACGTACATTTGGTTGAAAGTATCAAAGAAGATCAAAATGAAAGTGGAAGAAGAAATGGAGAATGAAACCAATCCTAAATCAACAGCAAAGAAGTCTACCATCCAAGGAACAGATAATACTTCCAAACAAACAGATAAGGTCGAAAAGACAAGCAAAAGTGTTAATTCTTGGGATCGAGATATCGAAGACATAGCTAATGGGTTGACTGCTAATTTACCTGAAATTATTCTTGAAGATGATGACGATACAATTATTCTTGACCCAGGTAGAGCAACTACTTTAGAGAGGAAATGGATTCATAAAATTGTTTCCGAGGAATGTAACTTATCACCTGAATTGACTGTGATATTTTATAATATTTTGAAGTATATGAATGGAAAGACCTCATTGGAGTTGTTGTTGTTGAGAGAGAATGTTTCTAGGAATGATTTCAGGAGGTTGTTGTTACAGATAGAGGACCACATAATTTCTGTCAGACACTGGTGAACACCTGAGCGAATACCTGAGCGAACACCTGAGAAACATCTGAAAGAAGCGAAGGAGACTGTCTACTACCTACTCTACTACCCCTCATACCTGCCTGAATCTTCAGTTGAAACCTCCGTCCGTTATTAATATACATTCTATATACGTACGTCGCCTATCCTGCTCGCACCTCGGACTAACTAAAGTTATCCTCTTGATCAGCTTCTAAACTCCCCTCAATTTCATTGAACCCACTAAAATGTATAGGTCTATGAAATTCATGATAGAAGCCTAAAGGTAAATCGACCTTCAATTCGTATGTGATTTTTGAAGTCCAAAGTTGTCCCAAAAAAGCGAAATTCCAGATGTTATCATCAGGCACCATAAACCCTCCGCATAATCTATCGGACAATAAAAGTTGGTTGATGGTACTGAATTTCGGACTAAATCCAGGCGGGGAGGTCGATAACAAATCTTTATTGGTTGCTCCCCATTCATAACCTTCCGATGATAAATTATATGAAGTTAGGGTCACAGATCCCGGAGTGAATGCTACCGCTAATGTAGTCATATCGTCTTTCCATAATTCACTATCTCTGAACTTACAGAGAGTGTTGATTTCAATAGGTGTTAAGTATTTCAATTCCTGAGTTTGGGTATGAATCCATCCCAACATTTGTAAATCTGAATCGATGGTTGGTAAATCAGGGAACTGAATTGAATGACTATTTCCTAGTTGTGGCACCATTACAATCGTATGAATTTCCTTAACATCATCAATGATTTTCCCGAATAAAAACCCACCAATTTGACTTCTTAAATCGGATATTTGAATAAACTTCTTAAGCAAATTCTTGGGCATGATATAAACTGTTTCTGAGTCTTCTTCACTGCTAACATAAATGTTCTTACTACGTAAGTGTAAGTTATTGGACTCAATAGCTCTTGTTCTCCATTCATTCCTGGAAATAAACGACAGCTGCTCGTAGTTTGTAGTAGTAATTGTGACGATTTCCTCACCTTGAGCATTTGTAGTTGATGTCTTCAAAGCAGTCAATTGTTGATTGGCATTAGATGCTTCTTCCTGGGTTTTATTCTCTTCTAACTCTGCCATTTGTTGTCTTTGAGCCGATGGTGCATTTATATCTTGACCTAATATCAAGTCTCTGATTTCAGCTTGGGTTAAAGATTGAACGTTGATATTGTACTTCTTAGCATAATCATTCAAGATCAAATCACGTAGTTGACTTTCCACATTAATCCATTGGTCATCATTGAAACTTGGCCATATATGATGGTCTTGAGTGACAATCGTGGCATCAGGTCTAAGGATCAATTTGGTTCGGTCCTGATTTATTCCCATAGCTCTAAGAATCAATATAACTCTTGAAAAAGCCGTGTATGCTGAAATCGTCTGTAACCAATCATCGTACAAGTTGAATAATACCATTTGGGGTTCATTGGCTCTGACCACAATGTTTCCCAACTTCTCATTCTTTAACACATGATTGAATGGTAATTTCAATTCACTTTGTCTGATACTGATATTAGGAAAATCCAACATATGGACTTCCAATGGATCAGTCATACCTTTTCTAGTAACAATCAAATTCTTTGGTTGTTCTTCCTTGGGTAATGATCTTACAAGAGCTGCTACTTCTTCAGCAGTTTTCCATTTGGCCAATTGCGATAATCTCTTTTGTCCGGCCCATACTGAAGTGTGAATAATTTTCAAGAACAATTGACCGTTCTTAGGGTTTAACATGAATACAGCTCCATTGATTGGTTTGGTGGCCATATTCCCTTCCATGGTCTTATGAACCGATACTCTGTAAACATTAGTATCGTCAATAAACAAAATATTGTCATTACTGAATAAATCCCCATAATTAGTGGAGTTCAAAAATGCTTGCTGGTGTTGATTCTGATACAATTGTAAACTCTTACGTATTCTTTCTCTTAATACATTCAATGCAGGATTATTTTTCATGATTTCTTTCATGGCTGTTTGCATTAAAGGCTTCATACCATTAAACCAATTCCCATATATATCATACATGTTATAAGCCAAATCAATCCCAATCATAGCTCCAGTTGGAGTTGGGTATTTACTAGTATTATCAGTAGTATAATCCAAGAACTTAGCTCTGGTATACCTTGAAATATCATGAGAATCATAATCACCATACCTTAATTGAATATCTATCCAATACTTATTGGTAGTAGTGGCATCCATAGAATCATTTTTATCGAATAAAAGTGATGGCTTACTAACATTCCATTTATAACTTCCTTGTAACACTATATCAGCAGTTGAAGAATTCATTCTATAACTCTTACGTGGATGTATAGGTTGCTTTTCTACTGAATCGATTTGTAGAATTTGCATCTCTTTATCAAACACTTGACATAAATCTTGGACTATACTCTCATGGATTTTTTGCCATAAATGGGCCCTAAAGATTTGAATTAGAGAAATCTTCAACGTAGGTATTTTTCCATGTAAGAAAATTCCTGTAAGATCTAACTGGACTAGGAACCCTACATAAACGTTGGCTCTGTTAATAGTAGGAGACCACCATAATGTGAACCTACGATTAGGAATTTGACTTAACCCTGTCCTTTGGGCATTAGTGAGTTTCTTAAACTTCAAACTATCCTCAAACCCAGATCCTTTTTCCCAGAATAATCCTTCCCAATTGTCAAATCCTGTACCTCTGAATAAAGTGTGTTCAAGAATGGTTTCTATACCACCTAAAGCTTGGATTACATCGGTTCTATAATTGGTCAAGTTCCATAATTTCCCATCATGATGGGAGCTCGTCCACCAGAATGGTGAAAATCTGGCTAAACTAAACTGTTTGAACTCCCGTCTTACTCTGTGTCCTTTATCATATGCTAAAGTGTGTCTATCCTTTTGAAATAACGTACTGATTCTAGGAATACCTCTATCCCAATTACTTTCCATATCTTCAAATGTCAATCTTCTATTCTGTTCTAAAGCTTCTTGACGCTTGATAGCATATTCTCCCCAAACTCTTTGAGAATCAATGAATTCATTTTCCCATGATGTTATGTACCTGAAGATCGTAGGGATAATCTTTTGTTCTTCGTGGCTTAATCCAGCTCTGAAATGACTTATACCGGTGTCTGATTGTTTAGACCATTTCAAATCACTTGTAGGAATCAAAATATGAGATGCACTTATCATTCCTAGTCCTCCTAATTCCTTAGGTGTATAGAATACAGCTGGTGGGAAACGAGTAGGCATTTTGGAGTTCAATCCCAATTTGACTCTATTCTGAATCTTAGTTTCACATTTAACTAACACATCGAGCAATGGTTCAGTAGATATGATAGCTTCTCTAAAGTATGTGAATAACGAGATCAATGCTGTGTTCCATTTAGCAGCAGCTTTAGTAAATGTAGATGATCCTGATGACATGACTATTTGACGGATCCTACTTTGGAACCTATCGATTTCATGACTACTAACTTGTAAGAAAGCTTTAGCGGTTCTTTCTTTAGTTTCGTAGTTGATCAAATCCCACACTCCTTCTCTGGCAGATATTGGGTTTGTGGTTCTTGATTTGGGTAAGATTCGTACCTCGAATCCACACATTGAGAATAATAAATTAGGATTATCGTTGGAATAAACCGAAGCATATGTGTTCTCCCACAAGATCGATGTTATAGATGACGGAATACGGTTGGAAATTTCCCAATAAACAGCTTTACCAAGGTTAACATCATGTCTCATAAGCCTCATCCTCGAATCTTTAGGCCAACATCTATGATTATTATATCCAATAATATTTTCGAAATTTGGATCAGGGTTTTCTTCTAAATAATCTTCAACTAACTCGCTAGCTTCTTCGTTATCAAACCTGAACAATATATAAATCTTGTCCAAATACCTGGTATATAATCTGAGAGGATTTTTGACTTCATCATCACCTTTGAACAGTAAGAAATTATTAGGACTGTTAACTGGTCCTGCTAGTTCATGGGCTCTTTCTGATCCCAATATTAACAAATCAATGATTAACCCATAGAATTGGAATATGAATGATCCGAATTGAAGCCCTCTAATTAACCCGTACTGATTCACATGGTTCATATCTTTATATGTTAAGTTGATGTTGTTCTTGGACGTCATATAATCAGCTATGTTCGGGTCAACTATCAACCTTAAAAGTCTATTCAATAAAGTAAAGTCGATGTTGTCACTAAACTTATCTAAAGAGGTCTGCAACAACACATTGGACTCTCCGTTATTGGTGTCCCATACATCGGTTAGATTGTTAATACCTTGACACCATTTATATACAAGTAATGGAGGAATTTCATCATCACTAGGTTTGATCCAGTTGGGGAACAATTGCCTTTTGTCAGCTTCATACCATAAATATTGATCGATATAAGCATCAGTGATCTTCTCTAATGGATCTATACTGTAAGTGGGTACTAAATGAGTATAATAATCCATCATTTCGATTCCGGCTTCTTTGAATATTCTTTGGGTCAAAAGGTACTTTTTAATTCTACCCAAACATTCATGTGGGTTGTCATAAGCCTGTTCAATCAATGCTAATTCTTCACGTTGGCTTGAGTTTAAGGTGGCACCTGCACTATAACTTTCCTTTAATCCTTCTAATGCTAATACTAACAACTTTGTATCATGTTTATATGATAATGGTGGGAATGGTATAGGACTAAACTTCCTTTCTTCTAACCATGTGACTAAAGTCTGAAAGATCGTTATACCTTCATCAGGTGTAACATACGGTCCATTTTTCGTAAAATCCTGTTGTCTTGTTTGTTCATTCTTAATCCATAATCTGGTTAATCTTCCCAAATTCTTTCTAGCTGTAGTTTTCTCAACAGTGGCACCTCTTCTGATTCTGTCTCTATTATAATAAGTGACTTGGATCCAATTATCAGCTTTAGCTTTAATGTACCTCTCAATGATAGCTGTTATAGGTTCGGGTAACCCAGGAACTTTCCATGGGATATTAGCTTTCCAACACCTCCAAGCTTCACTTAAATGTTGTAACACTACTCGTGATTTATTCTGCTTAATCCCTTCAGGTATCATATCCAAAATATCATGCATGACTTGACTTCTTAATTCCAAATCATAATATGCATCGACTCTTTGTTTGGTTATAGTCTTAGCTACATCATTGCTTCTTCTTCCTTCGAATTGTCTTGCCAATAAGTTCCCTAACCAACGTTCTAATAATGGAATTGTCCCCCTCATGAAATTCAACCAAATCCTCCAGGGTGGTTGCCAGAACCCACACCCTGGTCCTTTTCCAATATTCTTATTGAATCTTGAATATACTACATGTTTTAAATCCTTACATGCTCTTATCTGATGCATAACCTTATATTTATACCTGTAAATCCCCGTCAATTGTCCTAAATGGTTTAATATGTAATTAACGCCATCTGCTAATTGGTATGAATCAACATTACCCAACCTGAATTGTACATGAGCATCAACGATCATCTTGGTAGCTCTTAATATCTCTCGTATCAAATGAAAAGCAGCTCCAAACCTAGCTCTTTTACGTTCTTTAGTGGTCAAGGTCTTCGTAGGCTTTAAGTTGAAATTATAATCCAAATGCAAGAACGTTAACCCTCTTTTATGTATCAATAAGTTAAGCATGTTGTGTCCTTGTCTACATACTTGTAATCCGGCTTCTACCCAATCAATGGTGGTTTCTTGGAAATACTTTGTGGCTTTCAAGGCTTTCAATAAACTAACTTTCTTTCTGCTATTGTGTCTGTGTTTATTATGAACATTTGTTAGCACGTAATCTTTAAGTAACTTTTGATGTGATATTTTGACTTTAAGAGGTATGTCTTTAGAAACTCTTATTGAATGCCAATCTTTAGTGAGCGCCACATCTTCAGCTCTAACTGTTTTGTTGCTTGTATGATCGAATGGATGAGGAGCCCACCAAAGTGATATTGCTTCTGCTATACCTTTTGGTTCAAGGGCAAGTGTTTTAGTTGTTTTTTCACTTTCATCGTCATCATCATCTTCTTCTTCTTCTTCTTCTTCTTCTTCTTCTTCTTCTTTTTCACTTTCCTCAACACTCTCCTCTTCACTGTCACTTTCACTCTCACTATCGCTTCCATCATCTAAACTCTCATACATAAAAGGTTTGAAATCAAATGGTAAATTCAAATCATCGTCTTCATCCATATCATCCCCTTCTTCTTCCTCGCATGGAATCTCATTCAAATCCTTACCAAAATAAAACCCTAAATCACTAGTTTCGTCATTAAATACATTCAATGGATGATGATAAATTCCTACACGTATTTGTCTAACCATTGAATTAAACAAATAAGGGAATGCAATACGATACTCCGACTTGACAGTCTGCCTGAAAATAATTCTATCAATAGAATTAAACTCTGTAAAATCATCTTCACTTGAATCCTCGAATAATGGTTCAAATTTAGGTCCTCCTGGTATAACCAAGTTCAAACTCTTAGCAGTAATGAAACTCTCTTTATTGAATAAATAATAATAATTGGGGTCGATAACATTGGCCATGATAGGTCTTGATAAACTATAAAGTTTAGCCATCTTGTCAATATCCAACTTCCATGCCTTGTAAGAATCTCCATTAACTGACTCTGTATCCAAAAACGGTTTCTCGTCATAAAGCCAATCTTCAAGTTTTTCATCATGTAAATTCAAATCTATTGGTTCAGGTACCGGCTGGTCCTCTAAATTCTCTAACCAATCCAAAGGTGGTTCTTCATCATCAAATGGTGGGAATTTCATTCTTTTGAAGAATTTACGATCTCGTTTCTCTCGTCTCATTGATTGCCATGTTGCACCCCATTGAGCTCTATAAACTGGTTCAATAACTCTTGGAGTTTCATTAACAAATGTTATGGCCCCTGTTATATGATACAAGACTTTAACTTCTTTAGATTGTTCCCAAGGTTGAGGAATATTCTCTAATAATTTGATAATGGCATGGGGCATATACTTCAATGATCCAAGGTGACTTCTTTTATCGGCTGCTACGTTTTTAGACGATAAATCTCCATGATCAAGCATTATTTTTCGTAGATGTTCAGGTGGCATCTCAACTTTAGTTGGTTTAACGATACCCGAAGATTTATCTAAGATCTTAGGTTCGAATCGTTTCTTCTGTAACTGTTTCCATCGTTTTGCCCTTGATTGTAATTCTTCATCTCCTATAGTTATAGATCTCTTCTTGGTAGACCCTAGTACTGATGGTGGTGGAGGTCTGGTAATTGGTTTAGTTTTGGTTTGAATAGTTTTAGGTGGTGGTGGTGGTAATTTTCTTGACGGTGGAGGGGGTGGGCCAGGCCGTTTAACCCCATTTGCCTTACCGTTAGTACCATTTACACCTTGAGCCCTATTACTGGGTTTAGGTGGTGGTGGTGGAGGTTTTTGGCTCATCCTCTGTCTATGATTATCTTTTTGTGAGTATCACATCTCATTACCATCGCGACTTATGTTCCTCATAACACAATGTCGTGGGGCTTTCATATTTTATCATGTCGGATCATAAGTGCGTTTCGTAATCATCTACACCCCAAATTTCACTTATTTCAAAGATACCATGGAAGATTTAGTAGATTTAAGGGTTATTGATGATCCTTCAATTACGTCATCCAACTCCACATCATTTGGGATCTTTGGTCAACTTTATCAAGCGGTAACTAATCAAAGTGAAACATCCCCAATTACATTTTCAAGATTAACTCCGTTTATCACTTATTGTTATTCATCTTATGGTATAAGTTGTATGATAATGTCATTAGTGTTGAACAGAACTTTGGCCATTGCAAGTACAAATACGTCAAGGCTTCAACAAGTGGCGATATATAGAAGAAGATTTTCCAGTATATCCGGACCTTCAGAATGGTTAAAAAGAGCTAGTCTTGTGATGTTCCGATTAGTAGTTATAGGGGTATTATTATTGAATGGATATAATATTTTGGTGGCACTAAATTTGAATGCTAAGTTGGTAGGACATCAAGATTTTTGGATATTTAAATGGCTTGATAGTACTGGTTGGTTTGACTATAATATTGAAACTGCTTATGGTTATATGAAGACACCATCTAAGCTGGTAAGTATTGGACCTCTGGCGGAATTATATTGGCCAGTTTTCTTAGGGTTCTGTTTTCTGACCTTCATTGAAACTTTCATAGCTGCTATCAAAGGTCAAAAACCTTATACCGAACTGGGATTGACCCTTTTCGAACATTCTTTAGCATTCCAAGAAGCTAGTTCCAGAGGTGATTTTTTCTTGGGTAATACCAATATCGTGAGAAGACCAAGTGAAGAATTGCTTGTAATTTGTTTATTCCTGACTTTGAACCATTTAAATATTCAAATTGGGTCCCTTATTAATGATAATAAGTATAGGCTTATACCTTCAAGTATTATAGGATTGACATTTTTAGGATACTTTACTAAGCTATTGAATAACGGCCAATGGGTTCAATTTCCAGTTATTATAACTGGTTCAATAGTTCCACAGTTATTGATTATAGGTACGATCTTATTATCAGTAGGAATCTTTATAATGGCCATCATTGCAACGGGATTGAACTTCCAAGATTTAAATTATGCTAGTTTCTTTAATAGTGAAAATGCTTCAGATTTCCAACAGAGAACCTTTTTCAAGTTGTCAGATGATTTCTATACTACTTTGCTTAATTTGGGATTATTAGCCTTAACTCTGGCAGGTAAATCAAGCTATATATCTGAATTAAGTCTTATAGCCGTTGATGATGAAACTTGGTTAGAAAGAAGCTTATGGAAGAAATTTAAACATAAATTTGATATGTTAAAAGTTGATGAGAATCTAACATCAACCAAACTAGTAGGTGGTGTTAAGAATGGGTACGGAAATTTAATTCCGGAACCATCACTTGATTTGATAACTGGATCGAATGTTCAGAATAATAATCAACCTGAGACCACGGTTATTCGAAAACGAGTTTCAGCACTTCAAACCATGGCTACGAATTTGTACCAATTACTTTCGGGGATAATCATGGATAAATTCGTTTACCGGTACATACTTAGAAATTACACTGATAAAGAAATTACTGAAACCAAGTATGTCAATGGAGTTGAAATTTTCGATCAAGTTGAAGCAAGAAAGAACAAAGTACCACATTTCTTAAGAAAGTTTGTTACTCCAAAACGCATACCAGTGAAAAATACCAATAAAATTGTTGAAATCGATAAATTAACTGAAGATGAAGTTTCACAAAAGTACATAGAATTATTCAAACAAGAAATTAGTGAAGTTGATACTTCAGTTGATTATGAAATCAATGATTTAGGAATTGAAAGTGAAGTTGAAAGTGATATCGAAATCGAGTCCATAAATGAAGAATTCGTGACTCCTCAACAATTGACGGAAATCATTGAAGAACCATCCAGTGTTGAAATCTTAAATAGCCATCTAAATTACAGAGGAATAATGACCAGATCTAAATTCAACCAATTACATAAACAACATGACAATAAAGATGATACCACGAAATTAATTGAAATCTTATTGAGCAAACGTAGAGGCCATTTACAACAAATATTTTCCAATCCAAGATTACTTGAAGACGATGATGATTTCGACAAACATGGAATGGACTGTGTGATTTGTCAAATCAATCCAAGAGAAATCATAACATGGCCATGCAAGTGTTTTTCGATTTGTGAAAGTTGTAGATTAACTTTAGCATCAAAGAACATGGAAGGCTGTGTATGTTGTAGAAAGGAAGTTCAGGGTGTTAGTAAGATTTTCATTCCATAGCTAGTATTTATATGTAAGTAGGTGAATAATAGGTAATGATATTTCGCTAGTTTCTGACCTCACTGTCATTCCCACCTCGCTGTCACTCGGACCTCGCTATCACTCCGTTAACTTGGGTTCAGGGCACCTCCGCACCATGAAAATCTCATTATATACAAACTGGACATAATCTCAAAATAACACCACAACATTATATATTAGTAAAAAATTATGAAATATCACAACTCTAATGTGATATCACATATATCTCAAGAGACTCCGTTACCTTTTAAAAAATATACTAAGAAAAGATCATGGGTTTGGGATTGGATTGAACAAGATCCTCATAATAAATATAGAGCTATTTGTATAGTATGTCACCAGGAAATTTTTAGATTAGATGGTGATAGAGGTTCACCTAAAAAACTTATAACTCATGTTAATTCCAAACATGGTATAACTAAAGAGAATTTCAATTCCCCTGAAAATAGTAAGCTACGACAATTAAAATTACATGAGTATAGTAAAACAATAGGGCCATTACTCACTAACACCGAAGAAAATGAAGTATATTATGAAAGACCTTCTGAAGAAGATGATTATAGTCCAACTATACCAAGTGCTATAAGTGCAGGGCCTGTCAATGGTCATATAATCAATGGGAATGGACAAACGGGTCAAAACAATGGCCAAGTACCAGCAAATTCCCTTCAATCAACATTTAATCCAATACCCACACCAACAATAAATAATGCTACCAGATCATCACCGGTTCAATATACACCGGAAATTTTAATTGATCAAATAGATCCAAATTTACAATCCATTGATCGTAATTCATCAAGAGTTGCCATTAAGAAATATAACGAAATGATTTGTGAACATAATAAACATATCGATGATCATAATAATCAAATCAAAGAAGGAATACCATTAACTAGATTTGAAAAAGCCATTGATGAAGATATTGCTGTAAATGATGTTCAACATGGATTAATCACATTTATAAATGAAAATCGATCGAGCTTCAAAGATTTGAATTTTCTTAAATCAATTAGTTTCAAAGAATTCGTTGCTTTGGTAAGAACTAATTCAAAACAATCGTTCGATCTTGAATTAGATGAAGATTAATGTAATTTGAGATCTTGATGAGGTTATGTAAAGTAGTGATAAACTAATGAGAAAAGTAGTGTCTAGTTGGTAATATTGTATTGGTAGTTTTGTAGAATATAGAATCGTTAACTTGTTAAGTAATCATTATTCATATGCTCTTATGAACCTTAAACCCTGTGTCGTAGTATAAGCACCCTTTGTTGTCTCACTCATGTTCAAAGTATAATTAAGTATGTCGCGACGCGATAAAATTTTTACTGACGAATTATTGTAACCTAAAAATATATTCAAATAGTCAAACGTTCAATCCTTAAGAAATAATAACGGGATTAAAATAAAGTAATTCCTTAATTAATCATATAAATTTAGCCGATATCTAAAGGGCGTTAAAAAAATTTCAAATCTAAAAATTGAATCCTTGTTTATAATTACATACCCCTATTTATGAGTGAATTTATATTTACAACAACCAAAACAACCACAGCAATTGCTACCACTACATTACCACCAACTTTGGATGGTCTTACTGCTAGTTTGGGTGATACATTTGTCCATTATTTGAATTATTTGGGTAAGATCCCGGGCGGTGATTTTATCTTATGGTATATAAAAGCATCATATAAAAATGATCCAATAAGATCATTGTTTGAATTGGGACTCTTAATTTTTGGGATCAGATACTTCTTAAAGGATAAAAGAAAAGAAAACAAAAGTGAAATTGTCAAATTCTCCAAAAGAGAAGTTGATGATCTAATCAATGAGTGGCAACCAACTCCTTTAGTTGAAGACGTTAAAGATATTGAATCATGGCAATTTAAATGTATACCTGAAATTAAAGGACATAATGGAGCCAGTGTTGAGTTATCAAATTTGACCAAAGCCAAAGATGTCAAAAACTTTGCTTTAAATGATTTCCTTAATTTCAGTCAAAATCAAGCTTTGAAGACTGCTGCCAAAGAAGTTATTTCTAATACTGGGGTTGGTGCATGTTCAGCACCAAATTTCTATGGTACTCAAGCAGTTCATGTGAGATTAGAAGAAGATATTTCCAAATATTTAAATACTTCTAATTCTATTTTATATGGACAGGATTTTGTTACTCCATCCTCGGTATTACCAGCATTTGTTAAAAGAGGTGATTTATGTGTGGTTGATAGCGGAGTCAACTTAGCAATTCAAAAGGCATTAGTTGTAAGTCGTTGTGATGTTGAATGGTATAATCATAATGATATGGAACATTTGAAATCAGTTTTAGAAGAATTAAGACCTTCTTTGGATAAACAAAAACCTTTAACTAGAAGATTTATTGTCACTGAAGGAATTTTCAGTAACTATGGTACTATAGTTGATTTACCAGAATTAGTTAAATTAAAGAATCAATTCAAATATAGAGTATTCTTAGATGAAACTAATTCAATTGGAGTTTTAGGTAAAACCGGTAAAGGTGTAACTGAACATTATGGCATAAATAATGAAGAAATTGCTATAACTTGTGGATCAATGGCTAACAGTTTTGGATCATCGGGTGGATTCTGTACTGGTGCTAAAGCAATGATTCATCATCAAAGATTAGGTTCATTAGCTTATGTTTTCAGTGCTTCTTTGCCTCCATATAGTGCTAAAGTTAGTAGTGCAGCCATTCAAGAAATTTGTAAAACCAATGAAAATGGTAACTCAATTTTAATTGAAAAACTTCATGAATTTGTTGATTATGGTTATAAGAAAATTTCAACCGCTTTAGAAAATAATTCATATGTTGAAATTCTTAGTGATGAAAAATCTCCGATTGTTCATATTACCTTAACCCCTGAATACCGTGAAAGAATTGGATTACCTCAATATTACGGTAATGTTGATTTTATTAGAACCGGTAAAAGATCAAAATATAATAATCCATTAGACGAAAACTATTTAATTGAAAGCTTTATTTTACAAAAAATCATTGATAGAATTTTAATTAAAAAGAATGTTTTACTCACTAGATCAAAAAATATAATCGATCATGAAAACTTACCAGTTAGAAGACCAAGGTTATTGGTTTTATTTAATATAGGATTGGATAAGATTGATGTAGATAATTTAGCTGAAGGATTGGGTGATATTATTAATGAAGTTTGTAGTGAAACTAACACTAAAGCTGATTTAAAGAAGTTAGAGAATGAAATTGTTAATTATTAATATTTAATATACTTTATTTAGTTACACAAGTACCTAACCAGGTGCTATATTCTGTTTTCTTCTATATTACGAGAATTTTTCTATATATATATTTACACACTGTTAACCTGAACAGCTCAATTCATTACTTTGTCATTCTATTCCTTGCTTCTCTTGCAATGGCTCTTGCTTCTTCTATATCATGAGCATTATTATGATTCAATTCCTTAGTTAAACTGTAAGCTTCGTCATATCTTTGTTGTTCTAATGCTAATCTAGCTAACCATAATCTTGCCTTCGAAATTTCATCGGTTACTCCCCATTCGACTTCTTCTTCATAACATAATTTCATATACTTTGTACATTGTTTAATATTACCCATCTTTTCGTAAATGCATGCTAATTTATAACAAATGGATGGATCACAAGATACTTCTTCATTTACTACTCCACTACCATTATTATTAGAATTAATCTGTTCCAGCTTCAAAATATCAATACTTAAAGCTTTTTCGAAACTTTTAATCGCCTCAGAATTCTTATTAATTTTTTCAAAACAATTACCTATAGCTTGCCACATTCTTTTATCTAAAGGTTGTAAATTAGTGGCTCGTTGGTAGTAATATAAAGAATACAAATGCATATCTAAAACTTCATAAGCTTGACCCAACCCATACCAAGCTCTGAAATCTTTTGGATTAATATCAACTCCTCGTCTATAACTTTCAATTGCCGCATGACTATTCTTCAATTCAACAAACTCATGTCCCATTAATGTCCAAGCACTTAAAGATTTCTTATTCAAAATCAAAGCTCGTTTATAGTACATGATAGCTTTTTCATGCTCCCCTTTCATTGAATGGAAATTGGCAATTATACAACAAGTTTCAGGTCTAAATTTATCAATGTTTGAAGAATATTGCGCTAAGAATGATAATTTTGACCGTTTCTCCATAACATATAACATATTAGAATAGGTATCTAAATCGTCTAGTCTCAAAGGATCATCAACTAAAATCTTATCAAATATTTGTTCGGCTTGGTAATAATCTAATTGATGATAATGAATTAAAAACTTTTGAATCTTTAAGAAATTAAAATTGGGGAATATCTTAATCAATTGATCTAAACTATTAGTGACATAATTTGAAACTTGATAGAATTCTTGAAGTACCACAATTTCAAATATCTTAAACATCAATTTATTCTGAATAGTGTTTGAATCTTTTAAAGAAGCAAGCAATTGACTAGCTTCATCAAAATTTGTTAATGAATTTATTAATTCTTGCCAACATGACCAATTATAAGGAAATAATTTAATGGAATCAATTAAGTTTGATTGGGCTAATTTGTAATTCTTACGTTTATTATAAATGATCCCTAATAAATATAAAAGGAAAGGATCTTGAGGTTGGGACTGATGATAATTATCTATTTCTTGGATGATTTTCAGTAATTTTGAATTGGAATTTTCATTGGATTTCGAATCATTATTTGATAAGAAACTCATTGATCCATCTGATTCTTCAAAATCTCGTTTATCGATTGATAAATAATTACTATAAAGTTTGAGGAACACCGCTGGTGGTGATTTACAATTATTCAACACATAACAACATCTATCTAATTCTTTACATTGGAATAAACTTTTAGCCATTATAAACTTGTCGTAGTCGTGTAATTCTTGAGGTGATATAGTAATGGTTAAGTTAAGATCTTGAGGTAATTGAATCTCTTCTGACAAACCATTGATTGCTTCACTACACCATTTTGATGCTTGGAAAAGGTTGAGGTTCTGAAGAGTTTGATAACTCTTGTACAAGTCCTGTTTTAAATTGATTAGATCTTGTTGATTCATCGCGTCTTCTGAGAAACTTAAGCTTGAGGTTCTTAATCTGGTTCCACGCCAGACCAGCGCTCTCGAAGTTTAGATTTTTGAAATAAATTCAGTCGTTTGAATCTTTCAAATTCTGTTGTACATTGAAAGTTCGTAGTTATGTTATGTTGTTCTAAAATGGTTCAGAAAGGATAATCAATTCAATAGTACATGAGTACAGTCAATGGACATGTTATGAGAACAGTGAAAGCATTGATTACAGCAGAAGGAAAGAGAAATCAAATTGAATGATAGATTAATATGGTACAAACAAAGGTTCAGTTGTTCGAGTCATTAACTTTTCAAGTATAAGTTTGCAAAGTGAAATTATGAGAAGTGCCCAAAGTCTTATATCTCTGTGTGAATTTTTTTAACCATTGAAATAAACTTGAGTAGACTCTAACCATTTCATTGAGCCCCAATTGTGACATTCATACGTCTCTGAATTTTTTTTTATTTTTTCAATCTTCTTGTATTAGCTTGAAACTGAAAATTTGGTGATTTCTACAATTCATCGAAAAGTCATATAAAATCATTAGAAAAAGATCAGAAAATATTTTATAACAGAATTGGTCATTTCAAAGGAAATGTAAACAATTTGAAGTGTTCTATTGTTATCAAACAAATTCAATCCGAACATAAAAAGGTTTATGCACTTTTAAGTACCTAAACTCTTCCTCACTAACTTAGTCTCAATAACTCTTCTCACTCATCATGGATGAAACTATTGATAGAATAGGACAATCATACGATTCAATAAAGAATCTCTTGAACAATCTTGACACACCAGAAAGGAAGACTTATCATCGACAATCGATCATTGATTCATACTTAATAAATCAATTTCACAATGATTATGCTAAACGTTATCAGAATCACAAACAAGATATAATTAACAATGAAATCCTAACTTATAATAGAAAGCTCGGACAGATGTTCAAGTTGAATTATGACATAGAAAATATAACTAAAGAATTTGAATCCAAGCAACGACAAATCAAGTTACCTGATTTGAAAGTTAGTTTGACTACAATCAAAGAATTTGATACCACGTTATATGATGAAATAATAAATAGTGGTCATAATGAACGTCAAATCAATATAAAAGATATTTTCAGTCTTGAAGGAGATATGTCCCTTGATTATGAAAAGTTTAAATCTATAATAAACATAGAGTATAAGAAAAGAATGGAAAGAATCATAAAGTATGAAATCCTATTAAAGATTAAACGTGATATAACGTCTATTAATAATAAATGGGGTGTTAGAAATCAACAATTGAATGATTTCATATCTAAAGACTTGCAAGCAGTTATAAAGAATGTCGAAGAAGTTAGAAATAGTGAATTCGACGTTGATGAAGAAGATGAAGAAGACGAAGAAATAGAACAAGATTTAGAAAGAGAAGACGAAAGAGATCGTGATATTGATGAAAGAGTTGATCAAGAACAAGATGAACACCTTGGTAGCAGTGGTGATATAGATGGCGATGAACTTATAGAAGAATCACTCGAACCAATAGAGAATCTAGAATCTCAAGCAATTGATATAGAATCAAATAATATGGAACAAGATGAACTCAAAGAGTCAGAGAATAAAGAAGATGACATAGAAATGGAAATTTGATCTTTATCGTTTATCGAATATTTGCCGAGAGAAACGCAATATAAATCATGAATATATACGTTAATTCTCTAGTTAAACCTATCTACAACAGATACAACAATAACCATATAATAATGACATTAAAACTCTCTATACCATTTAACTAATCATCAACTTAAGTACTAGCTTCATTGACCACATCTACAGTATTTGGAATTTTAACATTATCATTAGTACCCGTCAAAATATATTTCAATACATCTGATGTAGAATCTCCTCTTTCCTTTCTATAACTAGAAATTCTATATAATTGATAACCGGCAATTCCTCCTAAGAAAAAGTTAACTGATGCTAACAAATAGTTTCTTGGAGTGATAACAAAACCAGCCCAACGAGTCCAAATACATCCAGTAGCAAAAAGGGCAATCTGTTGAGTTCCACTTAATTTTTCAACTGGTCTTTGTGTATCATTTAATCCTGCAATGACTAAAGACCATTTCATAACAGGGGCCCAGAAATGAATGGTCTTTGGACCGGTTTCTGAGTTTAAGAATCTTGCAAATCTACTTGCTCCTGCTGCTGACATCTTGTGGTAATATGAGATAGTTTCGGACTTTTCTGTCGCGGGTTGATTTATTGGTCATTTCGGACGAATTCTAGCTTATTCTTGTAGGTATAAGGGACTTGGAGCGTTTATATAGAGGTTAAAAGGAATAGGTATAACTGGAAACTTAAATCCGAGACTTTGTAGCCTCTTTCAAAAGTTGAAAAAGGGCGTAGGGTGATAATATCATACGTTTCGTCAACTACCCCAACCAAAATTAAAGATATAACTGGGGAAATTCACATGACCAAAAACGTGACTTTTTGCGCAGTCACGAAAATTAAAAGTCAATCATTTCGGGTCCGACAAGGTTTAATATCCACGCATTTATAAAAAAATTTCAGCCAATTAGCACGGAGGTTATTGCTCTTCCCATGGATAATAAAATAAGGATTGAAATATGGAGAATCTGCATGAGATACGAGGGTTATACCGACCAAAACATCGCTTTTATATTAGTGTTTGGTCTAACAAGTACTTACTTTTACGATATGCTTTTTGTCTAAGACAATACAGATTTTGTGATCTCAAGTTGTTAACTAATACATGGTAATTTAATCAGGTCAAAAATGTCAAATTCGAATTTATTGTTTTAAGGTTGTGTAGCAAAGTCTCATATGCTCATAGTTTTTCGCCTAATCAACATTTTTCAGGAGCCGTGCTAACATTTGTGTAACCGAAATTTGTATTGATTAATCTAGTATTCCTGGAAACTTCTACATCATAACCATGACCTATTAGTATATACAATTTATTGAAACTATGGACTTTAAATCAAATAAATGATCTATTCCTTACACCCATTGAATCAGACCAGTCTCGGAGTGACAAAAGAATCCGAGGGTACTGCCGGAAACCTCACCCTCTTACCTATTAGAAAAAAGCTCATTCTAATTGGCTGCAAACGAATTGGAAAATTCCTTATATTTGATCTAATTGCTGATTTTTTAAATTGTTTTTTTTTTAACAGCAGTTAACGATGTTATCAATTAAAAAGTTTAACACTAAAGCCATCCGTAATTTGGCTACTGCAAGCTTAACTAGAGATTCTAAAGTTAATCAAAACTTATTAGAAGACTTTTCATTCATCAATTACAAAAAAAATTTAGAAAATGTTGAAATTGTTAAGCAAAGATTAAACAGACCTTTAACTTATGCTGAAAAATTATTATATGGACATTTAGATGATCCTCATGGACAAGAAATTGAAAGAGGTGTTTCTTATTTAAAATTGAGACCTGATAGAGTTGCTTGTCAAGATGCTACTGCCCAAATGGCTATTTTACAATTTATGTCTGCTGGTATGCCACAAGTTGCAACCCCATCAACTGTTCATTGTGATCATTTGATTCAAGCTCAAGTTGGTTCAGAAGCTGATTTAAAAAGAGCTATCGATTTAAACAAAGAAGTTTATGAATTTTTATCAACTGCTTGTGCTAAATATAACTTAGGATTCTGGAAACCAGGTTCAGGTATTATCCATCAAATTGTTTTGGAAAATTATGCTTTCCCAGGTGCTTTATTAATTGGTACCGATTCCCATACTCCAAATGCTGGTGGTTTAGGTCAATTAGCTATTGGTGTTGGTGGTGCCGATGCTGTTGATGTTATGGCTAGTTTAGCTTGGGAATTAAAGGCTCCAAAGATTATTGGTGTTAAATTAACCGGTAAAATGTCTGGTTGGACTTCTCCAAAAGATATCATCTTGAAATTAGCTGGTATTACTACTGTTAAAGGTGGTACCGGTGCTATTGTCGAATATTTCGGTGATGGTGTTAACACTTTCTCATGTACTGGTATGGGTACTATCTGTAATATGGGTGCCGAAATTGGTGCTACCACCTCAGTTTTCCCATTCAATGATTCTATGGCTGATTATTTAAATGCTACTAAGAGATCATCAATTGCTGAATTTGCTAACTTATACAGAAACGATTTCTTAAAAGCTGACGAAGGTTGTGAATATGATCAAGTTATTGAAATTGACTTGAACACTTTAGAACCTCACGTTAATGGTCCATTCACTCCAGATTTAGCTACTCCAATCTCAAAAATGAGAGAAACTGCTATTGCTAATGACTGGCCATTAGAAGTTAAAGTTGGTTTAATTGGTTCATGTACCAACTCTTCTTACGAAGATATGACCAGAAGTGCTTCTATCATTAAAGATGCTGCTGATCATGGATTAAAAGCTAAAACTATCTATACCGTTACTCCAGGTTCTGAACAAGTTAGAGCTACTATTGAAAGAGATGGTCAATTAAAGACTTTCGAAGATTTCGGTGGTGTTGTCTTAGCTAATGCCTGTGGTCCATGTATCGGTCAATGGGATAGACAAGATATCAAAAAAGGTGAAAAGAACACCATTGTTACTTCATTCAACAGAAATTTCACTTCAAGAAACGATGGTAACCCAGCTACTCATGCTTTCGTTGCTTCCCCAGAAATGACTACCGTTTATGCTTTAACTGGTGATTTAGGTTTCAACCCAATCACTGATAAATTAGTAGGTGCTGATGGTAAAGAATTCAAATTAGCTGAACCAACTGGTGTTGGTTTACCACCTAACGGTTACGATGCAGGTGTTAACACTTATCAAGCTCCACCAGAAGACCGTTCTACCGTTGAAGTCATTGTTGATCCAAAATCTGATAGATTACAAAAATTAACTCCTTTCAAACCATGGGATGGTAAAGATGCTGAACATTTACCAATCTTAATCAAAGCTGTTGGTAAAACCACTACTGATCATATTTCTATGGCCGGTCCTTGGTTGAAATACCGTGGTCATTTAGAAAACATTTCTAATAATTATATGATTGGTGCTACTAATGCTGAAAACGGTGAAGCTAACAATGTAAGAAACCACTACACTGGTGAATACAAAGGTGTTCCAGAAACTGCTGCTGATTACAGAGACGCTGGTAAAAAATGGGTTGTTATTGGTGACGAAAACTTTGGTGAAGGTTCATCAAGAGAACATGCTGCCTTAGAACCAAGATTCTTAGGTGCTTTTGCTATTATTACCAAATCATTTGCTCGTATTCATGAAACTAACTTGAAAAAACAAGGTCTTTTACCATTAAACTTCATCAACGTTGCTGATTACGATAAAATCAATTTCGATGATGAAATTTCATTAGTCGGTTTAGCTGATTTAGCTCCAGGTAAGAACGTTGTTATGAAAGTTCATCCAAAATCTGGTGAAGATTGGGAAACTGAATTGAGTCATACCTTCAACAAGGAACAAATTGAATGGTTCAAATATGGTTCTGCTTTAAACAAAATGTCTGCTGCAAACAAGTAGATAATTAATTAATCATATCATTTTTATTTGTTATTTATTGTCGTGAATATATCACTAAGATTATTTATCATTCTTTTCTATTTTCTTGCGATTTATCAAGTTCCAAAAAGTCAGTGACGGACCTTATTAAAATCATATGACTGTGACTAGGCTTGAGATGAGAAGCAGCAATCATTGATCTTTAAAAAGGACATTAAAAATTCAAAAATAAAGAGCCCGACGCGGGACTCGAACCCGCAGCCTTTTGATAACCTTTAAATAAAAGTCAAACGCTCTAGCCGATTGAGCTAGCCAGGCAATTTTCCAAAGGTTTTTGTCTCAAAGTATTATCCCATGAGAGAGCCTCTTAAAAATAATTGGACTAGGAGGGTTTTTCTTGTAAGTATTACAGGATTTCGTTTCGATAAATAGGTGTATGAAAGTTTTATAAAGATATACGATTATTAGTTTAGAAAAAAAAAAGTTTTAAAATACCTATGGGGATATCGTTAATCGAAAAACTAAAATATTTTTCCAGGTATTAAAAACTGCAATGAAGGACCACAGATTGAACTTATTGTAATTGACATATGAATTCAATAATATACTCCAGAGCATTTACACAAACCTAAAAAGGGTAGAGGGAAGTATAAATAATTTTATATATAGTCACTTTTATAATACAATTAAATATACATACAGCTAGTGTTCTAACATTTTTGTCGAAGTGAATAATTTGTTTTTGTGTTTTGAACTTTTAGCAATTGATTTTATGATTCCTGCAGTGGTTTTAAAGTTTGAAGATGATCTATCATTGCCAATCAAATGATATCACTCACTCACTTGTTTAGCCTATGACTCAATAAACCTAATAACCTCACTAATAATATTCTCTAAACTAATGTAGAATGCACAATAATCATTAATATCAACATAATTGTTCCTTAAATCGAAAGCAATCTTTTGTTTCAATAACTTCATCTCATTTGAATCGATCTTGAACTCATTACACAACTTTGTGGTGATAGTAAAATCGTTATCGATTTCGAAGTCATTTGAATCATTCAAGTGTAAATCGTTATCATTTAATTGCAGATCATCAAGGTTGAAATTATAATTGTCAATCAAATCAAAAGATAATTTTGGATCGATTAAATTATGATGAAGTTTTAATGTGGAAGGGGTGGTTGGATCAATAAAATCAACTAATTCGTTATTTGGTGAAGATATTGGAATAGGTGTAAATATTGACATTGACAATGATGGAAAGTTATTGATTTCACTAACCCCTGTAGTTCCAGGGACCGGAGTCGAATTCAAACTTGGAGTAGCACTATTCAAGTATTTGATTTTTTGATCATTGATTCTACTAATTAAATCAGATGATATTAAAGGTTGGGCAACTTTCATAGTTTTGAATAATTCCGTGGTATTAATGTAACCAGTCAATTGATAATTAAAATACTCATACCTACTTGTAAGTTTTGATTTAGAATTCAAATCAATTTGCAAATTAGAATTCTTACTATACTTATTAATAAGGTGTAAAATTTTGAATTTTTTGAGAATGAATTCCCAACTCAAGTTGGTTAATGATAACATTCTCTTATACTTTTCATTCTTGAACCATTTCCTATTAAGAATAAACAATGCCTTGTTGATCAATTTGACATAGATTATAAGTTCGTTGAAGGTGATCATTTCGAACTTAAACTTAACGATAATGATAATGAATAATAAGATAATCGAATCTAATGGGATTGTTCTCTTGACGTACCAATTGTATTTGCCGAATTTAAGGAAATCATTATACTTAAGGAAATCATTTAAATTATGAAGAATTGATGGAATAAGATTATTATTGATGTCACTATAACTGAAATTACTTAAAGGATTGAATTTTAAATTGATATTGAGATTCTTGAAGTTTACAACGTTTTTAATAAGATTGGACTCCGCAAGGTTTTGGAACGTATTTTCGAAATCATTGAACGATAAAATTCCATTACTTGGTTTAGTAAGGTTGATATTATATGAAGAAGATCTCCTTTCTTTGTTATCAAGATCAAAAGTATCTAAAGTATGTTCTAAATCCCCATGAACCTCATGAATATCATCATCATGAGTATCATGAGTATGCGTATCTTCTTCATGCTCATGTTGGTGGTTATGATCCTGATCATATTCCACTTTTATTTTCTTATCTTTACCGACTTTAAACTTGAACCCTTCATGTTCATTCAATAAGAATTTCTTATGTAATAACATAATAGCCCTATCTACAAAACTCCAACTATGGTTCTTTATGAAGTTTACTAAATTATTCTCATTTACAGATTTTGGTGGGTTCTTTTTATGGTAAATGTTCATTTTATTGATGGATATGTGAATATATTCAAAATATTCACAAATCATCTTCTTGATTTCATTCATTTTATTTATGGATAAATCTTTGAAATTATCATTATGTAATTGCTGAACCAATTCATTCAATATTCTATCATATTTAAATTTAATGTTTAATGATAAAATCAGGGTATTTAATTTATAACCAATGATTTCTCCTTGTTTGTTATAAATAGGTTCTTCATCACTAGGCAATAACACATTGAAGTCTTCGAACTTACATACTGGTGGTAAACAGAAATTATGACTAGTCAAACAATCTAATCCAAAAATCGTCCACCACAATAATCTTCTAAACTTTATAATTTCATAATTTTTGATTTTCAATGATATCACAGGATCTTTGTTCATTTGTAAAAATTTCCCATACCTTATGATTTGAGACATTTCCATAGTTGAAGGGTTTGGTGACGTGGATTGAATTAAAACGTTGCCTAATAATAAAGGAATTGTTTTTAACCCATGAGGATAATTATAATATTGACATATCTTATTAAATCCTTTTAAGTATTTATCAATATCCTGGTTGAGTAATAAATTATCATATTCCTCAAACTCACTTATGGTTGAGGCATATAGTATAGGAAAATACAAGGTATAGAATTGAAGTAAATTGAAATCAGTTGAATGATTATTGGAAGATTTATCATAAGGATCACAGTATTTCCAATACTTATCATGTTCTACCACAAAATCATCAATGTTAGTAACAATGGGTAGTAATATATGAACAGATTTTATATACCGCTCAATTAATTCATATGACCGCTTAGACGAATTGGGTAAATGGTTCTCTAAATCTTCTAATAAATGTTGATTATCGTAATAAGTATTTGTACCGTTTAAAAAGTTCTTTGTATGAGCTAAATTGTGATTAAGCTCGAAAGTTGCTGAGCTGCCAGTTCCACTTGCGGATTGATCTGAAGGTTTGGAATTATAACTATTGGTCATTTGAAGATCATAAGGTTCATCTATAAGATTATAATTCTCAATTGACATAACATTATCCGGTGCATTAACTTGAGGATTTACATGACCATTAGCAGCATGACCATTAACTTGTCCTTCAATTTCTCCGTCTTTTAATTTCAGTTGTTGATCAAGAAACCCTTGTAAGTTATTAGGATAAATGTTTCCGGTTTTGGCAAACAAATAACTAATATTTGTACTACTATCTTCTTTATTATTGGAATCACTTCTGTATATGTTTGAAGCCATATACGAATTCAAGTTGGAAAATTGCTGTGAATATGGTGTAAGATTATATCCATTATTTTCAGGAATATCTTGGGATTGAGGTTTGATATTAGAATTGGAATTTTGGTAATTAGCAAATGTGAATGAACTTAAACCGAATGAAAATTGGTCAGGTCTCGTATCATCATTTTGAATTTGAGTCTGAGTCTGAGTGTGAGTCTGGGTTTGAGTTTGAGTTTGAGCCAGGGATTGATTTGGGGGTTCTGATTGAGCATGATTTGGAACCAGAGGTAACAACAGTTTTGAATAACTTGAGAAACTTGCTCTTTTTTTATCATCTTCGATTTCCATTGGATCATGTTCACTGGTACTATCGATAGTAGCATTTCCGTTGTGTCCATTAAGGCCATTAAGTCCATTACTATTGCTGCTACTTGGATCACTACTATAAGCATCTTCCAAAATTGGACTTATACTCTTGGTAAAAGCAGGATTATCATCAAATAACCCGTCATCAATATCTTCATTCAACTCATTTTTTTTATTTCTACCGCCTTTGCTAACTCTATCATTTATAAAATATTTACAAGTCAACCCTAATTTTTCACAATTATTACAAGTTGGTTGGACTCTGGAACACTTTATTTTCTTACTATGACAATAAACACAGCTTAAAATTTTTCTTTGTCTGGTTTTCTGGACTTTCATTATTTTCCCGTTTGCCAAAATTTTGACATCATTTTTAACATCATTTTTCAGTTTTTTATTCATGGTTGAATTAAAACGGAAAAGTCTCCGAAGTTATTTAATAATTTGAATAAATAATTTACGATGTAAAATTTATAAAATTTTAATATAACTATAATTTTAAAATACTCCGAATTTAAAGGGACTTTTTTAACCACTTAGATGTTAAATAAAAAATGAGAATTTTCCTAAACTCCTTTTTTTGAGAATTGTAGTCCGGTACACCTGTATTTAAAAGTTATCGCCCCCAGACTTTTCCAATCACCGGGAAGTATGATTACGTAAGAAGAATGTTGAATTTATGGAGTGCATATACGATATTTATAGTTTACAAGACTTTTTAATATATAAATACAGTTAAGTTAATAGTTAAATGGTAGTATTGAGTACCGAAGTTTGATACAAAGGAATTTCATAAAAAATGATGTAGCTGTATTTTTATTAAAATTAATTAGTTGACCAATAAGTTTTTGTGGCTTGGAGATTTACCTCATCCAAAGGTTAATTTTTGACAATAGCACGGAAAAAGAATTTCATGATGTAATAAAGGTTAATTGGAGATCTTTTTATATGATAGATTTGGTTGCCCCACAAATTGTTTATAATGAGAATGAGATTCATAAAGCCGAGGAGGAACTTTATTCAAACATTAAGGTTGATATAAAGCTAGCAAAGGGTAGCTAGACCCAAGATGTTGCAGGAGTAAAAGGCTGCTTGTAAATCTTAAAATATTTGATTGGACCAACAATTTTTAGGGTTTCCGGAAGAATAATAACTCCGAGTATCTCGGACATAGTGTTCGGAGTATAAGGGTTTGTCTAAAGTCTGGGGTTGTATATATGAGGATGAGAAGAATAGGGGTAGGTTCTGGGTGTACGGATTAGTAGTGTTGTGGTGTTTATGGGGTTGTAAGTCCTAGATTAGAGGTAAGGTTTATGTAGGAGAGTGGTAAATAGAATTTATGTGTATAGTTGATGTTGGGACCCATATAAATTGATCTTGAGTACTGACCTCGATCTGTATTACGGGTAATTAGTATTAGGTTAATTTCAGAAGACTTTCGTTAACAAAATCCCCTGATAGAGATTGATTCTTTATACGAGTGATCTGAAACAACGGGTAATTCAGTTGAAGAACCCTTAAAATGAATCTGGAAAGATTCATTAATAAACCAGAACATCAAAAGTAACACACATAACAAGTATACTCCAGTCCAGATCCCTAATCGAATAAAACGCTCCTACTTCAACCAAAATAGTGCACCTCACATGTACTCACTCGACATCTTCTCATTAATTTTCAACGAGCGTCCAAATCTCACACGTCAACAGAATGGACTTTGAAGCAGCTGAAGAATTAAATGGGATCAGATTTAGTTGGAATACCTTCCCTTCAACCAAATTAGAAGCAAATAAGATTGTTATCCCATTAGGATGTCTTTATAAACCATTAATGAATCGTACTAGTTATGAATTACCAATAGCTCAGTACGATCCAATTTTTTGTCTTAATGCTAATTGTAAAAGTATTTTGAATCCATATTGTTCAATTGATCCAACTGGTTCATGGACCTGTCCACTTTGTGGTAGTAGAAATCCTTTACCACCACATTATCAAGGTATTAGTCAAGAAAATTTACCAATTGAATTGGATGCCAATTCTTCAACTATTGAATATATTACTTCAAGACCAGTTCAAAATCCACCAATTTTCTTGATGGTAGTTGATTTATGCCAAGATGAAGAAAATTTACAAGCCTTAAAAGATTCATTAATCGTTTCATTGAATTTATTACCACCAAATGCTTTAGTTGGGTTAATTACTTATGGTACAATGGTTCAAGTTCATGATTTAGGTAGTGAACTGATCAATAAACTGTACATTTTTAGAGGTGATAAAACTTATAATGAAAAGCAGATCAGTGAAATGTTAAATAAACCAATTTTAACTCATCAACCATTTCAACAACAACCAGGATTTATGAATAACTCATTAACGAGATTCTTTTTACCATTAGAAGAAGTTGAATTTCAATTAACTTCAATCTTAGAAAACTTATCAAAAGATCCTTGGGCAATTGCTCATGGTGATAGACCTTTAAGATGTACTGGATCAGCTTTAAATATTGCTGGTAATTTATTAGGTTCAACCTTCCCAAATTTTGGAGCAAGAATTATGTTATTTGCTTCAGGTCCTTGTACTTTAGATCCAGGTATCATTGTTGGATCTAAATTGAAAGAACCAATTAGATCTCATTCTGATATTGATAAAGATAATGCTAAACATTTCAAAAAAGCTAGTAAATTCTACAAAGGATTAGCAGAAAAGATCGTTAAAAATGGTCATATCGTTGATATTTTTGTTGGATGTTTAGATCAAATTGGGGTTTTGGAAATGAAAGATTTACCAAATTTAACTGGTGGAACATTGTTATTGAGTGATGCTTTTACTACATCTATTTTCAAACAATCGTTTTTGAGATTATTTGCTAAAGATGATGATGGGTTCTTAAGTATGGGATTCAATGGTACTTTTGATATCAAAACTTCAAAAGAATTAAAGGTTAGTGGATTAATTGGGCACGCTTCATCTTTAGGTAATAAAGCACCAAATGTTAGTGAAACTGAAGTTGGATTAGGAGGATCAAACCAATTCAAAATGTGTGCATTATCACCTCAACATTCTTATGCTGTTTTCTTTGATATTGCTAGTAACCAAAGTTTACCACCAAATAGCCAAAGTTTCATTCAATTCATAACTCATTATCAACATAGTTCAGGGACTTATAGATTAAGAGTTACCACTGTACTGAACTTATTAACTAGCGATGAAAGAGTTATGACTCAAGCATTTGATCAAGAAGCTGCTGCAGTTATCATGTCAAGAGTTACTTTATACAAATCTGAACAAGATGATGGAGCAGATGTCTTGAGATGGGTCGATAGAATGTTGATTAGATTATGTCAAAAATTCGCTGATTATAGGAAAGATAGTGATGAATCGTTTAGATTATCACCACAATTTGTATTGTACCCACAATTCATTTATTACCTTAGAAGATCACAATTCCTACAAGTTTTCAATAATTCACCTGATGAAACTGCTTTCTATAGACATGTCTTGTTGACTGAAGATACCAGTAATTCATTAATTATGATTCAACCAACATTAACATCATTCCAATTAGACGAAGAACCAAAAGCTGTTTTATTAGATAGTATTTCAATTAAAGATGATGCTATTCTTTTGTTAGATACGTTTTTCCATATTTTAATCTTCCATGGTAAAACCATTAGTGAATGGCGTAAGGCTGGATATCAAGATCAACCAGATTATGCTAATTTCAAACAATTATTAGACGAACCTAAACAAGAAGCTGCTGAATTGTTAGTTGATAGGTTCCCATTACCAAGATTCATTGATACGGAAGAAGGAGGATCTCAAGCGAGATTTTTATACTCTAAATTAAATCCGTCAACTACTTATAATAACCAAGAATTAATCAGTAATGGAGCCGTGGTATTAACCGATGATGTTTCATTACAAGTGTTTATGGGTCATTTACAAAAGTTAGTAGTTCTGGGTAGTTCTTGATCTAATATATGAAGTAGATGAGTCTCTGAAAATCTGGGCCAATTGAGTTCGTTCATAGTTCTATTGTTTCTTCGTGTGTAGTATTATGTCTAGTTACCTTCTCACTGGTGAGACGTCTGCGAAAACCCACCTCACTAAGCATGGCTGAATTATCAAGAGGTATGTTCACCGTCTAAACTCCAACTTGGAACTTTACTAACAACAGATGAAATTGCATTGTATGATAGGCAAATCCGATTATGGGGTGTTAGCACACAACTCCGATTAAACTCCGCAAAGATCCTCGTGATTAACCTTGGATCAGTTGCAATGGAAATTATCAAGAACTTAGTGTTAGGAGGTGTTAACACTATTGATATATTAGATAATTCAACTATAAAAGCAGAGGATTTTTCCAGCCAATTTTTTTTACCCAATGATGAAAGTATATTAGGACAATTGAAACTCCCTTTGGTAGTTGAGAATATAAAAGAATTGAATAATAGAGTCAATATTAATACCTATACCCAACATTTTAGTGAATGGGATAACGAAAAATTCAAACACTATGATTTAATTATTTGTACAGAGTTGAACAGGACTGAAATTTCTCAAATCAATTCCATTAGTAGACCGTTCAATATACCTTTGTATATTGTAGGATTACATGGTATGTTTGGGTACATCTTTACAGATTTGATAGAACATTTAAGTAAGATAGAACGAGGGAAAGGAAACATTGCCACTGAACCAAATACAGTGCTTGGAACTAATAAGGTAATTACTGAAGTTGAAATCAAAGAAGCCAATGAGATTATTACCATAAAAGATACTTACAATCCAATATCAGGAATATTTGAATCCAAGAAATTACCCAGTCAATTGAATAGAAGAAGGCTCAAGAGATTAACACCAGCATTACCAATTATTTTAACACTACTTGATTTTTCAAGAGGTGACCTTGACGTCAAAGCTCTACAAGAACAACTGTATCAAACATGTGATAAACTTGAGATTCCGAGAGATATAATTACTGAAGAGTATATAAAGGATTTTGTACATCAAGCTTTTACGGAGTTTGCTCCAACTAGTGCAATATTAGGAGGGTGTTTAGCCCAAGACGTTATTCAATATTTGAGTAAGAAGAATAGTCCTATAAATAATGTTTTGATTTTGGACGGAGTTAGACTGGAGATGCCTATTTTTGGACTCTAGCCAGCTTCAGGAAGCAAAAGTTGATCTAAAATCATATCACCATATATAGAATAAGAAATACAAAATTATATGTCTATATATTTGAATTTTACCTAACATTATATCCGTAAATCGTCAGATGAAGCTACTTTGGAGTTATTCCCCTCCCCTTTCTCTTTTTCAAATGTGAACTGTCCCTCAAGAACCTAAAGGCTTTGGTTAACTTCGTCTGAAGTATAACTTTTTGATCTCTTTCGTAATTTATTTTCTTTATCAATTCAGCTCTTTCGATCTTAAACTGTTTGATCTCTTCCAAATCATTCTGTTTGAAGTTTTCATACCTCTTTTGCAACTCCAAGTTCTTCTCCTTTAACTCAGTTAACTTCACATGACTTTCCTTTATTGATACAATACTTTGGTCTAGTTCTGTTCTCATGTAAGATTTTTCATCTTGTTTTGATGTAACTTTAGCTATATTATCTTGAATTGAACTTTGAAGTTCCCAAATCTTTAATTGGTTGGTAACCAATTGTTTATACTCAGGATTATCTATATCATCACCAAACTTTTCAATCTGTGCTTTTAATTCTTCAATTTCCTTTTGAGTAGTTTCAATTTCTTCCACCTTCTTATCATACTTTTTATTACCCAATTCGATCCTTGAAGTTGAATGATTGACATCGTCAATAAGACTCGATAAGCTCTGATTTAAGCTGGCAACTCTTCTTCCAATTCTTTGTTGAACATGATCAGAATTAAACTTTTCATATCCATTATATTCATTCAAGAGTCTCTCATAGTCCATATACAATCCATTTATTTCCATCATTAGCTTATGGGTAAGGTAATTTGTTTTAGCATGTTGAACATTATGATTCATTATCCCAATTAATTTATCGAAACTATTGGTTAAAGTATTGGTTATATAATTAGATTGAAGTCTATTCAATTCATAATAAGACTTTTTAACTTTGGAAGGTTTATCAGAAGATTTATCATTATCATAAGGTGTGTAATGATAATTTACTTCCGTAAGTAATGATTTTTCAACATCACTGGCATTGAATTTTGGTATAGATGGTAATTCAGGTAATGGCCAAACTGGATAATTACCTATGAATTCATTTTTAAATAGTTGTTCAAAGAAATTCAGTAAATAATTCAATCCTTGATTATAGATTGGGAAAATATCCGGAGGTAAAATTCCAATTTGGTCTCGAAGACAAACTATTGATGATATAAGTTTATATAAATAATCAGGTTCATTTTCTTGTCCTTCATAGAATAACTTTATATGCTCGATAGCTAACAATGGAATCAATTGTATAACCACACAAGGTTTTTGATCAGGTTGGTTTTGGATTCTTAAACTTTGTGTATACTCATTATTAGCTTGTTCATCGAATTTAACAATTATATCGAACTTTATATCAGAAATATCTTCTTTGGAATTGATAGCACCATCTTCAGGTATTAAATGAACTGTTACATTTGCATTTGATGATTCGTGTTTCTTATGATCCCTACGGAGATAATTCCCTATATACCTTTTGATTTTGATAGTATTTGGATTGATGGTACCAATAAGTAAAGCTTCAATTAAATCAAATAATTTCAAATTGTTTGACATAACAACCCCTACATTTAACTGAACGCCTTTATTGACATTACCGTTTCTTCCTGTACGTTTCACAACTGTGGATCTAGTAATTACGGTTATCAAATCTTTCAATACATTAAACTTCCCACTAGTTTCAGCTAACTTAACTGCCATATCTCTTTGTAATAAGTTTTTGGGCATATAATGGGTTATTAATAAGTATGGATGACTACTGACCAACAAACAGTTTTCAATACAAATTTGGGATGATTTAACTATCAAGTGAGTTTTATCATTGGTCTCACAGTATTTCAAAATATCACTATAATGTAATGAAACAATTTGATCGGTTAATTCTTTTTGGAATTCGTAGATTGGTGTGGCAAGGGTGTATTCACCACTGGCATTGATTTGTTCGATTTGTAAGTCGACAATAGGTGGTTCTGGTGTACTGTCTAAGATTCGTAGTAAATTCATTCGTATAAAATTTTCGCGGTCAAGTTCAGTTTATAAGAACAACTGAAATCCGCCGAAATGAAAGAGCTTACTATGTCTACGCTTGAGGCCCAAAGAGGGATGGACTTACCGTATTATGAGCTGATATCCTAATAGGATTGCTCAGGGGAAAGTTGCTACATATCGGATTACGCTCCGAAGAGATACTAAGTCATCTTGATGTGCTGGCTTCTAGCGAGCGGCGAAAAACCCTTGTATACTTTAATTTATATTACATATATTACACGTTTGAAGGTGGGGTGGAAGTTAAGAATTCTTGTTATAGTAGCTTGTGCCACCACCTTGCCTTCACTTTGCTCATGTAGGCTCAATAGGCTCAGGAACGGTTCCACATCTTAACACTCCTGTCCCAATGTGAACTAAATAAACTCTCCCCCACATCAAAACTCATTACCCTTTCCCCACTCTCCAAAACCCCTAAACTTATCCAATTATCAGAACTCCAAATTCTTATCTCTCCATCATACAGACTACTCATCAAAACTTTACCATCACCATCAAGTATGCTTGGATTCTCCTCATTCTCATCTGTAACTTCAATACTTGAATGTCCCAAATTCACAAACTTAACATCACTGATTAATTTCTTATGTGCTGGTATTGAAAATATTTCTCCTTCTCCGTGTTTACCATACCTGTTGTCTAATTTCCTTAAATCCCATAATTTGATACTACAATCTCCACTGCCAGTTGCTAAATGGTACCCATTATTTGACCAGTCCATGCAGTAAATTCCTTGAATATGACTCGATAAATTGGTTATTAATTTCCCTGAACGTAAATCCCAGAGCTTGGCATGACAGTCCATACCCCCAGTAGATAAGATACTGCCATCAGGATGATATGATGCACTTAATACTTGTTTAGAATGCCCTTCTTGGTTCATTAATTCTAAAGACTTCTCTATATCCCAAAGTTTCCATGTTTGGTCAAATGATGTAGTGATGAAGTACTTTTGACTAGGATGTATTTTCACCTTTGTTATTCTATCTTCATGTGCCTGTTTGATTGATCTCTCAGGAACAAACGTTTCTTGGCTAGGATTCCATATATTTATTGTCCCTTCATTACCACCAGATATCATTGAGCCCTTCCAATCAAATGTGACCTTCTCCAGATGGAAACCAGGTTGACTTCTATACTGAAGATTCATAGTCTTATCGAGTACATATAAATTCCCATCCCATGACCCACATCCTAGTAAATCTCCATGACACTGAACCGTGGAAACAACTCTCGAATTATTAGGTATCAATTGAGTTCCATACAACTCATATTTCATTAGGGAATTAAGGTATCGTCTATGTTTCAAGTTCTTAACCATATTAGACTCATACTTGTTTTTAAGTGTTTGAATTCTTGTTCTAGCTCGTTGGAGTGAATCATTTAATATAAAAGTCCTTGCTTCGAGCAATTCTTGAGGTCCAGGGGTATAGAATTCATCATTATCATCTTCACTGTCATCTTGTTCCATATCATCCTCGATTTGTTCATCTAATAGTTTAGGTTTTTCATTTATATACTTTATAAGTCTTTGTCTTCTATCATAATTATCTTCACCAAATAACGTTATCGGCTGACCCAAACTCCTTAATGTCTTAATTACATCATCATTCAATGTCGGTACCGAACTTTGATCGATCCCTCGTCTTATATCATTGATTATCGGTAGATTTGTGCTCATCTATAAAGTGAGTCCTCGCAACTTGAAATTGAGAATTATATTTTCCTACACACTATACACATTTTCAGAGATGAAGGTCCCTAATGATTTTCATTGATTATCCTACTAGCAAAAGCAGCAAAGTTTTCCTTGTCATTAATCATTTGATCCAAGTCGGGTTGGCAGAAAACAGCTAAAGTATTCCTGCTAATTAATTTGTTACTATTAGAACCTTTAACATAATGAGGGACTGCTTTGAATTTACCTTTCAGTAATTCTTGTAAACAGCTACCAGTTTGAAATGCTATACAATCAAGAGGAATATTGATTTTAACAATGTCTCCGTCACGGTTTTTGATATATAATCCACTTTCAGGATCAGGTGATCTGGTAATCGTTTTCTTGGATTCATCATAGAAGAGAGCTGACGTTAAACCTGTTAGACATGAATGATCAACATGTTCACCACACCAACTATCCTCATCTTCAATTTTGGATTTATTAGGATAATAATGTAATAACCTGGCTTTAGTGCAAGTACTTTCTCTTACCATTCTTGTCAAATAACCACTTTCTATATCAAACCTTTTCTTCATATACTCATCACAGTTCACAGCTAAACTTGCAGCAACATCAATTATAAGGTTACATAATTCTTTCAAATCTTGTTTGAAAGTTTCAAGACCTTTTATACTAGGGTCTGGCCAAATATTTGCACTGGTGTATGTTTTATAATCCGGAAATTGATGACACAAACCCGGTTTTGGGCCTTCAAGTTTGTCATCACCATAGAATGCACAATTGACATAAAACAGTCCTTTTTGTAAATCTGGCTTACCATTGCTTAATTGTTCCTTACCACAACTCCATCCTGTTAACCACTTAGCTTCAGGATCAGGATTCTCAATAGCTTTCAATTTATCTTTACTCAAGTTACCTAAAACACTTGCACTTTTGAGTACCTTTTCACGTAATTGTTTGAACCTAGGTGACAATCCTGAAACTATAATGATCCCAAGTGACTTAGGTCCAAACGCTTCATCTAAAATTGAATCATCAAGTCCAATTATTAAGTCGGATATTGTAACTTTAACTGGGTCCATCTCAGTTTCATAGAGATGCGAATTGCAAAATTGGGGATTTGTGCAAGTGGGGTGAATTGTTTTTGGGTAGCAATGACTGTAAATCCGCAAAATACCAATCTTCTTTATAAATCCGAGATTCTAAAGATTGTATGACTTTTATTTTTCACCGTGATCTTGACGTGTACAGTGCACATGATTAAATTAGAGAGCAAATTTAAAAAATAGAGCCCGACGCGGGACTCGAACCCGCAGCCTTTTGATAACCTTTAAATAAAAGTCAAACGCTCTAGCCGATTGAGCTAGCCAGGCAATTTTTACACGAAATTTTGACATGTAATTCTTGCAATTGTAAAAATCAAAACTCCTGTACACCAGACCTATATACGGTTATTAGTTTTAAAAAAAAAAAATAAGGTCAGTACACCTATAAAGAAAAAAATATTTTTCGGTAAGATAAAAAAATAAAATAATTATAAAAAAAAAGAAACCCTAAAAGTTTATAATTTGCAGAAACCAAAGTTTGTTTAAAGTTAGTTATAATCGGACCAGGGGATCCACCAATTGTAATTACAAAAGTTGAGCAATTTAAGTAGGCAGGCTAGGAGATATTATTTCGTTTCATATGATAATCATACCATTAGTTTATGGACTTAATAAATCTTACATAAACCGAGCTTGAGATGACAAGTTCTAAAAGTCTTGGAACCTATCAACTTTTGGAAACTGTAGAACAATAAACCCCAATGTACATAACAGCATCGAATAGCAGCATTACATAAGGCGTTAGGTATATAAAGCCCTTAATTTCTAACCAATCATAACCGGACAAGAAAAAGGTAGCTGTAGAATGAATTAAGTTACTTGAAAAAAGAAATTAAACATCTGCTTCATTACTATGGGTATAGCCCGTACCTCAGTCGTAAAGTATAATAGATAACATAATCGGCAGAGGTATTATAACCAATTTCACATTGAAATTCCGCATTAGGTGAACAAACATGCATAAAAAATATGAGCTTATGTGCCTTTGATTATTACTGGATATCCTAGTAAATAATTGCTCACATGTAATTATATCCATTTTGGTTGGTTGTTACGATTTCTTCATTCGGAAACTGTGCCCAAAATCGCCTCACTAGCAAAGAAAAATTTTCCCATTAGAGGATGAGAATTTTATCTGATCGGATCGACGACATTCCAACTCTTTTGAATATTGGATAATACTATCAATTCCTATTGTTTGTCATGGCAAATAACTACTATCAACGTTCATATCACTATAATAATCAAGCAATATAATTAATAGCAATTTATTATGTAAGAAGTGTAAATCATTACAATACCTATAAGAATTATCAGATACTATTTTTTAGTCGCAGCTAGACAATTCAGACATATGTCGTACGTAATTCAATCCAATCAGAACCTTTTCCAACTACGTATTTCCTAACGTTTTCGAAAAGAAACATAATCTTTTCAATCTTTTGAATTTCTTTTTCTCATCTGGCTCCCACATTTAAACTGATGAAATTTCCGTATAATTATTAATTTTTCAAATTAAATTATCAATTGAATATGGCTGACTTAGAAAAAGCTAGAACTAACGATTCTAAATTGAATGATAGTGCTGCACATGATTTACACACTAATGAATTTGATAAATCATCTTTAAGTGATACTTCATTAGTCGGTCAAGAAAAATCCACCGGGGTTTTAAAAGCAGAAATTTTAGCTAAACAATATACTTCATGGTATGCTAAAACAATTGTTTTAGCTAGTGCTTTCATTGTTGGTTATGCTTATGGTTTAGATTCTCAAACTAGATATGTTTATACTGCTTATGCCACTAGTTCTTATAGTACTCATTCCTTATTAAGTACTATTAATATTTTTGCTGCCGTTGCTCAAGCTGTTTCCCAGATTGTATATGCTAGATTATCAGATGTTTTCGGAAGATTAGAATTATTCCTTGTCGCAACCGTTTTTTACATAATTGGTAGTGTCATCGAATCTCAAGCTTATGATGTTCAAAGATATAGTGCTGGTGCAGTATTCTACAGTATTGGTTACAGTGGTGTTTCATTAGTTTTGCTATTTATTTTATCTGATTTCTCAAGTTTAAAATGGAGATTGTTCTACAGTTTTGTTCCAGCTTTCCCATTCATTATTAATACTTGGATTTCTGGTAATGTTACTGCTGCCATTGGTCTTGACTGGTCATGGGGGGTTGGTATGTGGGCTTTCATTTTCCCATTAGCTTCAATTCCTTTTGTCTGTTGTATGCTTCACATGAGATACTTAGCTTCCAAGACTCAAGAGTGGAAAGAATTCAAACAAAGAAAAACTAAATTCCAAGAATTGGGTTTCTTGAAGTTCATGTCATATTTATTCTGGCAATTAGATATTGTTGGCTTAGTTTTATTTGCTGTTTCATTAGCTTGTATCTTGGTTCCGTTAACTATTGCTGGTGGTACTTCTGAAAAATGGAAGACTGCTCATATCATTGTTCCTATAGTTATTGGATGGTTATTGGTTCCTGTTTTCGTTTACTGGGAAGCTACAACCAAACATGCTTTTGTCCCATTCCATTTATTGAAGGACAGAGGTATCTGGTCAGGGTTATATGTCTCCTATTCCATTACTTTTATTACTGGTATCCAAGCAAATTATTTATATACTGTTTTAATTGTTGCTGTTAATGAGTCAATGAAATCGGCTACTAGAATCACTTCAGTAAATTCATTCGTTGCTGTTGTTGGTGGTTTCTTCTTTGGTTTAGCCGTTGTTCACTTCAAACGTTTAAAGAAATTCATGATCTTTGGTACTGTTTGTTGGTTTGTTGCTTTAGGTATTATGTTGAAATATAGAGCTGGATTAAGTTCCCATGCTGGTATTATTGGAGCTGAATGTCTTTTGGGTTTCGGTACTACTTTCTTTACTTATCCAGTTAATGTTTCTATGCAATCCGCTGTCAATCATGAACATATGGCTGTTATTACTGCTTTAGGTTACTCACTTTATAGAGTTGGTACAGCTGTTTCTTCCGCTGTTTCTGGTGCCATTTGGACTCAATTATTATACCAAAAGATCTTACATCACATGAAAGATGCTACCCTTGCTACTTCAGCTTATGGCGCACCATTAACGTTTGTTATAACTTATCCATGGGGTACTACTGAAAGACTGCAATTAGTAGCTGCTTATAAAGATATCCAATTTATTTTAGTTTTAGTTGCATTTTTGCTTTGTATCCCATTGATTATTGCTACTTTCTTCTTAAGAGATCATAAATTAGGTGATGCTCAAAGTATTGATAACATTGAACAATTAGAAAACAAAGATAGCATTGCTGATTTCTTCAGAAACTTTGGTAAAAGAACTGAAGCCGAAAAAGCAACTGATCATCTTAATTAGGAATTATGTTAACATTGATTAACTTCTTAGTCATGAGATATGTTTATAGATTTAATAAAAATTTAATTTTTAATATCCTATTCAATTGACAGATAGAGACACCATTGTTATATATGTACTCCACCTGGAGAACTTACATCAACGATGAAAGTTAGCTGTTGGATACGGTGAGTTTTTTTGAGTCTTACATTGACTAATGATTGAACCATCGTTCAGTAGTTGATTTAAACTACACGACACATTAAGGAGCTGAAGATTACTCATTTAATGAGAGATAACCAATTCTATACGAGGTCTTAACTAAGAATAAGAGAAGGAATTCATTTATGATAGATATTATTTGGTTTAGCATAATCTACTGAATTTGTTATACCCAGAAGTTATGGTTGTCTGCGGAGACTAAAAGACCCATAGACTACTAATAGTTAATAAAATTATCCATTGAACTCAAAGCATTTATTCCTTTCTTAAAAGATATTATTCAACACCGAAGAGGCCAAGTTTTTAGATTTTGTTTCCTGATTAAAACAAGTAAACAAGTAATAATGGTAGCCAGTACTTCAGACAAATCTATCGTGACAACCCATGAATTTCTCTAATTGTTAATGTTCGTTCGTTTTGTGAAACTAGGACTAAATCGACTTTCTTCATCCAAAATTTTCTTAACCCGTTTAATTTCAACTTGATTTTATTAAGATCATTTAGCTTGACTAAACTTGATCTAACCAGTTGACTTACACTTAATCTATTTTCATCTACATACTTTTTAACTTGTTGTTCTATAGTTAAGTCACATTCACTAGTGATAATAAGTAAACTCCTAGTTAGCAGTTTGGGATTTATTTTATCATCAAATAACTTTAAAACTTCTAGCTTTGTTATACTACTAAGTAGATTCGAATCAAATTCTTCTTGACCATTTTTACCATTAAACCTATAGGTTTCATTAACTATTTTCTCCCAATAACTTTTGTGTATGAAGTAGTTGTTATTTATGTTACAGAAATTTGTACTAGCTTGATTTGGTTCTATATCAAAGACCAAATTAGGCGACAAACCACTGGGAGTGGTTTTTACAAAATCGATACAAGGAGATATGATTTTAGTATGAAACTCAGTCATATCATAGCCACTTAGTTCTTGGTATATCTGGTACAACAAATCTTCAATATTTGCATCTAATGTTTTATGATCATATTCATAACTTTCGATATAGATGAATAAACCGATGTATTCTCTGAATATCCTCAATCCTGATCCAATTTTATACCCTAGCTTTCTTTCAAATCGAAGTTTGGGTACATATATGGTTAGAATGTACTCTAATATCCTGCTGATAGTTCTAACATACAAGGAGCTTCTATTACCAAGGGCAATGTAGAAGAAACAATGATTAGTTTCTCTATTGGGATAAACATATTTAAGTTTTCCTTGAATGGGTTTATAACTCCCAGGATTTGAAGAAAGAACTCCTTTAGGATTGAACTTATTCAACTGGCCACCGATATCATCAATGATATCATCACAGTCTCCGTTCACTAACACTTGAATCGTACAGTTAGTAACAAACTGCTTAGTTACCTCAAAAAGCTTTTCTAAATCCAATTCCATTAAGCTATCCAACCTCTCTTCTAGAGTATAAACATTCTTGTCAACTAAACAGGTTATTAATGCTAAGGACTGTTGCAACGAATCAACTTCTTTTAATCGTTCATAATTCTTTCTAATCTTAACTCTTGCTTTCATGAACTCTTTATAGGGCGTTGATTGAATCAGCAGTAGGTACCCAATGATTTTAGTTACATAGTTTTTAAAAACATCAAGGTAGGTGAATTTTAGCCCATTGAAATTTATACAAATAGAATTTTTACTATTAAGAGTAGGATATATTGACCAGCTGTATCCTAAAGTTTCCATTTGATACACCTCTTTTCGTAAATAACTACCTAAAAGCTCAGCTATCATATCAATTGCCATATATGTATCACTGTTGCCTGGAGTTCCAAGTATCAACTCAAAGGTTGTATAAATCTTGTTATTAAAATTATGTTCTTGTTTATACCAAACTGAGAGATGACTAGAATATTCAATCAATTCAGGAACTTTTGCATCTTTAAACTTTACATTATAATTCAATTTATACTCAGATAAGTATATCATCATGTCATCTAGTTGTTGTTGTGTATACTGTAGAAACTTATTCTTTCTAGGGTATTTGAAAAAAGTCAAAATTGGAAATGATTGTAAGTATAATCTGGTTTTGTCTATCGTGTAAATCTCATAGCTGATATTATAATAAGGATCTTGGTCGTATCTAACTATGTCTAGTACCAAATGCTCATCTAAAACATCAGTAAACAGGATAATATTGAAATTATTAAAATTCAACCATTTCTCAGTTTCTATTATAAACTGATTACTATTTACATATGTCAACTTGTACCCCAATAAAATATCTTCATAGTCCACATAATGCATCAATTCACTTAATTTCAGTACCTCATCTACTATACTATCATCCAGTTCTTGAAAGATAAAATTTAGCTTCTCTAATTTTATAAAATCTTGAATGAACCTTTCAATTTTGAGTGGTGAAGTCTCTATTAACATTTGTATATAATTGAAAATACTTCCAATGATCTCAAGTATACTATGCTTACCTGATAAAGTTAACCTCATCTCCAAGATTATGAGTAAGTTGTTTATATCGACCATTTGATCGAACACCACCATTTCATATATCCAATTTTGTTGTATCAAATAATCACATAATGAATTCTTCAGTTCATTACCTAACAACTCGATCCATATTTTACTTACTTGAATCAACTTATCATTCAATTGATTAATAGGAAACACTAGTCTTACTTTATTAACAGTGTTGTTACTATAAAGAAGTAGGTTCTTTGAGTTTTCATCAAATATAGGACCTTTTTTTAACCGTACGCTTTCACTTCTCTGTATTCCCTCAAATTCTACCGAAAGTTTCTGAAGATAATTCAATGATTGTGGTCCTTTTACTACAAGTTTCATATTATTGGCCACATAAAACCGTTTATAGTATTTCACTAATTCATTCTTTAGATTCTTGTCACCAATATCCAACGTTTCCTTATTACCAGTTCCAAACTTACCGAAATTTGTACTTGACATTAACTTCAAGCTGTGATAGAATTTCTTATCTATGGAATCAACGTTACCCAAATGTTCTTCATTGACCTCGAATACTTCATTCTTGATTAAATTCATATTGAACTTTGGCTCTTTGAATGCGCCAGAAAACACTTTTACCATATAATTTAATACTGGTTCATCATTCATTATCCCTGGCACAATCTCACCAATATTACCAGAAATATGTGGTACTTCTATATAAAAATTGGTTTGGTTATAAGTGGTGAATGCATTAAACCTCCCCCCTAATTTGAGAAGCGTTTCTGGTAAATGATAAGGTTGGGGAAAAGATTTTGAATTTGTAAAGATAGTGTGTTCCATCAAATGTGCTAACCCTGGGATCTTATCTATTGAGGACCCTGCATTAACTGATAAGGAAATTCCTGTGTGTTCAATAGTAGGATCTGTTATGAGTAAACATTCGAGACCGTTACTAAGTCTTACAACTCTTGTAGCATTTGAACTTTTAGTTCGTGGGGCTTTGATACTTACTGGGATTGTAGTGGAACCCATAGGTGTAATTAGTTTTTTCGCAGCCAAAGAAAAAATTACTTGATTAGGATACTACAATGGAACTTCTTGAGGTGAGCTTTTTGTGAGATTGAAAAGGGGCTTGGAGAAAAGTTCAATGAATTAAAAAGCTTTCATCTATACGTACAGAATAGAGTCATTAAGAACTATGAAAAAAAATAATAGAGAAGAATTAGAGTAAAAAAAAGAAAATTCCGATGCCGGGAGTCGAACCCGGGTTTGCTGCGTGAAAGGCAACCGTGCTAGCCGTTACACTACATCGGATATTTATAGTAAATTTCTTTCTCATTGTATCATGAAAACAATGAAATGTAAAAAATCACTTGAATTCATTTTTTAAGCACACCACATGATACCAATAAAGTCCAACTTTCAACTGATTGAATTTGAGCCCATATTTGCTAACAAAAATATAAATAAAATCTCACGGCATTTTAGTTTATACAAGAGCAAAATTAGGAAATCAACAATGTCGTGCGAAAGTCTACATTTCGTTGAGAATTAATCATCCCTTTTTTTATATGCTTTAGATTAAACACACTATTTACTATTAGACAAAAAGGTATAAAGACAATACAATAAAATGAACTTCCCGTATAATAATTATCAATCGTCATCGTCGCTGTCATCCTCACAACGATATTCACCACCAATAACCCTGCAAAATGTCCATGGGCAATCACCAATTTTTAATTATGATAATATATCAACTACATCGTCATCATTAAATTCAAATTATGGACATTATGGGTATAACTCACATAGCATGAGATATTATTTATCTAAACTGTTTGATATTGAAGACGATTTAGAATTTTGTCCAGAAATTCCTGAACATAATTCCCCAACATTAAAGAAGTTTAATCCATATACAGCCTCAGTATTTAGTCCTGGTACGAATAATACTGCTACCAATACTAATAATAATACTACCCCAGTTAGTACTAATAATAATAGTAATCCACTGAGTCCAAGAGTTTCAACCCCAAGAATTAGAAAACCTATCGAGATTATTAATCCTCAAACTAAATTAAGAATTAATAGTCCTGCTAGTAAGTAATGAATAATGAGTTGTATAGTAAATGTATATTAACGCTCTGAAAAACTAGAAGTTTGTTACCAATAGTTGATCAAGTGTTGTTAGAATTGAATCTTGGCTGTAGTTGTTTTCTTTGTAAGAAGCTGTTGAGTTTGAAGGGCTTTAGAGGGATGGGTATAGAGTTCTGTCTGGCTTTTAGATCTCGTATCTCTCGTACAATATGTTTGAAGTTCTCTGTTGGCGTGATCTAAAAGTAGTTAGAGAATGGAGGGTCCAGACTTAAGTGCAACTTGGAGTTTTGGTGAGAGGGTTCAGTGTGTAGTCGCAGTCATGATGGAACCTATTAACTCAATAAATCTTCAAACAAATGAATTGAAGAACCTTCCTGATAATATACTTGAAGAGTTAACAAACCAGCGTACACTCTTGATTGGATTACTCAAAAATCAAGATCAATACAAGACGTTTAATGAGGAAGTAATACGAACATTAGATCAACACACTACAAAATTGACGGACATAATAAGTATGTTGAACAATTATGATCAAGTATCATTGGAAATAACCGAATTGATTAAAAAGATTCAAGACGTGTATAATCAGTTCACAGACTACGAAACTGAACAGTATAAATTACTTTCAGGCAACTTTCATCAGGAGAATTTGAAGTTAAAGTTCAGAAAGATTATTCAACAAAATCACGAGAAATCATTGGAATTAAGTAAGGCATTACATAGACATGGAGATTATAAAGAGCTTGAAGAAGAATTAAAGCAATTCAAAAATTCAAGGAAGGTTTATCATTTAAGGAACGAAAAGTTAAATAGATGGAATGAGGAGAGGGTAACTGGATTTTTTAGCTAACGTCATCCCACCTCAAGTCACGGGACCATCAACTACCAGAAGGAATTTTACATGAGTTTAACTTAAATTCCACAGTAAATAGGTGGGGGAACTTTAACCAATTATGAATAAACATTAATAATGCTCTTAGATAGACCTAATCCATCGCGAGGTCGGCTAATAACTAACCTTAATCTATGGTAGCGGCTATTCGTCGCAATCAAAGTCTCGGTGTTAAGTTTTCGGAGTGAATTTTCGGAGTCGGTTGAGTATCGTCCATAAAAACTCTCATATATTCAATAAGCACTTATCAAAAATGTTTAAAAGTTTATCTAAGGGCAATAATATGTTTAGGCCTTTAGTTAGAACTAACATTAGAACCAAAGTTGGTAATGGAATTGGGGTTAGATTTAATTCAACTACTCCACCACCACCAAAACCCTCATCATTTTTTAAAACTGTTAAAAGATTAACATACTTAACAATTTTTGGATCTGTCGGTTACATTGGTTATAAGATTTATGATGAAAAGATTCCTAAGAATCAAGTCAAACAAGCACCGGTTTTTGAAAATGGTCAAAGAAAGAAAACCTTGGTTATTTTAGGTACAGGTTGGGGATCCATCTCATTTTTGAAAAATTTAGATACTTCATTATATAATGTTGTTGTTGTATCACCAAGAAATTATTTCCTTTTCACTCCACTTTTACCATCATGTCCAACTGGTACTGTTGAATTAAGATCGATCATTGAACCTGTTAGATCGATTACCAGAAGAAGACCCGGTGAAGTCATTTATTTAGAAGCTGAGGCTACGGATATTGATCCGGTCAATAATAAATTGACTTTGAAACAAAGTACTACTGTTCATTCCGGTCATAGTGGTAAAGATACTTCATCAACTAAATCCACTATTACTTCCACTACTGAAGAAATTACTACATCATTAAACTACGATTATTTAATTGTGGGAGTTGGTGCCCAACCTTCAACTTTTGGTATCCCAGGGGTTGCTGAACATTCCGTTTTCCTTAAAGAAGTCAGTGACTCAATTCAAATTAGAAAGAATTTAATGGATTTAATCGAAGCTGCTAATATCTTACCAAAAGGTGATAAGGAACGTAAGAGATTATTATCAATTATTGTTTGTGGAGGTGGTCCAACTGGGGTTGAAGTCGCAGGAGAAATCCAAGATTATGTTGATCAAGATTTGAAGAAATGGATGCCAGAAGTTGCTGATGAATTAAAAGTCACTTTAGTTGAAGCTTTGCCAAATGTTTTGAATATGTTTAATAAGAAGTTAGTTGACTATACTAAAGAAGTTTTCCAAGCTACTAATATTGATTTAAGAACTAATACTATGGTTAAACAAGTTACTGATCGTGACGTTATTGCTCAAGTCAAAGATCCAAAAGATGGATCTACTGAGATTGTTGAAATTCCTTATGGTATGGTTATTTGGGCTACAGGTAATGCTTTAAGACCAATTGTTAGAAACTTAACTACCAAGATTGAAGAACAAAAAAATGCTAGAAGAGGATTATTAGTTAATGAAAGATTATTAGTTGATGGTACTAGTAACATTTATGCTTTAGGTGATTGTACATTTACTAAATTTGCACCAACTGCTCAAGTTGCATTCCAAGAAGGAATCTATTTAGGTGATTTATTCAAAAGATTGCATGAAATTGATACTTTAAATTATCAATTGCATAATTCTAAACCTTCAGAAAATATTAATATTGAAAGAGTTAGTAAGAAATTAAGCAAATTACAAGAAAAATTACCAGCTTTCAAATATAATCATCAAGGTTCTTTAGCATACATTGGATCCGAAAGAGCAGTCGCTGAATTAGCCTGGGGTGATTGGTCAAATGTTACAACTGGTGGTACTTTGACCTTTTTATTCTGGAGATCTGCTTATATTTATATGTGTTTAAGTGTTAGAAATCAAATTTTAGTTTGTTTAGATTGGGCTAAAGTTAGTCTTTTCGGTAGAGATATTTCCAAGGAATAAACTATTATAAGTTATAGATTAAATGTATTTACAATATGTATCGTATGCATGCAATTCTGTCCCTATCATCTTGATCGCTTTGACAGTCTCCTTAATTCCTCCTGGACTTCATTATTCATTCCTCAACTTCATTAATCATTCCTTGACTTCCTTAATTTCCACTCCCTAGTAACTTCCCAATGGAAATTAAGGGTAATTGTCATGGTTTCTTTGCTTGTTTTATAATATTAACCCTTAATATCTGCTCTAAGCTATCATAAAGAGTCTTTTCCTTATCTATCAACTCCCAGGTAATCAACTCTCTTGTCCTTCTATTATCTACCTTAACTAAGGTAACTTCTATGGTGAAATCTGGTGGTAATTTTGGCTCGAGATTGAATTTTGTCTTTGCAATTCTTAAAATTTCAGCAGTAGTGAATTGACCCAGAAATGGTAATAACCGTTGATTCCATAAATTAGAATCAGTTAATGCTTGAATGTGAATTCTGGCTATATCTCTTACATCACTGACATATCCAAACAAATGAGGAATATCATCTAAACCATTAGGACCTGAATTGAGTATTATATCAAACAATTGAGCTGATGAGTTTAATTTCCCAAGACAATATTCATCAAAAGCTCGAGGTCCAAACATGAAAAATGGGGATATCGACGTGGCTCTGACATTAGGATTTGATTTGACAAAGTCCCAGAATAAATGTTCAGCTGTAGTTTTAGCATAATGGTAAGCCTTGAAAGGATTTTCGACTCCTTCAACGTATGAATAACTACACCAACTTGATTCATTTAAAGTCAATTGTGGATTACTATACATTTCTAAAGTATGATGAGCTGAAAATGTTGAAGTATAAATGAACGTTGAAATATTATGATTGATACAAACTTGAATTAAACACCTCATCATATTGATTATCGGGTTTATCACGGTATTTACATAATCCTTTAATCCAAAATTATAAGGAGCTGCTGTATGAATGATTGCTGATATTTGATAATGGTTAATGATATTACTAACGTCTTGTTGTTTGGTTAAATCAACTACCGCATATTGAAAATTTGAATTATTAATCAATTTACTCAACGAACGGCCTTTAGTTTCAGTTCTAACGGTTCCTATAACTTTATATTTTGCTAAAAGAATCTGAACTATATGAGCTCCAAGGTAACCATTAGCACCCGTAACTAATATATGTTCATCCATCATAACATATTAAACTTGGGAAAATAAAGCGATTAACAGCTTACGAAGCTATTTTTTTTCACAAATGACTATATACCATATTTAAATATAGCAAGTCTCGTAATCTTAAAAAAGACATTCGTGTTATTGCAGCGTTTTTAACACTGGCATGGTTGATGTAATAAAATTTAACGCATCCGGTCTAGAATCTGCATATTATTTGACCAATTGAATAACTCAATTGTTTTAACAAAATGAAGAATCTCGTTTGTTAATAATAATCATGTAAGCTATGCCATTTACAGTAATGGTCCTTGTAATTGCTTTTTGATGTTAAGGTTTTAACTACATTAGGTATTCATTGAAGTGAACTAAATTTATTAATTCCGTTGTTCAAACCTCAGTTAAAGTTGGGGTATGCAACTCAATTGAAATTAACCGGCTTACATCTGATACTACACATTAATTACTAAGATGAAATAGGAATGTTAAAAACAAGTGGCAAGTGACACAACTTGCATCATCCGCATATTGTTGATTCGTGTCTGGAAATTGTGAGCGTTGGTGCGGAGGTAGGTTTCTAGCCTCATATTTTACCTAGATAAGATAGGCGAATGAAATTTTTTTCTTCCGTCATAGGGTTATATGAAGGTATAACTTTGTTGAGTTATTAAGACAATAATTGACGTAATTTTCAAATAATAAGGGTTGTTAGGAATGGTGTGGCAGTTAAAAACTTTATGTCAGTCTTTAACCGTAGTACTTAAGAGAATATTCTATTTTCATCTGATTATGACATATTTTTTATTCTGGATCAACGTCGGTAGAGGTTTTCTAACTGCATAATTATGGAGTTAAGTGGTTTAAACAATACCGGCGTTGTGTGGATCTACCGTATGACGCGAGGTTAAAAATTTCCAGTTTATGATTTCCCAATTAGTTAATTCAAATGCAAATATTGAGGTATTAGGAAATTGTGATGTATAGAATCCAAATAGCTGATGATCTTATATGATCGGTAAATCTTGAACATTATAGGTTCTTAGCTCTAGGGTGTATGTAAGAGATGAGTCGTGAGCCCTGTTTGTGATATATAAACAGACTACAATAAACACTGCTATATTCTGATTTGGTAATTCGTTTACTGAGTAGTCCGTCCTCCAATGCGGCCAAGAGCTAGTTCAGATGTTTATGTAAGCTAGAGATTAAGTTTGGGGCAGTCAAATAGAAGCGTATATATTGTTTTTCATTTGACTATCTTAAGATCTTACCCCAAAACAACCCTTCAATGGAGTACAATTCCCTTGACACCATTGTAAGACCACTTAAATGTTTAACCCCTTAATGCGCCTTGTAAACCTGACCTTGTAACATTTCCGTCGTGTAATCGTGTCAAAATTTAATACTGAAGCAACTATACCCGCTATACTTACGATACTTACTGTAAGACTAAGGAAACAACTTCTTTTTATCATGAAATAAATTTCCAATGTGGCCCGTGTCAGCAGAAGACATTACCGATGAATCTACCCCAGAAAACCACTAAACATTCACCCTGTGCTGACGGAAATACTCCCAAAAAAAAAAAAAAAACGATAATATTCATGCAAGTTCATCTCATACAACCCATCAGTATATTTCCTGCTCCGCCGTATGCATCGCCCTATGGTCGTATTTAGTCTAATAGGATTAATTTAGGTAACTAAATTCCAGTGCTGCGGCTCGCCGCAGCACACACTGGGCTGAATCGGATCATTTAATAAACATTATTTATTAATAGAAAAACCCACTCGGACATTTATAGACTTATAGATTAAAGGGTTCTTATCAATAAAACATCAAGCCAAGAAACCATTATGTTAAAGTTACTCATACTTACCCTTTTTGTAACCTTAGGTTACGGACAAGACATTCTTGAATTTGAAAATTTTGGGTACTCAGGAACTTATTGGAATGTTGCCAAATTAGAAGACATCTATAAAGATAGTTGTACTTGTGAATTAGATTCAAGTGCCACATCATTTTCAGGTAAAAATGCACCTATTAGTGAAGAAGTTTCAGTTCATTTTAGAGGTCCTTTAACTTTAAGTAAATATGGATATTATGTCTCCGATTCATTCACAATTGGAGGATCTAATAATGAAGATTGGGAAAGATTAGCATATTATGATGCTGATTCCCAAACTTCTGAAAATGTTACTTTCTTAACCAGAGCTGGTGAAAATAGTACTTGTTTAGGATTAGGATTAAGTTATGCTGATTCTGATGGGCTTTCAAAGGCTGATGAATCAACGATTTTAGCTAAAGATACATTAATCAACTCCAATGATGAATTTGTAATTTTCACAAACCAATCATGTGGTGATTCAAAAGTAGGTGGTGATTGTGGAGTTTATAGATCCGATATTCCAGCATTTCATGGATTTTATGGTACCACAAAAATGTTTTTGTTCGAATTCACAATGCCCACTGAAGAAAAAATTGAAAACGGTTCAGTTTCTAATTGGAATATGCCAGCTATTTGGTTATTAAACGCTAATATTCCAAGAACCAGTCAATATTCCAATAACGTCAATTGTTCATGTTGGAGATCAGGATGCGGAGAATTTGATATCTTTGAAGTAAAGAAGGATACTTCTGATGAAGTCAATAAATTATATACTACTATTCATGATTATCAAGGTACTGATGATATTGAAACTGGTATTCAAATTAATGGGTATTTCGATAGAGATACTGACAGTACAATGACTGGAGGAGTTATATTTGATGATGATGGAAATGCTGTAACCTTCTTATCAGATTCCGTTACTTTTAATTCAACTATAGGTGCTAGTGATTTACTGTCAATTATAAAAAATTTAGGTGATCCAACAACTAAACAGTTATCAAGCGTTGCTGCTGCATCATCGTCTGCTAGTGGTTCAAGTTCGGAATCTTCTTCAAAGGGAAGTGATGGATCACATGTCACCAATTCTGTAGTTATGGGATTATTTAGTTTATTAGCTTTCTTTGTCTAAAAGACCTTAGCTATACCGAAGTGTAAGCGATGGCAATGGTTGAAAATGTAGACAATGTGAATCTCTGGGACTCATCTAGTTAGGGTTATAGTTAATAGAATGTATCAGTTATCACTCACTTCTCAAGTGCTTTTAGCAGCATAAAGTTGCCGCATGAGGTTTGATCAAAATAAATTATTCACTTATAAGAAATTCAAATATAATGGGATTGTATCCACTTATCAGTTTCTAGACTTACCTAATGAGGTGTTAGTGTGTTTATTTGAATACTTATCTACCAAAGAGTTACTTTATTTACTTGTTACCAACACTAAAGTGTTCAAGATCGTCAAGCCCTTGTTATATGGACACCTTTTAGTTTACAATCACAACGAATTTAGAAGGTTAGACAGTATTACAAAGAGAGGCTTGGAGTGTTTTAGTACTCGAAAACTAGCCATATCAATGACTAACTTCACTAAACTAGTCAAATCATATTCATTTGAACCACATTTAATTAAATATGTTCATTTTTATCATTGTAATTTCCAAGATCAGTTTGTTCCTCTAATAAGAACTTTACCTGATGATTGTATTATTGAAATTCTGGATAATATATCAGGGGCAAACTATAGCAGACCTGATAAACTTGTCCAAATCGTCAGTTTATTTAATTATATGACTGGAACTATTACCGTCAAAGGCAAGTGTAGTGACTATAAGACCATAAAATCATTCACTGATAAGGAGCTATGTCAAGACGTTACTAAACTTAAATTAGAAGCCTCATTGGCAGAATTAAGCTCATGGTTAAAGAAAGATTTGAGATTCGATAATATAATAGAACTCGGCCTTGATAATAAAAACGAAAATGACTTAACTAATAGACCCCTTCTTTATCAACCTATAAACCAAAGAAAAGTCAGTTCAATTGAGTTTCAAAAAGTTTTCAATACTTGTAAGATCGAAAAGTTAACTATCGGCTTATCCTCTATGTTTGAACCATTTTTGAATCTCAAACCTTGGAAGAATCTTAAACTGGTACAAATTCAAAAACCCGGTAATCCCTACTTCGACGTTTGTAAGAATCTTAAACTGGTACATAATCAAAATTTCGGTAATCCCTACTTCAACATTTGTAAGAATCTAGGATTAAATTTATATTCGCCTTTGGTGAGCATATCATATGATACGCCTGTTACTGTGATCAATTGCATTTTAGAACCAATGGGCGCCATTAAGACCGTCGAACAGTGGTATTTAGGGTGTGAACCATTGAACTTTAAGTTGGAAGAAACTGTCCAATGCAGTAAAGAGCACTTCTGTGAATCTGATAAGAACAAAATTATAAGACAATTGAACGCCATGCCCCATTTGAAAGTGTTTGGGTATAAAGGGGAATATTTTAAAGTTGAACATTCAAATAATAGGCGGGTTTCACTTATTCCTATTCATTGTCTGACATCATTTAATAATGGGTATGAATTTGCTGAGGATTTCAAGTTGACATGGAGCGACAGATCTTTTGATTCATCTTCTATAAAAGTCAAACATTTGAGTATTGGTGGGTAGCCGTTTAATTAATAGTCAGCTCCTAACTTTTGGAAACGTTTATGATTTGATTTAATTGTTCCTTAATATAAAGTGGTTCAGAAATTCTCTCATATCTATAATATCCCTCGGTATAATATGACCATTATATATGTCGATTCATATGTAGAAATAATGATATTAATGAAAAATACGTAATGATCGAATGCCCAGGATATCGCTGGTGAAATTGCAATGAACCCTTACCCACGCAACAATAACCGATGTTCTGAAATCAGCTTTCTGGTTACCCAACCTAATATTTAGCCTTTGCCATTTACCCTTGTATGCCTCCTATACCTTAAATACCTTGTCTCATAGCCTATTCAGCAATCAAGTCGGATTTATAACCTCATGAACCTTATCTAAGCTATACGGTTTTATGTCAAATAACGGCTTATAGTTACAAACCCTAAATCGCAATAACTCTAACTTTAATTAATTATCCTAACCAAGTAATAACAGAGCCACTTTGATTCGGATCAAAGAACCCTGAATAGCCTAAAGTTTCTTCGATTGCTTGTGTTGCTTGCAAATGCTTGCAATTCTACCTAAATATAGTAAAAATTCTAAATCCTATTGTTCTCAACAATAAGGTTTTCAATTTGGGATTTAAACATTGCCAGGGTTCAATAAATGATTAGTTGACTTGCTTATAGTTTTCAAAAATATAGTGTGAAATTATGAACAATGTTAGTCAAAGGGACTGAAATGAAGCAATTTCTTCGTTATAAGAATTGCTTATAAAGAGTCAAGGTTCCGTTGTAACTTAAGGTTTTGTAAGTAAAAATGTTAATATTTTTAGTCCTTTCGTTAGTTAGTAGCCTCTCATTGGCAAATTGCTACTGGATTCCTAGTAAAAGAGAAGACTATGGAACTTATACAACATCCATTCAGTCCATACAAACAGAACTGCCTCAATACGATACTAAGAACATTTCAGATACTTTAACGTCCCAACTTCTAGAAAACTTTTGGTCTAATGATTCCGATAATTGGGTGGATAATTGTGGTAATACAAACACACCAGTGGTATGGCAAGTAGCAGTTGCAGGGAAAGTGTTGACCAATAGTGGTGGTAATAGTAATATCAAAAAAGCTATTAACGCATTGAATAATTATAAAACTAGTGATGGAGCATTTTCAGCTTCAACCGCTAAAGATCAACAAGTTTATACAGATGATGACTCCCAAGTATCTTGGGTTTACTTAGCTGCCTATTCCCAGACCTTGAATGGAGATTATTTGGACACTGCATGGAACGTTCTTGATGTCATACATGATTACCAACACCAAGGTGGAGGGATCTTATGGAGTTATGAACGGAATTATATATCACTGATTTCCACTTTAGAAGCAGCGTTGGCTGCTCTTGAGTATGCTAACAATGCCTATGACCAAAATCTAGTTAAATTTGCAATTAATTGTACGGAATATATTCTTGATAACTTGGTCGATAGTTCCGATGGGTTCATAATGGATGGTGAAGGGTTGTCAGGTAATATCAATAATGGAAAGTTAACTTACACTATTGGGACATTGATTTCTGTTTGTGCTTATTTAGACAAACTAGGAGACCTTAGTAAAGATTGGAAAGCCATAGCAGTAGAGTTCGGTGTTAAATTCATCAGTGGTGGTAGTTTGAATAATCAATTCTTCAGTAATGGTCATATCAATGATGGAGTTGAACACTCCCATTTACTTTTCGCTGGTTTTGTGGATTTGTTACAATTAACTAAACCACTGAGTGATTATCAACATCAAGCTTATGATGCTTTTAAGCTGTTGTTAGTCAGAGAATCAAGAAGCTTGAAAGACTCAAACCCTGAGGTATTTGATCTGGGGTGCCCTAATAGTAATTATAATACCTTATTACAATATGCATCCATTGCTCAGATATTCAATGTGGTTGCTCAAGTTGTTGATGAAATTTAGTTCCTATAGAGTTATAGAATATAAAGAAGTTTCTTTAAGTTCTCTTGTATATCGTTATATATCGCATCTATACATCTATTGCAAATAATAAAACATTAATGACAAAATATGTTCACACAATTTTTCATTTTCATAACCAACTGTCACCTTCTCATTAAGATTGGGCAAATTTAATCGTATGTCCTTTCCCTTCAATTGCATAAGATTACCTTCATTAACCAACTCAATACCCTTAGTTCCTGACTTTAAAGTACTCAATCCTTTCTGGATCTCTTGTTCTAGCAACTCTCTATACTCCTCACTAAAATTCGGCACCGTGGAAGCCTTACCCAACAGTTGTGACTTATTATAATTCTTATACTTTATGGATGCATACCTCATCCATAAATCCTTCAGTTCAATGTACTCGAGAAATTTTTTATTCTTTAATATATATGAATTGGTTTGAATTTTACTATGATCGACTTCTAACTCAGGATTTAACATTATCTTAGCATTAATATTATTACCTGCATTGTTCTGAGAGAAAACTGATTCATTCGATAGAGTAATCAAACTTCCATTGGGAAACCTATAACTTGTGGGATCTTTATGAGTTCTCACCAAACTTCTAGCAAATGGATTGATCGTTAAATCTTCCGAATACTTCAGTATATAAGATTTCGGACCCTGTAATTTCGGGGATTCTAGCCAACGTGTGGGATTGACAAGCACAGGATGTTTTAGATATTTCTTCATGTCATCGAGACTCCTCAAAACTACCACAAACGTCCCACAATTTCGCGGCATTTGTTTCATGTTGTTTCATATATGCAAGTGGGAACCATAAATGTTTCAGGTTTTTTGAAACCTACCACAATTGGTTTGCCTATAAAATGTGGTGTTTCCTGTAACTCTGGCCTTAAGTTTTAAACTGGCCATTTACATGATCTTATTCTTTCTACTTACATTCGTTTGTTCACTTCCTTTAAATCCTAGAAGTTATACAAGTTTAACACCTATTGCAAGATTAAGTTCTGTTGATTATGATTATGGCTCTCAGTACCCATTTACCAGTAATTCATTGTTTAGTAGATTTTGGAATAATAATGGAAAGTTGAATTCAAATGATCAAATATGTTCTACATCATTTAAGGAACCATCAGTTTGGGAGTTAGCAGTTAGTGCCAGAGCCATGGTTTTAACACAAAGTCAACAGAATTCAGGTTTAGTGCTTCAAAACTTATATGCTTATCAGAATAAACAATTGGGCGCTTTTAGTGCAAGTACAGCAGGTGATACCGATATTTATAATGATGATAATGCTCAAATAGCATGGGCCTTTCTTGATGGATATAAAAGTACCGGCAACCAACAATACCTTAATTCCGCTCAAAATATATTGAAATATTTGATGACTCAAACAGATAGTAAGGGAGGAGTTATTTGGCATTATAACCAACCATACATTTCGTCGATTTCCACTATTGAAGCCGCATTAGCAGCTATGAGATTATTTGAGATCACCAAAGATCCTTCTCTTCTACAATTTGCAAAGAATTGTCTTGGGTTTATGTTCAAATACTTTCAAGACCCTAATGATAAATTATTCTATGATGGGTTGGATAAGAATAATTATGGTGATTTGAATAAGGGCAAGTTGACTTACTCTGTTGGGTGTTGTTTGAGTACATTGACTTTATTACACAAGTATGATGACACTTATTCTAATCATATAGAAGAATTATCAGACGCTGCAACTAACAAGGATGGAGCATTCTTCAATGGGAATGGAGTCTGGAATAATGATTTTCAGTATAGTCATTTGCTTTTCATTGGACTCGTTGATACGGTCAAGAGTGGATATGTTCAATACAAACAACTGCTTATTGAACAAAGCAATTATATTATGAATTTTTTGAAGGATGATAGTGATAATTTATTTTTCAGTAGTATAACCAGTTCATCTACTATGTTAGTTGAGAATTACGAGAGACTTTTCAACGAGACTATTAATAATAATTCGCCAACTTCTTGCAATGGAATTGCTACAAAATCTTTAATGGAGAATGGAGCTATTCTTCAAATTTTATATTACATGTCTCAGATTAACACCAGCTCTATTTAGAGTAAAGACACATAAATACCAACATTCTTCACTACTATTTCTACTATCTATTTTGACAGGTGGTGCGGCGTTCCCAACTGCGCAATTGCTAAAATCAGGCGATACATTAATTATATAATATCTTTATAGAAACTGATAATTTGGTCAAGTCCGAATTTGTTTTCGAATTTACCTTCTACAGCTAATGAACCCCCACTTCCTAAATAATCTAAAGTTTCTACATAAAAGAATCCATCATGAATTCCTCCATCCTCTATGGCAATTTTTGGGTTCCCAAATGTCTTGATAATATCAATGAAGTCTTCCATTCCGTCTCTTAATACTTCCCTTTCACCGTAAATAACTAAACACTTCCCATTCAGGAAATGATTGATTTTTTGATACTTATCGGGAGTAGTATTTGTGAAAGTAATCCAGTTTTGGAAGTCGTCTTTGTTGGAGGAAACTCCATCAATAAACCAATCCCCCATCATAGTATTTCTAGCCCCTAAATCTCCAATATTGTTGACATTGTGCTTATTGGTGTTGATATGTAAAGGCTGAACCCATGGGCTTACTAATATTGAAGAAGTTGGCTGGAGTAATTGATGAAACCGATTAAAGTCTAAATCTGAAAATTTGCTGAAGTATTGAAGGGCCTCTTCAGGATAAGCCAAAAATCTCGATAAGGCAATAACTAAGTTTCCACCAGCAGAATCTCCAATCAAATGAACATTAGTATATCCGTCTTCAATCAATTTCTTATACACCAACAATAATTCATATAATTGTTTGGGAAACTTACCCCCGGGCTGGAATGTCAATGTGTAATCCAAACCTAATATCGATACTTTATTCTTCAAATCAGCAGGTAAGGCATGGTAAATCATTAGCATGCCAGCAAACTGAGTATCAAAACAATGTAACGCATATCCACCACCATGTAAGAAAATAATCACGTCCTTATCATGATTATTTACAAACCAATATGATTTAACATGTGGATGGTACTGAACTCCGTAATCACTCAATTGCCCATTATTTGTCATTGGGTTGGATTTGAATTTCTCAAACATTTTAGCCATAGGTTGGTAAATGATTTTTATATCATCGAGTTTGAAATTGTTAGCTAAATGACTTTCCACTGATAAATGAACATTCTTGTACAAGGTATTGAATTCTTTATTAGTTCTTGAATAAATGGTTCCTATAGTATAATACTCAATAATTGATTTAACAATTATAATTGGAGTTGTCACTAATTTGAATAGAAATTTTAAACTTATCATAATTAATTGAATTCTTGTAAGCAAAGGATTTTGAGGTTATTTATGGTAACCCTCGGATTTTATGTGAGGGTTTACGAGTTTAAGTTTACGAGTTTTTCATGCATACATTTCACTTCTCGCGTTGCGGTAGCCTACTATTTTGGTTAAGGATTTACAAGTAACGGACTTCGTACTTTCTTCTCAGGATGACATGAATAGCGCACCTTTGTCATTAGTATGCTGCAAGACCGATTTTACAATCTATTTCCGGCAATAATCCAATATCGTATAAAGCAAATTTCAAGGACAGAGTCTGGGAATTCGAATATTGCAAGTATTAATAATTGACTATCATTTTTAAGACTTGGATAGTAGCTGCCAAAAACCTAGATATGGGTTTCACCTCTTTTGTTTTTCGAATCTGACACTAATGTTTTCTAACATTTAATGATTAGCCGATAGTTTCTCTCTGACTGAGAAGGACCATGGAACTCACTATTCTTACGTACACGATATAAATAAGAATTTGTGAAACATCTAATTTATATACCAGGGTTCACTTTGGTCTCTGTCACAATAACATACAGTAAGATTTCTTGTTTGGTCAAAAATGAAGTATTTTCGCCCTTTCCTTACTTAGTCTACCTACTTGGTAAGTCAGAGTACTCTTACAAAATTTACGAATTTCGTGTACGTCCCAGTTACCCACTTCAGACTGAAATTTACATGCTGCGGATATTTGAACATTCAAGTTCTACGGAAAACGGGAAAAAAAAATCCTCACTGACCTGACATCATGGAAGCTTTGTTAGCAGCTATACCACCCGATTATGATGGGAATACCACAACAAATGGTCAAAATAATGATACAAGTAGAAAAGATGGTGGTAAGAAACCATCCTGTACTTTTTGTAAACGTCGTAAGATCAAATGTGATCGAGAATCACCGTGTTCCTCGTGTAAAAAGTATAAAAACAGTTCCTGTGAATACGTTGAGAATCCAAGTAAAAGAGTCAATAAAAGAAGTCTTATTCAAACTGAGTTAGAAGAGTTACGTAATAAAGTATCGAAGTTGGAGAATAATTTGAAGCATGAAGAACCTGAAAAGACTGATGATAAAGTGTTTGGATCGCCATTTTCCGGAAGTTTAGGCGGGTATCAATCTAGTTATCCAGTAGGCCCTAGTAATTTATCAGCTGGTTCTGGGAATAGCTTTAGGAATACTGGTTCTGCAAATGTTGGTTCGGGAGCTCTTGGTTCTGGGATTGTCGGACCTGGAACTATCGGTTCCGGTATTAATGGAAATTTAAGTGCAAGTGGATTTGCTAGTACTCCTGGTAGTATTTACGGAATTGGGAGTGAAGTCCGTACCAATAGTTTTGGTAGTAATTTAAATATCCCTGGCCAAAATAGTTCCGATTCAAGAAGTGATGGAGGATCAAGTTCGTTTAAAGATCATATTGATTCTAAAGTTAAACATGCCGATAGTTCAGCTACTTCAGTGAGTACTCCACCATTTGATAAACCAAGTTCAAGTACAAACCCAAGATATTTCAATGATATGGAATTAAATTATCTTGCTAATGATTCACTTGATGGGGAATTTGATATCTATAAAGGAACCCCAGCTTTCGTCGACAGTAAATCAACTTATAGAACTACATTTGCACCATTATCATGGCGTGGGATGTATATGTCAGATCCAACATTAAGGCATAGTTGGAATATTTTTTTTGAAGCAGCAAATCAGATTTTGTCTCTGAATCGGGATATATCTGATGATTTCGATGCAGAAATTAAAAAATTCGGGAAATTTAGACAACCTGAAGTTTCATTATCTGAAAGTATTAAAGATACTGTTAAAATATTAGGGTTATATTCCGACAAATTTTTTGAAAATTATGATGCTTCAAACAGTATGAAATTAACCTTACAAATTGAAATGATTTTACCAGTTAATAATGTAATTTGGTCATTGCTTGATAATTTTTTTGCTAATATTGGAATGATTTCAGCATTTTATGATAAGGATTACTTATTTCAACGTATTGAAAAAATTATTGGTAAAACTAGTAAAGAAGAAAAATCAGTTGTTAAGATACAAGACAAACTTGATTTCGCCTATTTGGGAATGTTATTAACCTTATTAAGATTTAGTTACATAACTCTATTTTCAATTGATAGTAAAACCAATGAAGAAAACTTCAAAACTGATGATCCAAGACCGGAAACTCAACGTCGTAAATATTTATTAAATCACCCAATCAAATTAGAATGCTTTGAATTAGCTCAAGTTTGTTTGAACTCATTCGATTTATTAAATCCTTCTTATTGGGAAGTATTCCAATTGGCTTTGACTGTTTATCTTTATAGGTCATTTGGTCCAGAATTTGGTAGAGAACCAAATAGTCTGGAATTAAATAATTTAAGAGCTTTGGTTATTCAAATGGGTTACAGTTTAGGTTATCACTTACAGCCTAATGATCAAAATCAAAATGATAGACAAACCACTCTAGGTCAATCCTGTTTCCAATTTTTGATCCTTGATGATTTAAAAACTAGTCTTGGTTCAGGGTATCCTTTGTTGCACTCATCATATCCATACGACTTCAAAAAATTACTTAAGAATAGCCAAAATTTTTCAGTTGATAGTTTACATAATGATACAAGTTTTGAAAATCATTCGAAAAATATTTCATTGATTTCATCTAAATTACTTTGTAATTTAGGTTATCCAATAAGAAGTTTCTTACTTAAACTAACTGATCCAAATGAAACAGTAACAATTAGAGAAGTTTTATTTATGGTTGAGGATATATATTTAGAATTTAATAATCCAAATGGAATTGTTAAAACATATGAAAATTATTTAAGGAAAATTGTTGTTGATCATCCAATTGTATCGGCTGTTAAATATAAATTCGAATTGGAATTTCAATATGTTTTGACAGTTTATTATTATCGATTATTTAATCATTTTGAATCAATTGGTGAGTATAAATTAGCCCTTTATTGTGCTAAAAAAATCATAACAAATCAAGCCATTCACAATAAAGATATATATGCTTGCATCAATGAAGATAGTGAATTAGCATTCATGGCAATTCCTGACTTTTTGTTTTGTATCCATAGAGATTGTCTAGCAATTATGGCAATTTTTCTTAGAATTAGATACAATGATACTAAAAATACGTTAGCTAATACTTTAAAATCTTACATTTTAAATAATATAGCAACCTATATTGATATTACTGATAAATTAAGTCATCGATATTTTTATGCTTGGTATATTAAAAAATGTATCTTTTGTTGGTACACAAGTTTCGAACAAGGTACACCTTATGATTTACCAAAAGATACCAATGGTTTGAAATTTCCTTTATTTGAAGATACTCAAGTATTGAATGAGTTGATCGAAGTTTATTCAAAGATGAATGAAGTTAAGACTAAACCTGATGAAGATGTTACTGATAAGTATACGGAATTGTTTTTTGATGAACAAAGTAGAAATGTTGATGATTTATGGAAGTATTTGAATACCGTCACCGGTAATGATGATAATCTATTGTATTTCGATCTTTTTGATGATATAGCAAAAGATAAATGGGAGAAGAAGTCGCCTACCTGAGTAGAGCGGACTTACCGCTAATGTAAGTTAATGATTTGGCTAGGCAGAGGTTAAAAAGTTCAACATCGTATCCACCTCAGAAATGGTAAATGAAGGTAAACTTCAAATTCAAAGTTACGAACTAAGACATTGGTCTTGAAAGTCTCAATAGTCTGATAATGAAATTTATGTGTAATATATGTTTTTCAATGGTCTGTAAAATTCTCATGTTCTTGTTACGTATCATTTAAGTCACTGATAATTCAGGAGGTTGACTCTTCTAATTGGTTGTCATCTTTGATACCGTCTTAGCTATTCTCTTGTATCAGTTGTATCACTATCCTAGGACTTTCTAAACCGAGTCATTCAACCCAACTCACATGATAGAGCACCTCTCCAGAGATGGCGTTAAATCAGGCATATATTCCTATACAAACCTATTTCTGTTTTTCACCACATGTACATCCACTACCTTTAGCACATCCTTCACATTTACAATCTTCACCACAATCACAACCTCTGTCAACAATTGAAATTTCTTTAATAGCCATTTTGAGTATACTTAATTTGAAAAATTCATGATCGCATTGATTCGTGGGGATTTATATTGGGTCGTGTCATTATTAAGTAGTGTGTACCTCATATTAAACAACCAATAATCAATAGCTAACCTTAATGACCTGAGGAGAAAACGTGTGATTGGTTAACTTAGGTTGGTCTTGTTGCTTATGCTGATTATAATAAATTGCCCATAGACTGCAACTTCATTTTGGCTTATCATTAATACTGCATATATGATACAATCAGATCCACAGTTTTTGCAATCTTTACCCATTGTACATTATCCATAATTCCTTGCCAAAGCAATTATGCGGCGACTGGAGATAGACTACAGATATAATCTATAAAGACAGTACTATCTGAAATGTTATTACCTTACGCCCTAAAGTCCTTGATAAAGTGATAAAGTTCCCCTGATCAGCGCAGCTCTTATCATTGACATATTAGGTTAAGGTTTGCGAGCCTAAAATGCATTGTTCTGCAAATATTTACTGCTTTTGATTTACACATTTGACACATGTTACATCCAATTAAGGTACAATTGAGGAATTTTATCCGTGATTTATTAATCAATGAACTCTTATTGCAATTTTTCCTTTATGATGATTTTAAATTAGTTCTCTCTAACCTTCAGTTGCCCAAGAGCTGGAGCGAAACGAAGAGTTGAGGCATACTGTGACAATCAAAAGTTTACTTGCTTTGTAGTGTGCTTGTAGTGGAGTTTAAGTTCATATCCATAAAGGCGTACTAATGATAACTTCCCCGTGCATCATAAACCCATATCTCAATCTAAAAAATTTCCGAATAAGCTTCGACGTCTTATCTTATCGGAATTGTTCCGACATCTCAGACATCGACATATATGGCACCAATGTTTATAAATAGTCGACACTTACCTGAGACCATTGTTACCCAAAGCAACATTAAAAATGAGTCAATCGAGTGATAAACTTGAAAAGAAAAATGTTGTTAAAGTCTCCAATGATAATGTGGAAGACTTATTAACTGACACAGAATCCCAAAATTCTACTAAAGTTATAACAGTAGCTAGATTCTTCCATATCAATCCAGAAGAAAAGATTCATAGGACTTTACCATTAAGAGTTATTAATCTTATTGCTATTGGTGGTAGTATTGGTACAGCATTATTTATTACTATTGCATATGGATTAGAAAAGGGTGGTCCACTTTCACTAGTTTTGGCGTTTTCATTCTGGACTTTGGTGATGTTACTTATAACAGTCTGTGTTGGTGAAATGGTTTCTTATTTACCCGTACCTTCACCATTTGTTACTTTGGCAGGGAGGTGTGTTGATGAATGTATGGAATTTTCTGTTGGTTGGAATCTTTACCTTATGTTGTCACTTTATATCCCATCTGAAATTACGGCTGTTAATGGAATGATTCATTTCTGGAGAAGCGATTATTCACCCGCTATTTCATTCAGCATCCAGATTTTACTTTATGCTTTCTTGAATATTTTTGCAGTTAGGATCTATGGTGAGTCCGAATTTTGGTTATCTATTGGTAAAGTCATACTAGCAGTAGGATTATTGTTTTATACTATAATCAGTATGTGTGGTGGTAACCCTCAACATGATGCATATGGGTTTAGAAACTGGACAATCGGTGATGCACCGATGGTACAATATATCAATACTGGTGCTACAGGGAGGTTTCAAGGGCTATTGGGAGCATTATTTCAAGCTGCGTTTACAATTGTTGGGCCTGAATACTTATCAATGGTTGCAGCCGAGGCTGAAAATCCAAGAGTCAATATGCCAAAGGCTTTTACCTCAGTTTTCTATCGGTTGATTATATTCTACGTTTTAGGAGCTATATCTGTAAGTATTGTTTGTGCATACAATGATCCAATTTTAGTTAATGCACCATCAACTGGTGCAACTGCAAGTCCATATGTGGTTGGAATGGAAAATTTAGGTATTAAAGTGCTACCATCAATTGTAAATGTGTTGATTATTACATCAGCTTTTTCTGCAGGTAATTCATACGTTTATTGTTCATCAAGGGTATTATATTCCTTAGCAAGACAAGGTTTTGCCCCCAAATTTTTCAGTTATTGTACAAAGTCAGGTGTACCTATTTTTTGTATTCTTTTAGCTATTGGGTTTTCATTGTTAGCTTTATTACAATTAGGATCAAATGCTGCAACCGTTTTACAATATTTGGTTAATCTTTGTACGGGATCGCAAGTTTTGAATTACGTTTATATGGGTATAACATATATTGGATTCTTAAGAGCTTGTAAAGCACAAGATATCGACAGGAGTCAATTCAAATTCAAAGCATGGTTTCAACCTTATGGGGTTTCTTTTTCATTGGTCTTTTTGATCATTATGGTAGGTATCATAGGATATGAAACATTTTTGCCAGGTCATTGGAGTACTTCCAACTTTATATTCTATTATATAATGGTATTTATAAATATTATTTTAGCAGTTGGATGGAAATTATGGTGGAAGACTAAATTAGTCAAACCTGAAGAAGCTGATTTAACTACTGGGTTAGAAGAGATTGAAGAACATGAATATGAATATTATGCAAAAATGAATGTTGAAGATCAAAATGTAGAGGTCAAATTTACTGACAAAGTCTTGGGTTGGATTTTTTAGTCACTATTATTTTTGAATAATAGTGGAGTTTTTTTATGACTATCTCTGGTAGTTTTGTCGTGTAGAATAAAAAATGGGTTTATCTGTAAATTAATCTATTATGCTTGTGGGTAGCACTTGTAGTATATAAACCCTAAAATCCCATGAATACTTAAGCATATTTCATGTTTTTCAAGATTAAATTGTAACCAGCACCAGCAAATTGTAACATTCATTCTTTGGATACGATATCAATGGCAAGATCTTCGTAATTAGGATTATTGATCCATCGTTTGGATCAGTGCTGGTAACTTCGCAATACGTCGTATTTCTCTACTACCTGATTTACTTTGCAGTGGTATGATATGATACAAGTTTGGTCGAATATTGACATGGCAATATATAATTATATATCTGAGCATTACATTATCATCCACAACATGACAATCTACCTCCGAACATCATAGAGATATCACCAATACCAGAGTAGTCACGTGATACATACCAGCCATTTTGATAGATCGCATTAATTACCAATGTTTACAAATTTCCTAATTGGTCGCGTTACCAGATCATTAAGCTGAACCCAAGAATATGATAGTTCCAAGCCAGAAGAATGAAAGTTCTAAAAAATTCAACATCTAATATCAAATAAACCAACTAGCAATGCTGTATGGAAGGGAGTACGGAAGAGAAAACAGTGAAAGAAGTGAAAGAGTTGTTAGTGATCTTTCAAGATTTGAATTTCAAACCCCCTCACCAAATATTTCAAGACCAAATACTCCACCTCCAGTAATAGGGACAATAAATGATGGTCAGAGCTCTTCATTCTATTATGATGAACTTGTAAGTGTCAAAGATCCGCCATTAGCGGACCCTGGACCTCAAAGAAGGAGGAATTTAATTGAAATAGCTGAAGCTTCAATGTATCCTAAAAAAGGTGGTAGTACTTATGATTATGAAGATATTTATAAATATTATGAAAAACAGTCCAATGCTTCAGAAACCGGTCATAATGATAACTTTTCCCCATATCCTGAAACTCCTAAAACACCTCAACCTTTACCTTATAATACAAATAGTCCCCTTGGTATACCGTCTATACCAGATGATGGAGTTAGTGGATTAAATCAAACCATAACAAATCAAACGTTCTTTCTGAAACCTTTACCAAATTATAAAGATAAAGATTTACCACCTATAATGGATACAAAAGAATACTATCAACATCAACAACATAGTGTTGATTCATTGTATAAATCTAATGATACTACTAGTTTAACCTCAAGACAAAAACGTGTTGAGAATCAGCTAGTTAAAAGTGTAATGAATAGACCACTTTTCACAATACCCACTGGCAACATCTTAAAAGATGATGAATACTTTCATGATAAACAATTCATTATAACTGCCAATTTTGTAATTTACCTTTTTGAATTAATAATAGCGATTATAATTGTAAGTCTATCCAGTGTTTTATTGAGTAAGGATAATAAAGTTAGCAGCGGGATATATAGATACTTTATAGCTGATTCCGCTATATCTATAATAGTATCATTATTATTCATGACAACCATTATCAATTTTGAAAAACGTAATGGAAGTTTTTATTGTACTGCAGCAATGATATTATCATTGGTATCTTTTATAATAACCGTCAGCTACATAATTCCGAAAGATGACTGCTCCAAGAATTCAATTTGTGAATTAAGAAAAGCCAATAGCGGTTTCATAATATTATCTTTCTTTCTTTGGTTGGCTGACTTAGTTATGTTTTTGACTACCTTATACATTTCAAGATTGAATTTATTAGAGGATATCAATTTTGAATATAGTAACAAAGGTTTGGGTAAAGAATTTAATAAATCTTTATCGAGCCAATCTACTTTACAGTTCAATCAGCATGAGAATGATTTATTAGATCCAAGAAATGGTCAACCTTTGAAACAATATTATTTAAACGAACAAGGTGAAATGTATGAGTTGACGGAGGAACACGATGTAAGAGGCAAGAACAAGATCATAGTTTATACCGTATAAACAATAATGTGTATGAATAACGACATATAAATAGAATAAATAATGACTTCACTCTCTTTGTGATTTGGAGGTATGGTTGCAAAATTACGCGGATTTGTGGTTGCAAAAAAAAAAACACAAAGCCATGAAATTATTTCCATTGTTATCATTATTGACATTTTCTCAAGGTATATCATTAGAAGTCCCAAACTTAAGAACCGGTGTCAGTTTACAAAGTTTAAAAGATATCAAGTCCAATCTCAAACAAGAATTAAAATCATTAGTATCGCCATTTCCACAAGAGTTCACAAATCTGTTTCCCAAACCAAGTAAGGATGATTTATTTATCTTACCATCTAACTTGTTAACGTCAGAAATTTATGAAAAGTTAGGTTTTGGGTTTTTGAATGAAGGTGGCTCCACATTCGATTTGAGTCATGACCAATTACGAGTCCCTAAAGACTTCAAAAACTTATTCATTTTTAACACAACTTATCAGTTGAATATTCCTGATAAAAGTTTGGATATGTTGGCTAAGTTCATTGATAGTAGTCTACCCTTTGATTTACCAAACTTTATGAATTTAAGAAACCATTTTCTTGTGTTGCCAAAGAGTTACCTACAAAGTAAATTTAATAGCAATGATAGCTTCATCAATACCAATAGTATATTCTCAAGAAGTATATTATCAGAATCCACTCAAGAGTTACCAATCTTTAGACCTATGATTACTAAAAATAAACCGTTGATGGTGTTTATGTTTTCTGATAGTGATATTCAACAATTCAAAAGTTTCAAAACACCTATAATGAATATCAGGAATTATTTGAAAAGTGAAAAGAATTTAATATCAGCATTCTTTGATGGGTTTGCTAAGAATTGGATGAATCTGATCAATTATGATAGTCTTGTGAATTCGATGTTTTGTACTACTAATAAAAGGGATATGGGTGGAAGTTATTGTTTACAGATTCAGGGAAATGAACTTCACTTGTCACCTGCATTTTTTGATCGTTCTCAATTGTCAAGGTTATCATATAGTACGAATACTACTGTCAATGCTCAAGCTATAAGACAAGTTCATGATAAGTTAAGTAGATTAGCTGATAAGTTCAACGATGTTACATATGAATTAGCCACAGAACCTAAAAATGTCATTGAAAGAACTGACGAGAGATTGGATCAAAAGAGGTACAAACTCTTCGATAAAGTGGATTCTAAGAAAGATTCTATTCAGAACAAAGTTGATCGTATTAAGGATTCTTTAGAAAATAAAGTTGATAATGTTAAGGGGGTGTTTGAGGATAAGTTTGATGGTGCTAAAGCATCGGTAGAAGCTAAAGTTGCTACAGTTGAAGATGAAGTCGACGATGTTAAGTATGTTATTGAAAATACTGTTGATGAAATTAATGAAGGTGAGAAAATCAAAAGGATGGATGTCATTGAAGCGGAAGAATCTTACCAAGCAACTGAAGGTAAACTTATCTTACCATTATCATTAGTAAGAATTGCTGAACAAAAACTTACAACTCCAAGAAGTAAATATTATGCCCAAATCACAACAGATCTTGAAACATTACCCAAGTTGACTAAGAGGTTTTCAATCTTCAGCAGTGAGAAAGATTGTGAAAACATTACATGGTATAATGTGTTTCATCATAGCATCTTTGGAAAACCAAAATTTTGTTTAACTTAGAGTATCTAGAGACTTTTAACTTTTAGACATACATTTTACTCACCCTCTATTTAATCGTTTTTGTGGCGGCCTCCCTTGGAGAAATCATCGTTACTGAAATCTTACGTTATTGTTATTAGCTGGAGTTCCAGTATATCCCGAATAACCGGTTCTCTGCTGATAAGGATTATTGAAACTTGATGAACTGTTGTTATAATTAGTGAAAGCACTTGGATTACCAACTATCGTCGAAGAAGGTTGAGTTGGTTCCATAGTATCTAAATAACTATTTCTCTTTGATTCATCATCAGGATAAGAAGATTTGAAGGCATTTTGATGAGTCTTAGATTGAGAAGCAAATCCTGAAGAGTCTTCATCATAAACTGAATCTTCGTCTTCGAAAGTATTTGGTTTACCACCATTTTCATGACCTCTCATAGCAGTTGCACCTAAAGCCATTAATTCATAATCTTCAGCACCTTCATTAGCTTTAGGGTTTTTTCCATTCTTAGCATCAAATCTTGGGATAAATGAAACTCTATCATCTTTCATTGGTTGATATCTTGTATCAGGATTCTTGTAAAGCAATGCTAATACACAAGTGACAATGGTAAAGATTAATAAGAATAAGGCAAAAACGGCATTCAATATGAAATAAACAATTCCCATAACAGATCCAACAACTTGAGGTTGATTGAAAATATATGAAAAGAACATAAAGAATAATGCGTTGATAGTACTAATAACAGCAATAGTAATATTAAAAGCATTAGTTCTTTTATCCATAAAAGGTCTTAACCAACATAAAGCAACTAAATAAGCTAATTCAATTACAAATATAATAACTGATTGAGCTTTACCTTGAGTTTGTAAAACTGCCACAAATAATGATTTTAAAAATACATAGGAAATACTGGCTAATACATAATAATAAGCATCAGCTCTATATTGGACATAAACGAACCCAAATTTATTCAAAAAGGTTCCATCTCCAAATAATAAATAGGCTGGATTTTTGAATTGTTGAACTGACGTTCTTCCTTTGAAGAATGTACGAATGGCTGCTTGATATAATAATACAAATGAAATTAGGAATAAAAATATGGCAACAACGACGGACCCTGCAGAATCTCTAACAGTTAATTCCCAAAGACACATAACACAAATTTGTGGAAATGCCACCAATAATAACCTGTATAAAGCCCCTTTGATGATGTTAGCCCATTGTTGCCTATATTCATTAAATTTCCCTTCATTCATAATCTTGGACCTGATACAAATTTCAATAATGGCTTTGAATAACATCAAACAAACAATCATAACAAATCCGAAAAATAATAAGAAAATTATAGTAGTTAAGAATAAACTGGTGATTTCAATTCCTGCTAAATAAGCAACTCTTTGAATTCCTCTTAATACTAAAATCTTCGAAGCTAAATCATCATCTTTTTCGTTGATAGAATAAAGGTCGGGATTTAAGTTATCTGCTTGACCAAAGTCATCAGTTGCAACTGAAATTGACAATCTTTTGAATAAACTTAAATGACCGGATCTTTTGGTATTTTCATAAGATTGAGTTAAGAACTCAGACAAAGATCTTTTAGCCTTTTGGACACTAACTGATAAGTATCCTTCTGATAAAATATCAGTTGGTGTACCACCAGTAGCTTGAACGTACCAATTAGCAATGTCTTGAATGAATTTTAATTTGATAATACCTAAAGACCATTGGAAATTTTGGGCCCATGCAGCAGCAATAGGTGGAACTTTAGCAACCGCCATCATGGCAGTAATAGCTAAACTTTGGAAATAAATAAATAATGACATCGAGTTGGATGCGATATGTGCAGCTGTATTGGAATGTCCTATGACTGAAATCACCCCGGATGTAACTAACCCTAACCCTGATATAGCTGCAATTGGCCATGAAGCATATTTGGTTTGAACCGTCTTACCATTAGATAAAATAGCTTCGACACATGCCAAGTTTTCTTTAGAATCAGAATCCATTAATATAACTCTAACTCTAGCATCCAAATCAGGAATCGTATAAGCTATACCAGGAATTTGATTAATTTGATCGGTGGTGACTTTGAAATCAGTATTGACTTCTAAGTGACCGGTCGTGAATGGACAAATGGTTTCATAGTTCAAACTACAGAATGAAATATTGGATTGGAAAACACTTAATCCATAAACAATCAATTCAATATTGGCAGTGACATTAGCATCGATGTTTGAAATAGCCGATACATCAACCACGGCAGTTTTATTATCGGAATAATATTTGACATCAAAATGGGTGGCAGTGAATTGGGAATTATCCATACATGTCAATAATGATGATGTTTCGAGGTAATTCTTACATTCGATAAACGAAAAACTTATAAGAAATAAGAATAATTGAAAGATTTTCATATTGATTCTTTAATTTGTGATTGTAGTTGTGGTTCGTAATTGATAATGTTGATGATCTGTTGGAATATGTTCAATTATGTCTAACAATGTTGATTTTGAAATGTATATATCTCTTATACTCGAATAGAAATATTTTTTGCACTCAAAGTGTTAACGATAGACAATATTGTATTAAATATCAATATTAAGTAATTAAACCTTTTGTTACTACCAAATTTGTTTAGTCACACTGTATACAATGCCCAGATCTAAATATAAATTTTCGCGATTTAAGGAGACGTTTGATTTCACAGAGATGAGAACGGGGCTTGTAAGTGGTGTACTGGAGAGCCGCTTTCAATAATTTTTTCTTATTTATAGAGGACAAGTCTTGGATGAAATATGACCTACGAATTTTAACTTGGTTAACACTTTGGGCTTGTTTGTTTATGGCTTGCCAAGACGTTATTTTTAGAATGCGACACAGCCACTACTTTTGGTCCGCCGTCTACCCTGCGCCAGAGTTGCGACAGAATTGCGGTAGCTCAGCATAGCAAAACCCGGCATTGGCCAAGTCGATTCAGGAACTGTGTCTGGATGTAAAAAGGGCTAAGTTTGGTTTTGAACTTTGTGGATTTGCAGGTTATCATTAGAAATGCTGCTTCAACCGTTGATCATGTTAAGCCGTATACCTGTGAACCCCCGTGATTTGTTGGAGTATATTTGCTTTCCTGGTTTCAACACCTGCATATAATTGAACTGTAAAGTGTATCATGATAGAATGCGGCTCTCAGATCTTCGTGAAGTTAATTTGATGAAATTGTTCATGTACTGTTGTACTCACTAATTGAAAGTTCTTTAGTTCTTTGCTAGGGCGTAGGTAGAGACTACAGTCTTAACGAGGCTATATAAGAGTACATGTCTAATCTAAATACTAAACTAACTTGTCTAATAAGGAATACCATTGGTTAATCTTTGGAATTCATCATATCCTTTAGTATAGAAACTTTCCATAGCCTTTCTAACTAATCCTCTCATATGATGAACCGCTTCCTTCTCACTCTTGTTAGGTACAAATCTCAGTCTTAATTTCTTGATAGTAGTTTCTTTGAAACAAGGTAATCCACTTTCCAACATTGGATTTACACATCTAACAATCGTTTCCATATATGGTCTACAAGCCAAATAACCTTTAACACACAATTCTTCAAACCATTGGAAGGCTTGAGTATCTTCACTACCTCCTAATACCATGACCATTTCATGAGTTAATTTGAAAGGAGCAACTTCGAATTTAACACCACCTGGAACAATATCAAAACAGAATCCAAAATCAATATGAAGGACATACCCTCGATCATCATACATGATATTACCATTGTGACGATCTTTGAATTGTAAAAGGTATGAAATAATTGAATAAGCAGCCAATGATCTAACTAAATTATTTCTAGCTTGCTGGAACTCAATAGAATTCTCGGGTCCAAATTTAGTAGTAAAGTATTCATATAATCCATTAACAGCTTCTCTTCCTAACATATCTCTGGAAGTAGAGTTTGGTAAAACATCAATGACCCCACATCCTGGAGCAGTAGCGGTAACTCTATATGGGAACACAAATAAGTCTAGTCCAGCATTATTCCAAATACTTCTGAATACAGAAATTAATTGTAATGCCAAAACATCTTGTCTACAATCATCACCAACTTTGAAAATAGCACTTTGCCATTTTTCAATTGGAAAGTAAACTTTTTCACCATACTCATTAACGTCTTCAATTTCTTTCTTAATCTTGAATGTAGCCATGAATGGAGCTTTAGCATGACTTTGTAAGGGCTTAGCATTCTTTCTATTAATATCAACAACTGTACCATCTGGATTGGATGGCAAGTAAACACCATGCTTAACCACGATCTTACTCATTTCTTCATCAATCTTGACCTTCTTTTCAGCTTTAGATTTCTTAATGTATGGTTTCAACTTGGCGGAAATATCAGTAACCTCATTGAAGAAACTGAATTCTTTTTCGTAGTATTTCAAATCGTCCTGAGTGAATGATTGTAACATTTTTTGTTGAACTCTATCCAAAGTTGGTTTAAGTGGATCAGGAACAGTAGCATCATCGTCCTTATAACTATTGGCCAACATATTCCAAATGATTTGGTGGGCGAATAGTTGACTTACTCCAGCAGTTTCGACCACAAATCTCTCAACGTACCCTTTGGCATCAAATCTCAAACTTTGAACAATTTGTGGAACATAAAAGAATGTCAAGTTCAAATCATGATGCTCTAATGACCGCATGGTATATTGCAAGATGTAAGGATTGGAACCAAATGGTGGTAAGAATAATTGAATAGCATCAATTGGTGATAAACTTTCCCAGAACAATAAATGATGTGTTGGGAAATTTGTTCCGGCATTAATACCAATTAAGTATTGAACGGCATTTGAGTAAGAAATAGCAGGTAATGGCTTTTGGGTTAAAAGCTTTTGTAAAATCTCATCCAAGTTCTTGATCTTGTACCTAAGAGCCAAATTCACGGCCAAAGCTGGATCAATATCATAAGCTTTAACAATATGATGTCCATCAATCTTGTTTGAAATAAATGTTCCTCTGACATCAGTGGGTTCTAATGGGCTCAACCAAACGCTTATTCTACTGATTTCATCATCGAGGAAGAACATGGTAAGAATCTTCAAATCTTCTAAATGACCAGAATGGAAAGTCTTAATGGTTGAAGTTAAACGAGCGACATCTTTAAGTAATCCTGAGTCACTCTTAGTCTTTAACATATTGGTGCCGAATGGATACTTTGCACTTTGTTTAAACCAGGTTAGACTTCCGTTCAAGATTAATTCAATCAAATATTTTTCAACTCTAGTGCCAAGAATACTATGGTAATTCACAATATCAAATGCAAATCTAATCAATTCAAATCTACAATTTCTAGCATATGGATGTAAGGAAGCAATACCTAAATTCTTTAAACCCACTTCAACAAATCTAGTAAAGATCTTGAGTAAATGATCTGATTGGTTTAAAGTTGCTTCGAAACTAGATGCAAATAATTTGATAATTTGCAAATGAGGTTCAAAAGTTCTCAGGGCAAATTGGGCCTTCTTATTAATGTTCTTATAATCAGTTGGAGCATACTCCATCTTGGCAAAATCAGCATCAATAAGATCATGAGCTCTTGAGAAGAGTCCTTGTTTAAGGGAGATTGAAATTTCCCAACGTTTAGAAATTTCCGATAATAATAATCCGGAAATATCACTTCTAGTAGATCCTGCAACCACTGAACTATGATCTTTCATAACTGCTAACCAGATTCCAATTGCAACATTCATAACAGATGATGTAAACACCCTGAATGGGATTTCAACTAGGTACCTAATCATTTCTGCTACATTATCATGACAAACCAATACCAATCCTGCAATGTCACTCAATAATTCGTTAATTTCCTCATCAGGAATATGAATGGATTTATCATGTAATCTAAAGTTCAAGTCAATAACTTTTGATCTAATATCATTGAATGCATTGTCTCTCTCTTGAATGGTATGCAATGGAACTTTATCTAAATACTCACTCAAGAAATTTGATCTCCAAGTTAATTGTGGGACAAAACTTGATAATGAGTTCAAATTCTTGGATTGGAACCTGGAGATATTACTTAACTCCCTGTCATTTGGTAAGATACTACCAGCCATTTCTAAAGCAAATGATAATCCATATTGAACGTGTTTGGTAGATTGGAATTTATCAAATTTCGAGATGTACAATTGGATCAAACTCTTAACATCCACATGACTCTTAATAAGAGCTAATTTAACCCAATGTTTAGCCTTTTCAGTGAACCTCTTGAAAGTGTCATTTCTCCATTTATAATTGTCAGATAATAATAAATGAATACCGCTAATTTTAGCATTATATGGAATAGTTGGTTCATATTGATTTTCGTCAGCATCGATGACACTATCGAACAAAAGAGAAATCAAATCAAAAATTGCAAATAATGGCTTCTGATGACATAACGAGCTTGGTTCTTTGTTGATAAGTAAATCACAACATTGAATAGCAGCGTCTTGTAAATCCTCAAGTCTATGACAACATAAGGCTAAAAGAATAGTCAATTGTTCGGAGATATTATCACTACTAAAATTTTTGTTAGCACCAAGACCGACAAATTTCAAATAATCCTTAACAATCTTGAACGAAAGGTATCCAATATACTTGTCGACACCGGTAGTTTTGATAGAAGGATCGGAATAATAATACAAAACCTTTGAACAGTCACCGGTTTTAACTCTGAATGATTCAACTAATGTGGTTGCTGATAAGAACATTAATTTAGGATAAGATAAAGTCCTTGGAACTTCAAAAATGTCATTCAAAATGGCTTTGTGGTCTTTGACATTATGATTGGACGAACCTCTTCTTAATACAGTATTCAATTCTAAGGAAGTTTCAGTTCTGTCCCATGATAATTCCGAAGCCAATGGTGGTGTATTATAAGCAATGGTTTGTAATTCATTATGGAACTGTTTGACGTTTCTTGAATCTAAAGAGTAACCGTGAACTACCATATTAAACCAAATGTTTCTAAATAAGTTAATGGTCTTGGTGTCACTAATCTTAAGCGGTGGCTCATCATTATAAACCTTTGGTAATAATTCGGCTAAAGGTTTTAAATAAATTGAAATTTGATCTCCAATTTCACTAATCTCATTATGGGATCTGTGATGTTCTAAAACTTGAACATCTCCTCTACCAATAATACCAGATAAAATCTCTTGGAGGTAAACATTGAATAAAGGATGTTGTTGATCAATGTTTCTGGATAATTCACTTCTAGCATCAATCAAACTATCAAGTAATTCTTGATTATTACTATTAATAGCATCCAATGACAATTTATTGATAAGTTTATTGATAATTAAAAACTCTCTTTCTGGTAAATAAGGAGAACAGTTAACAAGACCTTTAAGTAATTTTGGACCAATACTTGAATCTAATTTAGCAGTCTTTTGAGAAAGAATTGTAACTGCTAAGGTACTAACACTTTCATCATTACATTTTTCAACAATGGAAGAAATAGCAATGATTGAATTGTCACAAACATGAAGGTATTCGTGTTCTTCGATTGACGTGTTGGTAGGAACTTTACTAACTCTTCCATTAATACTTCCATTAACACTACCATTGGTACTAACAGTTCCATCAGCTGGTGATAAGTTTGGAACAGAAACCCCTTTATTTAAAGTGTTTCTTCTTACACCTCTAGAATCATGATTTACAAATAATAAATTAGTTAATGCATAAATGGTGGTAATAACTGCATCTTGTGATAAAACTTTTGACACCAACCCCACCATTCTTGATGCTTTCAAACAATACTCTCTACTAAACATTGGATTTGCAACTAAAGCAGTGAATGCTCTAGTTAAATTAGAACCAATGCTTTCATCTTTGAATACTAACAAACATCCTAATTGTATAACACTATACCCTAAATCAGGGTCTAACATTACATCATAAATTGATAAACAGTTCTTAAATAATTTTCTACATATAGCTATATCTAAATTATCAGTAAACATTCCACAACCAATGATTTGTAAATTATAAGCTTTAGCCAAGTATCCAATTTTCAATCTGTTAAAAGTTGAATAAACAATGAATGATTCCCCTCTATCTAAGAATTCCATTTTTTGTAAAGCCAAATTGGTTAAAGTCTTGATCATTGACATATGGTGCTGATGCACCTCTAACCCTGAAGTTTCTAGTTCGATATCATTATAAACTTTAGTTAATAAGAATTCTAAAATTGATGACAGTTTATTAGAAAGAATAGTATTAATAATACTACACATCAATTGTGTCAATTCTTTAATAAAGTAAATTGGGGATAATTCAATTATATCTTCATCAACTTCTAAGAAGTACGATAATTCATGAGCATTAGTTGATCTGAAAATTGTACTTGAGTAAAGTTCCAATTCGTTAAGAAACTCAAAATTATCAATACAAGTATCTAAAGTTGAGAATATTTTGAAACTTGAAGCTGATTCAACAAAAATCTTTGGGTTTTGGGTCAAACTTTCAATAACACCTAAAAGTGTTAAATAATTGGAATGTTCTAAGGATTTATTACCGAAAAATTTATTGATAAATTCATTCAACAAGTCGATTACTTGATCAAAAAATTGATGATCAAACTTGAAGGCCAAATTGATAGCAGCAGTAGTCAATTTGTTGGCTAATAAGGTCCATGGAGTGGGTTTAACAAATGTCTTTAATACTAAATGTTGGAACTTTTGGTAAGGCAATTCCAATAAGTAAATCCGGATTTGATTCAATAACATTTCTCCTTGTCTTGGAAACTTCATATCATGCTTTGTAGATTCACTTAACGCAATTAAGATTTCAAATTCTCGAATTGACATGGCTACTTTACTTAAATCATCATGTTGAATTTGTTCAATTAATTTACTGAATTCATCTTGAGGTTCAATTTCTCTTAAATTCGACGGAGTATTTTCAACGGATAATTTGGCTAGCTTTTTATAAGCTTCACCTCTTATAAAATTACGTGGTATACCAAAGTAATCCATGATAGTGTTGATACTTTCACAGGATTTTTCAGGTCGCGATAGTTATAGTTGGGGTACAGAGGGGCGAGATTATCATGAGATTTAGCAGATATATTCCTATGTAATGAGGAGTCGGTAATTATTCAGTAATACTGCAGTTATTACCAAACTCGGTAATAATGTCTGAATCTTGTATGCCTATACTTTATCAGTACGATGTTAGTACCAAAATTGACCCGGATTTATATACCACCGGATTTGTATGCACCAGATTTATATTACAATCTATAAATTGTACCCAAATTACGTAATATCATCACATTAAATAAACTTGATCTAATCCCTTAAGAATAAGTTTCAATTAAAGTATCTCTTAAGTTACCAGCGATAGCATCAGGTTGACCATCTTGTAATCTAAAGATTGATTCAACAACTGATAATTCTGGTGCAGTTGTATCTAACCCAGTTACTGCTAACCAATCATTAACTACCATACCAGCACCAACAACAGCAGAACCTCTATTAACAGTTCCTGCAACTAATGGTACTTGTAATAATGATGATAATTCTTCTTGATCTTGAATTGAAGTTTGAGGATGAACTAAACCACCTTGGTTTGATAACGAGCAATATGATCCCACTAAAACATTACCTGCAATAGTTTGACGGAATACTTCAACTCCTAAAACGTCAGCGATTAATTCTTCGGTTTCTCTTTCAATATCAGGATGAACTAATGCAACATAATCATTACAACAAATGACATTACCTAAAGCTGATAATCTTTCTTCAACTCTTTGAATTTTGACTGAGTCAGGTAATGAATTTCTTAAATGCATTAATTCTTGGTCAGTAGTTTGGGTTGGTACTAATAACCCCCTTCTGTTACCAGCTGTCATTCTACCAATAATTCTAGTACCAGCAATAGTAGTATGAACAATAGGAATTACATCCCCTAATTCTGCTTCAAATGCTGAATAAAAATTTTCTGATCCTCCAACTGTAACAAGAGAATATGAATTAGTTAACTTGGAGAATACTCCAACTTCATTAGAATTTTCAAATTGAGTTCTTGTAGCCATTTCTTAGTTTTTTTGTATGAGTAAGAATTTTTCTTAGTCATCGCAGCTTGTGCGGGTAAGTTACCCAAATTAAGAGATAGTAGTGTAGGTGAGATATTAGATGGATTATATAAGAGGGTATAGTTCAGACGAAGACGAAATAGATCCACAATCACAACCACAAAAGTACGTAGCCGAAGCAAATCTTGACATTTTTGACATTCCAATTTATTCAAAAAATTACGCTTATCAACAAGGTATGAATAGTTGTTTTATATCGTTAATATGGAAACCATCAACTAAAAAGTATCATCAACTTACAAAGGTATCACAGAGATTATATGATCATCTACAGAATCATCACCCACAATTCTATCAAAAGTATCAATGGCAACTCATTGGTGACAGAATCCCGTTACACGTATCATTAACTGAGAATTTTGAGGTCAATCAACTGCAACTCAAAGAGTTTAAATCTGGTATAGAAAATGGTTTACAATTCTTACCTATAGATGAAGAACTTATAGTGCCTGACGAAACGAATGTACGAAAAAATAATGTAGTGAATAAAGCATATCAAACTGAAGTGTTTAAAAATACCAAACATTGTATACGGTTGAACATGGTACCTAAAATTGATTTATATAAGAGTCCAACATCTGGATGTTTGTTCTTCAGTAGTAAAATCAAAATGACCGAACACACAATAAGACTTTTCGACGAATTAAATTACTTGATCAAGGAGAATTGTGAATTGAACGATATAGTACCCCAATTTGTTAGTATCGATTATCATATGAGTTTAATTAAAAGTATTGAAGTTGGTGAAGATGACATCGAACCTATCAATGATTCATTGCAAGAAATCGATGTTTCAGATCTTGGGGGTATTGATTTAGATATCGACAGTTTGGAAATTGTTTCTATAGGTAAGGTAAAGGAGTCCAGTAGATTTGAATTCTCTTTAACTTAACATAGATTCTAATGGGTAAATAGCATATAGATAATACATGGGGCATAAATTTCCAGAAATCTTCCTATACGAATAAACATAACAAAAACCTGCACTTCATCTGATCTCTCAGCATTTTATCTCCTTTTATATTAAGAGTGTAGTGAAGATACCAATATGATCTATAACATTTGCTGAGACACGCCTCTTGCTTTATATAAATTCCCCAAGTCTTCACTGAGTTTTTCAAGCCTGCTTGATAGCAGATATCAGTGAATTTTTGGAAACCTACTAGATACCTATAGGAGTAGGGATTAGTAGAACCTCTGGTTGTTTCATCCATTATATGATAAAAGGCTGTCCTGTATTTACATAACATGAAATAACCTAATTAGGCAGAGTCTTATCGCATGAGACATGATCACCAACCCAAGTCCTATATCTCAAATATACAATTTATAACATGACATAAAGAATAAGTAAACATTTCTCTCAAGTATTACTTGAGATATCGGCTGCGAATTGTTAGTTCCGATAACTGCGAACATAGGTGATTATCGCGGAATAAAACCTCAAGAACCTTCAAGATCTTTGAAGTATCAGGTATTAAGTACTTAACTTGAACGCTAACGATGTCAAAGTATCAGAAACAGACTGAAAGACAGTTGATTGAATTAATCAATAATCATCATAATGAAAATAAGTGTGGTGATTGTGGCAATGGATATCCAACATGGGCCTCAGCTAACTTAGGTATATTTCTTTGTGGACGTTGTGCATCAGTTCATAGAAGAATCGTACCTAGCAAAATTTCAAATCCTAAATCTTTGACTTTAGATACTTGGTCCGGTGATCAAATCGATAAATTACGAAGAGTTGGGAATAAGAAAGCTAATAAAATCTGGAATTCTCATAGAGAACCTTTTCCTTACGATGATGACGATGTTAGTGAAATCGAACAATATATTAGAAATAAATACGTTTTAGGTAAATTCAGAGATACTCCAATTGAGAGTGCTAGAAGCTCAAGACAAAATAGTTACACTGGCAGTAGACTGAGTAATAGACTGAGGCTGAATAGTACAAGACCTATTCCAACATTAAGTCATAGGAAATTGACTTCATTTGAGTCAACGCAATATAAGTCTCAATTGAATCAAATTTTATCCTTTGGTTATAGAGATCCAGAGGCAATTCAAGAAGCTTTGATTTTAAGTGATGGTGACGTTGATTATGCTTTGGATATTTTAGATAATGATGCAAGAGTAAATCCTAATCAACAAGAAGTCGCTCCAAGCTTACCATCAAGACCAAGACCTTCACAATCTACTGGTTCAGCTCCAGCTGCAAACAATCCAATGGTTTCGCTTATTGATGCTGAACCTCAATCTCATGCTTCTAATGATTGGTGGTCAGGCAATAATTCAACCACAACAGTCAATGGAAATGCAACTGGAGCTACAACCACTCCTCAAATTTATCAGTACACTGATCCTGTAACTGGTCAAATCTCTTATGTTGATTCCAATGGCCAACAATATTTAGATCCTAATAACCCTCAACATCAACAAATGTTATATCAGCAACCTTTAGTGGCTCAACAGACCAACAAGCAACAAATTTTATCATTATATAATCAACCTGATAATTTCACTTCAAACGTAGCAGTCCCAGTTGATCCAAATCAGCCACAATCACAAGCTCAACCTCAACAACAGCAACAACCTCAACAGCAGACAGGTTTCCAACAACCTGTATTTCAACAAGGATTTCAACCACAACAACAAACAGGTTTTCAACAATATCAACAATTTCAACAGCCCCAACAACAGGCTGGATTCCCTCAACAACAGCAATTTCAATTTGCCCAACAGCCAACTGGTATGGGATTCCAACAACCTTATTCTGGACAATATCAAGGTTACCAATAGTTAAGATTTAGGATACTAGGAAATAAAAGTTACGATTACTCTGTATGACATAGATGTAGTCCTCTAAGTGCTCTTCAATCTATAAGTCCATGGGAAGTGGATGCAAAAAAAATGCCTTCACTCGGAGTTGAACCGAGGATCTCCTCATTACTAGTGAGGTGCCTTAGCCAACTTGGCCATAAAGGCATTGTGATAGTGATTTGTGCCTAAGATGTTATGAAGATCTTGAAAGTCCCAATTTTTAAAAGTTTTGTGGTTTTTACAGCAGATTGTGGCTAGCTAGGGTTTCATGTTTGAATTTGGGTTGAAACAATGAACTTCAGAGATCTGTGCGAAGTGTAGTTATCCATATAACATGAAAATTCTCAAAAAGTCATCCCTTTTCATGTTTAGCAACTATATTCGACGAAACCAAAGAGATCATTGGATTTGGATAAGTCCTTGTGTGTACTGTACATAATTTAATTTATTGTACTTTCTCTATAATTATTTTTTTTTTTTCAAAATTTCAATAGTACACGTAACACTTTGTGAAAACTACAAATAAAGTAAAATAAAATGTAATGACAAATTAAAAAAATATAAAACCAATGAAGGAGAAAAGATCTGTATCTCACTAAATGTCCACATATATTAACCTGAACTCAATTTCCATACATTATCCATGGCCAATGAAACCAAGTGATAAGTACAATACGGCTGCAAAAAGCACCTGCATATAAGCAAGCATGAAAGTGCGAGCAAATTCTAGAGGCTTCTACCGCATTCAAGAATCACCAGACCTGGGGTATATAAGGAATAAAGGTTGACAGTCACAAAACCAAATAATCAAAAGTCGAAATCATAAAAATGGATGAAACACAATTCACTGACAATGCTTTAAAGATTATAACCAATGCTAATAATTTGGCAAAGGAGAATGCTCATAGTCAATTATTACCATTACACTTTTTAGCAGCCATGGTACCAACAGATGATGAAAATTCAGTACCATATTTGAAGACGTTAATACAAAAGGCTAGATATGAATGGGGAGATTTTGAAAGAGCTGTTAATCGTAGTTTAGTAAGATTACCAAGTCAATCTCCTCCACCAGATGATATAAGACCAAGTTATAGTACGGGGCAATTGTTAACTAACGCTAATAAAATCAAAGCCCAACAAAAAGATAATTACGTTGCACAAGATCATTTATTATTAGCATTGTTAGAAGATCAATCTATCAAAGATATTTTCAAACAATGTAATATCAATCCTGATGTCATTAAAACTCAAGCAATTGAATTAAGAGGTAATCAAAGAATTGATTCAAGACAAGCTGATTCTTCTTCGAGTTATGAATTCTTAAATAAATATTGTGAGGATTTAACTGAAAAAGCTCGTGAAGGTAGAATTGATCCAGTTATTGGTAGAGAAGAAGAAATCAGGAGAGTAATAAGAGTTTTAGCAAGAAGAACTAAATCCAATTCGGTTTTAATTGGTGAAGCCGGGGTTGGAAAAACTTCAATTGTTGAAGGAGTTGCTCAAAGAATCATAGATGGTGATGTACCAAATGTCTTAGCTAATTCTAGATTTTTTGCTCTTGATTTGGGGGCATTAACTGCAGGTGCTAAATATAAAGGAGAATTCGAAGAAAGAATCAAAGGTGTTTTGAATGAAATTGAAAAATCTAATGAAATGATCATATTATTCATTGATGAAATTCATATGTTAATGGGTGATGGTAAATCGGATGCTGCTAACTTATTAAAACCAATGTTAGCAAGAGGTACATTACATTGTATTGGTGCTACTACGTTTGCTGAATATAGAAAGTTCATCTCAAAGGATGGAGCTTTCGAAAGAAGATTTCAAAAAATCGATGTACCTGCCGCTACTGTTAACGAAACTGTAGCAATTTTAAGAGGTTTACAACCACGTTATGAAATACATCATGGAGTTAGAATTCTTGATAGTGCATTAGTAACTGCAGCTCAATTAGCATCTAGATATTTAACCTACAGAAGTTTACCAGATTCAGCTGTTGATTTAATTGATGAAACGGCTGCAACTGTTGCAGTTGCTAGAGATTCGAAGCCTGAAGAATTAGATAACTTAGAACGTCAATTACATTTAGTTGAAGTTGAAATCAATGCATTAGAAAGAGATGTCGAAACGGATGAGGATTCTAAAGACAGATTAAAACTTGCCAGGAAGAAAATGGAAGAATTAGAAGAACAATTAGCTCCATTGAGAGAAAGATTCCAACAAGAAAGAGCAGGTCACGATCAATTAATTGCAGCTAAGAGAAAATTAGACGAATTAGAAATTAAAGCACAGGATGCTGAAAGAAGACATGATACTGCAACTGCAGCAGATTTAAGATATTTTGCTATACCAGATATTCAAAAACAAATCGAAGAGTTAGAAATCAAAGTTCAAGAAGAAGAAGAACAATCAGCTGAACATTTGTTAACTAATGTAGTCAGTAGTGAACAAGTCGCTGAAACTGCCGCAAGATTAACTGGTATTCCCGTAACTAAATTGACCCAAGCTGAAAATGCTAAGTTAATCAACATGGAAAAAGAATTAAGTTCTGCTGTCGTTGGACAATCAGATGCAGTTAAAGCTGTTTCTAATGCTATAAGATTACAAAGATCAGGATTAGCTAATCCTAATCAACCAGCATCATTCTTGTTCTTAGGATTATCAGGAAGTGGTAAGACTGAATTAGCTAAGAAAGTTGCAGGATTCTTATTTGCTGACGAAAGAGCAATGATTAGAATCGATTGTTCTGAATTAGGTGATAAATGGTCAGCTTCCAAGTTATTAGGAGCTGCTCCTGGTTATGTTGGGTATGAAGAAGGTGGTATATTAACCGAGCCTTTATTACGTCGTCCATATACTGTTATATTATTCGATGAAGTTGAAAAAGCTGCACCTGAAGTGTTAACAGTATTGTTACAAATGTTGGATGATGGTAGAATTACATCATCACAAGGAAAATTAGTCAATTGTTCTAATGCTATAGTTATAATGACATCGAATTTGGGTGCTGAATATATTAATGCTGCTAAAGGATCAAAGATCGATGAAACTACCAAAGAATTAGTTATGACATCAGTTAGAAGCCATTTCAGACCAGAATTCTTAAACAGAATTTCAAGTACTGTAATCTTCAATAGATTGTCAAGAAAAGCAATTGCTAAGATTGTTAGAATAAGGCTTCAAGAAATTCAACAAAGGTTTGCTGCTAATGGTAAACAAATATCTTTAGAATTAGATGACGATGCTTTAGAATACTTGTGCAAGAATGGTTATTCTTCAGATTTGGGTGCAAGGCCTTTGAACAGATTAATTCAAGCTGAAATCTTGAATAAATTAGCAGTTTACTTATTGAAAGGACAAGTTAAAGATAAAGAAACTGCTAGAATCAAATTAGGTACAAAAGGATTAGAAATCATACCTAATCATGAAATTGAAGATGTTGAAATGGCTGATGTCGATGTCGATGATTGGAGAGATAGTGAAGATGAAGATTTAGCTGAGCCAGTTGATTAATCAACTAAATAGGCTTAGACTGTGTATAAAGTAATAATATAATTTGTATATAGAACAAAATTGCCTCTTTAGTTCTCTGAAGTAAGTCTAAGCGAAGCACGAAACAAATATCCGACCTATAGCCGTTATTTTAGAGGAGCTATACATAAATGTCAAGCTTTTACGAACCTTAGTCAAGACGGATAGCTTCTATTATTTGAGACATTCCGAAAAACAGGTTGAAGTAATACGGCATTTTTTTACGTAAATGGATAAAATCAGTTACGGAGAATGCTTCGTAATAATTGGCACCTTTTCATCGGAAAATTGACAGATTTAAAGTTATAAATTTGTAACTAAAAAAAAGAGTGGAGGTGAAGTGAGATGAATCACCATATAATTACACACTTCTCTACCCCACGGGATTTAACCTTCGATTAACATTCGATAAAATCAAGTCCGAGCTATAAGTGAGATAACGACGGACTTAACCATCCACGACCCACCACAGGTACGTAATCATCGTAAAACTATACCCGCATTTCTTCATATGCAAAATATCCAACAAATCATGCGATTTGTGGAGTATATAAGATAAGTTGAGTCCATTTTTCCAAAAATATCGGATAGTTAAAAAATGATAAATTACATTGAAGAAAGACATCTTGCACCATTGTTTGCATTAGCTGATGCCATAATTGCAGAAGTTGACCCTAATGCTATCAAAGATTCATTACCACCAGATTTCCCTATGGATAGACTTGAAGAATATTGTAAATTGACTCCAAGTAAAATTCCTGAATTTAAAGGTGATGTATTGGAAATTTTAAGGTCAGCAGGTGTTGATTCTAATAGGCTTTTAATTGTAGTCATGTCATTACTTAGTTCAAGAATTACTGCACCTACATTGACAGGATCATTAACTTTAATTACTGATATGACCCTAGAACAAAAAGTCGCTTTATTACAATCCTGGAGAGATTCTCCAATATCTGCATTACGTAAAATACACAAATCATTTGTAAGTGTTACTGTAAAAGTTTATACTACAAGGGCAGGGGAATTACATAACATCGCTATGAGTTATCCAAAAACTGAATTAAGAAATCAATTATACGAAAATCATCGTATTGATGATTTCAGATATAAAATGATGGATAGAGTCAAGAGTGATAATAGTCAATTATATTTACCAAACTTTGATGCTATAGTTATTGGATCAGGTTCGGGTGCTGGAGTTATAGTTCATACATTAGCTGAAGCTGGTTATAAGAGTTTAGTATTAGAAAAAGGGAAATATTATGCTGCAAGTGAATATATCTTCGATGATGCTGAAGGTTTAAAAGCATTATATGAAAATGGTGGTGCTTTACCTACTACCACTCAAGATACGGTGATATTGGCAGGTTCAACCTTTGGTGGAGGCTCAACTGTTAATTGGTCCGCATGTATTAAAACTCCTTTCAAAGTACGTAAGGAATGGTACGATGATTATGGAGTCGAATTTGCTGCTAACGATGAATTCGATAAATGTTTAAATTATGTTTGGAATAAAATGGGAGCTAAAATTCCTGAACCAACCCACTCAAGATCAAATCAACTTATTTTAGATAGTACTAAAAGTTTAGGTTATCATGCAGCTGAAGTTGCCCAAAATAATGGAGACCATCAAAGTCATGATTGTGGTAAATGTTATTTAGGGTGTAAATTTGGAGTTAAACAAGGAAGTCAACAAAATTGGTTTAGATACGCTTCTGAACATGGTAGTGAATTTTTAGATCAAGTTAGGGTTATCAGAATACTTCATAAAGGCGGTAAAGCTCATGGAGTTGAATGTTTTGATTATGTCACCAATTGTAAATTCACTATAACTGGACCAAAGAAATTCATTGTTAGCGGGGGTTCTTTGAATACCCCGGTGATTTTACAAGACTCCGGTTTCAGAAACAAACATATTGGAAGAAACTTAACTCTTCATCCAGTTTTATGTCTTTTAGGAAATTATGGTAAAGATGTCAAAGTTGATGCCCATGAACATCCTATATTGTCAACTGTAAGTAACGAAGTCGCCGATTTAGATGGTAAAGCTCATGGACCAAGAATTGAAACTATTTTACACACTCCTTTTATAATACAAGGACTTTTCTTACCATGGCAAAACCCAGAACAAATCCGTAAAGATATGATTAACTTCAATCATATGGCCGCCATGTTAATCATTACTCGTGATAAAGGAAGTGGTAGAGTTTATAGTGATTCAAGAGAACCAGGAAAGCCCGTGGTTGAGTACAGTGTCAGTAAATTTGATAAGAAAGCTTTATTAACTGGGGTACTTACAGCTGCTGATATGTTATATATTGATGGGGTTAAAGAAATAATTCTCGGACAAGCTTGGTCACCAAGATTCTTTAGTAATAAACCAAAATCTCAAAGGTCTATAAATGATAAAGATTATGTTGAATGGCGTAAACAAATGGAAAAAATTGGATTTTCGGCTTACGGAGTCGGTTATGGATCAGCTCATCAAATGAGTAGTTGTAGAATGTCAGGTAAAGGTCCAGGATATGGAGCTGTAGATTTGAAAGGGAAATTATTTGAAGCTAGTAATGTTTATGTAGCTGATGCTAGTGTCTTGCCAACTGCTAGTGGTGCTAATCCAATGATTAGTACCATGACAGTAGCAAGACATATTGGATTGGATCTTGTTAAAGATTTACAAGTCAGTCCAAGACTTTAGTCATTTTTTTAGGCAAAATATTTTTATTATAAGAACACAATGTACGGTAAGTTAATTCTACTATTTTTGAAACGAAACGAAAGAGGAAGGACTTTATTCCATTTTTGTCTATCTACTATTACTATCTACTATTACTATATACTCTTACTATCTACTCTAACTTTTAACTTCCCCCAAGAACATCCAAGGGAGTAATCTAAAGTCTCGCTTGTCCTGTTCATATATATCTCATCTATAACCCATTCTTGACCTAGTACAGGTTAGAATTAATCATAAAGAACACTTTCACAACTAAGGAAGAACTTCAATGTATTAGGCACTTTTTCTTCGCCATCAAAATGTCCAGCGAATCCTATAGGACCCTTATCACATTCTGAACATATTAAAACCCTCTCTATAGTAAAAGTTTGATCATCGATTTCAAACGTCGTCAAGTCAGTTAAATCTTTACTTACCCCAATATTATCAAAATCCCACATATCATTCACTTTAAAGTATGGAATGTTTGAGGTGGTTGTCAAATTGACCATTTTAGGAGATTCTGCTACTGTTATTATAGATTTTTGAGCAGTTGTGTATGGAATGATTTTGGTGTTACATGAAGGGAATGGACATTTTATATGGGATGGCGGATTTAATGAGTCTACTTGGTTATAATTCATCTTAGTATAGTGCGATTTGTTAGTGCGATCCGTTAGTACAGAACGTTAGGGCGGTACTTTAGGGCGATGTTGGTACTAGTATGAAGTACCCCGCGAGTCAGAGATCCTACCGAGGCAAATCTAAAGTATATATTTAGTCACAGACTATAATAAGAGGAGTATTGGATTTCTTGAGCGTTGATAAGGTTAAGGGGCTCCTCATCTTGGATGTGGCTCAATTCCCACGGCTTGGGTTAAAGCTTACTGCTATTAATATCCTCTAAAGCTAAATTAGCCAAGTATGGATATAATGATGCAAACCCTGCAGCATTGGCACTACTTGCTGATCCCTTCTTAACTCTCATAGCAATACCTTGACTGATAACACATAATCTTGCAAGTCCAAATACTAAACCCACATTCCAAGTATCAAGGGGGTTGTTTGATTTATCATTAGAATCCCAAGCATAGCCTAACTTATCATAGTACAATTGTAATTTCTCCTTGATCGCTTTCAAAGATTCTGGGTTCTCTTTACCAATAGATGTTTTCAATGGTTTATAGAATAGGTTATTCAATTGGTTTGGCATTTGGAATGGTTGTAAGAAATTAGCCAAATCAAATAACGGATGTCCGAAAGTACATAATTCCCAATCTAACACTGCTATGACTTTGGTACGGTTCTTATCGAATAGGAAATTATCGATTTTACAATCACCATGGATCAACATCTTCTTAGTTGGATCGGGAGGTCCGGTTTTAAGAATATACTGACAAATCTTATCGAAATTAGGAATCTCATCAACGGTTTCACTTTGACGCTTCGACACTCCGGTTAAGGTTCTAACTTGTCTTTGGAAATAGGAACTCTTTGAACTTGATCTTGGGAAATGTTTTTGTGGTAAGAACTCTAATAATTTTTCAGCATCTAAAGTATGAATAGCAGTAATAGTATCCATGATTGAATTCCATAGTTGTTGCTTTTGTGATTCAGGAAGTCCTGTCATATCTGGGTTTTTGATCAGAACCCCATCCACAAACTCCATGACATAGAACACAAACCCAATCACCGATTCATCTTCACAAAGTAAATAGGTTTGAGGTATTGGTACTTTACGATCAGTTTGGGAATTCAAATGATTGATCCCATTTAGGATGAAAAACTCTCTTTCAATGGAATGGGCCAGTTTAGATACAAGCTTGTCATTTGGGAAAGGTTTACGCCTAACAACACTAAGTTTATTATTACTATCAATGATTAAATATGTGGGGTTGGATTGACCAAATACAAATTGTTTGATGGTTAAGGGTCCATTCCACTTAGGAACACTAAGTCCTTGTGTAACCTGATCACCATATTGACCTTTGACTAAGAATTGTTCTAGTTTTTTAGTGTCAAATGGACTTCTTATATCAGTAACTGTCTTTTCTATATCTTTATTCATGGTGATCCTACGCACGCATGTGAGACCAAGGTTGGGGTATATAGAGTTAAGATAAAAGTTGAGGGTTGTATGGGTGTACGGGGGTATTTACAAATTTTACTGTAATTGAAACAACTCCAACCTTTGAAATTTTATATATGAAATAACTTAAGGCTCTTCCGGTTTGTGGTTGTTAAACTTCGACCTTGTGTGTATCACTATCTTACACGACTGGTACCAATCATAGTGCGATCCACCACCAATAATTATCGCGACCGTTATAGTATATAGCTCTAACAAGTAGTGCGAAAAATTTTCAATGCCAGTTAAAGCTATACCCAGAATATCATTAGCAAGAAACGGAGTCAAATCTTACGTTGTCCCTTGTAATAAAATCACAATCCAATACTGTAACTGGGGTGGATCATCCCAGGGAGTTCGTGATCTTTTAACTAACGGACAGTTGAATAATTTTGCTAAACTGAACTCATCAATCTTCATTGAAGTATTAAAGAAAAGTGGTCATCCCAAGTTAGTATTCAATTACAGTAATAGTAAAATCGGTAGTAATGAAGTAGAAGTTAAGAATTTAAAGTACAATGAAGTTTTAAAGAAGTTGAGTGAGTATAGTCAAAGAAGTGGTAATGAATTATTTAAATATAATCATAAAGTTATGTCTAATAATGACTCTGTTAGAGGTGTATGGTCTCCATTACATGAGAAGAAAGGTCTCAGGCATAGAATTTAAGCAGCTCCACCTTCTGTCAGGTTGGGAGTGAAGTCACCAAAAGAACGTAACGTGAATGAAAGTAACATAGAAAAGCAGAGCATAGCTACAATTGTAGATGTATATAGTAATAGAAACGTATCAAAAATTTCTTGCATTAGCCATTGATTTAATCCTGGGAATGAATTTCCTTACTTAACTTTTGCCATTCTCCCATTAATCCAAATTGACTGGTATTGGATGGTAGTCTATCCTGTCCGTACACTATCAAACTGTCTAACTTTCCAATAGTGGTATAAGTATTAACTACCTTGAAATCATCACCATCTGGTGCTAAACTTTCACTTTTCTCTAATAAGTATCCATCATATTCACTTATGTCTATTTCAGTACCCATAAACTTACAACCTCTGAAATATGAAATATGAGTCGAATCTTGTTTGGATTTGGAAGGAGTAAAATATTCAGTTGTCTTAGCGGGTCCTGAGTAATGGATCTGACATGGAACTATGTGGCCATTGTAGGATGGAGGATCTGTTATTATGATCTTATCAGACATACGCGTAGTTCAGTCGAGTGGTTCCAGAGGTGAGACTGAAGTACGGGACTGGAGTACGAGACTGAGATGAGACTATGAGAGATGAGACGGAATCAAAGGTTTCCCTTTAAGTGATACGTAGTAATCAACGAAATAAGTCAAAAATGCTTAACCGCCAAGAAATGATTGACAACTGGTAATTCCTCAAATTATATACATAATGGTTAACAGAGTCAAGAAATAAATTGAATCGGAGGGTTTTAGCTCCGGTTTATTAGAATGAAAAAACCGCAGTGCCGATCTGATTATATAAAGTAAGCGACCAGAGACAATCACGATAAGAACAGTATAACCTTAGTTCACAAACACTGATCCAACGACAGGACACAAACATAAAACATGAGTGATTTGAAGATTATTGATGTTAGTAAAATCGATACTAAGACTGGGGATGAGATGTTCCAAGCTGCAAATTCTCAAGGATTCCTTTTTATAGAAGGACATAACTTTACACAAAAAGAGGTGGATGATCTTTTTGAAATCAGTAAACAATTCTTTGAGTTACCAGAATCATATAAGGGTCAATATCCAATCGATCAAACCAACCATGGGTATACCAATTATAATGGAGAGAATCTTGATCCATCATTACAGAAGAAAGGTGATCCAAAAGAAGCATTGAATTTCTGTCAATTGAACTTATTAACAGGTGATACTATCAAGGAGTACCCAAGTTGGTTTAAAGAAGATCCAAAAAGGGAAAAAGCCGTTAAAAACGCTATTATTAAGTTAAACGAATTGAATTTAAGAATCTTGAAATTATTGGCTATAGGATTGAAAATCGAAGACCTGGACTCAGTTAAAGGTGAAGAGTGGTTTGATGATAAGTATAAGCCAGATAAACCAAGTGGTACGACCTTCAGGTTCTTACACTATCCTGGACAAAAGAAAGTTGATCCTGAATCAGTTATCAGAGCCGGAGCTCATACCGATTATGGATCTATTACCTTGTTATTCCAACAAGAAAACCAAGAAGGATTGGAGATTCATTCACCAGTGTCAAAGTCTTGGGAACCTGTGCCATTTGTAGGCAATAATGAATCGAAATTCCCGGGAATGGCCCCACCAATCATTGTGAACATAGCAGATCAATTAAGTTATTGGACTGGTGGATTATTGAAGTCAACAATTCATAGAGTTAAGTTTCCAGCTAAAGTACAAGAAACCGGTCAAGATAGGTACTCTATTGTGTTCTTTAGTCATCCAAATGATGATACAAGATTGGAACCAGTTCCTAGTGAAGAAACTAGAAAGATTAAGAATAGAGGTGCTAATAATGCTAAGGAAGTGATGACAGCTCATGATCATTTACAAAAGAGATTAGCCAGTACTTATAGCTTTTATTAGCCCACTTGGTATTCATGCCATAAACCCGTATACCTGTAGTTATTTATTTATATTTATTGATTGTTCTGTAGTCTCTATGGTAGGCGGAGATTTGGCCCGCTCGGTTGCAGGCATCGCGGTTGCAATGCTACCAAACAGGTAATTGGGTGCGATACCAGATAACTTATCAACACTCACATCAAAACAACATGTCTTCACTTAAATCACCTATATTGAGGGAAAATCATCACCATATCAACTCCAGTGTTGTCAATGATGCGTCAGAGATTGTTGATATTATCCATGAACGTGAAGCCAAGAATTTCAGATTAGGAATCGGCCTTATTTTCATCGCAGTTCTGTCATGGATCATAGGATTAGAATTAGTCAATGGAGTTTTAAAGGATGATACTTATCAGAAACCATTGATGTTTGCATGTTTAGCAGGATCGTGTTTTGTTTTGAACTTTATTCCTGACCTTATCAAACATAAGAAAGAAGTAGAATCTGATTCTGATAAAGATTACAGTTTCGATGAACCAGTTCCATTAACTACTAGTGAAGAACTCATTTTGGGAGCTCAAATTGCTGTAATTTACCTTTTTTATAACATAGCAGCCTTGCTGGGATTAAAATACACATCTGCATCAAATCAGACTGTGTTATCTTCCACAACATCAATCTTTACTTTAGTAATAGGATCATTACTTAAAACAGATGCTTTCACACTTAAGAAAGTGGTTTGTGTTTGTGTAAGTTTCTTTGGAGTTTTACTGGTGAATTTCAGTGATAAAAAATCAATAAGTAATGATGATAATAAATTTGTACCCAAAAACCCTGCTTTGGGTAATGGCCTTACTTTAATAGGAGCTCTCATGTATGCGTTTTATTTGATTATAATGAAAGTTAAAGTTGGTGTTGCCAATAGAAGTACTAATGAAAGAAGACTATTCGGGTATATGGGGATTTTCACTATAGTTTTCACTCCTTTCTTGCTTGGTACGGCTCATTACTTGGAATGGGAGAAATTCGAATTTCCTCCTCCAACTAATACGATTTTGTTCCTGGTATTAATCAATGGAGTGTTTTCATACGTTAGTGATTTTACTACCATTTTGGCACTGTTATTAACAAGTCCACTAATCACATCATTGTCATTGACTAGTTCTATTCCTATAACCATTTTCATCGATTATGTCATCTTATACATTACCGGAAGTCACCATCAAAACAGTAAGAATTTGACTTTATACATAATTGGAATATGTAGTATTTTAATATCAGTCATTCTTATCAATGTCAATTCAACCACTGAAAATGAGTTAATCGAACAAGCTATTGAAAATGCATTGAATGACGCTATAAGACATGATGAAGCATTATCACCAATCCTATCACCAATCATTCAAGCTAGACCACATTCTAATTTTTCATCACCTTTATTACCGGTAAGAAGAGAGAATTCCAAGCCTAGCCAGTTCAACTTAGAGGAGGGATTAATTAATAGGAACCATAGAGAATTGTACACAGTTAGTGATGAAATAGTTGTTTATGGTGGTGATAATCATGTTTATCATGTTAAGCATCAGGGTAGCAGTCAAAATCAGGGAAATCAGGGTTTACCTTGAGTTTCAACGCTCCCAAAGCTGTTTAACTCCAGAAGACTGTATGTCCCCAAGGCTTATGTCTCCAAGGCTTATGTCCCCAACGCTGTATACACCAAGAAGCTTATAGTATCAAAGCACCAAATCTTCAGTTCTTACTTAAGATGAAACAGGAGTGTATATAACTCATGAGACTGGGGAGTGGAATGATCTTTGAACGACTTTATTCTTAATGGTGTCCTTTGATGTACCCCAAGATTCAAATCACATGTCAAATTTCATTACCTAAAACAGTAATAATACATAAGAATGGTATTAAATCTCAAATCTGCTATACACTCCAACAAATTAAGTCTGTCGCCCAAATCTTCAATTCCCCTCTACCCAACTCTTGCTCCACCCTCCACCAATATCCTTCGCTTGCGTCGGCAGATCATGAATCGTGATAAAGATCGTGGGGTCGGCTGCAAAAATCACATTCGCGATATCCACGCACACCAACACAAAACCAACATCCACAAAACCCAATAAATCCGAAACATTGTCAGATCCACAAACCACAAAACCAAATTTATTAAAATGGAAACTCTTGAAGTTCATGCTAAAGATTTCCTTATAAAATGGGTACAAGTTCCTGATAATTCCATTATCGATTGGCAAGTTAAACCATTGAAGAAATCTGTCAATTTTGCTATTTATAGGAAGAATGATATAGACGAAGAAAGTTTAACTTCCTTGCCTAATAGTTCGTCGACTACATTATCATCCCAAACATCCTCGAGGTTGAGAAGTAGTTCTGTTTCGTCAGTTAATAAGATTACTGAGAGTTTTTATAAGACTAAATCCAGACTGGCCACATTAAGTAGTAACATCAATAATGGGGATTTAAATCTTATCAAAAACTACAATAAACTATTACCTAATGAATTGGTTCATGGAAAGTTGAATTGTCCAAAACTGGGGATCTATGCATTCATATTTGATAATAGTTTCTCCAAGACTATAGGGAAGAAGATTTTATTTAGTAGTAAAATTGAAATAGATGATGAAGAAGCCGTCAGAGATGAACCTGAAAAAATAGCATTACCTACTGAAAAGGAATTACCAAAAGTAAATCAATCAATTGATAATGCTTTAGATAAATCTAGGAGTTCAGGTACTATTATGAGACCCAAGAATGGTGAATTATTACAAAGTGTTTTGTTAAAGAAGAGACGTAAGAGATTACAAGGGTTTGTTAAAAGATACTTTGTGCTTAACTTGAAGTATGGAACTTTATCATATTTCAGAGTTAATGATAGTAAGTTGAGAGGACAAATGCCAATTACTCAATCAATTATAAGCGCAAATGTTCGTAGATTAGAAATCATTATTGATTCGGGTATGGAAGTATGGGATTTGAAAGCATTGAACAAGACTGATTTCGACATTTGGATTGAAACTTTCAATAGCATTAAAAAGACTTACTTTGGTAACGATGATCCAATTTATCATAAGGAAGTGGTTTATGAAGATGATTCCAATCCACCTAATTCATTAGTGGACGAGTTGAATAATATCCAATTGAAATTGGCCAGATTGAGTACTTCAGGCGATTCACAAGTTCATAAGAATATTGGTGGTATCAGTAATGAATTGGAACAAATCTTGAATAAGTTCAATGGTACTATAGGCTCCAGAAACGATGTATTTTCAGTATTTTCCAATGAATTCTATGATGCTAAGGAATACTTAGATGGGCCAGTAGTAGAATTAACTGATCAAGAAGAAGATGATGATGTGGTTGAGGATGATGATGATATATCATCCAATTCAGATATTTCGTCTCATGATTCACCTAGACTCGATGTAATTCAGGAAGTAGATACTCACACTGATAAGGATACTTATATCGATGAACATGAGGCGGCCGGTGATGACAAAGATAATTCCTTGTACCCACTTCCATTGGATCACGTGGAAAGAGAATTAGTTATCCCAGAATGGACTTTGCCACCTACAAGTATTCTTGGGTTCTTCCGTAAGAATGTCGGTAAAGATTTGACGTCGATTGCCATGCCCGTGGATATGAATGAACCAGTTACTTTCTTACAGAAGTATGCAGAATTATTAGAATACTGTGACTTAATCGATAATGCTTTAGAAGTTGATGCAGGTCAAAATTCTGGTGAAAAGATCTTAAGAATTGCTGCGTTTGCCGTGAGTGGAATATCATCAGTTAGAGAAAAGGAAAGAAATGTAAGGAAACCTTTCAATCCACTTTTAGGTGAAACTTTTGAATTGGTTAGAGAAGACAAGGGCATAAGATTGATTGGAGAAAAAGTCAGTCATAGACCACCCGTATTTGCCTTTTTTGTTGAGTCTGCTAATTGGACTTTAAGTTTCAGTTTATCACCATCACAAAAGTTCTGGGGAAAAACTGCTGAAATTTTGAATAAAGGTAATATCAAATTGACAATAAAATCTACTGGAGAAGTATATCAATGGAGTCAACCTACATCGATGTTAAAGAACATTATAGCCGGTGAAAAGTATAGTGAACCAACCGGTAACATGACGATCAAGGGCCCTAATGGAGCAAAAGCCGTGGTGGAATTTGCTAAAGGTGGAATGTTCAGTGGAAGATCTGAAGAACTTACTATCAATGCATTTGATGGCCATAAGAAGAAGTTAGCATATTCAATTTTTGGTACATGGACAGAATCTTTGACATTGAAGACCAATACCACGGAAAGATTGATTTGGGAGAGTGGAGAATTGGTTCCCAATGCTAAGAAAAGGTTCGGGTTTACGAAGTTTGCTAGTGAATTGGTGGTAGTTACCGATATTGAGCAAGGGAAATTAGCACCAACTGATTCAAGATTAAGACCTGATTTACAAGCATACTTGAAAGCTGATGTTACTACTGCTGAAAAGATCAAAAACGATCTAGAAGAAGATCAAAGAACTAGAAGAAAACAAATGGAGACCGCTAATAAGAAACATCAACCATTATTCTTTGCTCATCATGGAGCTCCTCCTAATGGTGGAGCTGATGTTGGAGAATGGATCTATAAGAGAGGTGATAAGAGTTATTGGAATAGGAGAGCCAATGGTGATTGGGATGGTTTGATTAAGCTTTGGTAATAAATGCTACCGATAAAGATGACCAAGTGGAATAGACTTACTCTTTGCTCTAGTCTTCGCTTACCCTTTGCTCTCTATGCTTCTGCTGTGCTCCCCAGGTGGCTCTGTGGAACTTGGCTGGGAGTTTGGTGTACCTGAAATTTCACTCGTAAATTAGCCGCGTAAGCCTTCGTGGGCATCAATGTATTCAATCGTTTTATTATTTTTAATAAGTTTGGTGAGTGGTAGCACAAATACAACTTACACAAATGGAACTTACACAAACACAACATACACCAATGCATCGTTGATTCAACCTGAAGTCAATTCAAGAAATTTTCAATACAAAGGAGTTGCGATAGGAGGATGGTTAGTTCTTGAACCATACATTACCCCATCCCTATTCCTCGAGTTCAATGCTACTAATGGTACTACAGAAGCAGACATACCTGTTGATGAATATCACTACTGCAAAAAACTCGGCCATGATGAAGCTGAAAAGAGACTTAAAGATCATTGGGATTCATTCTACACAGAATCAGATTTTGCTAAAATTAAAAGCTTTGGATTGAATATGGTCAGAATTCCAATTGGGTACTGGGCATTCGAAAAACAACACGGTGATCCATATGTTCAAGGGGCTCAGGATTACTTAGATAAAGCCATCGAATGGGCCGATGATAATGATTTAAAAGTATGGGTAGATTTACATGGAGTGCCAGGATCTCAAAATGGGTTTGATAATTCTGGGTATAGGGATATTGGGTACCCTGGATGGTTTAACAAAACTGATAACGTCGAGATAACATACAGAGTGTTGAACCAGATTTTTAGTAAATACGGTAGTTCTAAGTACAAAGATCTAGTTATTGGAATTGAAGTGTTGAATGAACCAGGGATTCAATTGGATACGTACAAAGTCAACCAGTTTTATAAAAATTCTTATAAAGATGCCAGGAAGTATCAGGAAGTAAATAACACTATAGTATTCCATGATCATTTTGGTGGACCAGGAAATAGTGACCACGTATTTCCATATACCAATAAAACTACCAGGGAGTATCCTAATGTAATAGTAGATCATCATATATATTACGTGTTTGGAGGAGGAGGTGGAAGCCTTGAAGATTACTTCGAAAGTATTCAATCATCAGCCAATAATACTAAAGGCGAATTATCGTATCATCCTTCGGTTATAGGAGAATGGCTGGCAGCTTTAACTGACTGTCAACCATGGCTCAATGGAGTAGGAATGGGAAGTAGATGGGAAGGTACTTACGAGTTTGGATCTAATAAAACTATAGGGTCTTGTGACAATATTAATAATTTTAATAAATGGTCAAAGACTCGTAAAAAGCAGTATAGGAAATTTATTGAAATGCAATTGGATCAATATGAGAGTCATAGTAATGGATGGATCTTTTGGTGTTTTAAAACTGAGAATTCAATTGAATGGGATATGAGCAGATTAGTGGAATTGGAATTGTTTCCGCAGCCTTTAGATAATAGGACGTATATTAAGAATGGAACTGATACCGATAAGGATGCTGATAAGGAAGATGCTCAAGATGTTAATGGGGGTTTAAGGTTAGGTTTTAGTCTAGGATTGTTAATTTTGGAGTTTGTGGTTTTAGGATTGACAGGTGTTTAGATCGGAGATTAGAGATAGAAGTGAACAAACACAAAGATACAAATAGAAATACCCAAAGAAAAGAACAAAAAGCATAAATTCGTATATTTCATCAATCGATCAAGCACCTGTAGAGATCGATAAATCCCAATTCAATTCACTCGTCAGAGTTTAAGGTTGAGTCTCTCATCACTATCACTCAACTCCTCATCAAAGCTCATATTCATTCCAAACGTAGGTCTATGGTTCTTAAACAATATAAACTGGATCTGCTTCCGTAAACTATTGATCAACATCCTTTGTAAATTCAAATCATCCTTCATCATAAAGTTGTCACTCATTAAATTATTGATCAATGGATCCCTTTCTGTGGTTTGCTTATTAACGAAAGGTACGAGTTTTTCATCAACTTGGTACCGTAATCGTTCTAGTTCATATGACAAATAAACCAACTTATCTTGATCGATATCCTTAAAGTCTTTAAATTTGTTGATCTCTTCAAGCGGCTCATTATATCCAAGATTAGTAACTTTCCCTTGGACTATCAGATTGAGAATCTTATTGATTTGACGTTGTAAGAACTTATTGTCTTCACTGAGATGATTAACTTTCTCATTGAGTTGGGTGTAGTATGGAAGGAAATTCACAAGCTGGCAAGAATTGGTTAAATGATTGTCTAGTGATGGTTTTGTGGTCCCTATAAATTTGCAGCCAATTTCTTTAGCAGGACACACGAATTTTGTCAGCTTACAATATTGTTGATGGGATTCTAAACTCTTGAAGGGGATCATGTCATTACCACAAAGGTCACAGATTTGAAAGTTTTCATCACATTCTTTTTGAAGATGGTTCTCAGATGTTAATTGGGTTATACTGATGTTACAATATTTACATGGGAATTTCTTATGTATACAATCATTTGTATGTTCTGGTTCTGTGTCATTATTTTCGTCATTTGCTTCGTCATTTGGTTCTGTGTCATCTGTGATTGCTTCTGGGTTTTGTTCTTCTTCAGATATGAATTCCTTTGATTTAAATCTCCTTTCTACTAAAAGCTCACATACTTTAGCCCCTCTCATCCCCCCACATTTCACACCTGTATACTCACAGTCAGCTACTAGGTGATGGTCAACCTCCCATCTACACCCTGTCCATTCACAACCTCTCTCCTGATTCAAACAGTAAACTTTCAATTCATCCACCAAGTTTTTCACCAACACTGGCGTAGGAAATAAATCATCAGTACTGGAATCTATAGGAGTCCTATCTAAGGGACATAATCCGATAGGTTGAGTAGCACTATCGGTATTATTCATTTTGAAACATTCTCGTATACAATCATTACAGAATGTATGACCACAGATAGTTGTCATGGGTCTAATAAAAGGTTGTTGGCAAATAGGGCAATTCAAATGATCAGTTGGGGTAACATATTTGAGGTTTCTTAAATCAGGGGTTTCTGGTAAGTTAAACCCTGGAAGTAAAGCTTGATCTTCATACTCTTGTTCATCTTCGAGTTCTTCATCAGATTGGTAGTATTTACTGCCAAGTTCTTCGAATCCTCGTGCAAGTTCTGCTAATCGTTGATGGTTCATTATCATAAGACGACCAGCCGAGCACACCTTGAAAGATAGCGAGTGCGACCCCCCCCCCCGGACCTATATTACCAGGGACCTAAGCGTAGGCAGAGGGTAGGGGAAGCGGCAAGCGAGCGAGGGGATCGGGCCCCGGCTTTATAATAATACGCTTGTGCGATATACATGAAACCAATGCTAGTTCTAAGAAGAGCGGTACTGTCATCTGTAACATTTACTCCTAAGGTACCGAACCAAGCAGTAGGGAAACTCAAAGTTCCACTACTTAAGAGTCCTACCCATTTAGGACATTTCACTTCCAGGGTTAATCGTCTTTATAATGAAGATAAATATAGTGCAAATGTGATAGATATCAACGGGTCAGTTGTTTTCAACTTCAACATATTTGATGGACATGGAGGTGATGAGTGTTCTACGTATCTAAGAGACCATCTTAGCCAAGAAATAGAAGAATTGGACGTAAACAATGAAGAATTGAGAGATGAACTAATAAAGAAGTATGTTAAAAATATAGGCGGCTATTGGCGAAGATGGTACAGGTCACGTAAGACAAACTTCATCAACATGTTGAATTCTAATAATCAAATCAATTTGCAATCGCTTAATGTTCAAGGGGATTTAGGGGTTCGATTACCATTGAGTTTTCTTCATTGTGACTATGAGTTTTTTGAAAAAGAACAGAAATCCGGGTCAACGTGCACATCATTACTTATAGAGACAGTGTACGCTAATCCTAGTAGTTCTAAGACGGTGGTGGAGGATTACTACTTTGATAGAAATACAATATCGAAAGTTACAGTAGGACATGTGGGCGACACTAAAGCCATTATTGTTGATAAGAATGGTGAAGCTCATAGTTTAACTACTGAACATCACCCTTCTAATCCCATAGAAGCTTCCAGACTTAGGAAGTATGCTGCAAATTTCGTAATGACCGATTCGTTTGGTGAAGAACGATTTGTAGCATTAGCTAACACCAGAGCATTTGGCGATGTTGGTTATAAGAACATGGGAGTCACCGCTGAGCCTGATGTTTTTGAATTGATAATAGGCGATTCTTCAGCCATATCCACAAAGCTTAGTCCGCAGGAAATCAGAGATTACACAATTGGGGGATTAGGTGGAGATGAAGGGTTCTTAGTACTTTGTAGTGATGGAGTTACTAATGAAGTTACAGATCAGGAAGTCGCTGATATTGTAATGAATACATTCAATATGAGAGGACACAAGGCTACACCTCAGAATTGTAGTGAAGAGGTTATTAAGTTTGTGGAGTACATAGGGGGAGACGATAATGCCACATGTTTGGTAGTGAGGTTAAATGGATGGGGGAGATGGCCTATTAGAGATAGGACTGGAGCTTTGAGGCAGCAGAGAATGGAGGATCTGTTTAGGAGGGAGGATAGAGGGTAAACCTAGACTAAAGCCTTAACTGAGAGAAGCGATAGTTAAGGGGTAGAAAGTTTATTTGAGATACATAGACCAGCCTTAGGGTGGCTAGGCAGTAGATTTCTGACCGGAAAATGGTATTTAATGAACAGTAATGACTAGAAATAGTAGATAGTTAGATAGAGACGGTAGATAGCATAATTCATAGATCATAATGTATATTATATTTACAAGGTACGTATGTGATTTCTATTTGTGTTCGTGTGTGATGTGTACACAAGATGTGTTTCATTAACCGCTTTATGTTTCTGTTTGTGAAATTTGTATTTGTGAATCATGAGTGAAACACCAGGATGAATTGTGTTTTACGATTCTCAGACCATATTTGGTTTCATTATACAAAGTAAATGGACACAAAACCAAGACAAAAGGGGGCCAGAGGCCACTAACCTTTCTTTGTGAACTTATAAGTAAACTTCTGCCTAGTAGGAACGAACTCACCCAATTTGCTCCCCACCATTTCATCAGTTATATCTAACTCAACATACTCTTTACCGTTATGGACTTGAAACTTCAAGCCTACGAATTGTGGAATGATGGTACAACTTCTAGCATTTGTTCTTATTGGTTGACCTGTCTTTATGGCATTACCTATTGGTAAGGGAACGATATAAGGACCTTTCCAAGCTGATCTACTAAGTAAGGTAAAGCTTGGGAACATGTTGAAAAATTTGATGCGACATGGCGAGCATAAGTACAGAAGGTGCGGGACAAAGTCGCGATGAGGTTATATGTTTGCACAGAGGTTTGATCCAGATGTGTTAGAAAGGAAGAGGAGATTGAGTGATAGTGACAGTGACAGTGATAGTGAAGCGGTGGAAGATAACAGGGTTGAGGGAAATAATAATGGAAGTGATAGTGAAAGTTCAAGTGAGGATGTTGAAATGAAAGGGAGTGAAGAAATTGAAAGCGATGAAGACTCAAGTTCAGAAGAGAGTAGTGAAGATGATAGCTCAGAGGACAGTTCAGAAGAGAGTTCGGAGCAAGATTCAGAAGATGAAAGTGATAATACGGATGACACCAAAGTAGAAGATGACACAAAACAAAAAGTACAAAAGGAAACTTCAGATCCCCAAATAGAAGATTACGTCTCCAAACATTCATCCATATTTAATAAGTTTAATTCCCTTCAACCCCAACCAGCATTACCAACACCGGAAGAGATTCAATACGAACCAATTGGACCCATACCGCAGCCCGAACTTCCAAGGGACCCAAAACTTCGTCATTTGGCTGTGAATAACTTGAATTGGTTAGCTAAACCCGTATATGCATCTCCAGACGCTACAAAATCGTTTGGTGAAATTGACCTTTCGGATATATTACAAAGGAATTTATCTCTGAGTGGATTCACAAAAGCATTTGCTGTTCAATTGACGGTTCTAGAACTACTACTTAACGATATAGCACAACAGAAATTAAGACCTGATTTCAATGGAGATTTACTTGTTAATGCTTCTACAGGGTCAGGTAAGACATTGGCGTATGTTTTACCGATAATCCAAAGTTTACAAAACCGTATTGTTCCTCAGCTTCGTGCGATAGTGTTGGTACCTACTAAACCATTAGTGACTCAAGTTAAGCAAACATTTGATCAGTTATGCAGAGGAACTAGTCTCTATACTATGAGTTCCAAACATGATGTGTCTATAATTGAAGAAGCCAATAAGTTCAAGAGCAACACCCCTGATATCGTGGTATGTACTCCCGGTAGATTAGTGGAACATATTAATAACGGCACTATAAATCTCAAACACCTCAAGTACTTAGTGATAGATGAGGCTGATCGGTTATTAAACCAGTCATTTCAAAACTGGTGTAATATCGTCATTAACAAGCTTGAACAGGACCAACCACCAGTGAATTTACAGCAGAAATTCGGGATCCAAGCCCAAAAATTGATCTTTTCAGCTACTTTAACCACAAACGCAGGGAAATTATCTTTATTAAAGTTTCACAAACCCAGATTAGTAATTATAAATGACACAGAAACGTTAGTTAATGAAATGTTTTCAGTTCCACGGTCATTACTGGAATATGTGGTTAAATATGGTACTGCTAAGAATAATATCAAACCATTGATCCTAGCAAAGTTCTTGATATTCACCAAGAAATTGGCTAATGTGTTAGTGTTCACGAAATCAAATGAATCGTCTATCAGATTAGCTAAAGTTCTAAGTGGGTTATTTGGTGCGTTACTCGAAGACAACCAAATCAACGTTCAGTACTTGAACTCTACCAATAACTCAGCAGCATCAAGAAATAAAATCCTCAAGGAGTTCCAGAATGGTGATATACGTATCCTTGTAGTTACAGATTTAATGGCCAGAGGGGTGGATATACTTTCTATTACTGATGTGGTGAACTACGATATACCAAACTCCAGTAGGGAGTACATTCATAGATCAGGTAGAACTGCTAGGGCTAATAATGTGGGTAATGTTTACACGTTAGTATTTGGTAAAGGAGAGCAGAAATGGTTCAATAGGATAATGCTGGAGGTAAGTAGGACGAAGGAGATTGAACTGTTTGACGATAAGGTGGTGGATAAGGAGGATGAACAGGTTTATAAGGAAGTTCTTCAAAGTTTGGCTGTCTAATGAATATACTTGACTCTGTGTTTGTACCATGAATTAGCTGATTGTCTTGGTGTCATCCTATTGTATCAGGTAATTTGGGTCCTCCTCTATATAACTGACTTTGTGTCACTCTAATCTTAACACTTGCTGTCATTGTGGCAATCGCTATCAGATCATCGCGCGAAATCATTTGCAGCTAACATGAATGAGCTAGATGACCTTGGAATCAAAGCCATAGACCAAACAGAACTTGAAACCACTATCACAAAACAAGCCAATGAAGCTCTTCATGCCAAGGATCAAGAGCTAGAACAGAAAAGACTCGATAAAGCTCAGCAAGATCTTAAAAAAGTTACCAGTAAGATTCGAACCCTTGAGAGGAAGTTACAAACGGCGAAGATAAGTGAAAGGAGACTGATTCAAAGAGACATAGAATGGTTTACAGAGAATGAATTGGAACCATTGAACCAAGATATAGAGGAGATCAAGGCGAGAATGAAGGAAGAAACGCCTAAAGTCGAAGAAACTGCCGACAGAATGGTAGGAGAAACCGAACGTGAATATTTGATCAGAACTGGTAAAATCACAGCGTTTGGGACTGAAACTTCATTCGATGATGATAATAAAGGTGAAGCCAGTCATGTGAATTTACGACAACCTGGGTTTGTACCAGGATCCCAATTTGTGCCTATAGAGGAAGAAAAGGAGGAAGAGAATGATGAGGATTATAATTATGACGTAGAGGATCCTGAGGTGGTGGAAAGGAACCTTGATGATGGTGATGAGGAACTTTACCAGAGAAGGTTAAGGGTATGGATAAGGAACAGGTCAAGGTTGAGGGGTAATAAGATCGAGGAAGTAAGTGAAGGTGACACAGAAGAGACCAGACCAGAAGAAACCACAGAACCAGAACAGTTTAGACCACATCCTACGATTGCAGACTCCAAGTTAGATAATAAATTCAAATTACCTGGAGATATTCATCCATCCCTTTTTGACTACCAAAAGACCTGTGTTCAATGGTTATGGGAACTTTATAACCAAAAGACTGGAGGAATTCTTGGAGACGAAATGGGCTTAGGTAAAACCATTCAAGTCATATCATTTATAGCAGGATTGCATTATTCAAAGTTGTTGGATAAGCCAGTATTGATTGTAGTACCAGCTACGGTACTAAATCAATGGGCAAATGAGTTTCATAAATGGTGGCCACCATTAAGGTGTGTAATTCTTCATAGTATTGGAACAGGGATGGGGAAAAAAATTGATGAGGCCAAGTATGAAGAGTTTCTTCAACAGGATCTGGGAGATCTTGATGATAAAGTGTTCAGCAAGACCGTTACTGCCAATAAGATCAATGCTAAGATTATTATAGATAAAGTCATAGAATCAGGTCACGTATTGATCACCAGTTATGTTGGATTAAGAATCTATAAAGATTTATTGTTACCACAAAAATGGGGATATTGTATACTAGATGAAGGTCATAAAATAAGGAATCCTAATTCCGATATATCCTTAGTTTGTAAACAAGTAAAGACCTATAATAGACTCATATTGAGTGGAACGCCTATTCAAAATAACCTAATAGAGTTATGGTCGTTATTTGACTTTATATTCCCCGGAAGATTGGGAACGCTTCCAATTTTTGAACAGCAATTTGCATTGCCTATAAAGATGGGAGGGTATGCTAATGCCACAAACTTACAAGTACAGACCAGTTTTAAATGTGCGACGACATTAAGAGACCTTATATCACCGTATTTACTACGAAGATTAAAGAATGACGTGGCCAAAGATTTACCTAAGAAACAAGAAATGGTGTTATTCATAAAGTTGACTCAGTACCAACAGGATTTGTACGAGAGTTACTTAAAGAGTGAGGATTTGAATAGTATACTCAAAGGTAAGAGAAACATGTTACTGGGGATTGATGTTTTAAGGAAGATCTGCAACCACCCTGACTTATTATTGGATAACAAAAGTGCCTGGGGGTACGGTGATAGTAAGAAGAGTGGAAAGATGGAAGTCGTGAAGAAATTGATTGAGTTGTGGGGGACCACTGATCATAAGATTTTGATCTTTTGTCAGACCAGACAGATGTTGGATATTTTAGAACGTTTTTTAAAGAGGTTAAAGAGACCAAAAACTTCAGAACAAGAAGAATATGAAGGATTAGATTATTTTCCGTACCTCAGAATGGACGGAACTACTCCAATATCCAGACGTCAAGATCTTGTGGATACGTTTAATAAAGACCCAAATATCACCGTTTTTCTTCTAACCACCAAAGTTGGAGGGTTAGGTGTGAACCTTACAGGAGCTGATAGGATCATCATTTACGACCCTGACTGGAATCCTTCAACTGATATGCAAGCACGAGAAAGAGCATGGAGATTAGGACAAAAACGTGACATTGTTATTTATAGACTCATGATAACCGGATCAATCGAGGAAAAGATTTATCATCGACAAATCTTCAAGACCTTTCTTACCAATAAGATTTTAAAGGATCCTAAACAAAGAAAATTTTTCAAGATGAATGATCTTTATGATTTGTTCACACTTGGAGACCAAGATGAACAAGGAACGGAGACCGGGGCCATGTTTGAAAGTAACGAAAGTCATTATAGAGGCACCAAGAAGCGGAAGAAAGGGCAACATACGAATCAAGATGATTTTCTTAAAGTGGCAGGAATAATGGGAGTCAATAAAATGGATAAGTTCCAAGGAGAAGAAGAGGATAAGACTCACGAAAGTGAACTCATGGAAGGGATTTTTAAGACTAGTGTGCATAGTAAGTTAGAACATGATGAGATCTTTAATAGCGGTGGAAGTAGTGTGGATAAAGAGGTAGATAGGATTGTTAATCAAAGTATTCTGGCGCTAAATGAGTCAAGGAAATTGACAAGAAGAAACAAAATTGGTGTACCTACATGGACAGGGAAGTTTGGTAAGGCCGGGAAGTTTGGGGGAAGTTCTGGCAAGAAGGAATTTTCTAGTAAGAGTATTATAGAGGGAATAAAGAGACAGAAGGGACTCAGTGTCGGAGAAGCTACCGCTGGTGGTGTAACTAAACCTACTTCTACGACTAACAAGACAATCGCTAACAAGACTAGCCCCAATGACGAAGAACTCTCTCACCTTTTGCCCGACCTAATTCAACTTTTCGCCTCCAATAAAACCCTAAAATCGACGCAAATCCTTATTCAACTCAAGCACAAAATCGATATTAAAAACACTCACCATATTCATGTCATAAAATCCATGCTTCGGAAAATTTGTGATTGGGATACCATCAATAAAGTATGGAATTTGAAGTCAGAGTATAGAGATGTGAGTGAAGGATCTGATGCAATGCGCTAACAATGCTAATTCTATGCGGGCCGCTAAATGTTGTCGTTTGGATTCTACAACGGAACTTTTGTTGGGTGCCGCTCCCGTGGGACCTCTATAGAAATTTATATACTTAAAAAATACATATTGGTTAGCAATATTTTATGATGGTACAATAGGTTACAATACGCTAATAGAAACTTATAGGACATTCAACAATCGAATCAGGGTAATAGAGGGAACAAGAAAAATTAAAAAGAAAAAAAAAATAATAATAGGAAAAAGGACACAAAAAGAATTGGAAAGATTTACAGGTTAATAATGCAGGAATTTTAGGGTTACTAATTAATGTAGAATTTTTAAAATGAATTTTGAATATGAAATGATCTAATGTCTTCGACAATATGTAAGCTTAAGACTTTTTAATATAATCGTACATGATATACGTCGAGATTACGTAGATAAATTGTCGTAATTAAATAATTGTATAATGCCGTAAAGCACTATTAGTTTTTTTACAGATTAAGTTAAAAAAACTTGATTTACGGTGTTAAGCATTTCTAAGCACGGTAAGCTTATCGGATACTTACCGAAAGTAAATCATTGTCAATAACGTGAAAACTTGTAAAAAAAATAATTTTAAGAATTCTGTCTGATATTTTCTGTGTGAATTGAATTTCCGTTTATTGTAACCATTAAAAATCTTTAAAATTAATTTTTTTACGCACTTTTCCCAGAATTGTTAGTTTTCTCAAAAAAATCCCCTATTTGAACCTATGTATGAGAAGGTTGATATGTAAGGATGATTAATTGAATTATAAATAATATGTTTAAAATAAATAATAATTGCCTTAGTTATAAATCCATTAGAGGTGAATGGAAAATAATTCTAAATATTATGCTATAGGAACTTTTGACGAATCATGCATCATCAATCTGGTCGTTTTTACAAGTTAGATGCCGGGAGTGTATATAGATAGGTTTCAAAGTTCTCACCACCAACCGGAATTAATAAAATAATTTTAAATGTGTGGAATTGATGCGATTCCATTTCTTCTTTGAGTAATGAACTGTATATTAACCATGCGAGAACTAGTTAATTTTATAGACGGATATTGTGGTTTTAATACTATATAAGTAATATAACCGATTAATTGACGCTTTACGTTTTATTTTGTACTAACACATACTATACAGTTAACTCATAATTAGAGTTACATTTCTACATTAGTTGATGATTTACATAAGGCAGGGGGTATTATTTAGTTAACTTTGTTAGTAATGTTACGCGTTTTAGTTTAGGTTCAATGGAACAAAGTGAAATTTGTGACATAACCGAATAAGGCGAATGATTTCTATTCAAGGTGGTCATGCTGAACTATACGTATAAGCATAAGTATAAGCATGGGATACAGGTGGAGTTATTCAAGACATTTAGGAGGTGGATATACGCCCCTCATCACTGAGGCTAACAACCGTAATACTAAGGTGAAGATTTGAGTCAGCCACGATCTATGCACAACATTCGTAATTCACTATAATTAAATCGTAGTTAAGCTATTATAGTAGTATTCAAGATGAATAACCCTAAACTCATACGATTGTAAATTACACAGGTGCTGTGTAGAAATCACACAAACTAGCATAATTAAATACCAATGTTAATAAACTAATGATGTAGTAAAGTGAATCACCGGAAATCTGACAAGGGCCCTATATAGTTACCTAATCTGACATTGCTTTTGTCAAATAGAGCATATATTTTGTAGACAATTTTTTAAAATAAAAAATAATTATAATCCCGAATGTTCGTGGTTATAATAAATTATTAAAGATCGATAGATTGGTTAAAAATTTATATGTGAAGTTTATGTGAAGAACACTAATTAATGTAAAGAACGATAAGGTTTATAGTAATTCACAATAGTTTAGTAATATTGAGAATAATGCACACCTTACATAAACTTGTAAATTGACCTCTCGTATGTTTGAGTTAACTTGTAAATTCCATCCTTTCGAAAAAGAAAAACCAACAAAAAAAAAATAAAAAATAAAAAAAACAAATAAAAAAACCTCCCAAATGTCGCACCTTTTCAGTTTTTTTTAAAAAAAAATTATCAACATAAATTTCTGTTATAACTAAACCATTTAGTTGACATTTTTAAAAAACTCCCTCTCAGTTGATACGTATCACACTTGAAAATTAAAATTATTAAAAATGTCTAACCTAGAGAATAATAATAATCATGATTATAAACCATATCATCAACTGCCAAGCCATTCAATTCCATCATTGAATGCACCAAATTATCCTCAACAATACCAGTATCAATATTATAATCAACAAGGATATCCTTATTATTATAATCAACAAAGTTATCCATATGGATATTATGGACAACCAGGACAACCAGGGCCAACTCAAACTACTCCTGGCCAACCTCCAAGTGGTCAAAATAATCAAGTAATTCAACCGCCAACTGAAGTACAGGGACAACCTCAGATAACGCCCCAACATCAACATCAACAACAAACCCAACCATCTCAGCAACCACAAGGTCAGCAACCACAAGGTCAACAACAGCCTCAATTACATCAACCACAAACTCAAACTTCAAATCTACAAACTCAACCAGGTCAAACTAACCAAGTTTCAAATGTTGGACAAGTTCCAGGAGTCGGTGGTCAACCGGGTCAACAAGTTGGTAGCGTTGGTGGAGTTGGTGGTCAAACTAACTATATGGCTCCAATGATTGCATCAGAAAATTCATCAAACCCCCAAAATAGTTCATTACCAACTGGTCCAGGAACCAATGCTAATTTCCGTAATACTAACACTGAATTAAATAACAATTCAACTGTTGGTCAGTACCAACCACCGGGAATTCGTCCAAGAGTTACCACTACAATGTGGGAAGATGAAAAAACTTTATGTTATCAAGTTGATGCTAATAATGTTAGTGTAGTTCGTAGAGCTGATAATAATATGATTAATGGTACAAAATTATTAAACGTTGCTCAAATGACTCGTGGTAGAAGAGATGGAATCTTGAAACTGGAAAAAGTTCGTCATGTGGTCAAAATTGGGTCAATGCATTTAAAAGGAGTTTGGATTCCTTTTGAAAGAGCTTTGGCAATGGCTCAACGTGAAGGTATTGTTGATTTATTATATCCATTATTTGTTAGAGATATAAAAAGAGTTATACAAACAGGTATAACTTCTAACAAATATTATGATAATTCAACCAATACATCAGTACCAACATCATCAAATTCTAATAATTCAATATCAACAGTTCAAACCAATAGTACTACAACAACTGCACCAAATGGTCAACCTGGTAGATTAATGCCAATAAATCCCGAACAACCAATGAATAATATTTATGGATATGGTTATCAATATCAATATCCTAATCAATATTATTATAATGGGTATTATAACAATAATCAAGTCTATCCATATCAGGTGAAGAAGGAGGAAGATAAAAAAGAATAAGGAGGATCATGGCTCAAAGAACCTATAAGTTCAAGAATCCTAGAGTTAACCTTGAAAGTTTGGAACATAAATCAAACATTAAAAAGAGGTTAACTCTAGAGTATGAAAATAGGAAGATATAAACGAGCGAATAGATAATTCTTCCAATTAACCTACATATCTGGAACATCTGGAACATATCTGGAATATTTATCATCCAGAATACTAATCAGTAACTTGTGAGATTAGAAAGTAGCTATAAGTTCTAATTGCTAATATAATAATTACTAATTGGGGTCACAAGATGATGCCTGTATAAAATGAATGATCTGCTCATGTGTAACTATAGTATTTATAGCATTGTATTATAATATAGATGTCTAAGGAATTTTTGTTACTGAAATATGGTTTGTTTTGATTATTTGCCTCTTGTCTGACTTGCCTCGTAAATCAATTATTCTATTTTTGTCATTCATTTGTGCCTTGAGGCACTATTCGTCTCTAACGACTTGTTTTTGTGGTCAATGGTTAGTCTTCGTGGTCAATCTGTGGTCAATTTGTGGCCACTTTTTAGGGTTTCGCCGAAAAGTAACCCTCGCCGACCATATTGCATGACGTCAATCACATGATGTACAAAGCATCCTTCACTGACATAGTTTCCTCCATACACAACCGGTCAAAGACATACATATTCTTCGATACATAACTTCTCCTCACGTTATTAAACTTACCTAGACGACGTGGTAAACTCTTCCGGATTTATGAATTACCGCTTGACATGTGACGCCTAGACCATGCATGTAGATGCCTAATAATACGCTTATTACTATTATTGGTTAATTATATGTTTAATTTTATTGTGAAACTTGTAAACTGTAAACTTCTATATGCAGAATTTCAAACCTGCATAAGGTTTAACCACAATAGTTTAATTGTTTTATTGAAGCTGCAAAGTGGGTATCGGCTTTACTTAAATAGGTTATGATGTTACTTAATTGGTAATATAATATTTATTTGATGTTGATATGTTTGATGATAGTTAATTGATTTTTTATAGATTTCATCTTATGATTATTCACTAGATAATTGTGGCAAGGGTCTTGGAGAGCTTTAATAAAGTTTATGTGAAAAGTTTATGTAAGGGGCTTAACCGAGGAACACCTTTTTGGGGAGAACTGGGGCGTTACTGAGCAGGTTCAGAAATTATTCGGAGCTAAGACATAGAAATATGAATGTTTAGGGGCATGGAAATGTTTGACTGATGTAGGATGGGTAATTTTAGGAGTTCTTGATAAGATGTGACATATTTGGCTTTATCGGTACCAAGTATAGAATGCCCGACTTTATGCAATGGGAGGTTTAATTAGAGGTTTTAACTAGAGAACGACATCACCTTAAACTGTAGTAGAACTAGATCAACTCATGCACAAGTCGGTATACTGTGCACTATCATTGTGATTATACATGAACTATATATAAACACTATATGCTACGTTGTATTAAAACATAGACAACCACAATTGCATTCTACCACCACTAAATCTAATCATCCTTGGAGAATTTCAGACTATTCAATCCATCATATTCCCTTTGAATTCCTTCAATTTGTTTCTTCAACGTATCTATATCCTGTTGTCTTAACTCAATCAATTGCTGATACTTTTCAATTTCACCTTTATCATCTTTAGAATCCTTATTATTGATTGACCTAAGTTTGTCTTCCTTCAATACCAATTTTCTGACGATAGTTGTAACACTATAAATAGCCAATTCCAAATATAAGACTGCTCCACTAAGGTACAAATTTCTTTGGGAATAAAATTTGGATGCCAATTGATCATTGCTAAGCATGGAATTAGTTAAATTATTAACATAATAAGGGTTTCTTACGTAATCCATTCTTTGTAACCTATTAACACAATCAAAAAATTGTAAACCTAATATGATAGTAAAGAAGATAAGTCCCACTTTAACATTTTGACTCTTACGTAAGATGTCGACGGTGTGAATAAATCTTCTACGTAAAAGGTGGGGCAATGGAAGGACTAGGAGGCAAAGGATAATCATTTCTGTGACTAAGGTGATAAACACCAATGACATTTGAATACTCATATTGGATTTAACTGATGAATAAATCGCAAGGGATGCGCAGTTTGACTAGGGCCGTTGATGGTGTTGCGCAATGAATTTCAGTATGAAATTTTGCTTTATCCCGGATGGCTGCAAAGAACAGAGAGGACCACAAAAGAACAACTACGAACACACATATAGAACCACAAAGACCACAAACGCAAATAGAGAGAACACAGAGACAATCACAATGCTTTATTAATTTACAAATACATAGTAAGTACAGAAATGTCAATTTGTAGGATTCTGACAGCATTATACAATAATGATGGTTAGAGGCCATATGCCCTCTTTGCGTAATTATAAGCAAAGATCGAAAATGCAATCATACAAGCTAGAATCGAATAAAACCATGTCAATCCCGGAGCATCTTGTCCAGGTACCAAACAATTCATTCCCCATAAACCGGTAACAACATTTATAGGCAATACAATTGTACCCAAGATTGTAATCTTTCCCAATGCATCATTAGTATCGTTATTAACCTTTGTCATGTCGATATTAATTTGAGCCAAGTAGTTGGAATGAAACCTTGCTAATAATTTCTCATAATGATTCAATGATTGAACCATTGTAATGATATGATCTTGAATATCTCCAAGATACATGGTAATTTCTTGTCTCAGTTGAGGGATTCCTTGATATCTGCTTGAATCATAAAGATCAGTTTCATTTAATCTTTTGCTAAAACCTTTGATAACATCTGCCTTAGACCCTAAAAGTCTTAAAACTGACATTACTCTTTTCCTACATTCACCAATTCTTCTTAACATGTCACCTTTACGTTTCCAACCAAGAATTTTTGATGAGGATTTTGAACTTGAACTTGATGATGATGCAACTGCTGAACGTCTCAGTCTAAGATTACCATTACCATTATCCAAGAGAGCATATCCTTTTTGACCAACTGTTGATTTGGATCTTGATCTTTTGTAGAAAATGTCTTTAGGATTCCTCTTCCCGTCTCTTTCCCTTCCAGTTCTAAGTCTTTCTGTAACTTCTTGCTTGTCTTCAATATCCAGGTCATCATCATAATCACTGTCCAGGTCATCATTATCTCCAGCATGCATTCTTAGGATGGCTTCTTCAATAGAATTAACTTCCTGCTCGATGCTTTCAATCATTGGCGCAAACAGATCGGTGATATCATCAATCAATGCATAGGAAATCCAATCACTTGATACTGTCAAATAATCTTTAAGAATTCTAGCTCTTCTTCTCACATTTATTGGATGTGGAGTAGCACTGAAATGAAATGTAATGACCGCATCCTTAAATACAATCATATACATCGATAAAGGACTTAATTCCCCTTCTCTGATTTTCTTGCCTGTACTTTTGATAGAACTAGTCTTACTCTTATGACTCAACTGGTACCCCACTTTATCATCTTTTCCCATGATTTTGTGGTAGATCTTTGTCAAGAAATTCTTATCGTCATTAGCATCTTGAAGTTCTTGAAGTTTATTCAACTTCCGTTCGTGTTCTTTCCGCAATTGTTTTCTTCTTTCATAAACAATATCAAATGACGTAAAACAAATGAAATAATACCCTTTGAATAACTCTACTTTCTCTCTAACTTCTCCCAAGAAAATATCTTCCGTGGTTAATGGATGGATCCCGAACGTCTTGGATAATACTTTCATTTCTTCCTCGGTGGGATTAGAAACATCTAACCAGAATGGTTTAAATTCATTGGAAACGACTGATGAGGTCATAGTACCAGTTTTAGGTGTTGGTGCCTCTAATTGTTTGGTAAGTAAATTCTTGACTTGAAGGTTTGTACCTTCTGACAAACCTGTCAAGTTTGAAGAACTTGGCTTATCATCTTTTTCTTTGAATGATTGGTTCAATTCTTTATTCAATTCCTTGTTGACGGCATTTAATGGTTCTGTGTAATAGTCAGGCTGGAAAAGGTCCTGTAAAGTTAAAGGTTTCAGATCGTTTTCATCATCATCTTGCTCATCTCTCCATTTTTGACGTAAATTCACTCTGTCTTCATTTGTGGCATGGTTTCCTAAAAGTCCACTCAAATTTGGTGAATGAATGGTTTTACTTAAATTGTCTCTGAAATAGGTAAACCTATACTCTTCGTGTCTTCTCTTGTTGAGGATAGGATTATAACTTGAACTGTGGGTCATGTTAGGCTTATCCCATGGCTGGATAGGAGTTGGTGTGAACTTAAGGGAATGAGAATGAGACGATAAGGTATCAACATCTTTTCCTTGATTTTGACTCAGATCCAATCTGAAGTTCACGTGATCATCATGTTCGAATCCTTGGTCGTTTACTTGACTGCTTTCATTGTCAATGAACTCTTGTAATACTTTCAAGTCAGGCCATTGTACAGCACTTGTTTGTTGGTTATCATCATAATATTCAGCGAAACAAACATCATCCAAAGAAGTAGAGTCTGAGGAATGTTCCGAGCTAGGATTAGATTCACCAAACGCTAAAGAATTAAAGCTATCATTGTCATTGAAATGGAATACCGTATCATCAAATTCTCCCCTGTTTTCTTGCTGAGTTTGTTGTCGATTTAATTGATCCATATCTACCAAAATCGTATCATTTAAGTAGGGGGTGTTTTTGGGAGATATTGATTCATTTGTACTATTGAAATTCCGCAAGTTTTGATTGGTTAATGGCATCAGTTCCCCTGGGTATGGTAGTTTAGTTTTAAAAATTGTCTCAGGCTTAGAGGGTCCTGATCTGCCTGGTTTATCAGATTTAGTTCTTTCACTTTTAGGTTTTTCGGATTTGTGGCTTCTCCTACGGGTCCTTGAAGGTGAATGGATCTGGGCTAGATCATTATATTGTCTATGATCTATGTATGAACCAAATTTCTTGGATGATACTGAATTATCATCACTGAAATCTTTACTCATCAGATTATGTTCTCGTATTTGGGTTCCAGTTGACCTAGCGTTCTTCCTTTTTGTGAATCTCTTGCTGTGTGTTTGTGTTTTATGTCTGCAACGTTATCTGTATTAAGACACCCTTATATTACAATGCTATTGTCTATGATACAAGTGTTCTAGGGTTGCACTTGGTGGAATTGCTGCGAAACTGGAAAGTATAGCGCGTAGGAAGACGCCTTGGCATTAACACAGCTAGAGATAAGTGGAAGAAGAGGAGATAGAGAAGGCACAATGTCCTACTTTTACGCCCACCGATCACTAACATCACACAAATACAAACACTCTTTCATTTTATGTCATACTTTACTCTATACATTTACTTACTCTTATCATTACGATACATCAAACTTACTCGCTGACCTCATCTACTGACCTCACTTGTGTCGCAGAAGTGGACCAACTCTCCGCGCAACTTTACCGCCGTGGCACTAAAAGGTACGACCACCATATCAATAACCTTAGTCTTTAGTCTAATCTTCTTCATCATCACTAACCACAAACTTCTCTGATTTTTCGACCTTCTTACGTTTTTCTTTCTTCTCTTCCCCTAATTGATCCAAAGCGGTTTGAATATCATCTTTGTGTTCAAGTAGTTTTTTCCATACAGCTTCAGTTAACGCAATTCCTTTCTTACCAGGTTTCTTTTCTTCGGTATTTTTATCCACATAAAATTCTCTGATATCAACTAACTTAATGTTATTGAATTTACGAACAGTTACTTGCTTTTTATTATCCAATGGGATAACTGTTTCGTTGGAATCTTCGTTGGCTCTTTTTGACATGTTGCGCAATCTGTGAGGAGCACACTGTCAAGTGAAGAGGTGTGTCTATTTTACTTTTGCTTCTTTGGATACTTTAAGCCTTAAAAAAAAAATGGCCGCTACAGATGTGATACATCACAAACAGTTCATAAAGTTCTATACATTTTATCTATAATTCATCCATGGTTATTTCTAAATACAAGCATACTAGTATGAGACTAGTAGGTTTTTATCTCAAGTATTGGGAAGCCCTTGGGGGTCAAAAGGTCTTAATATCGGAAATTTTCAACTCCAACCTTTGTGTTGTAACTTCCGTTCAACCTTCACTTCGATCAGGTTGAGCTTGAGTTTTGAGTTAATCCACTTGGCCAAACTTCATTGTAATGATCTCCTAAAACCTTCTTGACTTCTTCAAACTTTGCAGCATCAGACTTGTTAATTCCGCCAATATTTAATTTCACTTGCCAGTAATTTTTGATGGCAACATTTAACTCTTCAAGGTTAGAAATACCTAAAACCACAGAAGTGTGTTGGTTCCATGTCAATTTCCCCTGGGGTTCTTCAATTGTATCAAAAAGCCAATGTTTTAAAGCAAACCTCGTGGCTAATTCTGCCAACTCCGTCCCGTCTTCATCCAATAACTTTTGAGCCAAATTATCGACCGCTTGTTTCAACAGATCTGGAGCAGGATGGAAAGAATGCGTTTTACCGGATCTTAATAATGACATACTTAAAATCGATCCATTCATGACCTTTTTGATACCACAATCTTTACGGAACTTTTCATAATAATCAAATAATCTCGTGTTCTGAATACATCCGTTAGAGTATGATAAAATAGCATCCAAACTACCAATTTCAGGGTCATTATATGCTGCCAAAGATATCCTATATAAGAAGTCCACAGGATAGCCTGAAACTCCGATATTCTTGACTACACCTCTTGATTTGAGTAACTTTAATTCTTTCAACGCTTCGATGATTTCTTGTTCTTCAACAAACTCTATATCGTGTAAGTATACTAAATCAAGGTAAGTTGTATGAAGTCTTTCTAAAGATCTATAAATCGATTTACGAATTGATTCACGACTGTAATCGAAATCATCTAATTTAACTCTTCCAGCTTTGGTACAAATAAAATAATTTTCTCTTGACCAAAGTCCTTTATCATGTAATTTCTTTAACTCTTGACCTAACAAGATTTCACTAGGTCCGTAATAAGGAGAAGTATCAATAGCAATGAGGCCATTATGAAAAGCGGTGTTAAGAATTTCATAAATTGGAGCGTTCTCTGGATTGGAAGTGTACTGGTAGTTAAATACAGCACCACCAATAATCAATGGTGGTAAGTTGACTATGGAATATGGATGTGGAGGTGTTATAGGTCCAACAGGGCTGTCAATAATAGTCATAATGATAAGTAATCAGAATTTTCTGATGCGACGGAACTACTAAAATCCGCAGCCACAACTGCACCTGCACATGAACTTTCGTCAGAGGAATCGTAGACAAGGACCTACATAGAGGCTTATACCGGAGTTTTAGAGTAGTCAATTGGGCCCAGAGGTTCACATTAGGTAACATAAATACAAATTGCCCAATTACAAAGAGAAGGAGACATTATGATCATACATTTAATATACATTCGGTCGCCTTAGCGAGCGGCCTTCTGAATTATTGTTCGTGCCCAAGTACTGCGAACCGGTAATGTGACTAGGATGAGATCAGTGCCCTAGAATAAACTGGGCACAATTACCCCATAGCAGCCTTGATTTCTTTAGCTTGGCATTGTAACTTTAAAACGCTTACCATTACTCCACTTAAGGCGCCTAGAAAAGATCATCACCCTCTCTGACATAATTACCAGGAACTAATCCAATCTCTCCTCTTGCTTCACAATTGTCTCCTAACTCACACAAATACCAATGATCTTCTTGCTTATGGATTACGTAAATTTGCCCATTCTTTTTGAACCCTAATTCACCTGGATGTTGTGGTTTGTAACTATACTTAGCTACAGCCTTAGTGAGGTATGGCTTTCTTCCTATTGGAGTAATTCTATCAATAATTGAATACAAATTCGTATACGACTTGGTGGGTGATTTAGATAATGTTCTTTTAGGTTTATCCGTATTTGTGTAAGCAAAAGAATCATACATTGACTTTGGTCTTGGTTTTCTTGGTGATCCTTCCAAGGTGCTATTCATCTTTGGTGATTTGAAACTTATACTATCATACCTCGTAGGTATTTCATCATCATCTCGTCTTCCTGGAGTATTTGGAACAGTCTTAGATTGTCTTGCTCTAACACTCTTCCTGTATTGGTCAATGTCTCCATTACCACCCAGGTTTAAATCTTCCAAAGCTTTGGCTATGAAATCAATTGAAAAATCTTTCATAGCAGGCATTTTAGCGGTATCGGGGTTCGATGTAGTTCTCGTTAAAGAAGGCAACTCTTTATAACGTGAGTTAAGTTTTGGTTGTGGTTTTTCTTTTCTTCTTGGACTTGACCATGTTCTTTCAGACCTTTCAGACGTTTGTCTTTCAGGAGACTCAGCTCTAGAATGGCCAGAATAGTTGGTGGGATTGGAGTAATTGGATGATCCGTTACTGTTATTGAATTTAATAGAAAATATATCAGTCTTTTCATCAGGACTTTGGTTACTAGTTGAAGATTTCGTATCTTCAGGCTTGAGCTTAGTAAGTTCGGAGTTGAAAAGGGTTGGTTTCAAATGATTTTTAAGTGGTGTATGAGGATTGGCTTGGGTATGAGAAACCAGTGGGGGTGCCAGAGGTGCAATCAGTGGAGCATGTGGCGAACCTGGTGATAATGGAGTTAATTGTGGTAATGGAGCCAGAGGGGCTATCAGAGCAGCCGTCAGTCCAGCAGCCAGTCCAGCATGACTATAGGTACTATAACTTCTTTGTAACAAATGATTGAATTCAGGGACATCGAATTCAGCAGTTTCAAACCCGACATCATTCTCGTCATCTAAACCTTTCATGAAATCAACAAACCTATAATCTCCACAAATTTGATCTCCAACTCCATAATTATTACTGAAATCTTGTAAATCTTGAGGTGGAGATACTTTAGCAAAGAATCCCCTTGCCAAGTCAGTTGATTGGTCGATATCAACACAATAAGTGGCAATATTATTACAATAATTGAAACAATTAACTTTAAGTAATTGAATTCTTTCGATTTCCAATTGGTAGATTTCTTTCAAACTAATCAACCAATCACGTTTAAATATTTCATTAATCTTATTGAAATTATCAACGGATATTTTATAATTCTTTTCACTAGCGTTGGAAGTTTGTGTAAGTTTACTCAACTTTTTCTCATATTGTTCTAATTCTTTTCCCCAAGTTGTTTGGATTGCTAAGTTAAGAGTCTTGATATTCGAACAATTATCTTTATAAGTCTTTTTTGTGATTTCCAAACTCTTTAAAGTCTCGTTCCTTTTATCGACAATCTTGTTCATGTGTCCTAAGATCTTTTTTGTACGTTTTTGGTACATTTGATAGAAACTTAACAACTTACCGTAATTGATCTGATTAACCAGTTTAACGAACTTCTGATTGAACTTGACCATTTCCATGTTTTCATAATTCAATTTATTCAATGACTTTCTTAACGTACCTGTTTCATGACTTCCTAATTGTCGTTGATTAAGTTTCTCTAACTTCCTTGTGTACTCTTTTTCAATCTCTATTCTTTGAAGGTAATAATCTAAGAGTTCTTGTTGGGTTGTAAGGGAGTGATTTATTCTCGACACTATGGTTTTATAACCGTTGTTCTCTTTGTCCCAAAAATTATTAACAAAGTTAATCTCTTTCATCGTCTGTTTGTTTTATTCGCTGTTTTTGTCCACTAGTTATGTCTACTGTATATTGAATTATCGTTGCTTAGCTTTAGTTGTGTCGTGTTTGTGTCTAGGGTTAAAGGTATCTATTTGTGAATTCTATTTGTGTACTCTGTGCACTATTTTGATGAGTTTGATATCTGGAATTAATGATGATTAAATTTTGTATACTTTTCAATGTTTATATTTATCCTGATTAGGAAAACTAATTGCTGCATATTTCGACTCCGGGTAATCTCATTTTTTTGACCTAGTTTAGACCCGTTATCTCCGACATGGCCAATCTGTTAATTAGACTTACTCAAACAAGTGTTAACACATATACCAAACCTTTTTTAGTATATCGCTTCCATTGACCTAATATTCTAGCTTGTATTCTAAAAAATATCTGCCACACTAAGATGTTGTAATTCCGCGTTATTCTGTTAAATATCATAGTCAAAGAGTCATCTCAGAATATTCATATTCGAGTTATCTTAACAAAAATCATTCTGAACGCATACACTTAGTCTTAACAGTTGTAAATAATATAGATAGGATCAATTTCCAGGTTTCCAAAGACTTAGTTTTCATTTATTCACATTCGAATATATTCCCATCATATCCATAAACTACTGACCCGGAATTATTTAGAGTTTTCCAAACACAAAGCCAGAGTTGATACATATAACCAACACAATTTCATGATATCAGAAGACACAAAGAACCAGAAATGGTTCAAAACTACCAAATGGATTATAGATTTTCTTATATCTCAATGGTTTTTCATATTCTTAGGAATATTTATTATGCTTGCTTATTTCTTCCCAGAATTTGCTAAAGAAGGGGGGACTTTAAAAGCTCAATATGTGATTACTTATGGAGCCGTAGCTGTCATATTCTTAATTAGTGGGCTAAGTATGAGCACTAAAGATTTAGTCAAGAACATGCTTAATTGGAGAGCCCATTTCACGGTATTATCGATGTCGTTTCTTATCACCAGTTCTATCATTTTTGGGATTGCATGTGGGATAAAAGCAGCTAATAAGGATACTACAATCGATAATTACTTATTGGTGGGATTAATTGTTACTCACGCATGTCCAACCACCGTTTCTTCCAATGTGGTAATGACAAAACAAGCTCATGGTAATGACATTTTAACTCTTTGTGAAGTTTTCATTGGTAATATATTAGGAGCATTCATAACCCCAGCTTTAGTACAAATGTACCTTAGTGGAACATGGGCTTTTGGTAACCCAAGTAATCAAGCTGATGGTACAAGTATATCAATTCAACAATTATATGCTAATGTTATGAAACAATTAGGATTATCAGTGTTTGTACCACTTTTCGTAGGACAAGTTGTTCAAAATATCTTACCAAAACAAACCAAATGGACCCTAACCACATTTAAGTTAGCAAAAGTTGGATCATTCATGTTGATTTTAATTATGTGGCAATCATTCTCAACAGCTTTTGCTCAAGATGCATTTAATGAAGTAAGTCATACCTCAATTATCTTCATTTGTTTCTTCAATGTTGGGATTTACTTATTTTTCACGGTCCTTGCATACTTGTATTCCAGGCCGGTTTTCATCCTTAGAGTCTTCGCCAAAGAGCCAGACAATACTTCAAGCAGGGCTTATAAAACATGTTACTTTATCTTAAGGCCATTTTACTATAATAAGAAAGATACTGTAGCAGTTATGTTATGTGGACCAGCTAAAACTGCAGCATTAGGAGTGCTGTTAGTATCGGCACAATATGGATCCGATAATCCAAAGTTAGGGATTTTATTAGTGCCTTTGGTATTATATCAAGCCGAACAAGTGTTCACAGCACAGATTTTAGTTAATTTCATGAGAAAATGGATTCATCTGGATGATTTGAAAGAGGATGAAGAACAACCTAAACCAGGCGTTGATGCTTCAGAGCCCTCTGAAGAGTCAGAAAGGTCAGAAGAGAGATCATCTGAAGTTCCTAGAACTGTGGACCATGATGAAGACCCAAAGCATTAGCCTCATAAACGAGGGTCGTGGAATAGAAGAATTCCCGTTTATACAATAATAGATGTTTGGGTAAGTGGGGTAAAATTTAATCTAATTGACTTGATCTAGCTTACCCGATCTGTAGTATTTATTAATAGAAAATAATAAGCGACCCTCTTAACTATATTATGATTGCGTCCCCTAATGAGTGAAAGCAAAGTGAAGTGAACACATACCCGGAGCAATGTGACAAACCCTGAACCGGCCAATAGCAATGCTCACTCCCATTTCTTGACTGGATTAATATGTTAAGTCGTTTCGAAGTGTGGATTATTGCGACTATCAAAGGGCTCCGAACCGCAATCTCCATACTTAAGAGAGTTGTTCCCCTATTTGAGAATAAAGAATCGAAGAATGTCATTGAAAATTAACACAGACACTGTATTACTTAACAACGGAGTTAAAATTCCAGCTGTAGGATTAGGAACTTGGAGAGCTGATAATGAAGGTGGAGCCTACAAAGCTGTCAAAGCTGCTTTAGAAAATGGATATAGACACATCGACACTGCTGCTGATTATGGTAATGAAGCTGAAGTTGGTAGAGCTATTAAAGACAGTAAAGTTCCACGTGAAGAAATATTCTTGACCACCAAGTTATTGAACTATCTCCACAAGCCTGAAGATCAAATCAAAGGCTTACAAGATAGTCTTGATAAATTAGGAACTTACATTGACTTATGGTTAGTCCATTGGCCAGTTGAACAAGATCCAAACTATAAGGAATTCACTTTCTATAAAGATTGGACTTACCTTGATACTTATAAGCAATTTCAAAAAGTCTATAATTCCAGTGATAAAGTTAAGTCCATTGGGGTTTCAAACTATACACTTCCAAAGTTGAAAGCCCTTTTAGGAGATCCAGAAATCACAGTCAAACCTGTAGTTAACCAGATTGAATTACATCCATTGTTACCACAAGAAAAATTGGTTAAATACATGAAAGAACATGATATTTACCCTGAAGCCTATTCACCATTAGGATCAGCAGATTCACCATTGTTCAAGAATGAAGAAGTAGTTGCCATTGCTAAGAAATTGGGAGTTGAACCAGCTCAAGTTTTAATCTCATGGGCTGTTCAAAGAGGAACCATTGTCATTCCAAAATCAGTTACTGAACTGAGAATTATTTCTAATTTAAAGACCATTGAGTTGCCTAAGGAAGATTTCGAGGTATTGAATGGATTATCGAAGAAGTATGGTACTGTAAGAACTTGTGATGTTCCAGAATGGAAAGCTTTCGTTGATGATGAACCATAAACGGATAATTCGATGTGAGTGAAGGTTTCAGTATACCATCTTTTGGGGCATATTCTTGATCCTTGTAGTCTGCACTACTTCTTGGGAGTCTTAGTATATGATACAAGATATTTGTGGCTTCATTTTTTTGCCATTAGTCTCCTGATGGTACTTGTATAGGAATACATCACATCTATACTATAATGATTTCCTGATTCTCTTATCTATCCAAAATTGTAATCCAACCGCTCCTAGAGACCCTCCTTAAACTAACATACATATAGTTAAACCGTTTATTGATAAAGTTGTCGGATAATACCCATTTTGCTTAATTGTATACCGCTAGTGTTAGCGCATATCTCAATCAGCTAACGCGCCCACTGATAGCGGTAAATTTGCAAGGCTCGCTCTAGGACACCGGAGTTCGTTTTAAAGTCGCACCAAGTCTCAGTATTCTCTGACTGACATCTGCCAACGCTCGATTATAAATTAGCCATATTTGATTCGCAGACATTGACTCATCTCACGTATAAAATCCAGATACCACCGCCAACCACAAAACCAATATAAGATGAATAGGTGGATGGTACTGAAAAATGGGTTAAGAATTGTGTCAAGGTCATTCATTCTACCAAGGCCGATTTTTAGATCCTTAAGTTTAAAGTCCAGTATAAAGAATCTCACAAACAATACCAATATAAGAACATTTAGTACTAGTAAAATCCACTTCAATGCCTCAGAGATCCTTAACGAAGAGAGAGCCAAGGACTACGTTGATGTATGTATCGTAGGTGGAGGACCAACCGGTTTGAGTGCTGCCATCAAGCTCAAACAACTCGATTTAGAGGAAGGTAGTGGAGAGCTAAGAGTAGTCGTACTTGAAAAATCAGGAGATTTCGGGAGCCATATCGTTAGTGGTGCAGTTATAGAACCAAGAGCGTTGATTGAATTATTCCCTGATAGTGAACATGTCAATGACGAACAAGATATTCCATTGCCTTCAGATTTAGTTACAAAAGTAACCGGTGATAGTATGAAATTCTTAACTGAATCTTATGCATTTACTTTACCTGAACCACCTCAATTATTGAATAAGGATAAGAATTATATCGTATCTTTGAGTGCTGTAACTGCACATCTTGCTGAGAAAGCTGAAGAGTTGGGCGTTGAGTTATATCCAGGAATCTCCGTCAGTGAATTGATTTACAAAGAAGGAACTGTTTGTGGAGTTGCTACAAAAGATATGGGGATTAGTAAAGATGAATTACCTAAGGATTCATTCGAAAGAGGGATGGAATTTCATTCAAGATTAACAATGTTAAGTGAAGGATGTCATGGGCTGTTGAGTAAACAAGTCATCAACAAGTACAATTTACGTGAGCATTCTAATCCACAAACCTATGGGTTGGGGATAAAAGAAGTATGGGAAGTTTTACCTGAAAACTTCCAAAAAGGGTTAGTATCTCATTCAGTCGGATATCCACTTTTAGGAGAGTCTTCATCTTACGGTGGAGGGTTCTTGTACCATTTTGATGACAACAAGGTTAGTGTAGGATTAGTCATTGGATTGGACTATAAAAACCCATACATTTCACCATACCAAGAATTTCAGAAAATGAAAAAACACCCATTTTATGCCAACGTATTGAAAGGTGGTAAATGTCTTAGTTATGGAGCTAGAGCTTTGAATGAAGGAGGTTACCAATCGATTCCACAACTTTATTTCCCAGGTGGGGTATTAATAGGAGCATCAGCAGGGTTTATGAATGTTCCAAAGATTAAAGGTTCACATACTGCTATGAAGTCAGGAATGTTAGCAGCCGAAGCTGTTTTTGAGCATCTCAAAGAATTGGAACCAGTAGATGAAGAAACTTTTGATGAGGAACCAGTGCTAGAACTCAAACTGTACCAGGATCTAGTTGATTCATCATGGATTCGCGAGGAGCTTTACGAAGTCAGAAACGTACGTCCCTCGTTCAATTCTCCATTAGGAATCCTTGGAGGTTTAGCAAATTCAGGTTTTACCACTTTAGTCACAAGAGGACGTGAACCATGGACTTTTAATCATCATCATACTGATGCGGAAATCACTCAACAAGCTTCAGAATTCGCTCCGATTGAGTATCCTAAAGCTGATGGGGAAATCACCTTCGATTTGTTAACATCTGTATCACGTACAGGAACGTATCATGATGACGATGAATCGTGTCATTTAAGAATACCTGAACAAGATTATGAAAAGCATGCCAAGTTATCGTGGCCAAAATTCAAAGGGATTGAACAAAGATTCTGTCCTGCTGGAGTTTACGAATATGTTAGTGATGAAACCGTTGAAGATGGTGTACCAGAATTCAAGATCAATTCCCAGAACTGTATACATTGTAAGACGTGTGATATCAAAGTCCCAACTCAGGATATCAACTGGACAGTTCCTGAAGGTGGGGATGGTCCTAAGTATTATATGACATAGGTGGTGTTTGTGACGTTGAAGTTATAGAGTATTATAATTACTTGTGTATAGATAGAATAAAAGTTAATATTTATAGGTCTAAGATGAAACGAAAGAAACTAAGAAAAAAACAAAGGTCTAAAGACAACTGTAAGTAATCAAAAATACAGAGTACAGAAACAAGCCGAGACTTTTATTATACAATATAACACACAAGTAATAATTACTAAGTAACACATTACTCAAAGTATCCTAAAAAAATTTATCTAAATCTGATAAACTAATATCTTCAGGAGTGCCGATATCTTGAGCCAAAAATCCTGATCTAATAACGTTGTTCCATTTTTCAACACAAACTGGATCGTTACCATTAATAGCTTTCAAAGCAGCTGCATGTAAAGCAGCGGCGGCAGCAGCAGCATTTGGAGAATGACTACAAGGAGTCTTTGGAGCTCTTGGGGCAGCAGCAGCAGCAGTTAAAATTTTGTGTTTTTTGGAAGTTAAATAACTCATAGATTTTGACCTTTTACCATTTTTCTTTAAAGTTTCAATATAATTTTCACCTTCAAGTTCAAATTCATCATCGATTTTTTCATCTTCATCTTCAGCGTCATCTTTGACAACATCCGATTCTACATCATGATGCTGTTTTAAACTTGCGGTTACGGGAGCTGAATTATAAGGAACGAATAAATTAGATTTATCAACATTTGAAGCAAGGAAACTTCTTGAGATTCCTAAATCAAACATTGTTTGTCTTCTTGGTTTAACATCCTTAGCGTCTTCAAAACTATCAACGTTTAACTTGTCACCTAATCCATAAGGTTGAGGTTGAGGTTTTGATTGTTTTTGATTTTCCATCATGTTCTTCACATGAACATTAAAATCTTCAGCTAAAAGTCCTCTATAAACATAAACCATACGCTTTGGACTGGCATCAGCCCAATCTCTTGATAATGCATATTTAAGACTTGAATCACCTTTTTCAACTCTTTTAACATAGGCATTTAATTTAGCACTGACTAAATTGGAAGTTTTAGTTGATAAATTAGCCATTTCAGGGTGACGATCAATTAAAATATCACAGATTTGTTTAACAGTCATTCCTTTACCTTCGAAATCTTTTTCAAAAAGAATAAGGAAAATTGCATACAAAACATCATCTTCAAGTGATGGTTCATCCTTTTGACTTGGTCTTGGTTTTTCTCCTGTTACGGGGATGGTTGTAGAAATTCCAGTTGCAATTGGAACTCTGCTGGAAGTTTTTGGTTTTTTACCGACAATTGGCATATTAGTAGAATTTTGGGTTGAATTAGTTGGTCCATTAATGTCCATACCAATATCGAATTTACTAGATCCTGATCCAGTAGGAGTTGAAGATCTTGAACTATTTGATGAATTTTTTAAATCATTCATAAGGGAATCTGGTGAAATACTTCTTGATCCTGAACTTGGACTATCCTCCTCATCATCATCTTCTTCATCTTCTTCTTCTTGAGGGTCTTCATCAATTGGATCAATGGATTCAACATCAACTCCCAAATCTCTATCTTCATCATCATCTAAATGAATATTATCAAGATTTAAGTTATAATCATAATATTCACCTTCGTTTAAAACAGTACCTGTACTTAAATTGTTTAAACTTGGTGATAATTCAAGAGGTCTTCTATCTGCTAATGCCATATTGATTTTATTTGTATTGTACTTGTAGGAAGTTTACAATGATAACTAAATCTTATAAACACCTATAACAAGAAAGAAAGAATAAAGTTCCGTAAGATACAAAAATAAGTGAATGAAAGTATTTGTGGACTAAATGTTAGTTATGTTTTGGAATATAATTAATTTGGGGCGAGGTGGTGCGGTACCGCAGTGGTGCGATCCTAGGCGGCACCGGTTATTAAGTAACTAGTACCGGCACGGGTCCCATTGTGCGATGGCTATTAAGGGGTATAAGGGTAGTCACTATCACTATAATTGGACATGTTACTTTAAACTGTTGGATTTAGGTACTAATAAACTCTAGAATTTATTGGGAACTGTTTAAAAAATGGTTACGATCGTGGATTCGATGTAGTCTGATATCTTAGTTGTTATGTTTATAGTAAATATCCTTGTCGAAAATCATCAATTTTGACCCAAATTTAAATCTGAAAACTCCTATGAATTACCCTTGGAATTCTGATCTTTAACCTCCAATGTGACATCGTAATCAATACATACACTCCTACTACTTTTCAAGTTATTTAATATCTTTGTGTAATCTGAAAGAAAATTTTTCACTGAAAGTGAGAAGGATGAGAATTTCTCGTGATAATATTTATTAATAGCCGTGTGGTAGTGTCAGTACACGGATTTATCTAGTGGCTAGTATATTACAGGGTAGGTTACAATGGCTCTATAACCAAGGTTGGAAAGAGTTAGAGGTAGTGTCCAGTTCTTGGTTTATTATATTAATTTGTTTACAACTCTCACTATTATCGCCTCATTCATAAGATCATTAAAATCAATAACCCCATCTCATTACTCACATAGAACTGACATCTCATAACTACAGAGGAGAAATTAGACCTTGATTCATTAAATCGACCAATGATATCGTTTAAAAAAATCAATTGAAATTTATCAGTTAAAGTTGCTGCCCCTATATAAGCCCAGCGTCTCACTAATTTTCAGATGTTCGCAGTAGTGCAATGTTACATTTTTAATTAATTTTTCCCCTTTTCGGGAAGTGGATTCACCATAATCTGTTACCCAATTAGATCGTGACTGCGAAATTAGGGTGCACAGATCGGATCAATTCGCACTGGGGTTATTCGCCGCCGGGCTTCTACCCTCGCTTCCTTTTTCTGTTCAGTCCTGTACCTCTACGCTGTCTACGCCTTCTTTCTTTTCTACGTCTCCTCTTTTGTACTTCCTTTTCCTCTGATTCTTTATATCTCTTTGTGTTGTTTGTCATCCTTGTGTTCTTACTGTCTATACCGCCTAAACTCATTAAGCCAATAATCACTGGTATACGGTTTATCAAAACTCGTACCATTTGGTGGTGCAAACCAATAATTGAGTGCTATATGACAATTGTCAAGTTCTTCATCCTCTTTATGTTCAGTATCCCTGTTGAGACTGGTACCAAAGCTCAGTACCTCATGAAACCATCCTGCTGGCAAATACAACATATCACCTGGTTCCAACCATACCTTTATATCTTCCAATTCCAACAACTCCGGAAAGTTCCTTTTGGTAAACTTCAAAAGCTTGTCCAATTGGTGGTTAGGCAACTCATTCAAATGCAATAATAACGGTGGAATTTTACTGAAATTTGGTGGGTCCAAGTCCATGTCATTTACCGACTTTTTAACGGCATCAATAATCTCCTGTTCATCGTCAATTATGGTCCCATCATCCTTTATGTGGTTCCAGTTGGGTGCAAATTCGTCACACTCGTAATCTATGACTCCATTATCATAGATCTTGAACACGTTTCCTACTGTATAAAGTTTATAAGCATCTTGGGGTTTGAAAAGTGTGAATCTTTTGACTCCTTGGATGAGTATGTAAAGATTATCTGAATGATCATGGTGGAGTCCTGATGAAGTTCCTTGGGGGATATAATTTTTGAGATTTTCTGGGTCGATTTCGTCCTCTTTTTGGCTTCGTTGTTCTTGTATTTGTGGTTGTGGTTCTTGGGTTTGTGGTTGTGAATTTGGTTTATTATAACCCATCCACAAATTAATCCTCTGTGGTACAAGGTTCCTGAAAAGCTCAGGCCGTATAGGAATCCTGTTGTAAATATTTGTAAGTGGAGGTTGAAATATTTCTTTGATATGAGGGTTCTCTTCGTCATCTGATTCAACATAATCATCTTGAAGGTTATCAAAATCTACTTCGAAATCAGAGTCATCTTCATCAACTTGTTCACTGGGTTCATCATCATCTGACTCGTTTTTTGCACCCAGTTCATCGAGTTCTTGATCGAGTTCATATCCGTCTGAATCATGCTTCTCTTCAACTCCCTCCTCGTCTTCTTCTTCCTCCTCTTCCTCCTCCTCTCTATTGCCTATATCCTGCTCATGGTGGCTTTCGTCTCGATGCTCATCATACTGAGTAGTTAAATACCATCCATCATCACCGTTCCTGAACTTATCCAACAACTCTCCTAACCTCATCCCAACCCTCTTCTCTCCACTACCAAACCCTCCATATACCTTTCTCTCTACTAACAATTCCTCGTCATACTGTAAGAACTTCTCTAATTTGTGAGCTTTGAAATCATTCCACTGTTCAAGAACTAAATCCACGGAATTTACAATTTTCACCGGGGTTCTTTTGCTGACATATTCTTGGAAAAACGTTTCAGTATTTAATCCATGGATATCAATTGAATCCAACGTATTTAACTTCCGTCTTTTACCATTTTGGGGCATGATCAATACGTTCAATACCTAATAGTAGAACTTGCGATGAGAATGAGTGCGAGACATTTTGTTAAGGCAGCTTTACGTATCTGTAAGTATTTCATTACCATTACACATCAAGAGACATATAAGCAAAATCCTAAACATACAGGAAATTTAGACGATGGTAAAGGATAAATCAAGGCATTCGAACCACTTGCTATTCCCCTAATTGGGTTTGACTACGGCCTCTATCTCCTATTCATTTACGGTGATTAACTTCGTAATTGAGTCGTTGGTCCGACGTTTCAACGTAAACTACGTCACTTTGGGAATGGGGTAATATTAGATGGTGCTAGAGCGTTCTATTGCTTCCATAGACATTTGTGGCTAATCCAGATTTGTGGTAAGTCTTGCGTTTAACGGTTGTCTTTTGATTTTGGGGTTTGTGTTCTGTGGTTTGTGTTCTCTGATTTGTGTATTGTAGTTTAGATTCAGCTTTTTGTGTTTCGGGTACTTTTTTTTTTGTTCTTTACTCTGCCCTGTGTTCATTTAGTCTTTGCTTGCTGATGAGGTGTTCTCTTTATTGTCTACAACCCTTATTGTCTTAAGCTTATTGTCCCCAAATTTCGTTACCCTGTTACCACGGAACTTACCTGGAACTTTAACAATAGATCAACTGAAATTTCAAAAGTGCATGAATAACCTGCTTATACGTAGACGAACCCAAATCAGTAAATTAGAATATGCACCACCGTAAATGGATTTGTGACATTTTTACGGTAACTCCTTTGATGATCTAGGCTCCAATACAAGGCTTTTAAGAGGTGTTTTTGCTTAGGGATGTTATTGGCTTGTGTTATGGTTAGTTCTGATTGAATATTCTAGGCAATTGGTTGGCAAATTAGGTTAGTGTGTGTGGACAAGATATGAACTTTACAGAGTCGTCAAATAATCCATTTTTTCTTTTTTTGGTGCCAATGGTTTTGTGGTCTTGAGCTTGTCTCAATTGACTATGGAGCACTGTGTTTGTGTCAGTTGACTTATCATTGCTTTCATATCCCTGCTTTTGTGTAGATTGCCTTAGTCTCACAATGTCCTGTCCAATACCAACTTCCCTAACACCCACACACATAAAACTGATACGGCTAATGTTACTTGGCATGAACCCAAGATTGCTACCTCCAAGACTAGAAGTAAGGCTAGTGGTTACAGGGCATTGTCGTATCAGCACCTAACATCAGATCATATAAACTTTATCTCGTACGTTGAACAGTACACTACGCCCAACAACGTCAACAACTTAAGTTGAAAAAGCATTTGTAGGTGTAGTGGCGGTTGATTTTGTGGTTGTATTTGTGGTCATTGTGTGTGTGATTATCGTAACGGTAATCATTGGATTTGTGGTCAACCCATTTGTGTTGCATGATAATTCTTCAGTGCTACTCAACTGCACAAATGAGCTTTTTAAACTCAACTACTTTACCCTCGAACCAACGATAACCTAGTTCAGACTTACATGACAGGTTTATCTAGTCCACAATACCAATCATTATGATGTTCATAACTTCATAGGGTCTCGAGTTATGAACCTCTATGAGAGCTCACCTTTTGTTTCCCTTGACAGAACACAGAGAACATGAAGAGAACTTTTCTTAGAGACTGTAGAGGCTTGTGTCTAATACTTCTACTTTCCTGTGCTCTTACTCTGGATTTTCTCTATCTCCTGACCTGTGGCTTGCCTGATCTTGCCTGACGAACTTTCTCTAGATCGACTATGTGCACTTGAACTCCAAGCTTAGTAATGTTCATAATATCTTTTGCAGCTAACTGTTATCAAAGGTCAGTGAAAGCTTCGCTTTTTGAAGCTTTGTGTAATTTTCCTACTGTCTGTTTAATGCTCCTTCTTTGTGGCCCTTCTTTTAATTATTGGCCTTGTGTAGTTTGTCTTCGTGAAATTTGTCTTTGTGTAACTTAGACTTTTACCCTATTTCATGTAATGCTGTCTTTGTGTAACTTAGTTTCATACACGAGGTCTTTTATCTTTGTAGCTCCTATTATAGCTTCTTTTTAACCAGAGGTGGTAGTACTAACAGAAAAATTCAGGGAAAATATCGCCAGACCAGAGGTGGAAGTGCAAGGTATTAGCTAGGCCAAAGGCATTAAAATAAGTGTCCCTGAACTGAAGGAGGTGATACCAGATAAAAGCATAAAAGCTAGACCATAGGCGTTAGAGTAAATATCACTTGACCAGAGGGACGTGTTCCAGAGGTGTCTATTCACTATATATCAAAGGAACCGACTTTGACCTCTTCAAATCCGGTTTTTCTCCATTATAACTCCTTTTCCTATTCGGTAACATCAACGGTGGATGAATCGTAAATTCCGGCAGATTAGGTGATGGTAAGTAATCCACCACTTTTTTGTAATTCGGCGAAATATCATTCAGTACCGGGGTAGGTGGAGATTTAGAATAGGTCTTTGGAGTAACCGGTTCATTATTAGCGGTATTAATAAAATTAATTAATTTCTCCATTAATTTCAAGTACTTGGATGTATCATTAAAGTACTTTAATTTCAATGATGGTGGAGGACATTTAAGGATCTTCATCAACAACTTCGACAAGTTGGAGTATTGAGAATATGTAAAAGTTTCATTATTTATATCAGCAAAATACTGCGAATCATCATCACCATTATCCAAGTCTATAGCTGAGTTCAAGTTACCAAAGAACTCAGTCAAGTTAATTTGTAACTTGAGGATCTTGGTGGAAATTATGAAACTGGTGATACTGATTAATGATGTGTTGTAATTAAAATAAATGTTAGGATAGAACTGGATAAGTTCACAAATGTAAATGGAAAGGGTCTTTAAATCATTAAGGTAAGTGTTGGATAACGTTGGGTTCATAGTAACGTACAAGTTCAAGTATAAGTCGATGAACAGATCAAAGGTAGGAACTGTCACCACCCAATTCAATGATTTAAGAAGATGATTTTCCATTTCAAGAAACAATTTTTTATCGTAACAATTGCAACACATCTTGCTTAAATCATTAACACTAGGAATCTTGTACTTACTGTCCAAGTTTTTGCAACTGATCCAAAGACACGTTAATCCTAGTAACTGATAATGTTGTTTCTTAACAATCCTGGTACTACAGTACCTATCGATCAAGTTCACCGTAGAAGGGAACGTTGATTTACTCAAGTTCAACTTATTAATCACGTCCATTAAAAAATCCAAAAGCAACGGTCTCATTTTAAGATTGATCTCAGGTTGTTGTTGAATCAATGATAAGTTTGGTAAAGTTTGGAACTCGAGTCCAAGTAAATGATTTAACATATCAACTTGGTATTCTTTAATGATAAGATTATGACTTTTAAATTCCATCATTTGAACATTAAAATTTGAAGCTTTAAAGGAACTGTTACTAACTCTTATTTGATGGAAATAATCTGGTGAATTCATGTTTATGTATGTATGTGTTCTATGTATGATCTATGTTAATGTATGTATATGTAAATGTTTATGAAAATGTAATGTTTTAACTATATGTAAAAATTTATGACTTAGTTATGTCCGTTAGTTATGTCTCTACTTTAAATGTAGCAAGAAATTTATGAATGAATATTTATGTCTGGATGTTCAATGTCCTTAATACACGGTATTAAATGCAAACGAATGATCAGAAATGAATGAATGCAGAAAGTGGGTATATATGCTATTAACCAATCTTTCAATATGCAAAGTACATCAATTTTTAAATAGAAAGAAAACAAATTCCACTATATAATGTACCTCTATCAATTGTACTTAAGTACTATTAATATTAATGTAGATAATTTACTAGTAATCAATTGTTGAACCAAAAGTCCACTAATAATTTAATTTTTGGATTATTCCAGTTTTTTATAATAAATTTTTCACTTGACTTCCCCTTCATTTTTGTCCCTCCTTTTTTCTTTGTCTTGATTTTTTTATTTTTTTTTTTTGCTGAGATTTTTTATTTAATTATGTTTTTTTAATTTAATTATAGCTACGACATTCTGTTTTTGGTTAAAAATACTGGTCTCTGTTATCGGGATTTTTCTCTGAAAGTTTTTTTGACCATAGACGATGAATAGTGCTTTTGAAAGAAGTTACGGATTATTCTTTATGAATTGACTATAAACTTGACCATAGAGAAAATTCCATGGACTTAGCAACTCAGTGATCTTTCTTTCCCTTACCCAAGAACCTAACATGATGTAGTTCCCTCACACCACTGTTGGCAAATAGGAGGTACCCCTTCCGGTGTCGAACCCTTCTAAACTATGGTTTGCAACTAAACGACAAATTGTCCAGTGGCACTTATCTGCCTGTGAATTACCTTACTACAATTCAACGCCAGGAGCAAAAGCCTTAGACATTTACGTCGACATTGTATGCATACAATTTTAATAAGTTCGTATATGACATGTTCTCTAATTGTTGCCTTTGGTATTACTTTGGTGGTTTATACGTTTTTTACGTCCACATTACGGACGATTTGAGTTAAGAATCATCCCGATTTGTCAGTTCCAATGGACTTGTGCATCATGCATTCAATTTATTTGGAATTCTCCGTATAAAATTACTATTAGTTGCCAACCTCATCGGCTCGTTGGTTGTCTCACTATGGTTGGTTCACTATGGTTTACCCACCTCCGGTTCTCACACTGTCGCTGGAAATTGCCCTACTGTCGCCCGCACCAAGGACGGTTGTCGCATCACTGGACACTACTCATCTTAACTTTGCTATGGACCAAATAATTCAGAGGCATAAAAAGGAACAGCGGGAATTGATTGGGGTCATTACCAATTTGAAGAAGCAGGCAAACAAGAAAAACAAAAAAGAGGTGCAGATAAAATGTCAACAATTACAGCAGGAATTAGATGATAGGCATAAACAGGAATTATCAGTTGTTGATGATGCTGATCCGGGTTTAGGGAACCCAAGCAATGACGAAGGTGACGATGATGACTTGCGTCCTGAAGATCTTCTTAAGCTTGCGTTAGGGGATAGAGACGTGGAGGAACAGTTACGAAAGCAACCCCAAACCCAGGGGTTAAAAGGTGGAGACAACGAGATAAAAAAGGGAACAAGTATACAACCACAAAATCAACCACAAACACAATCAGATACTAAAACGCAAAGTCCTAACCCTGGTTCATTGGACGTAGTGCCCAAGACCAAGAGAAACCGCCAGAAAGAACGTCTTGCCAAACGTAACGCCAAAATCGCCCAAATAAAATCACAAGCTGCTGAAGAATCAAAAGACGAGGTCAATTACCGTCAAATAGAAATTGATACCATGAACCAGCTTCTTCGTATGAACAACCTCACTCTCCATGAAATCGTTTCGGATGGAAACTGTTTGTTCAATTCCATCGCTGACCAATTAGCCATACGCCATAATGAGACATTTACTTCACAACAGCTCAGGGATTTGGCAGCTGATTACATTACCAAGCACCCTGATGATTTCGTGCCGTTCCTTCTCGAAAAGGACCAAATTTTGGATATCGACGAGTACTGTACCAAGCTTAAAACCACAACAATGTGGGGATCTGATATTGAAGTTTTAGCGTTTTCAAAGATCTTCGATTGTCCTATTGAGATCTTTGTCGTGGGATCGTCCAAGATAGTGTTTAATGAGGATGGGGACGAGCTGAAACTTGTTATAGCGTTTTATAAGCATAGCTTTGGATTGGGTGAGCATTATAATAGTCTTAGACCGGTTCCCAGCTGAACGAGCTAAACCTTTGAAATTTTCGTTGGAGATTTGTACACTTCCATGCAGTTCAGTGGTGTTGGTTACATGTTATAATCAATATAGTTTAAGTAGAACCCGTCATTTTCTTCTCTTGCTTATATACACTCCGTGCCTGCATATAAATCCGGATCAATATTCCAGAATAAGCTCGCTTGTGGCGAGTGTTTAGTCCCGTCTATTATTCATATGCAGGTGTGTCCTGACCTCATCGTATATTTTCTACAAGTGAGACACATATCGTGGGCGGACCAAACCTCAACGACTCGCAAAACCTCGACGATTTTAAGATGTGGTACGTTTAGTCGGAAGGGGTAAAAATACAAAAAGGATTTACAAGGATTTAGCAAGATCTGACGATGATTAAGGCTGTATAGGAGTACTGTAACCATATTCATATTTAACCGGATCTACCTCGAACTATACCCCATTATAACCACAACGATAATCTTATGTATGACATAACTTAACTATGGACATAAATCCCCTAACTAAGTCACTATGGCAATTATGACATAACCAACCAGCCTTATTCAAGTAAATAAAATGCGGTCATAAGCCCCTTATGTCACCTTTTGACGAAGGGTTTCATGATATTCATTATAAAACTATATACAATATAACTCTATAGACATTAGACATTAAATAATAACCCACTAAGACCTTTATTATCTCTATTTTGATAGACAATCTTCAAGTTTTAACCAAATTAGTGATATGATGCTCGGATGAATCCTGCGTCTAAAGTTTGTGATTGCACTAAAATTCCTAACCCTTATTTGATAATAAATGTCTCTATTGTTCTCCCACCACAAATTACTATCTACAATTAGACGAAGGTTTGTATTAGTGACAATGCTTGATTGCTATACTCTTAACCATATTGTATTAGCCGGTGTTTCTAGAGGGGGTGTATGTATGTATTGTTTAATATGGTTATATATTAGTTATGTCTATTATAGGTTATGTGATGAATTATGTCTGTGGTTGTCGAGATTATGTCCGTGTTTGTCGAAATTATATCCGTGTTTGTCAATATCATGAATTATGTATCTTATCTTTGGTAGTGTACTTCATTAAGGTATTAATGTGGTGTGTATGTAATTATATGTAATTACATGGAGATTTCTTGGGACGTAGCGTTGATCATATTTTCCGATGCCGGTATTTTCATCGACATTATATGTCTCAAAAAATAACTTTAAAGCCTGGGAAATAATATCACCACCACTTCATAATTAGTGGTTGTAATTACACCACCGTCATCGTAGTCCAAACAAGGTTCGGGTTATTGGTCTAGGTCTAATTGGAATGGACTCCTCCTTGAAAAAAGAAAATAAAGGAGACACTACGATCTCATCCATGGGTCGGACACGATAACAACTTTAGATGTGGGGCATCCACCACAACCTTTTCAACAATTCCGTTACCTTAATTCGGGTTTGTGGTCGAGGTTTTATTTGTGTCATTGGCTTTGAACCGTTTCGTTTGATGCTTACGGTTGTTATTGGCTTAACATTTAATCCTCTTTACTTTTGAAACAAGATTTTTGTCTCACCCTGATCATCTTACTTAACAGTTTACTATTGGGGTTTACCGATTATTATCATATCCCTTTAGACTAATTAGGCTTATCATTCCGTCTGCAATGCTACCACCTGTATTATCGAATACCCCGTCGACCATCACCGGGTTAATCTACCACCCGTTATTTTCTAAATTATTTTTTGAACCCCTATAACCTAGCCCTACATTCCCTAACAGGTGGCACATGATCATTATTTTCTATTGATTCCGATCGCTATGAAACGATATTTTTTAATGATTCTCACCCCATTTTATGCGGTTATACAGGTATTCCGACTATATTTTTTAGTGGTGCCCACCAATCCATCACTATCATGGAAAACTGGATTAGTTACTATCATCATACTTTCATTGATATCCCAATACCTTCCCAATGTAGTAAATGCCGTAGATGTGGGGTAGTGCCATTGACAATGACTACTATAACTTGACTGTGGTTTATCTCATTTAACCCTCGATGCGTGGAAGTCGTTACCGTTATTAGTTATGGTTACAGTGTCGTGGGCTTAGTGTCTCTGTTGCCAGCTCTGATGCCTTTCTCATCGACTTGGCACCAATCCTGAACTAACAGGTTTTTGTGTCGCGCCCCATTGGCTCAATGTCGTGTAGGTTTTTCGAATGGACCCGTTATTTTTTCAATCATAATGGTTGTCAAATTTGATCGTGAGTTTAAGGTTACCACTACCAAAATTTCAAACTATAATTCTCGGGATTTAACTTTGTTAGCCAATATTTCCTTTTAAGGCTTGTCACTTTTCCAGTAATGTAAGGAAATAACCTGATTGCTATGATTTATTTTATATGATAAAATCTGTTCTTCAAACTGGTAATATATTGATGTCATGGGGTTTCCTAATTTGTAGTAATTCGTCGGTAAAAATCGTTAGAGTTACAGGATCTATTGTGGTAATTTCATGACATTTCGTGGTGAGATATGAAATTGGATGTCTTATCAGTTGAGAGCGGTCTGAAATTGGTAATTGTTTAGATCGGTTAAGTACTGGTTCGATTAGAGGGTGGCTAGTTGACAGGGGCAAAGGGTAGGAGTTGGTAGGAAGGAAAGAATGGTACATTCAACTAGAGAACAAATTTCATTCATTGTTGCGTTGTCATTGGAATCACAAACCACAAACCACAAACCACAAACCATAAATCACAACCACAAATCACAAATCTTATCTAAAACAATACAAATAAACCCACCGATACCCGAGGTAATGTGTTTAACTGGAAGTTAATAATTCTACATGAAACGATTTATTGTGTATGTCTGTATTGTGCCGTGCATCCCTTCGAATAATCGAATTGCAACTTTATTGATCCACGTTTAATTAGTCGTGTGAGTGGGCCTATGATCTGAGACACTGCTGCCTTTGTTGGCTTTAGAGGTTCATTGTCTTGGCTTCTAAAGGTTTTCTGGGCTTGAAATGGGCTTCTGTTGCCGTGACGTGGGCTTCCATGGCTCTATCTGTAAGCTTCCATTAGCTCCTATAAGATTAGTTCTTGGCCTTGATAGACTTAACTTCCTCCGACTTATTGCATCAAATTTCAGACTATTCCTTTTTGTGGTCTACGTCAAGTTTGTGTCCACCAGTTCCTGCAAAGTTGTCTGTGCCTGTGTCAATTTCCTGGTGATGTTTCAGGTGTTATTAACCTTGGCTATCCCTTCTCTACTACCATGCATAAGCTAAATACCACACCTTGACCGACTGTTGGCAATCTATGGCTTAACCGCATTGGCTTAACCGCATTGGCTTAAACGCATTAATGTCTTAAACCTTATATTATAGTTCACAATAGAGTTTGAATCATATAGCCGCACATTATCAATTGTCTGATTTCACCCTTAGACTTTGACGTGAAATCGGATCATTTTTACAATAACCTTAAGCTGAGGTTCGGTACATTCCGTCTTTTTTCCTAAATTGATCTATGATGTAACATTTCTTATTCAGCTTAATTATGATTTGATGACGCGGAAAAATTCATCTCATCGCAATGGGTTGGTTCTGGGCTGATAAACATCCACAAAGTCAAATAGGGGCAAAGTGTCCTGTTGATCATACAAAGTTACAAAAACAACAAGTCACACAAACTCAAGCGTGTCCGGTTGATCATACCAAGTTCACACAAACTCAAACTACACAAACTCAAAATCAAGCATGCCCGGTTGATCACGGCAAATACTCGAAGTCACAATCACAAACTACACAATCCCCTACATGTCCCGTTAAACCAAACAATAACATTCTTAACCCGCTCAACAATATGCCTATTCTTAGTAACGACATGGCACCTGGTCAAAAAATCAAACTCAGCACAGAAAGAGTATTTTCGTCTATTCCAAAAGGTGAAGATAATGAAGAAGGAGTGTGGGAATATCCCTCTCCGCAGCAAATGTTGAATGCCATGTTAAGAAAAGGTAAAGGGGATGGGATTCCCGAAGATGCCGTGGAGTCCATGGTTGAAATTCATAACTTTCTAAATGAAGGAGCTTGGCAACAAATTTTAGATTGGGAAGCTAAACACACTAAAGAGACTAAAGTTGAGCCAAGATTGCTTAGTTTCACCGGCCGTCCTAATGATTTAAGTCCTAGAGCTCAAAGCTTTCTTTTGTTATCAAAATGGTTCCCTCTGACCTTCAATAGTCAGCCTCCTTTCGATAGACATGATTGGACGGTTTTGAGGTCAAACGGAAAAAATCAAGGTTGGTCAAAGGTAAGGTATGTTATCGACTATTATTCTGCGCCAGATGATGAAGATGGTAACCCACTGTTTGTTTTGGATACCAGACCCGCATTGGATAGTGTTGGGAATGCAGTTGATAGGTTCACCAGATGGGGAGAGCCACTTTACAAAAAAGCCATGGGAGACCAAGCCTAATCCCTTAGCATATTGAAGTTATGAAAGCATTCCTGTATCTTTTTGCCTTCATATCAGTCTATTAGGCTGTCTGCTCGGCTGCCTTTAGATAATTTCAGATTATTTTTACGTCAAATGTAAAATATTTTTGAAGGAAAAAAGAAGTAAAACTCCCTCAAGCACATCTCTTCTTCAAGGGATTTCATTAAAGGCTCTGCCTAAAACCATGTTCTGTATTTAGTTTATGTATTAGTGGTATTTATGTTATGAATAGATGATTTAAAATAGTGCTCACATTCGTAATTCGAGTCATGTGATACCTTAGAACCCTATGAAGTTATGCTTATTGTCTCCGGTTATTGTTCGTAAACTCTGATTCCCTGTGGCCCGCCCTTGGCGTTACAATATCACACATTAGCAGTGCCGTGTAATACCACGACCTTCATGGGATGCGACGATGCGGCGCTACCCTGGCTAGACCATTCAGTTGTTAAACGTCAAGAACAAGAATTCGGCTAGGGATTGTACATAGTTCTAGACGTTAAGACATTTTACCTTTGTTAAAAGGAATGGTAGGTCATGTAAGGTGTAAGTGTTAATGCAGGGGGCGGGGCTTAATGTCTATTTACATATTTACAAGTATTATATACTGTGAATTTTGGGTTATGATTGTATTCGTGTAGAATGTCTTTGGATAGGGTTTGCGTCGAGACTTTCATGACAAAAGTTTTGTGGCTCTTGTATGTGGATAATCCAGAATGATAAATGGATTGCTGTTATTCACTTCACTTTTTCGCTCAGTTGGCTATAGGGAGGTTCAGTGGTAACGGAATATTCAACAGTTTCAACAATTTAGGCAATTCTCTTCCATAATCATCCAATCCTCTTTCTCCCAAATCCCCCACCAACATACTCAAAACTCTCTTATTGTTGCTCCTCTTAAAGTGATTTATCAAATAATAATACGTAAAGTAATTAGGGTAAACTTTATTGACTCTCTCCTCCTTTAACTTTTGATAATATTCTAATGCTAACAAATCATTCTTTCTTAACAATTCTTGAATCATTAAATTCCAAATTCTGGTTTCTGAACGAATTTTATTGATATACTCATTGAACAAATCTTGAGCTTTATCAAGAGATCCATAACTTAATTCTCCCTTTAACATTGAAGTTAAAACTTGGGGAGAAACACGAGACTTGAATTCTGTCAGTTTCAAGAATTCATATATACTTCTAGATGCTTCGATGTTTCCTCCTTTGATTAAAGTATCAAGAATTACTGTATAAGTGACATAATTGATCTTGAACGAAGAGTTCTTGAATAACTCCAAAACTTGGTTAACATTTGGTAACTGCCCTCTTGCTAAGTATGCCTTGAAGTAGGTATCGATAATGATGGTTAAAGATACGACATCTTCTGGGATTTTATTTTGTTCCATAAACTGAATGATTCCTTTGATGGCGTCATAATTATTAGATTTAGCATGGTAAGTTAAAAATGAGTTCATAACTTTAGTGGATGGGATATTCTTTTCATCAATGAGTTGTTTAAGTTTAGCCTCAGCTTCAGTAATGTTCCCATTATAACACAATCCAATGATAATGTTCTCTTTTGTGGATTTGAGTACAGGTAAATCCTTTTGGCTCAAATACTTTTCAACTTTATCGAATTGGTTTAAATTAGCAAACGATCCTACGATTGCAGAAATTGTCCTAGAAGTCAAAGGATGACCTTGAGCCAACATAGCTTGAATTACTTTCTCCAAATTAGCTACAGTAGTTGTTTTCTGATCAGGTTTGATCGTATCAAGGTATTGAGTATTACCTAAAGATTTTATAATCAATTCCCAGATGGATTTATCGATTTTAACGTCACCTTGAGCCAAGACGTCTTGAAAAACTCTGAAAACATCTTCGAAACTCTCTAATTCATAAAATGATGATAAGATCTTATAAATGGTTAAACTACTGATAGTAATATTATTTTCAGTAGATGATGCTTTTATATCCTTATAAAGGGTTTGTAATCCTCTAATATCCTTGTAGGTGGTATAATCTTCGATTTTCTTTAATGTCACACTATCATTAGGGTTCAAGTTCTTCATAGTTAAGGATTTAAACATATTTTCAAATTGACGGATTTCTTTAGTGAAATTTGGAATCTCTAATTTACTTAATGTGTTCTTAAGTCTATAAATTTCTGGAGGTTCTTGAACTTGTAATAATTGAGAAATGTCTTTGGAATTATACTCATACTTACCTTGAATAAAACCTTGACAATATGCAAAATAAACTAAATGACTTAATCTATAAGGATTATATTCAATTTGTCTCAAGTAATGAGTGATATTATTAACGTTAATAGCTTCATTACTATTGTTTTTGGCTTCAAGGTATTTGACCCATAAGTTCAATACATTTTCGTATTTGTGGTCATCACCAAACTTGATTTCATGGGCCATAAGTAAATAGAAATGGTAGCCATGAACCACTTTATATTTGATCAAAATATCTAAAAACTCTTGGGCTTTAACTTTCTCGTTTTGTTCAAGGAGCCTGGAAAGTAATTTACCACCAAACTTTTGATATTCGTTGTAAATCAATGATTCTCTTATATCTTCATCAACTTGGATATTTCTCAAGTAAGAGATCCCCTCGACGAAGATTTCAATACTTTCGTCAAACGTTGAATTTTCGATGGTCTGTGATACTTGTTTGGAAATTTCAACGAACTTTTCATTCCTTGGGGGTCTGTTGAAGTTTTTTCTTTTATAATGGTTACCTGTAGCGTTGGGTTTGGAATTGGTGGTGTTGTCAACTGGAGTATTGGTGGTGGCGGCTGTGGCTGGAGAGGTAGCCTTGACATCATTGATGGTGTTGTTGATAGTGGCCAAGGTACTTTGCAACCTATATGGATTCCTATAATGTGTTATCCATTTAAGATTTCTGAACTGTCTAATCATGGTGAAAATTTTCACTGCGAACCAACTTACTAACTGAACCAGTCTGAACCAGAGCGAAGCGATGGTGAAGTTGGTGAATTGGAGGGATTACTGAGAGATTGGGTCTACGGGTTAGGGAGTAAGGCCAATGTTTAAAACAATTTAAGAGATACTACTTCATCAATCTGCGATTTTCACTCCTCCCTGACACTCTTTCACTGTGCTCTCCAATACTAACAGAATCCTTCATTCCTATACGAAATCGCTTATATTTCAACTTACACTCTACCTGAGCGAATTTACCTCCGCTTCCCTCAGGTTAATACGATTCACTAAAAAACTATTCACCTAAAAAACTTATCAGATACGTTCTCTTATCATTAACAGATATCAATTGAGCTGGGTTATAATGGAGTCTCTAGGACTCGTTATCATCATCTAAGTTCTTTAGACAAATATTCTTGTAATAAATCTAGGCATAAGTGTGCATAATACACAAACACAAACAATGTACACAAAAAGAAGGCAATACAATTTGCATCTACGTTCTTTTAATGGACATTAGTAGTGAAAATTTTTATTTCGCTGTATCTCAGTGTTATGCACCAGTAGTGCGGTACCCACTGACACTGACACTGATACTGAGACTGATTAGACTCATTACTAAGTGCTTAGAAGGCTTATCGGTGAAACCAGTACACCTTTGTTGAGGTAATGTGGAATGAACAATCCTGATTCTAAATATGGAGTGTATGATGATCAATTGAAGTTCTTTAATTATCATGAGTATATGGTAAAGGATTATTCGTTAGTGCAGGCTAAGGGAACAGAAGCACAAACAGCAGGAACCCAAACAGAAGAACCACAAAACCAAATTGAAAATCACGAGAAAGCACTTGTAATCACCCACTTTCCAAATATCCATGTTGATCCAAATTCAATTACATTTTCTACTACACGAATAATACGTATACCAAGAGTGTACCACACGATATATCCCGATATAATCCCACAATTTTCAACCTTCTTCCCCGGCAAAGAACCAGCAGGGATAACCCAAATTGACCAACATCATTTTGAACCAGTAGGCGTTTATGATAATCAGACATTTGGGATTAGCTCACTAACAATTCTCACTGACTTAATCGCTTGGGATGATTTGAAACAAGTCATAGAAAAAGTTAATGAAATCCTCTATACGGCATACAATCCATATTCTGTGAATGGGTTAGAATCTTTGGTTAATGTATTGACAGGTGGGTTCTATTTAAAGGTTTTCTGGGGTAATAGTAAACGGAATTTAAAGATATTGGATAAGTATATAGACGAAGCCAATGAGAGAGCCGGTGGCAAGGTGAAGTTTATATCGCCTAGAGCTACGGGTTTTACTTCTTTTGATGTTCAAGTGGATTTATCTTAGGTATTAATATATAGGTGATTCTTAGATCCCAGTTAGCTACTAACTAGCTGCTAATTAGCCGCCAACTAGTACTGCGACCTCAGGTCCACCTTTCGGTGAGCCCAAGGCATCGCATGAAACTAATGAATGGAATATTTGCAATAGAAAAACCAAGCGGTATCACCTCCTCCAAATTCATTGGTGACCTTCAACATATCTTCACCAATTCAAAAGTATTCGAACCTGATCTTACCCAGGCACGTGACCTCGTAATTAAGAATCTTTCAACTGATAAATCATGGTCAAAAGAACGTATAAATAAAAAGGCATCAAAACTCAAAGTCAAAATTGGCCATGGTGGAACTTTAGATCCCTTAGCCAGTGGGGTTTTGGTGATAGGTATAGGATCTGGTACTAAGAAATTACAGTATTACCTTGGAGAATGTGATAAAACCTATGAAACTAAAGCATTATTAGGAATATCTACAACTACAGGAGATTCAGAAGGTGAGATTTTAACTCAGAATAAAATCAATCACATCACTAAAGACGATGTTAAAAACTCTGTTAAGAAGTTCATAGGGGATTTGAAACAAACTCCACCGATTTTCTCCGCTTTAAAAATGAATGGTAAACCATTATATGATTATGCTCGTGAAGGTAAACCTTTACCGTTCCCTATAAAGACTCGAGATGTTAAAGTTTATAATATCAAAGTTATCGAAGATGATTTGTTGACTATAGATCATGAGTTTTCCAAGTTACAAAGTCAATTGGATGAGAATGGCAAGCCAAAAGAGCACTTATTAGCTAATAATCCTACATTAAATGACTCTCCATTATACTTTTCAAGTCAATATCTCGAAGGAAATGAAGAAGAAGCTAAAGCCATTGATAAGCCATTGGTTTTGGAGGAAGATGAAACGTTACCAGAGAAATTACCATTGATTCATTTTATTACTGATGTTTCTAGTGGGACATATATCCGTAGTTTAATCAGTGATATAGGTAGAGCATTAAGAAGCGGGTCATATATGGTTGAATTGAAGAGATTAAAGCAGAGTAATTGGGAATTAGGAAGAAATGTGTTCAAGTATGAAGATTTTAAGAAAGACGAAAATATATGGGGCCCCGTCCTCAAGGAGGTTCTTGAGAAGGGACATGAAGTTGAGTTAAGTAGGTTATGGGAAGAAGCCACTAAGGATGCTAAGGAGGTTGATGAAGTTAAAGAAGGAGAAAAGGTTGATCATAAGAGATCAATTCATGAAGTAGATTAATAGATACATAGATCACATAAATACGAATATGAATGATACACACAGATGTTGTGACGTAAATACAAGTACTTACACAAGCATGAATCACAAGCAAGTGACATAATTACATTCTGTATTTGTGTCATCTTTGTGTTTGTACACCTTAGTCAGGTCTACTCTAACTCATCGCGGGTGTATCGCTCACAATGTTTAAACGATTCTTCACTACAACATCACTAAAACAGTCCCCATTCTTCAGAACATCGATCACAAACACCCCTATACTTTATCGGCCAACTTCAGAATACAAGTCAGTAGTTTTATTGGCAACACCCTCAGTATTACCATCAATTGTCAAGCAAGCTATAAGTATCTATGATCAAGGTATACAGGTAATAGTTGCGGGAGTTGATACGGTTAAATCACAACGGTACGGTGTACTGGAACTCTGGTTGGAGCAGAAAGTTGGAATTAATGACTATAAGGAGTTCATAGAGAAGGAGGAACTTAGAGAGAGTGATGGGGTTAATGTTGTTGGAGTTAGCAATAAGAATTGGAAGTTAATTAATGGGGTGTTGCGGATGGATTTTGACACGGAGTCACAAGAGGTTGCAACACAATCCGAAAAATCACAAAACCAACTGCCACAAAAAGAAGTGCCAAAAGCATCAATTGAAATTCCATTGGCAAATTCATTATTCACGATGAATCAAATTGTCACCCTCTTTTACCTCGACAAAGCTCATCCTGGGTCTGATAAACTTCTTACAGACCTACATATAACCCTTCCACCCCTCGATGTCAAATCGGCAGCCATTACCGACAGATGGACTCGTTTAACTCAGAAAATGACTATAACTGAATGTATAGGGAACTTGATCAAAAAGATCGATGGAAAAGCTGCTTCAAAGTATTTAGAAAACAACAACGATTTAATGAGTCTTGCGTCTAAAGAAACCGAAGTTTATGTCAAGATCAATGGTATAAAGAGGTTTCAAATCATCGCTGGTGGCGGAGGCTGGGGACCTAAAGCCGACACCCTAGTATTGAGTGCCAATGCCAAGATCAAGAAAGGCGATACTATTGAGATTTTCATGTTGACTCCTGAAAGTAAAAAGAAAGAATTAGAATCTATAGGAGAAATCGATGGCATAGAATTTGAATGTAGTGTTCAGGAAGAACGGTACGAGAGTGGGTTGGAAGAGAAAGAGTATAATACGTTTGGTTGTGGAAGTGAAGGTGGGTTCAAGTTCAATGGTGTTGATCATCGAAGTATTGGTGAGAGACTTGTTCTTCAGAAGTAGGCTACTGGATGATGAGAATCAAGTGCTTTTAGACCAAAAGTTGTTCATGGGGGGCAGCTCTCATACCATTGTTTCCCTCTGAGAGATATTGTAAATAGAATGTATTTATTATGCTAATGCTATGCTTGTAAACAAGACTATGCTATCTTCTAAAGAAGTGTTTGATATATTATAGCCTGGATCTTTTATCTGTAGATCGTTCTCATCCCATCCTTTGCTTCGTTTCGCTCATGTAAAGGACAAAATTAGAACTAGAAGTCCACAAATAACAACTAACCCAAACCCTAATAATATCAAAACATAATGCCAAGGTGGTGGTCTTGATATTCTTCTGAATATCAAATTGATACTTATCAACGAACTGATAAATGATATAACTATCCCTACAATAAGTACAAACAATAACCACAAATTTGAAAGTAATACAAACTTCCCTTTATTGATTTGTAAGATACTAAAAATAATCCCCAATTCTACTCCGCTTATAAAAAGCGATACAAATGTAAGAACAAAGTAAAAAAATGCTACAAACCGATTATAATTCTGATGATAATTCTCTAATAATACGGAACTGGCGTCAGAATGATCATTATGCATCTTTGATTGAAAATTGATTAGATTGTCAATCAAACTATTGAAGCCATGTTTTCCACCCACCTCTTCATTTATACTATTATAACTCTGAAATGGGCTATTGAGGTAACTGTGATGGTTGTATGGAGTATAAGGATTATAAGGGTTATCACTATCTTTCCAAAAAAGTTTCAAGCTCTCATTGTCTTCATTATCAATGAGTTCATCAAGTTCGTCATTATTAGGGAGTTTATCGGTAAATATTGAAGCATTGAATGATGAAAGAGTTAGATTAGAATCATTCTTACGAATCCTTCTTTGTCCTGTACTACCACCGGTACTGCCACGGGTACTATCACCATTATTCTCACGCAAATCAAATTGAATTTTTGGTTGTGATGGTTGAGGATTCCTATTCTCTAAATCATTCAAACTGATCTGATTCTTGAGTTTCTTATCTTCATTCAACTTTAATAGTGAATTATGATAGTTCAAGTCTTTGTGGAATGTCTCTGTGTTTTCGAACGTTTTGAATAAATTCAAACTGAGTAAGTTTGTATAATGGTTATTAACATTGTTTGGTATGACATTGTTATAACACGACAAACAATATTCGTAGAAACTAAATCCTTGGAAAAGGTTAATGGAATTGTTATTTTTGATGATTTTTTGGATCTTTATAGGTAATCTTGAAAGGGTGGTTTGGGAGTATTTGTTAGTAAGTAAATTATCTTGAATTTCTGAAAGAAGGTTATTATTAAATTCGAGAAGGTTAGAATCATTGGAATAAATGTAAAGAATATTGAAAGGGAAAGAATCAATATGCTCTTTATGTTCTTTTTCTTCTTCTTGAACTTGTGGGAAACTTATATCATATAAATATTCATCGCCACAACTTGTAGTCAATTCCAGTAATAATTGAATAAGATAATCATCTTCTGCAATTGTCAGGAAATCATCATCTAATTCATTATCGAATTTACTCAAGTAATACCTAGAAATTTTGAAGAAAGATCTTACTTTTGGTTTTAATCCATTGTTTAATATCAGTTCGATTGTCAATTTTGTTAAGGAATCAATGTTGGATGTATGGAAGTAAGTTTTAAGAGTTTCCTTTAGTTCAAGATTATCAAAATCTACTAAATATTTTAACAATACATTGACGATATTGTTAGGTAAACTACAATAACTAAACTTCCTTAATCCTCCAATGTAACTAATAATCAATGAGGTAGGTTTGTTTTCTTCTGAAATGATATACGATGGATGACTAAGTAAATTATCGTCATTTTGTAAGAATATAAATGAGTTTCTAGTACTGATACTCACTGGTTTCAAGTTCAAGTAAATGTTCAAGTTTAAAAGAATCTCATTCAAATTATTAGTATCGTCCGGTATGAGGAACGACAAGTCAAAGTTCTTTTTGACCAAACAATTCAAATCGAATTTCAAACTATCCGATAAATTCAAATTATTGATGCTGGTTAAATAATCACTCAGTGGTGATCCACTAGGTGACACTATATCATTTTTAAGCTCGAACTTTATCACATTTATAAGGTTAGTTAAATCAATAGTCAATTTGTGAAGATTAAAATTGATGAATGATTTAGGATCCTTATTAAGTTTCAATTTAAGTTTTAGTATGAACTTTGTACTGGCATCTTTATTGAAATAATACTTAAGAAACTTCTTAAATATCTTCTTACATGCGATTTTCTGAATGAGTATAAACTTGGATAATTTCTTAAGTAATAATGAAAGATCTATAAGGTTATTAAGTAAGATTTCCAATTTGATTTGTTTGATTTCTTCACCATTCTCCTTTCTTTTCTGATCACTTCTATCGCTTCTATCACTTCTAGGACCACCATCAGACTTAACACTATTGAAATCTTTTGAATTTGTTTTTAACCCGTTTAAACTCTTTAAGTCCTTGTAGTCTTTTGGATCAAGATCTCTTTTGTTCTCTTCACCATTCATGAAACTTCCTAATGGTGAATATTCTCCTCTCAATAATCCATTACAATTGTTCTGATAAAACTCAAACTTCCTTATGATTTCTCCATACTTGATGTTAACAAATAAGTTAATGAACTGGAAGTTTTCTAGGAATAAGTTATATAGGGGTTTTAAATCACTGGAATTGGCGTTATTTAATTCTTTTATAGTAGCTTTTAATTGATTATAATCTAAATTATATGATTTCCATTCTGGTATCGATAAGTCTTGAAGGTTCTTACCAAATTTCATGCTATTATTATGTGTTTGTATGTATTAATAATGATTTATTTTGTGTTTCAATCTTTGAATGAACGTGAATGCTAATCGTCTATAATATGTCTATAATCTAATATTACTCTATAATATTTTTCACCACCTACACCTCTATAACTTTCTAATGTCTATATCTAGTACTTTGTACTGTTTGTGGGACTGTATTTTGGTACTATGTCCTCTACGATCTCTAACTATCTGGTAGTTTTCTCGTAATCTTTTATAAGAATTCTTCTTATCACTTCCAAGAAAAACTGCGTCTCTTCGCTGACTTCTCAAATCGACTCTTCGATTACAATCGTCCTTATCAAACTTTATTTTCTTAAAACCTTATTTTCAATTAAGGTCTTGTGACTGGTGATTTTCAGTTATAAAAACGTCTGAACTATTAACTCTTTAAATATAATCTAATGGTAAGGGTCTTGTGACTTTAAATTTTACCCCTTATATTTCAATCTAATTAATGCCTATTGTTTCGTTATGGGGTCCTGAAATTCGCTAATATCCTCACTGTCGATAATATCGGTAATGGTACTGACTTTATATAATTAACTAATCTTCCAAGAACCAATGATTATTTTAGGCTTGGCTGTGTGTTTTTTATGGCTTAGTTACTTATGTCCGTAGTTATGTCCAGTACTTATCTACTTTTGTCTGTAGTTATGTGTACTTACGTCTATACTCTTTATTTCTACACTAGAGTACTTTAAAATAATATTCTATACAAAAAAAACTAAACTAAACTAATCGTTTATAAAGTACAATCCTTAACTTATGAAAAAACATAAATCAGGATCTCGTTACTTTTATAATAACCATTCTGCATAAATACTGAAACGGAACTAATCCAATATTTGCATAACAAACCGTGACTAAATAGGAAATTCATACTCATATCCTGTACAATTATATATGTTACTTAGGTTAACGAGGCGATCATTAAAAAAAAGTAAATTATTATTAATTAAACTGTCTAATTTAAGTTAGCCCTCGTGTGCTAATTTACTTTAATTAGATCTTAAAATTCTCTCCTCCAATAAAATTGATATTAACAATGCGAGTGTCGTGCCCTGCCTATTCTTTTGTTTTATGGATGTTGCAGTTTAATTGTTAGGTTTTTGCGCTTTGCATTAAAGCTCGCGTGGGTATTTACCACTTTAGTTTATTACCAGCTTAAGAGTATGGTGGTTCAATAGAGTTAGTACCAATACTTTCTCTAAAGACGTAATGAAACTAACAGTGGTTCTGATTCTTGTCGGGCTGAGCGCCTTTGTCAATCTGCGGCTGATCATTGACAGCCCAATAAGCCGTTGGTCTTCAGTTCGGTACGCTGTAACGAATTAGGTTATGTAAACTTATTTTTTCAATTTTTCATTTACGAATTTCTTTTATTCCGTCGACGTTTATTCTCCTATTCAAAATTCTATCATCTAACTAACCGATATCCTTGGCTACTCGTGTAAATAGCCATACACAACGAGCCATATGTACGGTGTTTAACTCAACCACAGTTGATCACCAGCCTCAATCTGCCTACCACCATCTGAGATCAATGCGGAAATTTCATGAAATTTCACTAAAAAATTTTATAAACCCATTCATGCGGGAAAACCCTATTTAGGCATTTAGAGCATTCAGATGAACATAAAAATAAATTTATGTTGGTATTTGCAATGTTAAACTAACCGATAGTTGTTAGATGCATGTTAAATGCCTTTCCTGGTATTTTTCATATGTATAATGTAAGTCAAGCGTTTGAAATTTATGGTTTTCGGGTTAACTTCTTTTGCAACTTTCATAATAGTTGATCTTTGTGGTTGGTCTAAGTTGTACTTAACTCTATTTTTAAGGTTTAATGACAATAGAACCCATACCCCATAAAAATAAACTTTTCATCTCTTAAACTTGCCAGTATGCAATCCTCCTTTAGCGTAGTGTCTTATTAGACACATGTAAAGTACCCTAAACTAATATGTAGTTGCTAATGTAATTTCACCTATGTTGTTTCACTTAAGTTATACTACTTATTTGTATAGGAAAATAGAGATGATTGGTTTTGAGCCTTGACCCTTGATCATCGGATTAATCTAGACGTTTTTACCACATACAACTATAAAACCAATTTACAGAGTTTTAATGTAACGTGGTGTACAGTGGTCATTGGAGTTGGGAAAGCGTTGTAATATCATTTAAAATTTCAAAGACTTTGAACTCAAAGCTTCTATGGGGTCATATAAGGTTTGGGCTATGTCAGGGACAAAAGGGGACTGATTTAGTCTTGGCGATATAATCCTAATTCAGCATGGTTAGAGGGTTGGCTAAGTCTTGTGTTTAGGCATAATGTCTTATCGTTTTCCTGAATAGGTTCAGTCTTTTGAGAAATCTACCAAATTGGATAAAAGTCTACTAAAGAGGGATCTTCTAGTACATATATATAGTCTATCTAATCTAAATTTAATTCTAATTCTAAGTATTCTAATAGATCTAATAAGCCTGATTCAACTTCCGGTCAACTAATTACTTAGTAACCCTCTTAGCCTTGACGAAAACAGGAATCATACCACCGGTTCCAATTGAAAATTCACGATGATTTAACACTAATAATTGAGATCTAATACTTCCACTATGACTAGTGATACTAACAACCTCATCATCATAATTATCGAAAATAAATTGGAATGATCTGTTCAACCTAATGGATTGTTCTTCAATGGTTTCCCTATAATCATCTTTGAAATAAACATCTTCTTCTTCGAACCCTGGCTCAATTATAAACCCTAAAGGTTCATATTTCTTGGCAATAACTGATTTTGGTGATCTCTTGTCACAAGTATGAACACCAATAGTTTCACGGAAATCTTCTTTAATCAATGGTTGTTCTTTTTTGATATCAATATGATCTTTCCATGTATTTATCAACGTATCGACCGATCTGGTGAAGGGAGAACTAAACCATTTGGTTGGTAATTTACATCCTTTGGCTAATTGTTGGCCCCACACATAGGCATTATCACGAGCTTGTTGGATCCCCAATTCAGTTAATTCAGGATCAGGTGCCCATACCATTTTTCCGTCACCATTTAATTTAGACCATTTTTCATCCCATGCCTTCTGACCGTAAACTGCATTGGCTAAATTATGAAATCCTTGTCCATGACGAGCTAAAAAGAAGATCTTATACCTAGTGTCTGGTGGACTGGACTTATTAAGGTCCTCTAAAGCTTCAAAAGTTTGTTCCCAACTATTAACAACTCCGAAATTCTCGGTTAAATAATTGAATTTTGAAGGATCAGTTTCAGGCGATGACTGCTTGAAATATCCTGGGACAATTTCGAATTGCCAATATTGTGGAAGGTCCTTAGTTACTTCTGCTAAGAGCTTCTGGTACTTGACCTTACTATCGGATTCTAGCTGGCCGGCGTATTTGTCAAAAGCGTCTGGAATACTCATGGATGTTCGGTGCGTGTTTCAGTAACCGTGTGAGATCCACTTAAAATAGAGGCTTCAGAGTTTTACCAGGGACAAATGATTTCACGTGTTTTAGTTGTTGGATGTATTTATGGGACTGCTATAAACGTATTGGGAGATTTTGAACAAGTTTGATGGGCTGGTGATTGGTAAATCTTTGTTTGCTGTGGATCATTAATGTAGTGGTGAACCGGTGTATGGCGATGATTTACCACCAATGAACACCACGAAAGAGTGCTTAAAGCAGAGACTTTAGTTTATAGGCCATCTATAGAAATCTAACCCTCAAGGTTGGATGGTGGTATCTCTCTACCACAATCCTCACATTCCCTTCGCTTGACTCGTTTGACTTGACTGGTATTCTCTCAAGTGCGAACGTCGACAACCCTTAACATGGAACAATTCAACGACGACTTATACCCATTAGCACTCCTAATGGATGAACTTAAACATGACGATGTTAGTAACAGAGTTGAAGCTATGAAAAAAGTTGATATCATTGCCATTGCTTTAGGACCTGAAAGGACTCTTAATGAATTATTACCATTTTTAAATGATGTTGCACAAGATGATGAAGAAGAAGTATTTGCCATATTAGCCACAAAATTAGGTGATTTCTTACCATTGGTTGGTGGTACTAAAAATGCTGAACCTTTAATTCAAATCTTGTTACACTTGTTACCAATTGAAGAACCAATTGTTAGAGATAAAGTAATTTTATCAATTAATAATATTTGTAAAAGCTTAAGTAATGAAGAGTTGATTAAATTGATTTTACCAATTATTCAAGATTTAAGTCAAGGTACTTGGTTCTCTGAAAAAATTGCCAGTTGTGGATTATATAAATCAATCATTACTAAAGTTCCTAATAATATTAGAACTAATTTATTAAATTTATATCTCAAATTAATTATTGATGATGGTCCAATGGTTAGAAGAGGTGCTGCCACCAAATTACCTGAGATTATAGATCAATTAACTGATTACACTATCGCTTTACCTAAAAATGATCCAAATCAAATCACTAATAAAGATTGGGAAATTATTAGTTCAATGTTTCAACACTTAATCAATGATGATCAAGATTCAGTTAAATTCTTAAGTATTGATGTATTAATTGCAATTTTGAATTATTTCCAAAAAATCAATGATCAAAGTTATAATAGTGAATTTCTTTTGAATTCCCTCAAATTAATTAGTGATGAAAGTTGGAGAGTTAGATATACAGCAGCTGAGAAATTTAATAAAATCGCTATAAATTTTGTTAATAATGAACAAGATTTATTGAAATTAGTTGATCCATTTATTGCTTTAATGAAAGATAATGAAGGAGAAGTTAGAAAAGCAATTGCTAAAAATTTACCAGATTTCTGTAAAATTTTAAATAATTTTGAAAATTTAAAACCAATTATAATTAATAAAATTTTACCAATTATAAATGAATTATGTCAAGATCCTCAAGAAAATGTTAGAAGTTCATTAGCATTAAAGATTACTGAATTATCATCAATTTTATCTAAAAAAATCATCATTGATCAATTATTACCAATTTTCTTAATCATGTTAAAAGATGAATTTCCTGATGTTAGATTAAATATCATATCAAATTTATCAATAGTAAATGAAACTATTGGTATCAATCTTTTGTCAGAGAATTTATTACCAGCAATAACTGAATTAGCTCAAGATTCAAAATGGAGAGTTAGATTAGCCATTATTGAATATATTCCAAAATTAGCAAACCAATTAGGCGAAGAATTTTTCAATGATAAATTATTGAATTTATGTATCAATTGGTTATGGGATCCAGTGTTTGCAATTAGAGATGCATCTGTCAAGAATTTGAAAAAGATTACTGAAATTTTTGGATCAAATTGGGGTGATAATTATATTATAAATAAATTAATTTCAATTAAAAATCATTCAAAAACTTTTAATGATAATAATGATGATACAATTCATGATGACAATGATGATAATATTGATTTTAATAGTTTTATTATTAGAATAACCTGTTTGTTCACTATTAATGAATTAATTCCAGTATTAGATTCAAAAATTTTAGTTGATAAAATCTTGGGGTTCTTGAATGATTTATTAAAAGATAATGTTCCAAATATTAGATTCAATGTTGCTAAAAGTTACAGAAATTTAGCAGTAACGTTAGTTGAAAGAGATGGTAGCTATAAACTGTTAGTTAAAGATGATATTTTAAATAAATTGGTAGATTTAAGTAATGATGATGATATTGATGTTAAGTATTTTGCTCAAAAGGCTATTGAGGAGATAAGTTAATATATGTCATACTATTGATCAATCTGACTGAAGCGATCTTGATTCTCTGTCCATCTACAGAAAAAATACTAAATGAGACTAAATATTCATTACTCTATATATACAATGCAATCATCATTATCAACGACAGTGAAAGTGACTTCGCTTCTGTCGGTTTCTTCATTTCTGTTGATCCTTAATAAACTTTTCAAAATCGAAATCAAATGAACTCCCACATCCACATGACGACGATGTATATGGCGAATCCACAATCTTAAACTGTGACCCAATCAATTCCTTGGTATAATCCAACTTTGATTCCTGTAAGATATTCAAACTCTCTTGATCTATTATTAAATTAGCAACCTCTTCGTCACCTATCCTACTAAACACTAATAAATTGGAATCTTCATTCAACTCATCCTGTAAATTAGTCAATTTTATGTCATATTGATATCCATGACATCCTCCACTTTCAACTTTGATCCTTATAGCGGAACTTGGATTTTGATCTTTGTTGGCTATATGAGTCAATTTCTTGCATGCATTATCGGTTATGGCCATTCTCATGTTGGTTTGACCATTAGTTAATTTAGTCATTTGAAATGAATTATCTTGAGGTTTTGGGGTAACTAGTTTTGATGACTTTAATGTTCTTTCAACTGAATAAAATCTTATGGCATTGTTCTGAACTATGATGGGATGTATACTGAATAAGGCCCTATTAGTAGATCTAGCTCTCCCTATTCTGGCTGCTATCCTACTGCTATGCCTTATTATATTATTGACTCTTGGTATCATTACTAATGACTTTTTCTATAGAGTGCACTATTTATTGTGAGCAACATGGTCGTGCGCGAGCAATTTGAAATATAACACATTAGAGTGGTTGATTTTAGTGATGGTTTTTCTTTATGCACAGAGCCCTAGTGAGTGTAAAGATTTGGTTTTGTGGTTTATGGGGTGTATAGAGGTGTTGGGATTTGTTTTTTGAATTTTTCATATTTTTGAATTATTTTCATTTTTTTATTTTTTGCAACTTCATTGTAACCGTTGGGTAGTGGTGGAATTCATATTTTAGAAACTTCCAAAAAAAAAAAGTGCCATTGGAAATAAGGTCAAAAGACCAGAGAACGGAAATAGAAACTAAGAAGAGATAGACAAGCGTATAGAAAACACAGAGAAAACCGTAGAGAAGTGAAATAGGATGTCACACAGTCTGTCTATTGATTATTCTCATTAGAAACTCTCCATGTTGGGAATAAATCTAAATAAGCCCATTTACTCTTTGGTCCTTCCATACCGAAAGAAACGTGTCTCCATCTCCAGAAAGTACCTATAACTAAAGCAAACAATCCAATATAAATCAAAGCATAAGCAATTCTGAAAGCTGATTTCCTGGATTCTCTCAAAGGAGCAGTAAAATGTTCAACTTCGAAACAGAATACCATCATTGCAAAATATAATGCTGGTAAATAATGATGAACATATAAAACTCTACCCATAATAAAGAAAGGCATGAAATGTAATCCCCAACCTAACATTGGATAAATACCTCCCATTACAAATATATGTAATTTATGTAAATTGGAGAAATCATTAATTTGTCTTTGCCATCTAATTAAATAATAAATGACTAAAGCACCGAAAACAATCAATGATACTGATGATGGTAAGGTAGTACCAGGAGAACCAATTAAGAAGTATTTGATCTTATCATCGGCCCATGAACATAATCTAATACCGACATTTAAAGTTGGCCATTGCCAAGCTTCTGATGATAAATCATCTAATTTTTCTTTATCAGGAACCAAAGCATTATTAGTTGCCATCATTGCTAAATTCAATTGAATAAAGTCTCTTAAGAATCTGGTTTTAGGTAATTTGAAATCTTCAGGTGGTGGAGGTAATTTATCATTGATATGAGATTCAATATTCCACCAGGTTCTTTTGTCTTTCTTGAAAGGTTGCTTGAAACATGCAACTTCACCTTGTCTAAAACCCCAAGCTGGTAATGAATTACCAGTGACACCTAAGTAACAATTCATAACAGGATTTTTGATTCTAAATGATGTTGATAATGGATGTAATCTACTTTGATCTTCATTACCATTTTGTTCCATGATTTCGATTTGCCAATTATCTTTAGCATCTCCAATAGTTAAATTACCGTATCCAGCAACTTCATAGTAACCTTTAGTTAAAGGAGCTTGAACATCATGAGTATGTAAATTTCTTCCAGTTAAAGGATGAATTAATCTAACTTTCATACCATCAGTAACATATTCCAAAGCATCATTAGTAGCAGCATCAAATGCTGGTAAACCTCTTGCTCTTTGAACAACCCAATTGTTGTTGGAATCTTTATGAGAGTAAGTAGTAACTTGTTGTTGTTTAGAACCTTCAGGATAGGTTTGAACATGAGAATGTAATAAACCTCCAGTTAAACCTTGAGATTTTAAGGTAATAACTGAATGGCCAATAGTTACATCTCTTGGTCCACCACCAACATCACTACCTACTAAATTAGCTTGGAATAATGATGACATATTGGCATCTCCGGTACCGGACTTGTATAATAAATCAAAATGGATTTTGAAACTTAACATGAACACTAAAATTGGAATTATAATTAATCCAATTATACGAGAAATCCAATGGTAAATATAAGTTGGCCAATTGGTCTTTTTATCACCAAATCTCTGCCATAAATCAACAATAGTATAAATACCAACTAATGTAGTTACAAATAAACCAATCATTTTAACTGAACAAGTACAACCGATTGAAAATCCAGTTAAAAATAACCATTTCCACCATTTTCTGGTAAAGTTCTTTTCGGGGACTTTATTCAAATTGTGGAATCTACTGAAACTGAAGACAGTACTAACAATAAAGAACAATAACATTGAATCTAATAAGATGAATCTTGCTAATGTAATATAAGATAATTCTAAACATACCATAGTGGTGAATAACCAAGTAGTTAACGTAGTGAAACCGAGTTCTTTAAAAGTAAAATAAGCTAATGGAACACATAAAGCTGAAAAACTAGCATTAAACATTCTCATCTTAGTATAATCAATATAATCAGGATAAGTTTCACCACTTGGGAAATCCCAAGATCCATTATAACCAGCTAAATAACCTGATAATCCAACTAACATTTTTCCTAAAGGAGGATGAACATCATGATAAAATTCATGTCTAAGATAATATGATCCAAATTTACCAAAATGAGCTTCATCCCAAACTACATAATTAGCAATTGAAATTCTATATAATCTAACCCCAAATGAAAGGATGGTGAAGAAAATAGGACCAAACCAACTTTCAAATTGTTGTAAAGATTTATTAAATTCTTGTTGTTCATGTAAAGCTTGTAATTTTTCATTAGTCTTGTCATCACCATCGATTAATTCATGTTCAACTTCGAGTTCAACTTCTTCAGGACTTTGGGCTCTTGCCTTAGACCTGGTTCTTTGACTCAATCCATTATTATCTGTGGTATTGATACTACTAGACATGATGATGAAGGTGTAGGTGATTCAATTGAGTGTTGGTTGTTGTGAGTATTTTTGATACGTGTCTGGATCGCGCACCGAACAGTTGTCTCATTAGCTAGGCTGGCTGAATCGGTTTAGTACCACGTTACGAAAACATAGTTGTCATTTGTATGGTATCGTAACCCGAAATTATTCGGCATAGTATATACATGAGTAAAGGGCCACGTAGGCACTAGAAAGAGGTACTGGAAGGAGGTCCTGGCTCTGAGAGTTTAGATTATTCATTACTCATTACTATTTATAACCTCATAAAACCGTTTAAATAATTCAATCTCATCATAGTCTAAAATTTTAAATTTTCCTTCCAAAATAATTAAAGTATTGGAGAAGAATTTAATCATTTGTAAATTCTTAAAGTTTATTTTTGTGTTTGTGTACATGAAATTGTTAAGGTTGTTAACAAAATTTGGTGATAATTTTATAAAGTCATTTTCTGTTAAATTAAGGGCAATTTGATTGAGGTTTTTGTTATTGACTTGGTATGTAAGTTCTATGTTACCAAAGGTTGATTTAGACAGGTGTTGGGTTACTTCGTGTGGTTCTGCTACTTCTTGATTTGGCTCTTGAGCTTCTGGTGATTGTGGTCTTCTTGTTGATTCATGAGCCTTAGTTGTTTCCTGCTGACTTGATTGTTGAAACCCTACTTCTTTTTGACCTTCGTCAACCTTGTTCCCTACTAACCCATTCAAAATACTTAGAATGCTTGGTTTAACCTCTACTATTGAACTACTACTTAATTCCTCAAGAATTTGAACCAATATCTTTGGATAACTCGAACTAATGCCTATGAACACTTCCTTACTCTCTATGCCATCATTAACCAACACTATATCCAGTACCACCGTCTTATAAGGACATTTGATCGATATTACTGTCACTGTTATTGATTCATTATACGTGTTTATACTATAGTGAATTGAGTCATAAATCTCTGATTTCTCAATGGGCAACTTTTCATTAATATGTAAGTAGTTAGTGATCACCGTCTTGAAGAGTTTATCATGGGAGGGTAGTACTTTAGGCACTGATTGTGATTTATATGTAGTGAATAATTTGTTTTGTATATTCATGAGAACGCGAACTTGAGGTTCACAATTATTGTATTTGTGGTTATTGATGTCTATTTATGGAAATAGTCTCTCTTTGTGGACAGTGTTTGTGGATTTGTATTTGTGTCAAAGGATTAATACTTCATTTTAGAGATATATAGCTCAATTAATACTTCGTGTCTGTGTTTATCAAGAGCTTCTCAGTCAATACGTAGAGATATATCAAAGTGTATACGTTTTATTAACTATACTAACCAAACCCGACCCTAAGATTATAACTTAGAATCTTGCGTATCTAGTTAATTAGAAGCTTTAGCAACGTGTTGTAATAAATCAACAACTCTGGTAGAGTAACCGAATTCGTTATCGTACCATGAGATTAATTTAACAAAAGTTGGGGATAATAAGATACCAGCTTTTTGATCAAAGATTGATGAGTAAGTTGAACCTAAGAAATCAGTTGAAACAACAGCATCTTCAGTGTAACCCAAGATTCCTTTTAATTCACCTTGAGATGATTCTTTTAAGACTTTAGAAATTTCTTCATAAGTGGTTGGAGTCTTTAATCTAACAGTTAAATCAACAACTGAAACATCAGTGGTTGGAACTCTTAATGACATACCAGTTAATTTACCGTTTAATTCTGGGATAACTTTACCAACGGCTTTAGCAGCACCAGTTGATGATGGGATAATGTTACCTGAAGCAGTTCTACCACCTCTCCAATCTTTGTGGGATGGACCATCAACGGTTTTTTGAGTAGCAGTGATGGAGTGAACAGTGGTCATTAAACCTTCTTCAATACCGAATTTATCGTTAACAACTTTAGCTAATGGAGCTAAACAGTTAGTGGTACATGAAGCATTTGAGACAATCTTTAAATCTGGAGTATATTTATCTTCATTAACACCAACAACGAACATTGGAGCATCAGCTGATGGAGCAGTAATAATAACTTTTTTAGCACCACCATCAATGTGTTTTTGAGCACCTTCTAATTTGGTGAAAACACCAGTTGATTCAATAACGTAATCAACACCGGATTTACCCCATGGAATTGAAGCTGGGTCTCTTTCTTGGAAAACAGCAATTTTGTGACCGTCAATGACTAAGTTATCACCTTCAGAGGTAACTTCACCTTTGTAGGCACCATGAGTAGAATCATATTTGAACATATATGAAGCGTAATCTGGGGCAATAAAAGGATCATTGATAGCAACAACGTTAATATCTTTTCTTGATAAAGCAACTCTTAAAACTAAACGTCCAATTCTTCCGAATCCGTTAATACCAACATTAATAGCCATTGTTTATAAATTATTTGTAATTAATTAGTACTTAAATAAATCAATTGATTTGAAATTTAAATATGGAAGAATTTCAAAATGAGCATCTACAGGGGTTTAAATACTTTTAAGGTTCCAGTGTCCAACGGGTCAACGCTATCCACCTGCGCGAGACACGACCACCTGTCTAAGAGAATTCGGTGTGGTTCTACGAGAGCAAAAAAGAAAAAATTCAGTGACGGAGAATTTGTCAAAGTCCGAAGGTCGATTAAATGACTCATTGTAAGCAGATTTATTACTAATTAATTAATCGGTTAATTTGATGATTCAGATCGATTGAAATTGTTGGGGATTAAGTATCGACGTTATAAGAGAATATTTAGGAGTTACAGGTGGTTAAAAATCTGGGGTATCGGCTCAACGGATTATGAGGCCGATATTGACCGGGTCTTCATATGATCCACTTATGGTTATGGATAATGGCATGGGACGTCGATGCTATAATGTAAATCTTACGTGTAAACAACAACAGACAAATCGTCACGAGTTTATGCATAACAATTATAAGCGTGCACATGGTTGGTCATAAATTAGTCTAAATTAGTCAATTACTAACCTTAATGGCTGTTTCGGGATTAAGCGGCTGATCATCATGACCAAGACCGGGTTTAAACACCGGTATGATCTGATTGTGGTGTTTATGCCCTCCGGGGACTAGGCAATGATTGAGCGAACTAAGGTTCGTGCTTATGTTTGTGTTTGTGTATTTGTATATACTAGAGTTTTTCGTTTTTGTGGTTATGTGTGTGTTTTTGTTGTTGGATTTGAGCATGCTCTGTTAAGTTGCATAAGCTTATGATGTTAGCCGCAAACCTTCATTTTCACCGAGCAAAGTGAAGATTAGGGTGCATCTGTACATTCCCAATCGGTTGGCTCATAAGCTTCAGGATGATCTAAACTCTTAATCTCGTCCTCGCTCAATTCAAAATCAACATTCAAATTACCCAGTAATCTCTCGATAGTTCCAGTCTTGGGTAATGGAACCAATCCCTTTTGCAACGACCATTTTATTAGAATCTGGGCACTATCCTTACCATACTTATCCATCAATTTCTTGACTTCTGGTGGTGGGTTTCTCAACTTAGAACCATGAGTTAATGGCGCGTACGCTTCAACTACAATGTCTTTACTTAAACAGAACTTGACCAAATCTTGTCTCATGACCCAAGGACTGATTTCAATTTGATTAACTTGTGGATAATACTTCAATTGTTTCCAATTGAGTAATTGCTCAATGTGGTGCTCTCCATAATTACTAACTCCAATATTCTTTACCTTTCCATCATCAACTGCTTCTTGCATTGCTTTCCAAGTTTCCAACCTATCCGCTGGACCACAGAGTGGTGAATGAATCAAAAGCAAATCAATATATTGAAGACCTTGGACTTTATTGAGACAATCATCAATGGCTCTTTTGGCTTGACTATAACCACATTGACTATTCCATAGTTTAGTGGTAAAAAAGATGTCTTTCCTGGGATTGCCTTCTTTGAGCCATCTTAAAATCCCATTGCCTACTTCATGTTCATTGCCGTATAAGACTGCAGTATCAAAGTGTCTGTAGCCTTTTACACAGGCTTGGTATACGATTTCTTCGGTTCTTGAGCTTGGCAAATTATAACAACCTAAACCAATTGATGGGATAAAGTTGCCGTTTTGTAATTTTTTCAATGACATTTGTAAGCTATATTTGTGTTATCTGCTTGTGTTTTGGGTATGTATATCTGGGTGTTTATTCTGCGTTTGTTATACACTTGTGGGTAAGTAATCAATTAAATACTTAACTGATAAGGTCAATTTTTTTCAGAGCAAGTTGCAACCTCACAGATCGGCGTGTGCAGCCGATGGAAACGGCAGGGTAAGGTAGGAGTAGGTCACCGATACCGATCAGACACTAAAAAACACACACGGCAAAATAACCTAGAAACTACCCCTTATCCGTAATCAAATATTATCAACACAATTCAACTTTGACTCCAACTCATAAAAACACATGGACCGGCTAAGACTAATGTCTTAGTAACGAGATGTACCATTACTAAGAATTAGGTAATCATACTTTGATAAAATTAATCAGAGTCAAAGATTTTCAAAAACAATCGGAGAGATGACGGGCGTTGAACGGCTTACACATGAATCACAATAGGGCTAGTCACTCACGGAAGTAAATGGCTAAATAAGAAATACGGGTAATCAAAGTATTACGGAACAAAAACTGAGACCGGTTATAAAATCCGAGAATATAAATACACCTGCATTTAAGTGAAAAATTTTGAATAAAACTCAAATTTAATTAAACAAATTTAAACTGTTATTTTTTCGGTATTCCTAATATATAAGGAGCATCTAGAACTACGCCAGAACATCACTTGATTTCCAGAATACAATCACACGGAAATAGTTATCTCCGAGCCGAGTGCGAAACTTTAATTAGTAAGACCCGTAAATTGTACAGAACCTGAATTCACATTAGTTTCCAATTCGAACATCTCACAAACTTTGGTCAATATGAGTCTAGAAGATCATCATAAATACAGAAAGAAAAGAGTTGGAAAAGCTTGCGATTCTTGTAGAATCAAGAAGACCAAATGTGATGGTAAAAAACCCTGTAATAAGTGTATTCAAGATAATAAAATTTGTGTCTTCACGGAGAAGAAGAAATTGAAGGAAAAAGCGTATCCTAACGGATATGTCGAATTGTTAGAGACCAGATTGGATTTATTGACTAAATCCTTCGAAAAGATCATCAAATTATCAAAACCACATTTAGATTTTATTGATAAGTTAGTGACTGAAGCTAATGTTGGTAGCACTCCTAACTCAGGCGATACTGAAGATGAAGAAGTCATACCCATAAATAGAGTTATAAGTTATTTGATTAATAATGAAGGGTTATTAAAGAACTTGCCAATAGAATGGGAGAATGGGGCAATGATAGCTGCAAATTTTAATGAACATGATTTAGAAGCTGCTTCTAGCAAGTTTGCCAGTCACAAGTTACAAATTCTGGGTGATTCTCCAGAGAGAGAAGTTGAAAATTCCGATAATAGGGTCAAAAAAGAAATTGAAGATATTGAAGAATTTGATGATTATGATGATTTAACGTTACAGAACTTGTCCCAATTTCCCCTAAACGGCTATTCAAGTGGAGGCTTCGTGTTAGCTAATGCAGCAGCATTAAATGATGGAGTTCATTCAAACGATTTGAGTGATTTTGAAAGTGATTCCAATTCAATTTATTCAAATAACCCACCATCCAATTTATCCAACGTCAATTCTAATGAGTTATTGACCAATAGTAATTTAGATGGGTTCAGAACCGCTTCTTTATTCACAGACACAACCCAGGGTAGTTTTAATAATAGAAACCTGTCGGTTAGTTCTTTAACTACCAAGTTAGAGACCCAAAAGTTATCACCAACAACCATATCGCCCACGTCAACGTTTGATTCTAATCATCACCATTCCCACAATTTCAGTTTGAACAATAAAAGAATTCAAAGACCAAGGAGTCCTTCCCTACAGAAGTTAAAGAGCTCTGGTCATGTTCATAAATTACCACATCCTCACAGTAGGACTAATAGTTTCAATAATGACTTAATAGCCAAGAATGGAATCTTGGATAATGATATGTTACCATCCGAGGGGATAGATTTGAATTTAGAGGAGTCTCTTTTGAGGGAGTTCTGATTCTAGAACAATTTCAGCAAGAGCAAATTAATGGTAATTAGAACCTTCAGCCAGTGGGGTAACAGCTTCTAGTCAGTAGAGATATACTGTAAATGACCTCCAATAGAAACTACTAGAGCTTTAGTCTGACGGGGATAGACGGAGATATCCCTCCGTAGTCGATATGATCGTCCTTGGGTCACAGGACTTATACCCGAGCCAGCGCTTGGAGTTCTTTGTCCGGAATTGTTCTATCATATTCAGCTTATATATAAGCTTATTGTATTTATTCAGTAATGGGTTTGGCTTGTAAATATATAATGTAATAATTAGCTCTATGGAACGGGTAAGCAAACTATAATAAATCGGAGATGGAGAATTTAAGCTTAGAAAGAATATCCATGGAAACAAATGAGATCAGCTGACTGTGGTTATGAGACCTATTTCGATAGCCCGTATGTGGAGCCGTTGTGGAGTAGTCATTTGTGTTAGGCATTATGTTTAGCATTATGTTTGTGCTATGCTTTTTAATTTGTGGTTAAGGTTCTTTTGTTTTCGTGTGTGCTAGATATTGGGCGTCATTGTGTATAGTTAGGGTTAGGAATGTAACATTGAGGCATTTTTCTGTTTGCACTAATAAACTTTGGGAAGAACTTAAAATCTAAATATAAGAACTCTGGAGTAGTACATCTATCAGTCTATACCATTCGTTATACCCCCTTAGGGTCCCATAAACCGTTTTAAAAAATTAATCACTAGACATAAATCACTTAAATAGAATAGTAATAACCAATATTTACAATTCATCCCAATCAGGAAATTCATTACCATCGTCAAGTGCGACAAAATTTCTTAAACAACAAGGACTAAACGAAGACTTATACAATATAAAGGGTTGATAGTATAGACCACAAACCCAAAGTCTGTTGATAACATGAATGAAAAATATCAACAAGATTATCCCAATTCACATTACCTTAGTAATATCAACAATTTAAATGGGACAAATCAAACTGTTAGTCTTAATAGATTACCAACATTAGGTGAGATATTATCGAATAAGACTAAACTGCCAGTTGATTTGTTCACATTTTATAAGTTTATGAAGGATATAGAAAACCGAGTGGAATACTTGGATTTTTGGTTTGACTTAGTCAATCATTTGAATTTATGTAAACATTATGTGCAAGGGTTAAGAAATTCATTAATAAAGAATCAAAACTTGAAACGTAACTCAAACCTTTCCGAGAACCATAAGAGTTTATCAAGTTCAGTGTTGTTAGATATGATAATAAATGATGATATTCTCCAAGACAACGATTCTAATAGGTTATCACAATTCTTAAGGGGAGATTTAAATGTGACAGATCCAAAATTAGTTGATTTAATAAATCAATATGAAAGTGATTCCAATCGTAATTCACAAAGGGAGAGCTATAGGAACTCCCAAAGGGAAAGTAATAGAGACAGTTATAAAGAAAAACTAGGGAAATATGATGAGATTAGACCACCAAGTGGGTTTAGTAATATCAGTCAAAATAAAAGAATCTCCTCACAATCGAAATTAATCGATGATGAAGAAGGTGACATAAGTGAAATCGATAACAGAATTGATCCTACAACCAATGCAAATCAATATGGGTACTCACCAGTCAAAAGGAATTCCATAAATCCTGAGTTATTAGAGAACTTAGCAAGGGAATCTCCTCGTTATTCGTCCAATAGTTTCATTACCAGATCAAATTTAAAAGAGTCCACTCATAATTTACTCTTGAAGTATTTCGTTGAAGATTCCGAAAAAAACTTAAACTTACCTTCACATTTAAATGATCATATAATCAAATCCATTGAAATCGATGGAAGAGATGATCCGGACATTTTTAACCATGTAAAGTCATACATTTTCACAAAGATTGAAAACGAACATTTACCAAACTTTTTAAACTTCATTGCAATCAAAAATTTAAATTCCAATTTCTTAAGAATCTTGGTTGGTTTATTCTTCTTATTCATAGGATTCTGGATCAGTTATGTCCTTATATTTTTGGACTATAAAAAGGCCATAAGAGTGCCGGTGCTAATACCGTACTTGATAGGATTCTATCTAATAATATCATCAATTTATTTAATAGATCCAATTTTAGTATGGTTAAGAAGATCACAAAGTTTTGACTCTCATAAACTATTGAAGATTGAAGAACCATTTATTTTTAGGTTATTGTTAAAGAGGAGTTTATGGGTTACATTTTTAATATTATTAGCAACGGCGATATTGACATTAATATTCTGTTTAGTTCCTGGACATAGATTATAAACGAGGTACGTGTAAGTAGATCTCTCTGATTTCTGTTTGTGTCATCTCTTACTGTTATCTAGAAGTGCTATCTAGTTTGGGTAATCCTGTTCGTGTCACCTAGTATCGTGTGTGCCAATTATTCTAACCCTTACCTGTAACTTACTTACTACACAATCCATCGCTAAAAACATTATGACTAATAAGGAGGGGAACGAGATCATATATCCATATTTGCACATACCCATTTACGCCAATTCTCAAGAATGACTCACAGCTACTAAACAACGTAGAGTACAGCATACACAACATCGACCATGCAATACAATAGAGGATAGAGACAATTGCTAATGGATGTCTATTCAAGCATCAAGTTACCATGAATTATATATATTAGATACAACGAATTTAGTTAGCTAAGAAAGCTTCTCTCTTTTCGTTAACTCTTTGTTGTCTTCTTTCTCTTGCAGCTTTGTTTCTTAATCTTCTAGCTTCAGATTCGTCTTTTAAGGATTTTTCTCTTAAAGCTTCAGCTTTAGCTTGAATGATATGTTCAACTAAGGATCTTTTATGTTTAAAAGTGTTACCTTTAGCAGCTTTATATAATGAATGATATAAATGTTTGTCGATCTTACCAGCATCTCTGTATTTGGCTAATAATTTTCTTAAAACTCTTAATCTTCTCATCCATAAAACTTGACTTGACATACGGGCATCTTTGGTACCTTTTCTTTTACCGTAACCCATGTGTCTACCAATAGATTTAGATTCTTTTAAAGCTCTAGCTCTTGATCTAGAATGAACAACAGTTGGTTTTTTAACAATAGTACCATTTTTGTATAATTTTCTAATGGCTTGTCTTGAATTAGCATTGGATAATTCAGTGGTTTCATTTGGATCTAACCAGATCTTTCTTTTACCAACACCAACAACACTAGCTGCTAATCTCTTTTGAGTTCTTAAATTAGCCATTTTTAAATAAACTGTTAAGTAGGGAGAAAAAAATTTTCAGTGCTCTCCTTGTAGAGAAAAATTCTCATCAATTGGTCGGAGGACACGACTAGTTGTTTGTGTATACAGAGGGAGTGCGACAATAGTGCGACACTGAATATAATGTATTGGTGAACCGTAATAAAAATGAGGGTCGAAATCAAATGTCTCATTTTGGAAAAAGCAGTCACGAACCAAGAAGTTGAGGTTGAGATCTTACATTAGGTAAGCTATTATATAAGCAAATGACACCGTACCCGTCACATATACGAGAGACATTAATCGTTATTGCGACAAATGGCTACGACACAAATCACTATAGGTAAAAAATTCTCATCTCATCTCGTCTCATCTAACTTACACTATGGCTAAATCACTTAGATCTAAAACCAAATTAAAGGCAAAAGCCATTAAACGTACAGGAGAATTCTCAAAAGTTGAAGATGCAAGAAGGAGAAGAATTGCTGAAAGATTGAATCAAAAACAAGATAATGATGATATGAAAACTGATGATAAACCTGATGATAAAACTAATGAAAATGATGATAAGAAGATAAGTACCAGTGGATGGAGAGATTCAAGAAAGCAACAGTATAAAAAAAGAAAAGCATCCAAGAGAAGTAAGTCACTTAAGTTTTAAGGAATGTGGAGTCATGACTTTGGATAATAAGGCATTAACGGGCCAGTTAGGCATAAATAGGTGAGTTAAACTTCTAAGCCAGTAAATCAATAGGTAGAGCAACAAAATAAAATATCAATGGAATGCTAAGGAATGCTGACAAAACCAATTTTCTAGCAAATTCATGATTGTAACTTTATTTCATGTACAATACAATATAATAATATATAAAAGATTAGCGGACAAGAATAATGAAATGCCTAGCAAAGTTTTTAGTATAATCTCTATGAACCCCGATGTTACCGTACCTGCAGGTGCAAGCTAATTCCATTTTATCCAACATGCACCTGTTAAACCGGCCATAACCTAATACAGGTTTAAAACCTGTCATCCAGGTTAAGTGCGCTTGTTCTCTATAAATCACCAATTGCTACGTGATAAGAAAAAGGAGGAAAGTGGCATGGGTTAATATACAGGTCATACATGATAATATCGTAATTCAATTACAAGTCACTAGGAATGTAAATCACTACATTATACTGTATCACATTTCAAAGCGGAAAAAATTTTGGGAGTTCCAGTTACCAACCCAACTTCTGCCAAATCAATGTGAAGATTGTCAGATGAAATCATTAAATTAGCGGAACTTTAAAACTTTATTTTTTAAGATTTTTCAACATTGAACGGGTTAGGAGTTTTACAATTTAGGAAAATTGCTGGGGTAAGAGTTTCAAATGTTTAAGCATTGATACATGGGATCATGTAGGAATGTATTGCCAGGTTATGAATAGGAAACAAGAATAGAGATGGAAGGGTGAAAGGACTGGGTCGTGGGGAGACCGGATATTTGGGAATTGTGTGCAGTGCGAAACACAACTGTGAGGAAAAGTAGTGTGGGGATCGGACAACTTATGAAACTTGTTCTTAAGCGTCGTGGGTTAATCGATGACAGGTGAGTAGTGGAGGAAATGAAAATCGCGGTGAAGATTCAAACACGTAATGGTATGTAGATAGATGGTATAAGGTGTCAATATATGTAGGTGTAGAGGTATGTGGGTGTACGCAGATATAGATGCACATGTACATGTAGATGCCATGTACAGATACACCCACTTAATATGCACCATATTGAATTACTTGCCCCATTGTGAACACTACTAACAACAGGCCGTTCAAACTCCAAAGCAAAGACAAGCTAATAAAAAGTTTCATAAAATTAACCAACAGAAAAGAACTGGGGTTTATAAAGAAGATGCTAAGAAGGAGTACCCTGTAAGTAAATTCTGGATTGGAATTCTTTTATTTTTAGTTTGTGGTGGTGCAGTTTTAGAATTGATTAGATTATTCTTTGATTAGATTCATTGGTTGATGGTTTGATCGTTAAATAAGAGGAGAGATAGACGGGTCTATTAATACACATTTTATTACATCTATGATACATTATTTGCAGGGGATAGTCAGGTGTCTTGTCAAGAGTTTTGTCTCGACACCGAGACTTTATGACTGGTTGAAACATAACCAACTCCCTCAGAAGTTAGCTCATGGTTTGAAAAGTGGGACTACCATAAGTACTAATACTCCTCTGCTCTAATTTCGTCAAATCATTTGGATTGTTTGGATCAAGATGAATATGACTCAAATCCTTCTCTGGGAACTCTTCGGGGTGTCTGACTTCATAATGCTTAACAGCTGAAGGAAACAAATCAATAGCCCAAAATACTAATAAAAATCCGTACCAGAAACTGATGGTCCATTCAAAAGCAGCAGACAAGTTTTGGTTGGTGGTGGTTTTGAAATACCCAAAACAAATTGCAAACACTAAAGCCCCCGCTAACCATAACAGTTTTAAGAAGAATGACACCATATACAAATTAGCCCATTTATGTTTACCAAAAATGACTTTTTCGTGATTTGGACTCAATCTGGAAGGGTAATTACCGAAAATAAAACTGTTCAAGAAGTTAAACACACATGTAAAGAATGCAAACACAATGAAAACTCCAACCATTGATATATGGACTGTACCAAACTTACTAGTTTTGAATACCGATACAAACAAAATTCCCAATTGGGAAATTACTGAAAACACTATAGAGATCAATGAAAACTTTGGTTGCTTGTTACTAACCCAAGGTTGTAGTTTTTTATACCTTCTTAAGAAATATTCCATCACCAATGTACCAATGAAGAAAATCGCTTGAAATCCTACACAACTGATGAATAATGGTTGCAAATTGGTTGCACCAATATCGGAAATAAATGTCGGATTTTGCTTTTCATAGTCTTCCCATTTGTAAGAAGGTTTACCTTGAATGGCCCAACATAACATCATTGCAACCAACATGGCCCACCATACGAATAAACAAATCAATGGAATGAGATAATAATGTATAACTTTAAATTTGAATATGGCCATAATTATTTTTTAGATATGTATGTGTATGTAATGTGTATGTGAAATTGTAATATGAGGTCTTGTGATATGTCCTAGTATGCACTTATATATGTTCAAATTAGATAAAAATGACAATTGATGAATATATGAAATGTAAATATGTCAAATTCACTTTGAAATTTGGTTCATCTCAAATGACTGCGATGGCTAAGCAGCAAGCAATTATTGTGAGCCTTGTAAGCATATGAATTTAAATATAGCGTAGTATGGCATAACGTAGCTTAATATAGAGTTGACATTACAGACCACATATTACAGCAGCTGTACATATTTTATAGGATAGGTTATAGGGTATACACTCTAATCTACTATAGAGATAGCTGATTGTAACTAGCTGTAACATTACAGTGTACGCACCAAAAGGCTGGTTAAAAATAACCCGAACAAAGAGGCCAAGTAATTGAGGCCAAGTAACGCAAATTTTAGTTCATAGCCTATAATATGTAACCCAAACAAAGTAAAGTTGAAACTCTAACACTAATAATAAACTTCATATCAATAGTGTCATGCGTTGTAACCGGGGTTATTTACCGGTTACAGCAAAAATTAACTCTAGTTACAGATGATATTATTAAAACCTACGGCAGGTTACATCGAATTCATTCTAAAAATATTAATAAGTACCTGTACGTGACTCAAAATAAATAAACCCTAACAAATAACCCATCAAAACTTTAAAACCGAATATTTGTTAACTATGAGGTTGGAATTCTCATAATGAAGAATTTTTGAAATTTCATTTCCATTACGTGTAAAATTGGAAATCTGCACAATGTAAGATATTTAACAAAACTTTAAAAATAAAATATTTTGATGATTAACTTGATAAGGTATAATGGAAATGCTAAGGTTGGTTGAAAAAAATAATTGGTTAAAAAAATAAAAAAAAAATAATAAAGTTTGATTTGCCTTTTTATGTATGTAATTTTAATTTTAGTTTGGTGGTTGGAATGGGGTTGAAATGAGAATTGATTGTCAAGTTAAGGTCATCTGATGTGAGTACGTACCATTGATGTAGAGGAATAAGTAAAGTAATGTTTGATGTTGTACTCGAATATACTTAGAATCCACCATTTACGGTAACTCCAATTTTTAATTAGAATGACTCTGTATGGAACGTATATTTGTTACATTAAGGATCATAACCATCATTTGTCTTAAAGCGGGATCTTCGTCATGATAAAAAACTTAGCCGGAAAAAGAAATTCACTTAAAATTTCCGCTACAAGGGATAAGAACTGTTATTAAAATTGGAAAAAAAAAATAAATGAATCATAGAAAAAATTGAAAAAAAAAAATGTGAAAAAAGATTAAAATGAGATTTATTTATATACAGGCCATGCATATTTTTTATTTTAGAAAGGAACAAGTGTTAAAACTATATATATATACATGAATTTTATGAGTAATTTTTTGAACCACATTAAATCTTGTTTCCTTGAAAATGTTATCGGTCGATAACTATATAGATACGTTTATAATAATTGCGTATAAGATCTTCAAATGTCCAGTATCCAGGTTAAAGTTGCATAAATTAATAAAAATCTCAAATCTAACCATAGACAATTTAGTTATAAGTCTTTATCTTCTATATAAATTTGATAGAAATTCAATAGTTGAAATTAGTGATAAGAAGCTCGTTGGGAACTTAATCATAACATCCTTGGTATTATCCAATAAGATTTATAATGATCAAAATTATACATTCAAAACATGGATAAACTTGATTGCAAATTGTAAAATAAATATCGATTTAAAAATGTTAAAGCAATTAGAGATGTTTTTTTTAAATGTTTTAAATTATAAATTGGACTATAAGTTCTTATACAAAGATGATGAGTTTTGGAGTACCATTTCCCAATTAAATGAAGATTGGATCATTTTTAAACAATTCATGGATTATGACGATGAAACTCCTGCAACTACTCCTTTAATGACACCATTAATGACACCTCAAGACATGAGCTTGAATCCATCAATAAGTTGTTCCCCTTGTAATTTACAACCAATACCCATGTCAGTACCAATGGTACCAGCTCTGGTGCCAATAGCCCCAGTTGCCCCAATTTTGCAACCTTATTCTCAACTGGGATTTTATGGTATTGAAGGTTTAGATAAGTACCAATCAAATTTTATACATAAGAAGCAAAAGTTAATGCATGATATAATTCCAATCCAGTTGGAATATTTTTAATTTATTTAATGAATAATGAATATCGACCTTTGATTAGGTCATTATAGTATACCGTTTCTATTATTGTTCGTGAGTCTCTATTATGCTTATGTTGCATATTTTACTCTTCGAATGTATCATAGGCACTGTTTGGATTCTTTACTTTTGCCTGGTCTTTACCTTTACTTAGTCTTACTTTACATTTAGGATCTAAGGTGTAAAGATCTAATTCAGATGACAAAGAGATTATGTAAAAATCGCTAATCCTATTCAGGTTGCCCGTTAGTCGATCCAAGCGTCGTCTGGTCATAATAGATGCCAAATTTTACGTCTATGTCTACGCCCACTCATGCTATACACCTACTCCTAGTTATATCACGTTTCTTCATAAGCCTGTACACTCATACTTATACTCAGACCTTCTCCTACACCTACTTCTACTCCTACCGCAACCACGCCACGGAACACCAGAATTTTGCAACCATGCAACTCAAAGATTTACATTGAATACGCTATGGATTGCCATACCTAGATCGTCCTCGTCTTTCACCCGCCTGTTCCATTCAACCATTCCCCTGATATAATAATAGCTACATACGTGAATACTTCTTGCTCGGTTTAATTATATTTTTTATGGATTTTTGCAGCAGTGCGTAAGTTTTACAAGCTGCATGGTGTCATATACAGGACGTCACTTACGTAGAACAGTTTTCTTCGTATTCGGAAAAATAAATTAAAAAATAAAGGTCTATTGTCCTTGTAGCAATAATGTTACTGGCATTATAAGGCAAACTATAAGGTTAAGGTGGGAATAGTGCATACAATTCATAAAACCCACGAAGAATTAAACCTTACTTATCACAAGTATTACAATATTTAGGTTAACCTCCCAAAATGCCAACAAACCTTATATATGTAAAAACCTTCTTTACTATAGAGTAAACTTGCAATGAAATTCCTAGTATAAAATCTATACCTGAAAATCTTTATTGTTTCCTTGATCATATTCTTTAATCATAAAAAGAAATAAGAGGTTATTTCCGTTTTGGTGTTCTCTTACAGATACTGGAATAACACAATGAATAATAAAAATGGGAAATTGTTATTGTATTAGAATTATGTTATTACAGAAATTTTATTGTTTTAAAAAATAGATGTGAATGATTTAGCACGGCAAGTTTCATTGTTTAGCGAATAAACCGGTAAACTACGGTGACGAAAATTTCATGACACTATTGTCGTGGTAAGGTTAGTTCCAGGGTTGAGCATATACGTCCAAACATACCGCGACAATTGTTGGACTCCGCCTAAAATTACTGGGCTTAGCGTCACGGCTCATTCCCATTGCATTTTCGTAATCCAATTTCTTTTAACGTATTGCCATCAGTTACGGTAAAGTTTTAATGGGGCCATTGTAGTTATATTGTGCTTAAAACCTTCAATTGTTAATCATTTTCTTGCCTGAGTTACATAGAGTAAACCTGATTACGATGAAACTCACAGAAATGGCATTCTTTCGATTTTTTCATTTTTTACTATTGCCAGCTATTGTGATAAACTTATTTTTAGAGTTTGTCATTGCAAAATAGAATGCAAATGTTACCTTAAAAATAATACCATATAATTATATACCGTGCTGTAATTCAAGGACAACGCAAATGAGTGTCTAAGTTTATAGTAAATGAAATTTGGGTTCCGCTCCTAACACTTGTCCTTATGACTTTTAGAGTATTGTCCCATTTTAGTATTGTTCGTCATAATGAACCGTTATGAATTTATATCTCTGTATACGTTGCAACTAAAAAAAATAAAAAAAATAAAAAATAAAAAATAAAATAAAAATAAAAAAATCTTAGATCTCACTCTTACTCCTCGTACAATGTTTTCAGGATGAATAATGTACCTTCGTCATTGGGATGTCGTATTTATATCTTCAAAATAAAAAAGGCGACTTCTAGTACAAAGTAATACATCATCGATTGACTAAGTTTATCAACTTTTGACAATAACAGTAAGCACATGCGGTACGACAGCTAGTTATTTCAATATTTGATTTTGCCAGCTTCAACTATTTTTGTTAGCTATCAAGTAAGCTTTTTGGACAGTATATTGGCTTGACCCAGACTGGCTAAAACGTAACGATAAGTGTCAAAGAGTCAGTAAGAAAGAAAAGTGATCACAATAATACAGGTACTGTATACACAGCAGATAGATTGAAACCAGAAAGTGTTTACTGCAATAACACTATTTGTAGTATCATCAATTGGGACGACATGAGTTTCACCAAGTTTATGTTAAATGATGAGAGTTTCCGGTAGTTCAATTCCCCCGTGCATCTGAGAACAGCTTGGACGAGGTTTGTACATATTGGTCCATACATTTATCAACAGCCGGCCAAGACATTGCTGATGGTGTGAATGAGACCCAAGAGAAAAGAGCATTGAGTCAAACAGTTGCTGATATTGTTAATTTATTCATGAGCTTACTAGGAGATAACAATTATAACAATTATAACTCACCCGTCCATGAAGAAGAGGCTGCGAATTTGATTCCATTTAAATATATGCGGGACACTATCGAAAATTTTAAGTACTGTTTCTCTACTTGTTTAGAGAAAAAATCTCTCTGAACATATTTCAACTGCAGCTTGAACATCATAATAACCCAGCTATTATTTCTTGGGCTAACGATATCAATCATATAGCCCTACGAATTTATCGTATTCGGTTGTTCGCCGCTCTGTTAGGGGTGCGACACATTTTTACTCTCTACCAAATATTTACCTCAGCGCTTAAGCACTAATGACTTTTCCTAGATGTTTTAGACTACGATGTTCTTTATATTGAGTAGGATTGTTACTAGATTCCATTATTTGAACTTTTCTCGTGTAATAGTGGCTTGCTTGTAGAACGAAATTGCATTAATTTAAATACGACATCCTAATGTGGAAGGTGTCATATACATTCCTGAAAATTAGTACTTTTTGGGTGGGACACCTCGTAAGATATTTTTGCCTACAGAACCGAAGCTACATGACACTTGGAAATAAATAAAATTAAAAATAAATAAATGCAAAGGGGTTTTTTTTCTTTTTACAACGGTATGACTTAACTAACACCGAACCATCACATTGACCCAAGCTTAGTAAGTGAATTTCATTTTATCAAAGCCGCGAACTTTGAAATATAAACTAACCATGACCAATTTCTTTGTATTTAGGTTTGGAACCTTCAATATCAACCGGTATGCCGTTCAATATATAGGGGAAGTTAAAAGGCAATTTATTGCTTATTTTGTATGCTGATCAACCATAAATTCAGATTTGGTGATTTTATTTTTATACTACGGGTATTTTCCCATAAGAGAATTAAACTGTATTTTTTGAAAACCTCTGATCATTTCTGGTAATCGAATTTCAACAGATTCACGTAAATTCTGCGGCTTCATGTTTCAGGTTAAAAATATAATTAAGAGATTTTGATGGAATGTTCCGATTACGTAAGTCGCAGATTAAGTAAGCACTTGACAAAAGTGCGATACCAAAAGAGTAAGATATACGAGTCGGCTAGTGATGGGGTTTGAGACCTAAGCGCGCTCATCTCTTTCGAACTTGTACTGTTTACTGATCCATCTCATAGTCCGTGTACTGACTAATATAACCGAGGGAAGGAAGGATGGCAAAGTGTAAGTTTTGTGACAATGAAGGTAAGTACAAGTGCCCGAAATGTTTCAGTGGATATTGTTCTATAAATTGTTTCAAATCACCACAGCATTTGGATTTAGATAAAGCACTGGAGCAGACCGTAAAGACTACACAAACAGATCAACCGCAAAAAGAGACTACGCAAAAAGAACAACCACAAAGAGAGGCCATTCAAAAAGGAAGCATTTCGAAGTTTGATAAAATCATAAACGATGGAATCATTCAACAACTACTCAAAGAAAAAGCACTTCAAGTTCATCTCAGTGCAATCATAAAACTATTTCAACAGTTGCCTGCTATGGAAAGAGACGATGTCATCAACTTACGAATAAATGAACTCAGAAAAGGCGGAGAAGAGCAAAACGAATTAGTTGAAGAGTTTATACAAAGATTCTTATATTTAGAAGAACAAGCCTAAACATCAATATCAAATACATATTGAGGTTCTTCACCAATATCCTTTAATTTGTACCTGAAAATGTACCCACCTAAATCTCCATCTAAGGTTAATTCAGCTTTCACCGAGAGATCTGATGATCCCACCAAACAAGTATTGATGAATACCTCATCATTACCGATAGTTACACAAGTGACTTGTTTAGCAGGTAATTTAATTGATTGTAAGATTTCTCCCTTTGTGTTGATTCGAACGACTTGACTACCACCAAAGGTTGCAATCCATAACTCGTCTTTATTGCTAACAAACATCCCATCAGGAGGTGACCCGATTCTCTCGACTACATTGAAGAATTTCTGTTTATTAGAAAATTTATGAGTGGTTACATCATAATCAAAAACCCAAATATTATCAGTGAGAGTATCGATCCAGTAGAATTTGGTCTTGTCACTATTGAACCCTAATCCATTAGGAATATAACAATTTTGTTCCAAGGTTTCAATATTTAATTGTGGGGTGATACGATATAAGCTTCCTTCAGGTTGAAGATCGTCTTCATATGGGAAATCATACATGGTACCTATGATCAAGTTCCCCCATGGATCGACTTTTCCGTCATTAGATCTAAGTTTAGGATTGGTGTCTGGATAATTTACAATTGGTGTAAACTCACCTGTTTTAAAGTTGGCTTTACTAATTCCACTCTTGGTACCAACAACATAAATGTCATTATCTTTCGTGAATGCCATAGTACCAATGCTTTCCCCCGGCTTGTTATATTTAATGACTTGGTGCTCGTTTGTATCTAAGAACACTCTATGAAGTTCTGCTAAGATAATGTCTACCCATAACACAGTGTTATTGTTTTTATTATACGAAATCCCTTCAGTTAATCTTCCACGGTATGAAGGAAGAAGAATATTATCTTTAGTTAACTCAATTGGCATTTTTGTGTTTGTGGACGAAGTTTTTCTTTGTGTTTTATTGGGATTAAGTTTGGTTTATAGATGAGCCGTCAAGTCAAGTAAATTTGAACGCAATTATGCGCGGGGGATCAGGTGGGGGCACATCTTGAGAATGTGCTGAATCCAGTATAATCACCGTAAAAATACTATATACAGTACATATATTGAAATATTATTATACATTCAACTTCGTTTAAGTTGATTTTTCATTGATTTGCCATTCTTTAGCTAATTCTACTAATGCATTTGGATCACATGATGCTTGGATAACATCCAAAGGTACTTGGTTTTCGGAATATGCTTTAGTTTTAAACCTTCCGATATTGGTTTCTGTGATTAACCTTATGCCGTCTTCTTTATCAGTTAATAGTTCATGCCATGTGTACAAAATAGAATCAGTAACTCTTATAAATGGATTTATATCAATGACGTAAATGTTGGTAAAAGGCCTTGGTATATAAATATCAATTACGAAATTCCTATTTGGGAACTTTGGGATGATTGACAGGGTTAAGAATGTATTGATTTTAGCATTAATGTCGTGTTCATCTATAAGGTTTTGGAGATAGTCGTAATAGTTAATGTCTCGTTGAGACTTTCCTATCACTATACCATTTCTTACAAATACTCTGAACTCCAACGCCGGATTGATCTCTTTCCATTTCCGGAGTACTAACTCATACTCTACTGAGTCATCACCTTGGTGAGTTTCTTCAGTGTCTTCAAAAGGGTGATCCAAGTCATGAGTTATATGATCACTTGCATTTAATATCAAGTATACGTCATTAACACTATTACATTTCATAGTATTATTAAGCATAATCCATGTTGAATCCTTTGGAGCTGACCAATTTAGTTTCGGTGCTACTGCCTTATACTTAGAGAATGCTTGTGTGATTTGTTGATGAAGTTCAGGAAACTTTTCTGTAGGATCATTATCATTACTAAGCTCATCGTCTTCCTCATCGTCTTCACTTTGAGCTTCATCACTTTTGGCTTCTTGTTCATCATCCTCCCAGTCACTGTACTCATTATCACTATTGATCTCCAACCCTACATTAGCCTTAGGTAACCGTATACTTTCAGAGCTCAAATAATCTAAGAACTCTTTTGGTAACGGTTTTATAATAATACATGGGTACGTATGTTCTTTCAAAATTTCGTGCCATTTTGAGTAAGAACAGTTCAAGATTTCTTTCTTAGTTGCTTTTATTTCTTGAAACACTGCATAGTCTCTTGTCATTATTGAATGCTTTAGTGGTCTTTGTGTTTGTGTCACTTTAAGTATCTAACAATCTCACTGAGTCTCAGTCTCAGTCTCAGCTCCTACTTTCCCTACCTTAAGCTTCCACCGCGCTCGTCTTGATCGCGCTGAAAACTTTTCATTCAACATGGCTAAACCTACAACTAACGAAAGGTTTAACGATAAAGAAAAACCTCAAGAAGTTAGAAAGTCCAATATCCTTGCGGCTAAGGCGGTTGCAGATGCAATTAGAACGTCGTTGGGTCCAAAAGGGATGGATAAAATGATCAAGACCAATACTGGTGAAATCATAGTTTCAAACGATGGAGCTACTATTTTAAAACATATGGCCATTTTACATCCAGCTGCAAGAATGTTAGTTGATGTAAGTGCAGCACAAGACATTGAAGCCGGAGATGGTACTACATCTGTAGCCATTTTAACTGGATCGTTATTAAATGCTGCTGAGAAATTATTAAACAAAGGAATCCATCCAACGTTAATTGGTGAAAGTTTCCAAAGAGCCGCTGAAAGATCGTGTCAAGTTTTATTGGATATGAGCCATAAAATTGAATTGTCTGATAAATCAACTCTTGTCAAAGCGGCATCGACTTCATTATCATCAAAAATCGTATCACAACATTCATCCTTATTAGCTCCCTTAGCTGTTGATTCAGTTTTGAAAGTTATTAATAAGCAACAAAATAACGTTGATTTAAACAACATCAGATTAATCAAGAAATTAGGGGGAACCATTGATGAAACTGAATTAATCAACGGGATAGTTTTAAACCAAAATGTCATAAAGAATGCAGGAGGTCCAATTAGGATTGAAAAGGCTAAAATTGGATTAATTCAGTTCCAATTGAGTCCTCCAAAGCCCGATATGGAAAACAATATAATAGTTAATGATTATAGACAAATGGATAAGATTTTAAAAGAAGAAAGAGCTTACTTATTGAATATTTGTAAGAAGATCAAAAAGGCTAAATGTAACGTTGTATTGATTCAAAAATCAATTTTAAGGGATGCAGTTAACGATTTAGCATTACATTTCTTATCTAAATTAAATATTATGGTTATAAAAGATATTGAAAGAGACGAAATTGAATTTTTATCTAAGTCTATTGGTTGTAAGCCAATTGCTGATATTGATAATTTTACTGAAGATAAATTAGGAAGTGCTGACTTGATTGAGGAAGTTGAAAATAATGGTTCAAAGATTGTTGAAATCACTGGTATTCAAAATGCCACAAATTCCACTGTTTCTATTTTGGTTAGAGGTGCTAATCAATTAGTTTTGGATGAAACTGAAAGATCTATTCATGATGCTTTATGTGTCATACGTTGTTTAGTTAAAGAAAAGGCATTAATTGCAGGAGGAGGAGCTCCTGAAATTGAAATTGCCAGAGTCTTAATGAATGAAAGTTCAAAATTATCAGGGTTAGAACAATTTGTTTATCAAGAATTTAGTCAGGCTATGGAAATCATTCCAACCACATTAGCGGAAAATGCAGGATTGAATCCAATAAACGTCATAACTGATTTAAAGAATAGACATGAACAAAACGAGGTTGAAGCGGGAATCTCGGTAAGAAGATCAGGTACTACCAATACTTATGATGATCATATTTTGCAGCCGGTTTTAGTATCTACATCGGCTGTAAGTTTAGCTGCTGAGTGTGTCAAGAGTATTTTACGTATAGACGATATTGCTTTCAGTAGATAGTCCGCTTACTCACAAGCGAAGTGAAGGTTAATGTTAAATAATTGCCTAGTCATCACCAATTGTTCATGCAATCGATATCATTACTAACAATACTTTATACCAATGTATATACCTAAATAATTAAATTCCATCGCTGTTCCGATCTATCACCCGCCCCTCCAATGGCATGGCTCATCTGTCTAGACCCGTTCTTTATTAGTCACGTTTCACATTATATCTCCACATTTTTAGTGCCGTTTCTTATCGATCTGCTTATTACTTCGCCCTACGTCATTTAGAACTGCGGCTGAGTTTAAATTTGTATCGGAATCCGATTATGTAATCTCAAACCCTCGTATATATTGACTAACCACTGTAAGCCCTAAAACTATTTAAACCTTATGTTTTCCTTTGGGTTACTTATTATCGAGGAGTTCAATTCTTGTTACAAAACAGAAACACAAACACAAACAAAAATAAAATGATACCGGCTTTGATAGCTTTACTTATTCTTAAAATAGTTCAAAGGAATAAAGACAAAAAAGCAGCAGCTAAGAAAGCTAAAGAGTGTCCCTCTTATGATTCAATTGTGAATGTTAGAGATTATGGAGCACCACCTCCTCCTTATGTTAAAGTTAGTACTAAAACCCCCGCCTTATGCTAGAACTTGGTATAAAAAAATTCACTTTGCAAGATTTAGTATTAAAAGACTCGCCTTACTCCAGCTTAATTATATATGACAAATTTACGATTTCTATATTTGCATCTATTTGCTCTATTGTACACCATCTTCCAAAGCTTTCAATTTCTTTAACTTCTTCTTGATTAACTTTTCAGGATTTAAAAGGAAAACACATTTCTTATCGATCTGAGTACTTTCTTCTTTTGACGATTCTAATTGTTGTTTACTTAAGGTTATACATTTTTCAATAGTATCAAGAATTACTTGGTACGTTATTTTTAACTCTTTAGGTTTCTGATCTTCTCCGTTCTCTTGTTGTTCTGTTTCTTCCTTTTCTTCGATGACATCAAGTTCTGGGAACTTCTTTCTCAAATATAACCCCGTTATTCTAGAATTACAATCATACATTGCTGCCAATGCAATTTGGGGTGGTGTGTATAAGAAACAAACGTCACTTAATAAACCATAATTATTCAACCATTCTTTGGCTTTATCATATAATTCCCCAATGTCATCAATATTAATATCACTATCACTCAACACCTGTTGGAAGTCAAGGAAAAATCCATACAATGGTCTAAATGGATGATGAACTAGTAATGTGAACTTTAAACTCTGCAATACAATAAACTCTAAATCCAAGATTTCTTTAGGTTCTGTCTTCTGTAAGCCCTTACAAAACGTTTCTATCGATATAAAGTAATTCTCTGACTTGGCTGATAAGAACAAACAAGTGTAAAGGATATTCTTCGGATGATATTGCATGACTGAGTTTAACAAGTAAAATTTCTTGAAGAACGATAACGCAGTAGATTTGACTTGGGTTGACATTTTGAAAAACGTAGCCGCCGTAAGAACATTCTTTTCATAGAAACTGAGGTACTTACGTTCTTCTTCTAATGATATTAAGTCTAGAAAGGCCGAAGGTTCTAATTCTGTGGCATACTTTTCGAATAGGTCTTTATTTTCAGCTTTTAAAGTTTCATATGTTTGATTGAACTTTTTGATGGCATGAGCTCTTCCATTTTCATTTGTGGTTTCTTTGGTCTCTTGGAGTTTCTCTTGGGTATAGGACCATATTCTGTATTGAGTTGACCTTCGATATAGGTCGTCTATGGAGATGTTCTTCTTCATCAGCAGTGAGCGAAGCGAGTGCGATAGCGCCAACTAGGCACTGGACGAAATAATTCAATAAACACAGAGAAAAACACAAATTCATTGGATCACAAACACACAAACACAAAGAGATAAAACACCACAAAAAACTACAGACAAGCACAAACAAAAATAGACGTACTAAGATATAGTAATCACCTGTAAAATAACTTATCATTATATACATATAACCTATACCAATTTAACAGATCTTGACAATCCTTTTTTAATACCAGTCTTTTCACCTTCATAAGGTCCTTTGCTTCCTTCATATACTTGTCTAACGGATTTAAGTTTCTTCTTAGCTTGTTCATGCTTCTTTCTCTTTTTAACTCTGGCATTTCTGACTTCTTTACGTTTCTTAGCAGTTAATCCTTTATTCTTCATGATTTGGAAATTAAGGGCTCTCTTACCATCATCACCAACCAATTCTTGATTCTCTTGTAATTTACCTTCTCTGGCTAATTTGACTGCTTGCTTATGAGCAGACTTACGTGACTCAACTTTATTTTGTTTAGCACTCTTAATCATATCATAATAATCTCCATCTTCATTAATCTCATTAACTAATTGTTGATCTTGGTCATTAATATCTTCGTTATCTAAATCGTCTCCTCCTTGTAATCCTCTCTTTCTTGCTTCTTCAATCAACCTTTGTTTTCTTTCAAAAAGTCTTTCCTTATAAGGTAAATCCAAATCTCCGGAAAACCTTTCGGCGTTTTTGAGTTGTGATTTATCAATTTTGGCAGTATAGAAACGTAAGGATTTTCTTTTAGATTTCTTTTCTTCTTCATCAATTTCGTCAGGTATGGTTTCAGTAAAGTCGGTTTTGTTAGTTTTGTTAGATTGTTTGATGATACGTTTGGATGTTATGTCTATTTCCTCATCGCTCTCTTCCTCTTCACTTTCCTCCTCTTCTCTACTTTCTTCTTCACTTTCTTCCCCTTCTATTTCCTCACTATCCTCCACATCTTCATCCTCGTCACCCTCCACTTCTTGTTCTACTTCATCCATTTCAACATCCTCACCCTCCTCAGCATCAACAAACTCTTCCTCGTCATCCTCAACCTCTAACCTTTCAGCTTCCTTCCAAATTTGCCTAGTGGTAAGAATACTTTCCATAACCGGGTGTTCCTTCATACTTCCAAAAGGTTCATTCCCTCTTATCTGATCCACGAATATCGAAAAATATGATGATACTGCACTCAAGTAAGCAGTTAATGAAACTTTCTTCAACTTCGACACTTCGTCTTCACCAAAACTCTTCAATAACGGATGTAAGGTACTTAACTCTCTTAATAACGGTATGAATTCCGGGAAAGAATTAGTTAACAACTCCAATTTCTCAGCTTTGTCTAACTTTTCAAGGTTTATATCTTCATTTATGATAAGAGGTTTGACAGCTTGATTATCAAAAGTATCGGCTTTGGTTTCCCAATCTTCCATCATATCATCATCAACATAATCAGAAACTCCTAAGTCTTGTAATTGTTTCTTTTGTTGCCTTATAGCTTCTTCTGTCATCTGTTTAGCCGCTTCTCCATCATCAACCTCATCTCCTCCATAATAATTCTTTCTTCCACCCCATCCTTCGATTTTTTCTTCTTCATCTTCCTCCTCTTCTTGTGAATCATATTCTACTTCATCTTCATCATCATCGTCCTCTTCCTCCTCACTATCAACCTTTAATACTTCCTCATCTTCCTCATCTCCCTCATCTCTAACTCTACCATACTCCCCGGCCTCTTCTAACAAAATCTTCTCCTGATTACTATGGAAATCATCAATTTCATTGTCTTCTGGAAGCTCTTGTGTTTTCTTTACACTTTTTCTTTTCGCCATGATCCACAAACCCAAAAATATTCGATTTGTAACTCAATCGCTTAAAAAAATTTATGCTCATCTGAAAAACGAGCGTCACTACCCACACAATGTCCAACAGACTTGAATCCCTAACACCTAAAAAAAACAATGGTGCCAAACCGTCGTTGAAGTTTAAGCCTAAGATTGTAGAGAGAAAGTCTAAAGAGGAAAGAGAGAAGACCGTTAAGATCAAAGAAGAAAATTCTTCAAATCTTAAACTGCCATCGAGATCATCTCGTAATCAGAATGGTCCTAAAGGTAACAAACCAAGAGGTGGAAGAAATAATTATGCCGGCACTCATGTTTTATCGTCTGGGTTATTATCTTCTGGTACTGTATCGTCAACTACTAGCAAATCTGCCCAACCAGTGGCTCAAGATAGATACGTAGCTTCATCATCGTCAGGATCAGATTTCATTGCCAACTTGAAACTAAAACAAACTTCCAAGGATACATCACCCGAAGATGAGGATGATGACGAAGATAGTTTAACGAAAATCAATATGAACCAAGAGTATAGGTTCGCTGAAGAAGAAACGGTTCTATTTCCTGTAAGACCAGACAGAAGAGAGAATATTAAAGAACAAGCACCTAAAGAATCCAGAGAACAAACTCCAGTCAAGCTAGAATCTGAAGAACCAATTGTTAAACAAGAGAATGAAACAGAGTTACAACAAATCCTTAACCTTAAAGCAGATTTAGAGTCAAAAATCGCTCAACCTGTGGACATCTTAGATAAAGAAGAGAACGAAAAATTAACTAATGATCATCAAAATATCCTTAAAACCATCAACGAAAGGTTCTCTACCGATCTGTCTGACAAGTATACATTAATACAACTTCCCAAAGTATTACCCCAGTATGAAAATCAACAAACACTTGAAACCACCAACCCGTTTGCATCAGAAGTCCCAAGTTTATCAGGACAAATTGGGAGTCTTAATGTTCATAAATCCGGGAAGATAACGATAAACTTAGGTAATGACATTAATTTGGATGTAACTTCCGGTACACCATCACATTTCTTACAGGAATTGGTTGTGTTGAATATGAATGATGAAATGGAAGTGGATGTTAAGGTTAAGGAAGAGGACAGTGTTATTGAGGAGGACGAGCCACCTAAGGGCGTTATTAATAAGTTGGGGACTGTGGATGGTAAGTTTATAGGCACGCCTACCATCTAACCTTGCGAAGGTAAAATGGGATGAACATAATAGATAGAGATTAACATATTACACAGAACACAAAACACTACCATAAAACATAACAAGATTCATAGAAATAAACGATCACGACTACCGTATATAAATGCTAATTAATTATTAATCAACCTATTAGTTAAGGCTTCTAAGTCTTCTAAAGTTTCTGGTTCATTAACTTCAATAATCTCCTCAACCTCAGGTTTCTCGTCTCTTTCGAACCATCTAGGTTTCTTTGTAGCTGGTTCATCATCTCCAGATTCATTATCTTCCAAATCTCTATCAAGATCAACATCATCGTCATATCCAGCAATAGTAACCACAGGTTCTTCATCATCACTTTCTTCTCTAGCCAATCTCTCCATTTCCTTTCTTCTTCTCTTCTTTTCGTCTCTCTTCTCTTTGGCAGTAGCTTTATCTTGAACATCAGCTGTGTCCATGTACTCAGCTTCCTTGCTAACAAACTGTTCCTTTTGAGTTTTGGCGTCACCAGCTTTGATAAAGTCTTCTTCGTCTTCTAACTCGTATATAGGATGAGCTTCACCATCATCATCAAATACCAATTTAGTTGGGTTTCCTTTATTGACAAGACTACTTTTCTTACTAAGAGCCTTTTTGGCTTGCCTCTTAGACGTAGGTATTGACAAATCAGGTAAGTCTTCTTCATTCAAATTGTGATCTTTACGTTTGATAGTGATAAAGTCATCTTCTTCGTCGTCTTCTTCTTTGGATTTATTTCCAGTCATATTCAAATAATGTTCAGATAAAACCGTTTGATTTTGTCTTTCGAACATTCTATCATATTTGGTTCTAACTTTTGTGTCTTCGTTCTTTAACAACTCTCCGTTCTCGTTAGTTCTGTCAAGTAATGCTAGTTTTCTCGATTGGTTCTTCTTTTCTTTACTGGTAGTACCACCTTTGATCTTGATCTTTGGTGCTCCAGGTAATCCCAATGATGCAGCAAACTCTTCAGTGGGTAAATCTTCTACTTTAAAGATATCTTTATCCTTTTGTATGTAAATCGATCTAAAGTAAGAGATGAACGCTCTTTGACCTAAATTCTTCAACATAGGGTCTTTGAAACATAACGATTGTAATTGTGGTTTGATGGTCTTCTTTGATTTTTGTTTGATATTCATAAACTTCAATTCAATATGATTGGCTGCGAGTCTTTTTAAGAATCCTTCTTCCTCCGATGGTAATAACATCAATAACGACTTACCTTCACGTCCAAACCTTGCAGCCCTTCCTACTCTATGGACATAAGTAGCAGCATCTTCAGGGCAATCCACCTGGATGACCCAATCGATAGCAGGAAAATCAAGCCCTCTGGCAACAATATCAGTAGCAAATAAACAAGCATGTTGAGCTTTAGAGAACTTTACTGTAGTTTCAAGTCTGGAGGTTTGTTTGTGGCGCCCGTATAATTTCAATAACGAAATACCTGGCTGTAATTTACGGAACGTTTCATATGCATATTGGACTTGTTTGGATGATGAGAAGAATACTAAAATCTTACTCTTTAAATGTGACTTTATAAATGACCATAAAACATCTAACTTATCTTGTAATGAGATTTTTATGTAGTACTGATCTAAGGATTCTGGGGTTGACGATACATCTGTGTCTGAAGAAACACCTATCCTCTTAGGGTTGGTTAATGATAATCTGGCTAAATCTTTTATACTTTCATTTTGAGTAGCTGAGAATAAAAGCGTTTGCCTGGTTGGAGGTAAATGACCAACAATATTATCGATTTGTGATTTGAATCCCATATCCAAACATCTATCTGCTTCATCCAATACTAATACTTGCAAGTTTGAAGTTTCCATTCCAACTGCTTCGTTAAGATGTTGAGATATTCTTCCTGGAGTTCCTACTAAAATGTTCATTCTTCCAACTCTTTCCTTCTCGTACTTAACATCTTTTCCACCAGTGACTAACCCAGCTGAAAACAGGTGATATTTCCCGATCTTCGTCAATACTTCAAAGATTTGTACGGCCAATTCTCTGGTAGGTGATACTATTAAAGCTGCCAATCCGTCGAATTCTGTGATCTTATTCCTTAATAAGGATTCAATTACCGGGATCAAAAAGGCTAGGGTTTTACCTGATCCAGTCTTGGCAGTGGCTAATATATCTTCTTGTTTTAATGCAAATGGGATCGATTTTTTTTGAATATCAGTTAATGATAAAAAACTCAGTTCTTTAAGTCCTTTGACTGTAGCTTGAGATATTGGCAAATCACTAAATTGTGAAACGGTGGCATTTTCATCAAACTCTTGGATCTTAGTTTCTAATTCTTTGAGTTCTTGTTCTTCCTTCTTACGAAGGAGGTGTCTTTGTTGCTTGGAGTTGACTTTAGTCTTTTTAACCATGCCTGAAAAAATGCGATGAGATGAGCATGGTATGGAGTATATAATGAGAGTAGATCTGAGAGTACTTGATAACATCTTGTTTACGTAGTGACGATTTGAAAGAGTATAGTGGTGTATTTCTCTTGGGACAATTGATTTTGGATTTGGAGTCATTTTCTTCTTTGTAAATTTTACTTTATATGGGAATCAGACAAATCTGTGAAAATCACCATTTTGGATCAGTGACGAAAAATAATTTAAATGAATAAGAAACTCTTTTATACATATATTCATATCTATACAACTGTGATTGCCATATCTTCAATTATGTCTTTTATAGGGATTCATTCCTGTGTCAGTCTGACCTTTACTTTATGCTTAAGCATATGCGTGAGTTTAACAGACTTCTATTTCTTCATTTTCAATTCTTAGCTTTGTCCAGAACTAAAAGTTCAATATCTCTGAATACTGTAAACACAAATCTCCATACTGATCAAACTTTCTGCCATCCAAAAGCTCGAAACATATCCTACCTGTAGGGATCTTATAATTACCGATAATCTTATTAAAAAGCAGCTCCAAATACTTCAGATCTTTGCTCTCTACAATATGATCATCTACATTCACTTCAATCAATAATCCTTTGAATATCCCATGTAAGAAGATATTGGAGGTCCTTATAGTCAAATTCCCATTCTCCAACTCATATATCTGACCACCATCACCTCTGATATTTTGTCGTAAAGTCCATAAACTTTGAACTTTATGAGTTATGAACATATCAAATGAATCATTCAACCCGGTTGTGGCACCATAGTGTAAATGGTCATTAGGAATTGTCATTAGTTCATCATTTGCAGTTTCTTCTTCAATCAAGTTCGTAAATACTCCAACCAGTCGTTTGTTAACCAAACTTATACACGATTCTTTAAGGTATGAAGGAGAAAAAGTATGTACAAACTTTGTTTCATCACTTACCTCCAACTTATCAACTTTATCTGGTGGTATAGAGTAAGGATTGTTTCTGAAGATTTTAAAGCTGAAATTCCAATTGCCTTTTAGATTAGGTAATTCATTAGACAATTCATCATGGAATTGGGTTATGGATTCAGGATTAGCATTGACATTCAATATCACTCTATTTGTTAGTAAAAACTCTTAGAAAATGGTGTAAGTTTACATACGCTGAAACCATTTTGTCTCAATTCTCAGTGTCAGTGTCAGTATCTACGACTAACACTGGTAGTAAGCGGCGCGAAGGCATCTCAAAAATTTTTAAAATGACAGTAGTTAAAGAAGATGCTATACTTATAGGAGCCAACAAGCAACCGTTTGCAATTGATTATAATTCGACCGATAAGATAACGGCGTTTGGAGCTGGGAATAACGTAGCATTATGGAATCCTAATACTTATAATGGGGTTTACCATACATTAAAAAGACACACTAAAGAAGTAACTGGGATAAGGTTTCTTCCATCTGGAGACTTAATAAGTTGTGGAGAAGATTCTCAAGTGAATATTTGGACAAGAGATGGAAATAGTTTTAAGCACAGTCAAAGTTTAGAAGGTCATCAAGGGTCTATAACATGTATCACTGTTTTAGATGAAATCTTTGTTACTGGATCATCTAATGGTGAGATCATTAGTTGGACACAAACTCCACATGGATGGGCCAAATTGAACGAATTTGTCGTGAAGCCAGGATTCTATCCACTTACATTGGCCATACAAAAAGTTAAGCCCCATCAGTATGTGATTGCCATTGGTGGAACTCTCTCAAAGTTATTCATTTATACTTTGAATCAAGACAAAGTTACATCGGCTGCCGAATTGACCGGTCACGAAGACTGGATCAAGTGTTTACAATTCATAGAGGAGTCAGAAGATAATTATCTTTTAGCCAGTGGGTCTCAAGATAGATATATAAGGTTATGGAGATTGAGAATCAATGAAAAGATTGATAATTCTGATGAAGATAAACTGAAATTGATTTTGCTTTCTAATAAACAGTATAAATTCAACATTAATGAAACCAGGTTGGCGTTTAGTGTCGAAGCTTTGATTGTGGGGCACGATGATTGGATCACAGGATTGAGTTGGAATCCAAATTTCGAGTCTAATAAGAAATTACAATTACTTTCCTCAAGTGCAGACACAGCCTTGATGATTTGGGAAATGGATTTCGAATCTGGGATCTGGGTTTGCGTAAGTAGATTAGGGGAATTATCCATTAAAGGAGCTTCCACTGCTACAGGAGCATCTGGAGGATTCTGGTCAGTTAATTGGTACATAGAAGGAGACTCTCAGTACATTCTAACTAATAATAGAACTGGTTCAATAAGGAAGTTCAAGAGTAATAAAGATGATAACAAAATATGGGAATCTGTTCTTGGAGTTACTGGTCCAACCAGAGGTATTACTGATATTGTATGGTCACTTGATGAGAAATATATCATGGCTACATCCCTCGACCAAACCACAAGATTAATAGCGCCATGGAATAACCACAGATTGGATGGTTCTGTACTTACGTGGCATGAATTTGCCAGACCACAAATCCACGGATACGATATGATTTGTCTTGATAACATAAGTCCAACTAAGTTCGTATCAGCAGGAGACGAGAAGATTTTGAGAGTTTTTGAAATGACCAATTCCATCAATAAAATCTTAAGTAAATTCGTCGGTACTAAAACTACTGAAGAATTACCCGATACGGCAGCCTTACCAGTTTTAGGGTTATCAAACAAATCAGCCAAAGATCAATTGGAAACTGGTGATCCTCATGCCGATGATGAGGAAATCGAAGTTGTTGCTAATACTGATATTTTTGATGATTTGAATGGTCCACCATTAGAAGATCATTTACAAAGGTTTACATTATTTCCAGAACTTGAAAAATTATACGGACATGGTTACGAAATCACAAACTGTGTAGTATCACCTAATGGGAAGTTAATCGCCACATCATGTAAGAGTAATTCTGAAAAACATGGTATGATCAGACTCTTTAATGTTGAGAAAGATTTCCAGCAATGTGAACAAACTTTACCTGGACACACCTTAACCATTACCAATTTAGCATTCAGTAAGGACGGTAAATACTTGCTTTCTGTATCAAGAGATAGACAATTGATTGTATGGGAAGTAATTGATGAAGACAACGGAGAATTCAAGTTATTCGAAATCAATACTAAAGCTCATACCAGAATCATTTGGGATTGTGCTTGGTTACCACAACAATTCGGACCTTATTTCATTACTGGTTCAAGAGATAAACAATTAAAATTATGGAAAATCAATGAACAACAAAGAAAAACGGAGGCCATTACCAGTATAAAGTTACCCACCATTGTATCAGCTGTTACTAGTTATCCAAACTTAGTCAATGGTAAGGTTATAGTAGCCGTCGGGTTAGAAAATGGTGAAATTAAACTTGTGGAGATTACCGAAAGCAGTATAGAAGAGGTCCATACTTTAGATGAAAGTATATTACCATCAGACAAGGTATCAACCTTAAAGTTTAATAGTGAAGGATTATTAGCATGTGGAAGTAATGATTCTTCAATCAGAGTATATAGAGTAAATTTTTAATAGCATATTTATTTTTATTTCTTGTGTCCGTAGTTGTGTTTGTGTTTGCATCTTTAACTTGTGATGAGCTTGTGTCTCGTGTGTGTGTTACATTTGTGAGTTAAAGTACTGGTGCCTAAGGTCTGGTAGTGAGGCACCGACTTTCGCTATCGCCCAGGTTTTGGACCTCCCACTACCTACTTAGCAAATACGCACTCACCACCTACGCCGAATCAACAATTACCATGGCAGATAAATTTCCTGAATTAGACACAATAGGTGACAATTTACCAACTGAAGATATCGAAGGATCCGATTTCTTAAGTAGGGAAAAAGAATTGGTTGGTGATGAATTTAAAACCGATCAAGATCACGAAGTTTTACAAGGACTGGATGATGAAATCAATGATTTCAAAGAACAATTCCCTGAAGTTGAAGAATCAGTCCCTCCACCAGTTCAACAAGTCAATGACGATAATGACGAAGAATTCGAAGAATTTGAATCAAGTAAATTCGAAGGGGAATCCAAACATTTAACCGAATGGAAACAACGTCGTGATTTAGAAATCAATGAAAGAGAGAGTATCAATAAAAAGAAGAAGGAAGAAATCATTGAAAAAGCTCAACAAACCATTGATGATTTTTATGATAACTACAACAAGAAAAGAGAACAACAAAGTAAAGAAATCAAGAAAGAAGAAGAAGAATTTTTAGCTAAAAGAGATGAATTTTTAAGTAAAGGTACTTTATGGGACAGAGTTAATGTATTAACTACTGAAGTTGGTGAAACTGGTGGTGTAAGAGACAAAGCTAGATTCAAAGAATTGTTAGGTAAATTAAAAGGCAAAGAAGGTGTTCCAGGAGCTGGAGGTTATTAGTTATAATAAATGATGTAGAGTATATATATGAGTATACGTATTTAACAGTACGATTAACACTACACGAACATAACACGAACACAACACGAACACGAACACGAACACGAACACGAACTCTACAAACTCCTACATAATTCTATCAATCATTTTCACTAAAGAATTGTTTCTCAATCCATAATCTTTACCATGAGTTGTTTTCAAGAAATCATTCAAGTTCATTAATTTGAAGATACCATAACAAAAGACTAAATTCTCTAACCTATTCCAGCTTCTTAATTTCATAATCTTGAATAATGGATGATTTTCCTTGATGATTCTCCATTTTTGTAGAATGATTAATTTAATAAGGTACAAGTTAATACCATTGATAAAGGGGTCTTGAATTCTCCTTATATTTTCAGATTCATGAATATTGATAGAATCCATATCATAGTTGGTCAATTTATAACAAAAGTCAGGAATCAAGTCCATAGAATTCATGTATAATGCAATGAATCCAGAAATAAATCCGATGACTTTTATGTATAATTTGAAATAATTCTTTTTGTATGAGGAATTACTTATGAACTTAACTAATGAAGATGTTAACGAAATCAATAAGATTGATATCAAATTTGGCAAGTAGATGAAATTAACAATGGAATTGGATCTATGGAAAATGTATGCAAAATAATTGATAACAACTTCTTTAAACAGCTTTAAATCATTGGCATTATAAACTTTATGTTTCAATTCATAATAATGATCCAAGATTCTTTTCTTGAATGACATACCACCAATTATTCCCAACACCACTAAATTGTGAATTATATAGTTTTTGAACAATTTGAGCCAATTTAATGATTGTTGGTTGACTCCAAGACTATAGTTAATCCATATAGGATTGAGAATTCTAGTCTTTATGAATGATGATAAGTACCTTTGATTCAATTTGTACCTTGTAGGTGTTAAATAATTGGATAGGATCTGTCCAAACACAAGGGGGAAGATTATATAGTTCTTATTATTATATAATTGACGTAATTTAGGGGAATCATAGTAACTTATCTTAAAGTACTTTGAGAAGTTTGGGGTTGGTAAAATTTGGGAATGGGATGGTGGATTCAATTCTGTAATGTAACTAGACCATATATAAATGATTCCATAATCACTTGGGAAGTTCGGATTATCTTTGATAGCTGAATATAATAATACTGAACTCACAAGATTAGATACTTGATTAGAAGTGACCAATGACTTTTCATCTTTTTCAACCGGTTTACCAATTTTCTTGGAACCTTGTTTAACTAACTTATGAATCAAAGGATTCAATGATAAAAAACTTGACCATTGGATTGGCCTATCCCTACGTAATGCTAAAAGGATAATCACCCATTTAACCCATTTCTTGATACTTGGATCGATTTTTTCCATTTTCACTACCTCGGTTCGAAGGGGTATGATTTATATGAATTTATAGTATATGAAACCAACGTTTAACCCTGATATCACTAATAACTAAGTCTCTAGTTTAAAATACTCTTGTACGTGTTTGTGGATTTCTTTAGTGTCTTATGATATTTTTTTCGCGTTATCTATAAAAAACAATGATAAAGACACCTTCACCTAATAAGGCGTATCTAAAAAAGACAGACATGAACGATACTACCGGTGCTAAAAGTACTACTCCAAATAATACTAGTAGTAACGGTGGTAACGCTGGTGCTGTTCGATCCAAAGGAATAGGCTTAAATCTTGCAATATCACCAGTATCAACTGAGACACCTAGATCAAGAACTAATAGTTACTTGTCAACAGTGAATGAGTCCACTCCCGAGCCAGAATCGCCCATCGTTGATTCAAAATATGATATACAGCTCCCATCAATGGATGAACTCATAAAACTCGACACAGAAGAACAATTAAGGCTATTGGCGCTCAAGGAAATGGCTATGGTGGAGCTAAGAGATACTATCAATAGTTTAACCACAAAACTAAATCACCATGAAAAGGAGGCAAACAAGCTACGTAACATTATACAGAAATCCTTATACACAGAAATGAGTTTAACTAGATCTGCAACTACAACTCCAGATATAAAGAAAGATAAATCTTTATGGTCAAACTTATCCAAGCCACTAAGTTTGATCCAGCAATTTGATACTATGTTACAGAACGAATTTGAAAAGTCTTTGATCCCTGAACTGACACATAAACCCAGGAGAAGTCAAGACTCGAATTCGAGTTCAGGATCTCCTCTAAAAGGCAAATCACAAAACGACAATATCAATTTTGAAGCGATTGATTATGACTTGTATAAAGAAACCTATGCTAAAGAATATCAAAAGTACAGGGAAAGCCACAGTAATGGCCAAGAGGATGTTCTTCAGAGCGTTAGTTCTAGTATCTGGTCATTTGTAAATGATGTTAGGACCAATGTCCTAAACTCAATTAATGAAGAAAGTAGTGGTGATAATACATTAGATGATTTGACAGAGACTAAAGTACAAGTTGCTGGACATAGTCGGCAGAGCTCTTCAGGCTACAACTCTTCAGTTAATAAAAAAGCTGACCAAAACCAAGAATCCCATCAATCTGATGACAAAGATAATCAAGAATTTATGATAAATAAGAACCTTAAAGAGATGAAATTAACTTAACGATCTATGAATGTACATTAGTAAACAACAAATAAATAAATAAATAAATAAATAAATAAATAAATAAATAAATAAATAAATAAATAAATAAATAAATAAATAAATAAATAAATAAAATGTATTAACAATCTGATTAGAGTTCGTCCTTGACATCATCTCTGATTAATTCTCTTTTCTTTTTCAAGTATTCTTCCTTCTTCTTTTCTCTTTCCAGTTGGTTTCCGTATTCTTGGATCATTTCATTAGTAACACCATCACTGATTAAACTATTCCAAGTTTTCAAAGGTGCAAAGGCGTTTCTTTGATAACTATAATCGGTGATGATTCTTCTTAAATCTTCTTCACTATCACCCACAAATGGTCCATAATGAACAGTTTTTTGATCTAAGATTTGACCTCCAATTAACACAAATTCAACATCTTGATCATTAGTGATTGGATTAGCACCTTTGATAGAACCACCATCAACATTGAAGAAGACATTTTGAAATTCTTTAACAGATGTACCATCAGCTAACTTCAATCCACTACCTTCAATAAGGTATAAGAATACATTGAAATCTTCAGGGAATTGTTGTTCAAATATTGCACCTGGTTGTAAAGTATAACTATAATAATGGAATGGAGTATATGGTAATCTTTGTTCACCTTTAGCACCATAAGCTTCACCCAGCACAACTTTGACTTTTAATTTACCATCTTGATCTTCAGCTTCTTCGATTTCATATGATCTTAAATCATAATAACTTGGATCAACTTTTCTCTTGTCAGATGGAGAATCGACCCATAATTGTAAACCTTCAGGAATGATACCTGATTTCAAAGGTACTGGCATTTCACTATGAACAATTCCTTTACCAGCTGTCATAAATTGCATGTCACCTTGAAACAAAATTCCTTTTTGACCTGTGAAATCTTCATGCATGATAGCACTATTACTTCTAACTAAAGTAACGGTATTAATCGCCAGATGAGGATGAGCAGCAAAACCACCTTCACCAACATAAAAATGATCAAACATTAAGAAAGGACTAAACTTATGCATACCCATAACTCCAATACTTCTTCTAACGGTGGCACCTGTACCTTCAGGTTTTGTAACTGCATCGATAACTTTTTTAACTGTTCTTGGTGTTGTCATTTTTGATACTACGGTATTAAGTAGTAAGAATATAATAAGCCAATTAATTTTGATTTATACTTAAAAAATGGAGGATTTGAGTTATTTATATATACAACAGATGACTAAATGCTACGGATGACTTTAAGAACTTAGAAGGACTTTATAAATAATTAATAAAATAAATAAGTGATGCTACAATTTAACGGTTAGTAATTCTTACGCAATTTTTAGTAATGATAACGCCGATGTGACCGGAATTGAAATCCGGATTACAATTACGCAAAAGATCGTTCTGCGCATGATTAGGTTTTAGTAAGTTAATAAGAAATTACGTTTATTAAACCTTTAAAAATTACTAGTTATAACAGTTTTTAAACCTCTACATTTATTTCTACTTGGAAATAAATTCTTCTATAATAGTACCCGACTAAGTAGGATTAAATCCATAGAAATATCCTTCAACATCTTTATTTAATAACTCAATTAAATTAAACAAGTTTTTAGAATGGAAATAATTTAAATCAAATTCTCGAAATTTATCGATTGAAAATCCCATAATTTCTTCATTGTTCAAACTATACTCTTTTGGAATTTCTGCAGTTAATGGCTTTAATTTTTTAACGTTATAAATCAGTTCAGGATTATCTGATGGTAACACTGCACATAACCAAATTCTTGTCTTATATATCTTGAATAACTCTTTAATCAAGGATCTAAAATCAACTCTTTTAAAGTTAGCGAAATAATAAAAGATCAACTTTTTGAAATCAGATTGATATTCAACATTAATTAGTTTCAAATCTGATTCTAACTTTAATTCTTTAATCTTATTGAAACAAGTGATGAATGCTTTCTTTTCTTCAAGAAATTTCCCACTAATCTTTTGGATTTCTTTAGGAGTTGCAAATCTAAGTACTTGTTTGGTTGGTAAGGAAATGATGAACTCATTATCTTGATTTGAAGTATTGATGATTATACTGGCATTGAGGTTACTACTATTACTATTGGAATTAGCACCATTAGTTCCATTATTTACACCATCATCGATTTTTAATGATCTTAAATGTTCCAATTTCTTTAAGAAATTAAATAATATGGCGAAATTCAAATTAACTAATGGTTCAAGTATCATTACCAAATCTTTTCCTCTGTCTCCGTCAACTATAACCAAATCATTTTTGGCTAAAAGTAAATTGGAATTGTTAGGGTATGATAATAAATCAAACTTCCCGTTCTTATTTACTACAAGGCATAACAATTTATGATTGAAATTCAAGTTGTTAAGGTTTTTGATGAATGTGATTAATTTGAGGATTACAGGATTGGTTAAAAGCTTATTTAAATTAGCAATGATTTTATCACAAAGTTCCGGATCTTGGAAGTACTTTGTTGTCTTTGTGAAAAGTTGCTTGAGTTCTGGAGATGCTAAGATATATTGATCCTTTAAAATCAACCCGTTATCTAAATTAACCGAAGAAGGATTGGATGGTGCAGGAGCATCGTTAGTTTGGTATGGTAATTGAATTGGCAAGTCAACTAACTGACTTGGTCTTCTACTTTGGAAATCATTAAAGTTGGAATTCAAATTGAATTTACCGAGATCATCATTCAACTCATTCATGAAATAATTATTAGACGTTGCATATTTTAAATAATTGGTTTTGTAACCATTATTACCATTATTACCATAATAAAAGTTATTTTGAGGCTGGGAAAGCCCTGGACCAGTCTGCGATTGTTGACCTTGTGGAGGTTGATGTTGAGTTTGTGGTTGTTGCAGTGATTGAGGTTGTGATTGGGTTTGTTGGCTTTGAGTAAGTCCGGGTGCCGGTGGTAATCCTTGACCTGAAAGTCCTTGGCTCGAAAGTCCTTGACCAACTGGCTGAGTTTGACTGAATGGCTGGAAAGTATTAAAAGGTTGGAAATTACTAAAAGGTGAAGGTCTTGTAAAAGATTCTGCAGCATACGAAGGTCTTCTAGAATTAATGTTACTTACCCCACCTTGCAATTCTAATGGTAATTCCCAATTAACGTTACTATTCAAACCAAAATTTGGAATGTTGGAAAAATTATTTGAAGCTTGATGTACAGGAGAAAACGAATTGGTTAAAGGAGAACCTGAAGTTGGTGATTTTGACTGTTCTAAATTCGACAATTTTTTGAATAAAATATCATTAAAGTTATCCTCTGGTTGACCAACATTATCAGATTGTTGATTATCAGATTGTCCATTAGATTCCTTGTTTGAAGTCAAGTCATTCTTATTTGGAGGTAGTTTGAAATCATTCAAGAAATCAGGATAATTTAAACTCATTATTATACAACTTTATAATTATAATACAAAATTTTCTATCGAAATCAACTAAAGAATGCTAAGATTGTCTATAAAACCTAAAAAAAAAATAATAACGGGAACTCAAAATTTATCAACTTTAAAGAATTTCTGATTGATGTAAATAAGTCCTTTATGAAAATTTCAATGATTTATAGTGTTTATTACTTTTAATTTTCTATTTGTGTACTTTAAAAATGTAAAATCTAATGAGGTTTTTGATAGTTAAAAATAAAATTTTCAAATGACTAGGCCCGCGAATGAACGACGCACCACCTATTATTTTCAATTATAGAGAGACCCTATGTTGGGGTAATGGCTAATTAGTGGGGGTTTGATTTTAGAGTTTGTTATTTGATAAACAGTTAAGACAGTGCAACTAAGGACTCGGAATTAATTCAAAACTAAATCGTCTTCAGACTAAATGGAGCAAAAAGGAAATGTGACCGATTATTTTGGGTTATTGTTGTGACACCTGAAAAGAGCAAAAATATGGGGTTGGTCTGTACACGCCTTTTCGAGGAAATGGAGACGTAACGGTCATATGAATGAGGATCAATCACAAGATAATATATTTACTATTGAACAAGAACTTATAAACATGAATTGGTAAAGGGGGGATTTAAGATCATTGGATATTCAGTTTTTTTATATGTATATTCTTATATTGGGCATTTTAAGTAGCCTCTTTTACATTACAGTTTTATACGTTAACTTTTATGAACTTCTTATATCCTTCTATAATTCTTGGCTAATGATCAGTCCTCTGTTGATTGGGTTAATCTAAGTACTCTTCTTTGCAAAGCCAGTACCGGCTTTTGGAGGATAATTTACATCATCGTCTTCATCAACATGTTCACAAGTACACCAATTAGCTTTTGGAGTATTATCCATTACCGAAGGGATATGGTTACCACAACCAACCCAAGACTTTTGTTGACAAATTCCACAAATAGCTGCCATACACATTTTAAATTAAAAAAATTACTTTATTAATTTTGAGGGAGTTTCTGGTATTTATAGTTTTTGAGATAGGGTTAAAGGAAATTTGAGTGTCTTACTGATAAGAATTTTGGTGACGGATTTTGGTGACAAATGATTTGTCAGTTAATGAGGGATTTTCACCTATATTTTTACAGTCAGCTTAGTTATTAGATGGTGTTTAATGACTAAAGATCCATAGATGATATATAGAGTGATATTAACATCATAAGACATTAGTTGCCCCATCCGAGGATAATCAAAATATATGGTTGCTGAATTTGAGTGAGATTGGGATGGTTCTCAAGTGATGAGTTACTCATTTTGGGTGATTTCGGGTGGGATTTAGGAGTTTAACCCAATTTAAAATTACTGTAATTTCTTAGCATTTGCATGGGGTTTTAAAAGCCGATAATTGTTGTAGCACATACTCTATACATATAATGACGTATTGGTAATAATGTAGCCATTTCTACGTTCCCCTACCGATTTCCCCATGTTTCAAATATTTTTTTGTCCAACGCTTAGATCCCACCATAATTGTAAACAAACTCTAATATCCCACCCCTAAAAAATCAACTCTGTTGACACGATCACTAGTATCTAACCGCCTAATCCACACAGCCTGGAATAAAGGATCTTGAATCTCGGTCGGTTACATCACTGTATTACTTACCCCTATTCTTACGCGGTGAAAATTTTTCCGATTTGTTTATATATAATTCAATTGTATTTACACACCCTCCTTCAAAAAAATGTCCCGTCGTAGAGGTAACTCAATTGGTAAATTTACTCTTGGTGATACATCTCCAAGTTTAACTACTATGAATGAAACTAAACATCAACGCAGAAAGTCTATTGAACGTATGGATAAAATCAGTAGCAAAATTTCTAGTGATAAACAAATATTCAGTAAAATCTGGGTAAGTTATGTTGAATTGAGTTATAGACAAACATGGATCAATCCATTCCTTGTACTTTTCACTTCAGTAGTTTCATACTTGATATCAAATCCTGAAGGTCAACTTCATCAATTCTTAGCAAAATGTATTATCCCTTCTTATCATATCGAAGGTACTGATCAATATGGTAAAGGTGGTAATGATTTTTACTTTGTTGGATACTATGCCATTTTCTTTACATTCACCAGAGAATTTATCATGTGTATCTTTTTAAGACCGTTAGCCAATTATTTCGGGATTACAAAGGAAAACAAAGTTAAAAGATTCATGGAACAAACTTATGCTATAGTCTATTTTGGAGTATCATCACCATTTGGATTATGGATCATGAGTAAATTGCCAATTTGGTTCTTTCAAACCACTCCTTTATACGAGACTTATCCTCATAAGACACATGATATTTATTTCAAAATCTTTTACTTAGGTCAAGCTGCTTACTGGTTACAACAATTGGTCATCTTAGTATTACAGATTGAAAAACCTCGTAAAGATTATTATGAATTATGTTTCCATCATGTGGTTTCAATTGCCCTTATTTGGAACTCTTATAGATTCCATTTCACTTGGATGGGATTAGAAATTTTCATTACTATGGACGTTTCTGATTTCTTCCTTGGTTTTTCAAAAACCTTACACTATGTTGGACTGTCACTCGCTGAACCATTCTTCTTAGTGTTCATGGTAGTTTGGATCTACTTGAGACATTATATTAATTTAAAGATCTTATGGTCAGTTTTAACTGAATTCAAAACTGTTGGACCATGGGAATTGAATTGGATTACTCAACAGTATAAATGTTATATCAGTCAACCAATCGTTTTCATTTTGATTGGAGCATTGCAATTAGTTAATTTATTCTGGTTGTTCTTAGTTCTTAGAATTGCTTATAGATTCCTTAAAGGTGAAGAAGCTAGAGATGATAGAAGTGATACTGAAGATGAAGATGAACCACAAGAAGATCAAAAGAATCAATGATCCGTGCATATATTTTGATTTGTACTACGTACATGTATAGTTAATTTTTAATATTTAATACCACCAGCGCGGCAACTTCTCACTATAAGTATAGGACTGATGAAAATAACGTCACTTGAATTACTTCAATATCATAATGAAAAATACTATGGTGATGAATATACTAGAGAATATATACTAAAGAATGAGAATTGGATCCTTAATGATTATAGCCATGAAGAACTTGAGCAGTCTCAACAAGATACATCAGAAATCAATCTCAAAGAGATTGAGTTGGATGTCGAAAATTTAGAACCAAGTGATGAAGTTAATGACACAGAAGAAGCCAAGGAGTTCATACGGCAACAGAATTTACATAAACTCAAGTTTTTGGCAGAAATCAAATCAAAGGGATTGACTTTGAATAAAGGATTAATTAGTGATATAAGTAACACAAGAGCTTTAGATAAAGTTGATGCTATTGATACTGAAATGGATACAGAAGAAGTTCAAGAAAAAGTTAAACCAAAACCTCTTGACTATTAGTAGGTAGAGAATAAAACAAATACGGTCTATATACATTATCTACAGGTATCTATTTAATTTTTTGAATTATATTCTTTAATAACATTCAATCTTTCATTAATACCATCATTTGCAGCTCTTGATAATAATCCCAACATTAATGAACTTACTCTCAAACTATCATCATTTGATGGAATTGGATAAGTTAATAATGATGGTTCCATATTAGTATCACATAATCCAATAGTTGGGATTCTGGCCTTGATACATTCATTAATACAATTTCTATGATCAACCGGATTCATAATAACTACCAAATCTGGTTTTAATAATCCGTCGAGTTCTTCATCAGTTAATTGACGATTGGTTGGATTGTTCATCATATCAACTTCTAATCTTTTTTCACCTTGTTGATGAATAACTTGTTGGAAATTAGTGATAGTACCAGGAATCCATTTCTTCCATATATAATAACCATTTGATCTTTTAGCGGCTTCTTCTAAAGCTCTTTGTTGTTCCCAGTGTTTTAAAGTCCCAACATAAAGAATTATTCCACCTTTATTTGCAACTCCCTTTATGACTTTTATAGCTCTTTTTAATGCAACTAAAGTTTCATTTAAGTCAATCAAATGAATACCATTGTATTCCCCATAAATAAATGGTTGTGTCGAAGGTCTCCATGAAGCTTTAGAATGTCCCAAATGACATCCGGCTGCCATCAAGGTCGATAAGGTGATATCTTCAATTGATTTAGGATGCTTGATTTCATTTTTAGGTTTATATACATTAGTTAACTTTGATCCTAAATTTCCAGAATGTCTTGAATGATTCAAGTATCTTAAATATAATTCTTGAGTTGTATAAGGTTGATTGTTATTTGAAGGTTTTAAGTAAGGATACTGATTCAATAATGAATTTGAAGTACTGGCGTTTTCAAAGTTACCCAGGGTTTGGGAATTTACTCCTAAATCGATGGTTTTACGTTGTTCAGTAATAGTAGCCCATGGTCTATTTTCAATATCAAAATTTGGTAATTTCAAATGTGATACCATAAATTCAGTTAATTCTTCATCCAACTGTTTAATTTTCTTTTCATCGATTTCTGACAATTGCTGTTGTAATTTGTTGGTTCTGCTATTAATCAAATCAGTTGGAGTGGAATTTAATTGTGATATTAATGATTTAGCTTGATATTTTAATTCAACTAAATACCTAGCACTAATGGATTCAGGTGTATCATTTTCGGGGCTTGAACTTGCTTCGGTACCAACGTTAATCTTGCCAATCCTTTCGGTGCTGGCTTGACTCCCTATACTATTTACAGTGTTTCTAAGTATACTACTAGGTGAATAAAACCTCGTAGATATTCTATACATAGTGATGAAAAATTTTCAGTCTCACTAACTTCTGTGCGACCGGCTTATGTATAGAGTTGAAAGTTTTGAAAATGCTATTATTGACTTTTTAAATACGCAGACCAGAACTAAACCACCACAAACCCAGTTTACACAAACTCAAAATACACAAACCCAAATCGTGGTTTTTGATTATGACTTGTTTAGTAAAAAAATTCAAATCACGAACCATTCAATGAGATTTATAAATTCTATTCATAATGTAAACCTCATATTTATAGAGGATTTTGATGATTTCGAATCTTGGATCTTAAAAACTATCAAGAGTTATCACACTTCGTCTTGCATTATATATGGATTCTTAAAGACGATCATACGATGGAACCTAACCGTACATCAATTGAATTATATAATGTATTTACTAAGCAAGTTAAGAGTTGATATAATTGAGTCAAACCATCACCAGCCCATTGATTTGGTCAATGTTGATAATGAAACTGTACCATTGGAATTTATCCTAAACAAGTGGTTATCACCAAAAAAACGCCATTAAGAGCATACACCAGAATGATGACTTACGAGAATATATAAATAAATCGAGTGTACTCTTATATAAACTATTTTATTTTACTTCTTCAACTTGTTCATCACCTTCAGCTTCAGCTTCACCTTCTTCAGCTTCACCGGCTTGACCTAAATCAGGCATATTACCACCAGCTTGACCTAATTGACTAGCTAATTTACTAATATCAAAATCACCACCTTCACCACCTAAACCACCCATTCCTCCCATACCTTGCATCATTGAAGCGAAATCTAAACCACCAGCACCTCCTGGACCACCTGGCATTCCGCCCATTCCTGGCATACCACCCATACCACCCATTCCTGGCATTCCTGGCATACCACCCATACCGGCCATATCACCTAATCCATCATCTTCATCAGCTTTTTCGTCTTGTTCATCTTCATCAACCCATTTATCGAAATCAGTCTTGATATAATGTACTTTACCTTTTTCTTTGATCAATCTTGGCCAATATTCTTCTTGAGCCTTCTTCTTTCTCAATACAAAATATATATGGTTACCACTTTCTAAGTTTTGTTTACTTTTTTCAGTATCAATCTCATCATAAAAGTTCAATTCTAAATCGTAAGTTTGGTTGGAGTCTTGGGATTTAGCACTGACTTCCAATTTAGTGGAAGTCAAATTGATTTTTAAATCTTTAACATCAACCAATTGAACTGTTAAATAGATGACATTTTTTGATTCATCGGTAGCATTGGAACGTTGAGCCCATAAAACTGTTGGAATCATTTTGTGTTCGTTGGGATTTTTTACTGAGGTCCGTGAGAATGAGAACGAGTGAGACCCATGAGCCGTCAGCGAGATGTGAGAACTTCGAGAAACTTCTTATGATGCGGCAGACTACATTAAAGTTTGGCAAGTTTAAAGGCTCGGCGGAGGGGTGGGGAATGACTTAAAAGGTTTTTGAGTGTTTAACTAAGTAAAAGACAATAAACATTTTGAAACTTGTGGATCACACTACAAACCCTTAGTATGAACTTTATTTGGCTGCAAACCATAAAATTATGGAGTTCCTTAAAGGGCATATTGAATCTTTTTGAGTTCGATTGATAAGCCACCGAATACTTATTCCATTATAATTAAACGTTACCTAAGCCATAGTAGTACCAAGACCAAACCCACCACCAATATTACCACCAACTCTATACCTCTTGTAACCACTCGCTCACTAAAGACCGACCCCAGAATGAGAATATGGGGTCGCTAAAGCCGATTTCGATCCTCAATCGCAACTCAAGTGATCGATCATGTTAGACAAACTCCCTATTGAAATTCAAGTGGAACTACTAACCCTTGATCCTAACAGTTCACTAAAACTTGTGAATTCCCATTTTTACATGCTATATAATGATCTTTATTATCGAAAGATCATCAACACTTTTGGTGGAGATATAGTTCGTGTAATTATAAAAGTACTTCCATGGTTAAGAACTTATATAAAGACCTTGGATGTATTTAGAGGGGAAGCAAGAAAAATCATTAGTTCAAGATTGAATTTACCTTATGATATCGATGAAAATTATAAGACCTCTAGTGACTGTGGAGAGTATGGCCAATCTGATAAGAATTTGAATGTGGCTTACATCAAAGATTCATGGAAATATATTTATTCAGTATTGAAAAACAAAAGAATGTTTGCTGAATATTCCGATTATAAAATAGACGAACCCACTAATTATGTATATAATCATTTTGTTGAAATTAATAAGACTTATCTTTTGTCGTATAGAAAAGCATTGTGGTTAAGTCCAGGTACTTATAATTTGAATATTGGATTAGTTATCAAACATGGGAATGGATTGGGTACTACTAAGTTTGAAATAAAGTATGAAAATGAGTATAATGAAGTTATAACTCAAACTTTTTATCCTCCAACTAATATAAATGAGATTATGCCCAAGAAACAATTTTGTCTTTTAAGGTTAGGTGAGTTTACTATTCCAGATATGAAACCATCTGAAAAGGAACCAGAAGAAGAAGAAGAGTTTGATGATTTGACATTTGAAAGTTCATCGAACTTCATCAATCATTTAAGAAGAAGAAATATGAATTCCAATTCTACCGTTACTATGGATTCTCATGGAGCTACAAGTGGACTCAATGGACATAACAATGGACCGAATGGATCTAATGGATCTCAAGGTTTAGGATCTCATGCAAGTTCTAATAACTTAGGGTCCATGAATAATTTAGCCAATCTAGGGTTTTCAAGTAATAACCTCAATAACTTAGGAGGAATCCGTGGTAGCAATACAGCATTAAGAAGATCAAGTATAATGGGGCACTCCCAAAATAATTTGCATGGAAACACTAATTCAGGTTTAACATTAAATCATCTTTATACCGCCGCCAATACCAATTCTAGTTCCAATTTGAATAGTTTTTTACATGGAGTCAATTCCAATTCTAATTTGAATGGGTTTTATCTCGATAATGAACATCCAAGTAGGTCGGCCAGCTTGCCAACTATTATTTCCAATACGTCAATTTCATCTATGAATACTAATAACACAGCTATAAGTAATTACACCGGGTCCAGTACTCATCCCAATAATCAACATCCTAAGTTGGTCAAAGTTCAATTGATTATGGAAGAAATTGGATTATTATTAAAGTCAGGGTTCAGGATCTTTTTCATTGATATTGCTCAACCTACGACTTTATTTAACGAATTCGATTTGTTATACTATTCAGTACGTGAAACCGATTACCGATATTTCATTAATATCCCATTAAAAAATTTCTATAAAGCCCTCAACTATGTGCAAAACGGAGGAAATCTGGATGATTTGAGTGTTCAAAAAGCTTGTAAGAAGTATGGAGATGGAGATCCGTATGAGATTTTAGATCAATACGACACAAAATTCATTCTAGATCCTTTACATAATCAAGAACATGAATTTGATCCTAATGATATTGACGAACAACAATTGATGAGGTACGCTGACTTCTACTTTAATGAAAGTTTTATAAGGCGGTACTTTAAGTTTAATACAGTTTATCAAAGACGACAATTTGTTAATCGGTTTGGGGATTTTGAAATCGATTGGAAGAAAGGTGAAAATGAGAATTATAATTCTGGTGATAAGATCGATAGTTATAGTCATTCTGAGAAGGTAAATTCGATCATTGGCCCTGATCAGAATAGGGCATGTGTTTATGATTTGTATGGATTGAAGTGGAAGATGCCGCCACTAGGCCAACTCTAGTGAATTAACTAGATGAAGTAATTGGGCAAAGCGTAGTGAATTATGGGGGTGTCGTTTTGTATTATTAGCTGGCTATATAAGATGAGAAATGGTAATGATAACGAATGCATATATATTGATTTAGTGTGTCGTTGTTTCTCTTTGTGCACAAGTTTTTGTGTCACTTGTACTTCTGTTTGTACATGTGTTTGCGTACATCTCTATATTTAAACTTAAACCCTCAGTCTCTGATAGCGCTACGCGGTAACAATCAAGCACACCTCACTACGATCTGTGTGATATGACAGACGTACGAGTAGAAATCGAACAAATTGATCAATATGATCAAGCAGCAACGCAGCTCCAAGACCTTACCGGTAACAAACTCAACGACGTAGAAGAAGAAAGTGAAGAAGAAGAAAATACAGAGATCAATAACACCCTAGAGGAAGATGTAAGAGAAGACGATGATGACGATAGATCAGACAAACCACCACAATTTAATAACAAACGTATCATTCTTCAGCGATTCACCATTTACAATTCCAGATCAACAATGTACATAGTGGGATCCAATGCCAAGGAGAGTTTGTTTAGAATTCTAGAGATCAATAAGGATGAAAAGGATGAAACCAAATTGACGATAATTGAAGATAAGAGCTACTTTTATACAAGGAAAGACATGATAGATTTAATGAATGGATTGAATGAAACCATAGAAGGTGGAATCAGTAAAATAGCTCATGGGTATGGATTATTGGGATTAATAAAATTCACAAAAGGATACTATTTATCAATAATAACAAAGTGTAGTCAAGTGGCAATTATAGGAGGTCATTATATCTATCATATTGATGAAACTAAACTTATACCATTAGGCATCAATTACAAAAGACCTAATAAGTATACGGATGAAGAGAGATTATTATCGATATTCAAGTATCTTGATTTGGGAAAGACATTTTATTTCTCTTATGCTTATGATATCACCAATACTTTGCAAACAAATTTCATACGACACAAGAAACTAGCTACGAACTATCAAAGAAATGGCGATATTAAGTTTAATGATGATATATATAACAATTTCAATCACAATGAACGGTTTGTATGGAATAAGTTATTACTTGAGCCCATACTTAACCACGAAGACATTGCTACATATGAATGGTTTCAACCTATAATTCATGGGTTTATTGATCAAGCTAATGTTTCCATATATGGTAAAAAGATTTATATAACTATAATAGCCAGAAGATCCAGAAACTTTGCAGGTGCAAGATTTTTGAAAAGAGGTGTGAATTATGATGGGAATGTGGCTAATGAAATCGAAACTGAACAGATAGTCACTGATATGTTAGTGACACCGTTTCATGATCCAAAATATGGCTTCTACAATAACCCGAGGTTTACAAGTTTCGTCCAACATCGTGGATCCATACCTTTGTATTGGACCCAAGATTTGAATAGATTACCTAAACCACCAATAGAGATAAATCTAACTGACCCTTTTTACCTGAGTAGTGCTTTGCATTTTAATGATTTATTCAAACGGTACGGGCTGCCGGTAATCATATTAAACTTGATCAAGGTTAAAGAAAAGACACCAAGAGAACTGAAACTTAATCAGCACTTTATTAGTTGTATCAATTACTTGAATCAATTCCTTCCAAAGGCTCATAAACTTCAATTCCATTCTTTTGATATGTCACGTCATTCTAAACGTAATATGGACGTTATTCTACCTTTACAGAAAATTGCTAATGATTCAATCAACCAAATTGGATTCTTTCATAATGGGGTCGACTTGGAATCTACAAGGATTCAAAAGGGTATTATACGTACTAACTGTATTGATTGTTTAGATCGTACAAATGCCGCACAGTTTATTATCTGTAAAGAAGCATTAAGTTACCAATTATCGAGTTTAGGATTAATTCCGGAATCTACATCGCTTTCATACGATTCTGACTTAATCAATATACTAACAGAAATCTTCCATGATCATGGTGATACCATTGCTATTCAGTATGGTGGGTCTAACTTGGTTAACACCATGGACTCTTATCGTCGTATAAATCAGTGGTCAAGTCATACTAGAGATATGATTAATAGTATCAAACGTATTTATTCCAATTCTTTCATGGATCTGATACGTCAAGAAGCTATCAATCTTTTCTTGGGTAATTATATTTATGACCCTAAGAAGCCTAAGCTTTGGGAATTGCCTAACGACTTTTACTTGCACAACACCATTTCCCTCGAACATTTTAGAACTAAGATTAGTTATATTCATTGGTTCAATAATAATGTCTTAGATAATGATCAATATGATTTAACAAAGTTAGTACCTTCTAATAACATTCCTAGTTATTGGCAACCATTCATATATGAAAATTTAGTACCATATCCTGAGTTTAACGATAATTGGTTCAATGAATATTATGTCCCAAGAAAGTTTCAAAGTTTAACTGAATTATTTGTGTTTAATATGAACTCAAATTCCCGTTATTTCCCATCAACGATCAACAAAAAGTTTGATTATAGTCCTTTCCAATCCAGAAAAAGATTAGTAAGAGAGAATATACAAGGGTTGCCTAAACAATTGGAAGCACCTATTGAACCATCTTCAGATGAAAAGGAAGACGAAAAGAAAGGTGAAGAAAAATTAACTGATTTAGGGTATACCATTTCATCTGATGAAGATGATAAAGAAACCAGTTTTAATTATCTAAAGATCCCCAATACCAATAAGATCAAAAATTTATTGACATCAGGAATGGAGAAATTAGGGTACAACAATCATCACCATAGACATCATAAGAAACACCAAGAGAATACTAGTTTATCTATTAGTATGGAAATTGATGATGATAGCAGTGTGCCAGTAGTTAATGAAAAGGATCAACTGCTTTATATGAATCATAATGATTTATCGATTTATATTAAGAAGAATAATGAAGTTCTGAGTGTGGAGTTGTCAGGGATAGATCAAGGGATTTACCAGAAGTATACACAGTTTTTGGGGAGTAAAGACATGGAGTTTGGGGGTTTGTATGAGGGAGTCAATTACCAAGTTAACAGAATGTATTTGGGATTAGATGAGGTGGAAGTGAATGATAATTATTTTACTTGAATATCCTTGGATTATTGTTCTAGTAAATAAGGAGGAAGCCGATAGCTTTGCAAAGTACAAAATTTGTTTGTCTGTTGATGTAAATAGCCTAGGGAATGTGACAATTGATACATCAGGTAATAAATACCATATATTAATATACACCATACAATATTATGCTCATTGCACATTCAATGAGTTTGCGGTCTGGCCCTTAGGTAAAACTAATCAAATAAAACATATAACATGATAAATGGAACTCACCCATTTCGCCTTATTCAGCAGATAGATTAGGACCAACTTCCCTCAGTTAACAAGAAATCATTTGGTAAGAAATCACCAAATCCCATATCGAAGTCCTGTAAGAAAATACTCTCCTCTGATTGAAAATTCTTGGGAACCTTCTCTTGACTTTCCGACACATAATACAACCACATATTCTCTCTTTGATTCAAATGTAAACGTTGTAGAGTGATATTCTCCTTTATCAGTTTACCATGATCATAAGGGAAGAAATTGAACCATTGGAACTGATGAAAAACTTCGAACGGATATTGAGTGTCCTCCTTCAAATCATTAACAGCTCCTTCAAATAGTAAACACAATTCGTGAATTTGATCTTTTGAAAAAATGTAAGCTGCTTTCTCGTCATTACAAGAATCAAATGTTCTTAAACCATTAGTTTCTTTGAAAATATAAATCGCCATTCTCATGATTCTAAATGCTAATAAGTAATCGGCTGATAGTTCTCCAGCATAATAAAGACTACCTAAACTAATGAATTGAACGTTTGACAATAATGAGTAGAAATGTTCAGGCTTATCTGTTCCAGTATAAAGTTTAACAGAATAATTCAAATGTAATATGATCTTAGCTGATAAAAGGGTACTGATAAATAAATACCTGATATAAATCGGGGTAAGGATTGTGTAACAAATTGATGAAAGTTGGACATTCTTCTTGAACAATCTAAGGAATGGTTTGAATTCAACATAGCATTTGGTCAACATCTTTTTATAATAAAAAAACAGGGTAGCAGCATCATTCTTACGTTCATAAATCAAATAACATATAAAGTATAATTTTATAAGAAAAATTTGAAGGTTCATATAATACTGAAGATGAAGTAATTCATAAGGTTTAAATGAGGTTTGAACTGCTGATAACAAGTCTGACATCGACCCATAAGTTGTCGAAATAACTGCTTCTAATTGTGTTATAGTTTGAGTTAAGTATGATAAACTCATAGGTTGCCTTATATCACTTATAACTCTTAAAAGTTGGGCTAATATTGGACGTACTTTATAAAGGTTTAAGAACAATTGATAAAACGTATCATCTTCAAGGTTTAATTCTCCTAGTATAACATCGGAAAAATTGTCATGAAACATTGGTCTACCGAAGAGACACAGTTCAGTGGTTTCAATGGACAATATTAAGTACCATACTTTTCTTCTATGAAGTTTATTTAACCATGTTAAATCATCATGGACAAACATATGAGGATCCCTATGTAATCCCAAATTTATGGCGCTTCTAACTAATGACGAAGTGTATAAATCTGATTCTCCAAAAATATCATAGCCATCTTGACCATATATCTTATAAACTTTTGCAATAGCCAAGCACTGTAATCCTTCAAAACTCAATCCTGAATAAGAGTCGAACTCTTTCATACATTCTTTACCACAATTAGCCACATCTACGTAAATAGGATTAGTTACAAAAATTGTAGGATCGATTTTTTCTTCGTGATTTTTATCCTTAATAATAAACTGATACGTCAATCTTAAAAGGAAAAGAAGACTTCCTAACTTGGCAATATCGGAGTTTTGCTCGATGTTAATTTTCAAAGTTCCATCTTCTTTCAAAGTGATGATTTTATGCATATCATTAGTAAATCCGATCTCATCGAATACCGGGAAGTATACAGCTAAATATTTAAAGAACACTTTCATATACTCAAAGATTACTGATTTGCTAGGTAATATACAATAAAGTTTCAGCAATACATTCAGTTCAGGAATATACTCTGGATAAAATAAAACAGAACTTTGGTATTTATAGCCATTTATCGCCGTTTTATATAGAATATCGTCACGTTTAACATTATACTCAAATTTAGGTATATAAAATTCACCAAAGAATTCTTTAGTCATTTGGTCATATTCACTTAAACTTAATCCATCATTCAATAATACAGATACTTCTCTCATTCTGGGTTTCTTCAAATCTGGATCATTTTTCAGAGTAAAATGATAATGACAGAATACTGTGTAAGCCCTATCTCTTCTTAATATTGATTTGAATGACAATGGACAACTAAACACAAAGGTGTCTTGGGTTCTTACACAATACAAGTCCGACCCATAATTAGCAAAAAAGTCTGTAGTATCATCATTAGTAATAAGTTCTAATGATTTTTGTTTAGCACTCTCTATAGGGATATGATAAGGAACTGACTCTAAATCTACATAGCTTGGAACGGAACTTGGACCTGAAGAATTGTTGGATCCTGAAGGACTTAGTAACTGGGGACTACCGCTACTCAACGCTTCTTCTAGTTTTCTAACTTTAGCTTTTAAAGCCATTAACTGCTCATTATCATCATTCTTTACTAATTGGGTTGATTTACCTTGTTTGGCGAGTTCTTTCTCTAATGTCGTATAACAACATAACGAACCGACTCCACTACTTATACACCGATCACAAGGAAGTTTCTTATTACATTTTATCTTCCTATGGTGACAATTATCACACACTACTATGATTCTTTGTTTCCTAGCCATAATGCACGGCGCCGCGATAACGTCAGATCGAGGTGAGATACATAAGCGGAGATCTATTTTCGTATATCATTATATAATCATTATATAACCAGAAGAGGCTATCAAGGAGCCAACCCGGCCATTAGAAATTCACAAGTTGACTTATAAGGCTCATGCTGAACTCAAATCTACTACGCCATTCTCCAATCTATATAACCTTAAAGCTTCTCTTATATGTTCTGGCTTCAATGGATGTGATACGTCACCTTCATAATTCAATTTTATATTATTTACTTCTACAGGGTCACCTGACTCCATGTTCTTCAACACTTTCTTCTTCTCATTCTTCTTATGATCAATGTCAAGAATTAATTGTGACTTAAATTCTTTTTGTTGAATATCGAAAGCTCGAGTGATTATTTCACTTAAGAATGATTTGGATAACCCTGCTAATATCACAGCAACATTCTGAGGTATTGAATGGCCTAATACTCCGTTACAAACTTTTTTAACTCCAGGTTTATTTATAGTTGTTCTTCTGTATGCTTCAAATCTATCCATTTGATCATTACTGAAATTCATCATCATCAACCTTTTACGATCCTCTTCACTTAAATCCTTATCCACCTGTTTGAACTTTAATTTCTTATACTTTTCAATAAGCTCTGGGTCTCCAATATCTTCTATATCTGATATTGATGATAATTCTTGTTCATCGTCACTTATGAGTAATTGTTGATTATCATCTAGGTTTTGAGATATATTGGAATAGAATACTCTTCCTATTAATTCTTCATCTTCCTCATCCAAACTTACGTCACTATCGTCTATATATTCCGTCATGTTACTGTCTTGAAGTTTCTCAGTGTTACTCATTTCTCACTTCCTCACTATTTACCGTACGTAACTCATCTATTCTTATATACACTACATGCATAATACCTATTAAGACATTAGTCTTGGGATCCACTTTGCAATTTAATGCCATCCAGAACTACTTTTAACCTTTCATATAACCCTACCCAATTTTGATTTAAACTATACAATTCCTCCACCAATGCCTTAAACTCATCTCTCTCAGCCTTGTATTGTGTCCGGCTCTGTTTTACTAAAAACTCTCCTAAGGTCTTTAATTCCTCTACAACAAGATTCTTCAAAAGCGATCCTACCCTTAAGTTGACATTATTCAGGGGCTGTAATGTTATTGGTATGAATTTAGGTAAATTATAATACAATTCATCACATACCAATGTATAATCAAAAGTTGGAACTTGGTATATACCGTCACCAACAGTTGACAAATTAAACTCAAACAAGAACGTATTTGTGTCATTCACCAAATTGGTACCATCAGCAGTTGAATAAGCAATATCAAAGTCCAAAAAATTATTTGTATGGTTACTTAAGTATTCTCTACACTCATTAGATATGTCCCTATAATTCAAAGTATTTGAATTTTTTACCTGAACCAAATGTAAATTCACTTTATTTTGAAACCCTAAAAACTTCAGTAAATCATAATCCACCATATCAGAAGATATTAAGTGTTCTGAAACACTTTGGGTTATGAAAAATGGTAAATCATTAGCATGAATTGTAGCTTGGGAGTATACTACCAAAATTTTTGGAGCTTCATTTTCAAGAATGGCGGAGTTTTCATTGGCAAAATGCAATTCAACCACATACTCACCTTGTGGTACTGTTACATTTGGGTTTCCTAACTCTAAATAATCGAGTAATGTATAATTGAATCGAGTCTTTGGGACAATATGATCCAATTGGAATTGGGAAGCTTGGACTAAATCCGGGAAATTAAATCCATAATCTCCAAACTTTACATATACTGGGATCGGTATAGGTTCATTGCTTAACTTGTCAAGTAATTGGTGTGTTACACTTGTGAAAAAAGAATTATACCCTATTAATAGTAATGGTAGTACAAATGGTAGTATAAACCACATCGCAATTTTTTCACAAATTTGCAGTTACCATTAAAATGTCAATACCTTCAATACCCAATGACATAACTCCTGTTAACCAAGAACAGACATTAGTTCATGATGTTTATAATGATATAGCCCCCCACTTTTCTCAAACTAGGTATAAACCTTGGCCTATAGTTGAACGGTTTTTAAATACTAGAAATGACTATACTGTGGGACTTGATATAGGATGTGGGAATGGGAAGTATCTTGGAGTTAACCCTAAATTGTTCATGATAGGGACAGATAGATCCGAAGGGTTAATAAATTGTGGATACGGTATAAATAATAACTATAATTTAGGTATAGCTGATGGACTTAGTTTACCTCATCCCAATGATACCTTTGATTTTGGGATCTCGATTGCAGTCATTCATCATTTTTCAACCCCTGAAAGAAGAATTGAAGCTATAAGGCATATTTTAACTAAAATCAGAACCGGGGGTGAAGTTTTAATTTATTGTTGGGCCCTTGAACAAGAAACTTCGAGAAGAGGGTATAAAGAGGGAGATGATCAGGATATTTTAGTACCATGGGTATTACAGAATAAGCAGAAGAAGCCCAAGGAAAAGAAGAAAAGACAATCTAGACGAGGTGGTAAAGATTCAGAACCAAAAGAAGAGCTAAAAGAAGAACCACAAGAGCCAAGACCAGTTTCAGAGCCAGAGCCAGTTCCAGAGCCAGAACCGGAACCAGCCCCAGAGCCAACTCCGGAACCAGTAACTAAATATAGATACTATCATTTATATAAGAAAGGAGAATTAGAATCTGATGCTAAAAGTGCCGGTGGAATAATAGTTGATCAAGGTTATGAAAAGGATAATTGGTGGGTTATCATTAAGAAGCATTAATATAGAATATCCATTTATTCTCTACTTTTATCAGACATAGTTCTAGATCAAAGGAAATCTGCATGTAGTGCATATGGTTTACTGTTATTATTAACGAAGCTTCTTCTTAGGTCGATAAAGGATCTGAGTGCAAGTTGATGTAAGAACTCAAAGGTTTAGTCATCTCCCAACTACGTTACAATTAGTCAGTAAATCATATAACTTGCGGCCAGTCTACCAAGATTCATCGACCCATCAGGATAAAAACATCCAGTCTCTCATATCCTATGATCCTCTCGTAGCGGCTCTCAAACTCTCGCAGTCTCATGTTTAAACAAAGACAAGATAAAATCATACGGAGCACCGATTTAGATGCTTTAAGTTGTAGATGGAATTGCATAGAGAAAAAATATATAACTGATCCCAACGTTGATAAAGTCATTGAATCTTATCTGAAATATTTGCAGTATTGTGATGGGTATACGTCATTATCAGCTGGTAGAAGTTATAGATCGATTTATGATAAGAAACTACCAATTATCAATAGAGGCACATACTTGAGAACCCAAAGTATTAGTAACATAATAGAAAAGTTCATTAATCAGTTTGAAGAATGTCAAATCATTTCAATGGGTGGTGGTAGTGATACCAGGGCATTTCAATTATTAAACCCCAGCATCAAGTATATAGAGATAGATTTCCCAGAAACTGTCAAGATTAAAAAATTGACGATTGTGAATGATGAAAAGTTAAGTGAATTTGTTGGTTATAATGGTGAAGGGTATACGGTGGAAACCAAACAACAATTCGATCAATTTGATGGTGATTTGCATACTTGCAATTACCATTTGATAGGATTGGATTTAAGAGAATTACAATCCCATTCAATTGACCAGTACATTGATACCAATCTTCCCACCCTATTATTGAGTGAATGCGTTTTATGTTATCTTAATCCATCAGAGAATGAAACCATACTACAGTACTGGAAGTCTAAGATCCAAAACTTATCAGTCTTGATATATGAACCAATTTCCTTAAATGATTCATTCGGGAACAAAATGGTTGAAAATTTAAGCAAAAGAGGAATCAATCTTTTAACTATTAATGAATTTCCCACTCTAGAGTACAAGTTAGAGTTTATGAAACATCTAGGGTTTACTAATATTAAAGTAACTGATATTGCCAGTATTGGTGGGTATAGTAATGAAAGTAACTGGTTTAGTGAAGAGGAACAGAAAAGAATTAAAAATTTGGAGTTAATAGATGAAATTGAAGAAATAAGGTTGCTCTTAATGCATTATTGTTTAGTTTATGGATCAACAAATGACTTTGATTTGGGATTAGAGTTTAAATTATCCGGCCCTTAATAATTTCACAATACATACGTCTATAAAGTCCTAAATTTTAGGAAGTAATTCACTATTATAATGTGGTCTTGGATATCTACTCTTTGTATTCTTCCCATCAGCAAATGATGGATTAACTTTCCAACTCCAAATTTTCTCTAGCTCCTTATCTAACATCCCATCCACCTTTTGGACAATGTACTTTCCTATGGTTGGTAGAAACTTGAACGAATGACTGGAGTCTCCAGTAGCTACATAAACATCTTTAAAGTAAGGACACTCATCTATTAAGAAGTAAGAATCACAAGAATCAGCAATCCAACAGATCTTGTTATCAATTAATGGGTGGTTTGCTAGTTCAGGTACTACTAAGTTCAAAAGTTTATTGACATCCTTGAAATGTTTTTGCGGTAATGTTTCTTGGGGGTTATCGATAGTATACCGTGGGGCTCTAAGCTTCTTACCAGCTTCGAAAGGATGGTTCATTTCAGCATACGCATCACAGGTGGTGATGCCAATTTTTACTATATGCTTTTCATCATCGGGTGGAAAAAAGTATCCATATTCAGCACTAAAGAATATTGGCATATTCTTATACTTTTCATATTGTTCAGGTGTTAATTGAATATGAGCTACAAACGCTCCAAATACTTTAGTTTGATTATCTAACGGTACGATAATTCCAGTTCCTGCACCAGCAGTAACTATGATTTTTTTGGCTTTATATGAATTTCCAGACTTTACGGTGACATATTTTGATCTTACAGAAGTCACATACCCATCATTACCAAACTTAAACTCGACTTTGGACTTACACTCATTAAATACCGCTTCTAAGGCTTTAGACGACAATCCCGTTCCACAATCGTAATTATAAGTAGAATTAAATTTAGCAGGTAAATTATTATCAGTAAACTCTTTAATATGACCATTGACATCATTAGGGGTCGTTAACTTGATCATTTTCTGTTCCACACCGAGTCGTTTTAAAATCTCGTAACTCTTATTTTCATACTGAGATCTTGCAGAATTTGCATCATTGGGTGTTAATGTTAACCTACCAGTCTTAATATAACATTTCTTATATAAGGGATCACTCTCCCAATACTTTAAAGCCTCAACTGCTAACTTTGCATTTAATTCATCAGAGTATTCAATTCTGATAATTTTATTAAAATCGTTTGCCGCCGAATATTCCGATGGAACTCCAAATGGATCCAATGCAAGAATCTTTGAATTCCTTTTAGATAATTCTAACGCTGTTGATAATCCAAAAACTCCACATCCCACTATTATGTAATCGTATTCTTGCATTTCCAAGTGAACTACGAAATTATTTGTTCCAGTAGGCTAAATAATATAAGAACTCTTCAAGGCAATTCCTGGGTTAAATATAAGTTGAAAAACTAGGGACCGTACTTCAAGTAACTGTGTAAACTATCGCAACTTCTGCTTTTACAGTTGATAGCGTATCCCGAAATTAATTTCCGTGCTTATCTTCTTATCTATACGCGGTTGTAAATATTAGCCGTTGGAATGGGTGTTACAGCAGGGGATGGCAGTAAATTGATGAATTGCACGATTTGTATACTTCTAGTCATATTAGCTTGATGATGTGAGTTCTTTGCGTAGTATTAGTTAACAAAAGGTCTCCATATCTCGCCAACATTGGTACCCCTCTTCGCACGTAATGGCTCTAAATTCTCGCTAATCACTATGATAGAAACTAAAGATCTACCTACCCCAAAGAAAAGAAGAGTCTTATCAGCTTGTTCCAGGTGTAAACAGAGAAAGAAGAAATGTGATGGAAATTTACCTAGCTGCGGACTTTGTGTCAAAACTGGGTCTGAGTGTCTTTATGCTAATACCCAACTTCAAGATCAACTGATGTTTGTGCTAGAGCAAACCTCAAGAATTCATAGTCTAGAAACTCAAACTAAAGAATTGATGGAAGAAATCAGATTACTCAAATCAAGCTTACATAATACCAATATCAATGTTTACCATGAACCGGATCAGAATAGTTTATTCATACAACCATTATTGAAGTTAGTAAAAGAACCGCCCAATCAACAATTTTATATAGGACAATCAGCAGTCATTTCCAAGGTTCAAGCTATAAGGAAGATTCTTACTAATGGCCAAGAACCTGAAATTCACCATGATCCTTTTTCTCAAATAAGACATCCTGAAGTTATTGAACAATCTCAATATCCAACTCAAGAAGCTGAAAAGATTTTTATCAATTGTTACATCACATTCACATATAATCGCTACATCTTTATAGAAAAAGATCATTTGATAAACATCTTCAATAAACTGCAACTTGAAAGAACTAATTGGGAATCATTTGTCGCATACATCTGTTTAGCCAATGGATGTATGGTTGCAAAATTGTCAAGAATAGCCATGCAACCAACGCCTCAGTATTATTTTGATAAGGCCTTGAAAGTTCTAAATCAAACTAATGATTTGACTCCTATGCAACAAATTCAGGCTTGTATGTTATTGGCGGTTTACTTGCAATATGCTTATGACTATAATCACTCGTTTATAATGAACGTGTGGGAATTAACCGGTTTAGCTATACGAAAGTTAATACAATTAGGCTACCATAAACAAAAAACTCCTAGTTTGGAAAACTGCCTTGAAGTAGAATATCAAAAACGATTATTTTGGTCGACTTATGCATTTGATAAATTATTGTCGTTGTCTCTTGGCAGATGTTCTTGTTTTATCGACAGCGAGATCGATGTAACTTTTCCGTTAAGTATAGCCGAGGTGGGGAATGACACACAGTACATTATGCGTTTACAAACCCAACAACTTAGTGACCCAAATTTTAAGTTACCAGTCACTAATATTACCTATTTGGTTGAAACGTGTAGAATCAGAAGTATCGAAGGAAGAATCAATCTATTAGCCTATGACAAGAGTAATGATCAGTTTGCCAAGGAGTTTGATGGCATAAGTCAATCTTTAGAATCTTGGGTTAAAAACCTTCCATACCGTAAAGAGTTTGATGAAGGATTAAACCATGAAGTCGTATTTGATTATTTGGTATTACTTTACAATCGAGCCAAATTATTCTTGTTAATCCCCAAACTTACCACTGAAGATTCTAACAGTCATGATATTATTCTAGAAACCTTGAAATCTGCAGGTGGGATTTGTAAAGCTTTCCAGGTGATTCATAAACACTCGATTTTCGGATATAGTATGTTTTCTCTACATACGATTTTTCTCGCCGGTGTGACTTTGGTTTATTGTGTATGGTCATTACCCAATGCCGATAATGTAAAGGCCCACAATGATATTAGAGCATGTTCAAATTTATTATATTCGTTCTCTGAGAGGTCTTCTGAAGCGGAAACTTATAGGAAGTTATTTGAGAACTTAGTTGAGAAGGTATTGTATAATAATGAAGTAGAAGACAAGGGTGGAATAGAGGAGACCTTATTGGATAACAAGTTTAATTTTACCTTTGATGATGATTTCTGGAAGAGGTTGGATTTTGCCTGAGCCAGCACCGGAATAGTAGTGTTGACTTTCGTACCAGTTTGGGCACTTCTTGGTTTGGTCTGGTACCAGTTCGGTGTTAAGACACTCAGGCGTGAGGTGACCGGTCATTACCCACCTCAATATCAACAGCCAATATAAGAACCCTTAATTCTTGATCTTTCTATTTTAAACCAACAACGTAACTTTTGCCTCGAAGGTCATCTTATTTTTTCCGGATATGCACCGTTACTAAGATCGAGGATTCTCTTATACTGTAGTAATAATGAGGTATTGTATATACATAGAACAGAAACACTCTACATATAAGCTGCATTTTCCCCAACCCCAAATACATGTACGATCTCTTATAATTATATAAACAATAACCGTGATTATACCCCGGGTAACAGTTGCGCTCGGATAGTTGCGCTTACATGTTAACACAATTTGCAGCCCTATTCCGTTCGCATTAAATCTGGTGATGTTTGCATCCATCAGATGTTAAATATTATAAAACTTATAACTGCATAAATTAAAGGACTTTTATAGAAACAGACACAAAAGTAAAATCTAAACAAGATTCATAATAATTACAAATCGAAATGGGATATACCATCAAACAAAAAATAGAAATATGTTTGAAATCGGAAGCTAATCCTTCTATGACTCAAGGCGATTTAGCTAAATGGGCACAACAACAATATAACTCAAGTAAACAACCATCTCAGACTACTATCAGTCGAATATTAAGTAATAAAAATGATTTAATAGCATCAAAAGAAACCGATTTTCAACTTGTCAGACGACGGAAAAGATTGAATCCAATATTAAGACAAATCTTAACTGAATGGGTAACACAATCAATATGGGAGAAAATTCCAATAACAACTCCAATTTTACAAACCACAGCCAATTCTATATGGACCAGGTTGCCGTTGGAAGTCAAAGATGGAAATGGGATCTTTAATCAGAAATGGTGCAATCAGTTCATGAAGAAATTGAATATCAACCTAACAGGAACAGACGAGGATGTCACCGAGAATTTGGGGTATAAATTGAATAAGATCTGGTATTTGGATGAGAAACTAGATCTTAAGAATTATTTACATACACTTATACAGAAATACCGGTACCAACCCCAGGATATTTTCACTATAGATGAATTTCAATTATTTTATTCGTTACCTTTAGATCAAATATTCGATATAAATTCTATCGATAAAGGTCTTAAGCAACTGAGCTCTTCAACTGAGAACTCCTTGACGGTTATGTTAGGTACCAATTTAGATGGCAGTGAAAAATTAACCCCACTTATAGTTGGAAAAAACGATAAATTCGATGTTAGCCAAAGTTCATTCAGTTCATTGAAAAATTACCATCCCCACCTGTCAACCAATCATGACCTTTTAAATCTTATGAACAAACTTACCGAAGTGTACCAGGTGTTTTATAAGAACAATATCAACAAATGGATTACGTCTACAATGTTCCAGAATTATTTATTAACATTAGACCATAAACTAGAAGGAGTCAAATCAAATAATGGAATACATAAGAATCGTAAGATCCTTATCATTCTAGATGATTCCAGTAGTCATAGAATCTTGAATTTGAAGTTCAATAATATCAAACTTGTTTATTTAAAGAATAATACCAACCATAAGTCACCATTTAATTCTCTTTATAATGGTGTGAATTTCGATTATTGTCCTATGAATTTTGGGATAGTCTATGAGTTCAAAATCCTTTACAGACTTCAACAATACCTTGAAATGATCAACCTCCAAAGAAATTCCAAACTTAATCCCGAGAGAATAACCCTTAATAACTTAAAAATGAATAATTCATCAACAGACGTGTTGTCTGAATCAGATTACAATGTCCCTGTTATCAAAGCCATAGAGTGGATCAAGAAATCATGGGATAAACTAAGTCCTGAGCGGATTCTAATGTCGTGGACAAAGACTCATTTAATCAACGTCAGAAAACTGTGGCCTATGGATACCAGTATCAACAACAAAGTCGCTAATTTATCTTCAGTGGATTTAGATGTGAATTACAATTATTTAGAGAAGGTCATCAATTATCTTAATGTGGTGCTTCCATGGCAAATCGATGAACTTTTAGGTCTTGTTAATGAAAGAGGTAAAGCCACCCTTAATTATATTTCCATTGAAGAAATTGTCACTAGTTGTTTGCTGGAGAATAATCATCACGAAACCTCAAATGTATCGGAAATCGGTGATAATTGGATGATGAGTCAAATGTTAAGTAACTCGTCTATTCCTGACACATACTTACAACCATCACAAACTCCACAACCTGATGAATCAGTTAAACAAGTTCCTGTTCCATCACAAATAGCTAATTCCATTGCAATCCCCAATAAGGATCTAGAATTGAACAGTATGTCCATAAGTGCATTATTAGCAGCAGCTGACGAAATGAAAGATGGATATGAAAATGTTCCTGAACCCACCAATGGTACTAATAGTGGTTCTAACAGTGGTAGTGGATCTAGTGGATCTACTAGCAGTGGCATGAGTACTATAGGGGCTGACCTTAACCTTAAGAGAAAACTCCCAGAACTCACTCCCAATACTAAAAGAATTAATATCGAGTCCTTGAATGATTCCCTACCTTCTTCATCAACTCCTTCTCCTTATAATGAAAATGCAGTATTCCCTAAGAAACTTTATTCCGGTGTTAGTTATAAATCTGCTAGTAACCTCACAAAAATGGATTATAAAACTACAATGAAACTGTTAGCTAGAGTGTTGGATGGTAATAATCATGGAATAATCAAGTTGACGGATCTGACGGTTTTCGAATTAAGAAATGTTTTGAGAGATTTAGAGGCTATTGATAAGAGACCTTCTTAATTTACTGATGATATCTGATTGTATATATATAATTAATAATAATAATAATAATAATAATTCCTGTAGTATTCTTCCAGAGATTTTGTAGAAATATGACCTATCATTCATTAATATATAGCTATTTACATAGTTTATTCGTGCACAAACACAACTTTTACACCTTTGACCTATTGCTCTTCTTCTATACCTAATTCCCTTGCCTTTTCTTCTAATCTTTTTCTCTTTTCGGCTCTTTCCCTCTTAATTCTAGCCAACTCAGCTTTAATTTCATGTCTTTCCTTAGGAATTTGATTTAAAGTGGCAGGATCTGGCCAAAACCCTGGTAAGTTGAATTTTTCATCAGAATTAACCCCAGCGTAGGTCATCACCATGATTGGTGTGAAAAGATAAAATCCAAACTATTGTTAGTATTTGATTTTGTTTTGGTTTTGTGGATACCTCTACACCACAAAAACAGTAAGAAGATGTTAACATACCTTGGCAGTTTCTAACTGAGTCCTTGTAATCCTTCCTACTAATCTCTTATACATGTTACAATATCGCGAGATTTTTATTGAGAATTTACACCTCACCTTTGTTATTAACATCATGAGTGGTTACACAGCAATTGAACCGGATGTTCCTTTAAATGCTGGAACCATGGATTATGCTAATCCTCCTACTTATACAGAACAACCAAGTGGTCCAACGTCGACTACAGCTCCAACCACTAATGCAAATCAACCATTTGTACCTACAACCCTTTATGAAAGACTCAAAGAATCATCACATCCAGTGGCTCTTTTATTCTATATAATATTCAGGGTGGCTCCAATTTTTGTATACATATTCGGTAACTTTTTTATAGGGTTCATCACCAAGAGAAATAAATTTATTTTACACTTTATCACATTGATCTTGTTAAATGCTGCTGATTTCTGGAACTTAAAGAATGTTAGTGGAAGACTATTAGTGGGATTAAGATGGTGGAATGAAATCAATCAGGTTGACCAATCGGGGACTTTCGAAAACGTATGGGTTTTCGAAACTGCTGACCCAAATAGGTATATAAACCCCATAGATTCTAAAGTGTTTTGGATCTTATTATATGCACAACCTGGTGCTTGGATAGTATTGGGGATATTGTCGTTATTGAAGTTTCAATTCTTGTATTTGTTATTTATACTTATAAGCATACTGTTGTCGATGACTAATACGATTGCATTCACTAGATGTGATAAATTTAGTAAGGCTAATGATGTTGCTAATAATATCTTCTCCAAGGCATCAGCTGGGTTGTTTTCTAGATTCAATCCGTTCACCTAATCTAAGTGAAGGGAATGTCAAGGCGAAGAAGAAGTTAAGGAACTAAAGTTAAGGAGTTAAAGCTAGGGAACTTAAAGCCAAGGAAGACAAGTGAAGACAAGCGAAAACAAGCTGAAAAGAGAGCTTAGGAAAACAGAGTCTTTCAAAAAACAACAAATCAGGATAGAAATAGGTGCCATATATTCAATGCATACTAAATAAATCTCCTAAAAGATCTCCTCCTCTTCAAAAACTCAAAAGTACTCTTCTTAGGTTTCTCACACTCTAAGTACATAACATCATTATCATCCTCATAAACCTTTCTAGACTTAATGATTCCATTAGCTAACCGTTGATCAAAATCTTCCATACTCATATCTTCATAATTAGACTCATCGTTATTTATAGTTGGAAAGATCGGGTTTTTATTCCAATGATCCCACCACCCGGATTTATACTGAGAAAGTTTACTAAGGGATTGATAGAATAAATTTTTAGGGGAAATAGTTTCCTTGTTAGTGATACTAGCAGTGGACCTTTCAGTAGTAGTAGGACTTGGTGGTCTTATTCTAGGACTAAATACAACGGTATTAGAATCATATTCTTCAATAAATTGTACGTCACCCGAACTCTTTCGCCCGGTCTCATTCTTATCATCCACGATTTTCTTTTTTATGTCACATAATTCACTACCACCGTCACTGATAATCAATTCCTTACCCTTTGGGGTTGTCCATGGAGTTCTGGGCCTCTTTGGGGGTTCTTTTATAGTAGTACCTTGTTCAAAATAGCTTTCCACGATTTCATTAATTAACGTATCTAGATTTTTTTGTATCCTTAGACTTTTATTTAAACTTGATATTGATGGGTCTTCGTTGGGTATTGGTTTCTTGTGTCCCATGCATTCTTTTTGTTCACTAGAGCCATCTCCAACAGTATTAATAGCCCTTACTTTATGAGTACTTATTCTACTCTCATTGATCTCCTTACTCGAAAGAGTAACCTTCTCTTCTATAAGTTGGATTTGTGTCCTTATATTTTCATTTGATAAATCTGCAGAATCTAACACATTTGGTTCTGTATTAAATCTAATAATATTAGCATTCACTGAATACATTACACAAACATAAATGGTTGCAAAAAGTCGCGATCATTATATGGTATATATAAAGGCTCCTATAAGAAAGGCTAACTAACTTCAGTTTCCTTGGATTTAATCTTATTCAGAATTGTCCTTAACTTTTCTAAATGCTCTAACTTCTTTTCTAATCCATCATAAACTCTGACATCACCAACATCTCTTAACTCCAGTTCTAAGATAAACTTAAACTCGGCAAATAAATCATCATTATATACCAAAACCGTCTCAAACTTATCAACAAATTCCTTAAACTCTTTCTTGATGTTGACTTCTAATCCCTTTAATAATCCCAGTTTAAACTTCTTGGACACTTCTTCAGATCTCTTACTGATTATCTTAAGAATGAGTTGATTTAAAAGTAAATTTATTTCATTGTTTTCCAGGATATTAGTGACAGAATTCTTTAACCCTTGAATCTTTATATTGTTAGGTATTCTTTTAATGATGGAAATCGGATCATAGAACGGATTTGATTGATCATCGGCTCCTTCTATTAATGCCTGTATAAACTTCGGTTTATTCATTGAATAATCTAAAAGAATATTCCATGCTTCTTTATCATTCTGATGTTTAGCGAAGTTTATAGCAATCTCGGGATCATCCAATTTATCAATAATCAACATGAGTGCTTTTTTGTTCTCTCCAATCTTACCTAAAAGGTAAACAAGTTCCTCATAAAATTCATTAGTTTCACATAATTCTATAGCAAAATCTATGTTATAGTTACTATGCTTCATAAGGTAGGGAAGAAGTTTCTTCCGGTTGAACTCTGTATACAATTCAATTCTTTTATTACCAAAATTTTTAAGCAAAAAGTCATCAATTTCTTCGAGTTTTTCAAGGTATAAGTAGTTCACAAGATTTAGATGATTTCTTGTCATAATATCAAGAATTGTAGACGGAGTTATCTCATGACGTTTCTCCACAAGGATTTCAACTATATCTTCTAAACGTGGAATGAGTTCATTATAGGGTAAGGTCTCAAATTCTCCCTTGTTAAAACGGAGTAAAATTATTTCAGGTAATTGGTTTATATAATTGAAAAGTAAATGATTTGATGATAAGAATTGAATAATATTATAGTCTCTCAAACTTATCAAATGAGGGACGGCTTTTTGTGGTTCTGATGTTTTAACATAAATATCAACTAAGGATTTTCTTAAAGATTCGTGTTTGTTTTCTGCTAAATACGTTTCTATAAGCTGTTGAATATTCTTTACAGAATATAATTCAATATCCCATTGATTGATAAGTTCAATAAACTTACTAATGTCTTCATTCAACCAGTATCTGAGAAGTTCATCATAGATTCCCATTGGTAATGAAAGTTTAGGGTTTGTAGGAACAATATTGGTTAATAATTGTTGATGATCACTCTTGAGAAATATCATACTCCAACTTTCCCATTGTTGGATTATACTAGTTACATACTCATCATCATATCCTTCCAGACTATTCTTTTCACTACCAATAGTGGCAATGATGGTACTCTTGGTATCACCATCAGGCAATTTCGTATAATCCAAATAGAGTAATCTGCAAAGAAACTCACTAGCCTTCTCCCAGTCGTCTGATTCTATCAATCTATCCACATATTGTACACCTAAATTTAATCTTTGAATTGGTGTCAATATATGTTCACTTATTTCGTACCCTTCTAGGTACCGTTCATGTTCAATGTACCAATTCAATTGATCATTTAATTGAACTTCTTGAGCTATTACTCCATCTTTGGCACTTATTATAAAGTATCTAGTGAATTTATCACCAATGTGTATACTCAAATTATAATCATTCAATCCTAAACCTTCTATATCCTTTAATCCAATTTCTTCTTCGAAATCAACTTCTCCCGTCAAGGAATTGATCAACTTAATATCAGGATAATTGTGAATGAATGATGATTCATCGGGTGTATCAAATGATAAAATCATCCAATAATCATCTTTGAAACTACTGATACCTGCTATTAGACTATCCAACTTGAAAACGTGTTCTATTTCAACTTTTTTCTCTTGAATAGCTCTAAATGATATTGATGCTGCTGATGGTAGGATTCTTGACATATTGCTACTTCCAGTCTCTTCGGCTTTATCCTGTTGAGTTCGTAATGCTATTCTTAATAACCAAATATGATTGGCCCAGCCAATTAGGATTCTATCGGTTTCAGGAAAATGAACTCTTGGCCAATACAAATCACTCCTAGGTGAATTTTCTGGTTTTTCAATGACTTTTATAACTTGACGGGCCTGTATATGATATATGGTTATACCTTTATCATTCATCCATAGTATTATATCATCAATTATGGTTATAGAAACAATAGGACCATTATTCTCATCTAGTGTTATATCTGATCTTTGACCTAACCAATTCTTACTACTGAAAATGACTTTTCCGCTCATTCCTCCACTTATGAAATTACGGGTTTTACCAAAATTTCTGTCTAGTATAACTGCATGAATTGGTCTTTTGAAATCATACGCTATGATATCCTTTTCATCCAATATTGATCCTATTACTATGGTTCCATCCATTGATCCGGTTGCAAAAAATTGTCCATCTGTATATATCGATAATACTGAAGCTCTATGAGCCTTGAATGTTCGTATGGGATTGAATTCTGGATCTGTTATGTGAATGATTCCTGAATGAGTTGCAAATATGAAATATTTTTCGTGAAAATTAGTGGCAGACACGGGGTCTTTGGTGAAGAAGTTAGGTGGTAAGGATGTTAGACGAGAATATTTTAGCTTAGGAGGTTCTTCATCATCGGAGTCGTATGTTGTTTCGAAGGTAGTGTTGCCATTACTTTCCTCCTCGCTCTCTTCTCCTACTTCTTTCTCTTCTTCATTGTCGTCTTGCTCTCCTTTTTTCTGTTCCTTTTTTATTTCCACTTCCTTCTCTTCCATCCTTTCGTCGTCACCTTCTTCCTTCACTTCCTCTCCCTCCTTCCGGTGATCTATCGCATTCTCTTCATTTTCATTATCATCTTCACGTCCCCCGTTATCTCCACTTCTATGATACTCTTCCATATCTTTGATATTCTCTCTTTCCTCCAGAGCATTCTCTACCTCCTTGTCCTCTTCAATTGCCTCTATCACCTCTTCATCTTTGTTATCCTCCACATCATCTAATCCCCCAGCGTCAGCACTATTCCTACTCCCGTCACTCCCTTTTCGCCTATTTTCCACTCCCCCATCTCCTACATCCCCTATGTCGATGGAATTGAGGGTACTTTCATCATTAACCTCTATTTCTCCTCGATCTGCTTCTGATGTGTGTACCATATCTACGCACTTTCTCAACCTCAATCTCACTATCTCTCAATGCCAGTTGCTAGTAAAGGAATACTAGTTCAATGTGATCCTTCGATACGAGCCTTGATAGTCCAAATGGATATAGAGCGTCATGATATTGTTATAGAGGAATTAGATGATAATCATTTATTGATACATCCTGATAAAGTTGCATATGTTAAGAATGAGTTGAATGTGATGTTGTCTAAGAATATTTATAATCCTTTCGAGGATGATGAACCAATGTAATATTAGTTCAGGAACAAAGTGATGAAACTGATGGATATCAGTATATTAAGTGGTTTCAATAATACCATGGCGTGTTTGCCAGAGTTATCACCAAATATGAGACATGAAGGATCGTATGAATATTCAGCTCAATAGAAATAACACCAAGGAGACAAACACCGAAAATAGAGAAATGTAAAATAGAATGTATATACTAATTATCTGTATGCTTTTGTGTATCTTCTTTAGCTGTTTCTTCAGCTGTTTCTTCAGCTGTCTCTTTAGCTGTCTCTTCAACTGGGACTTCTTTATCACTTGACTCTACAATCGTCCCCCTCCTACTACTCTCTAAATCCAATTCCTCATCAAACTTCAATAAAGGTTTAATATCAACTAAATTTTCACCTAACTTTTCATCATTAACCAACTCTTCAACTACATCACCTAAAAACCTTATAAATACTTCAGGTTCCATAAACTCTCCTAACTTCTCTCTTTCCAAACCTTCATAAAACTCAGTATAATAATTCACCAAAATCTGACTAAAGTTCTCGAATAAGATCTTTAAAATATTCAAATCGTTTATGTATGAAACGATTTGGTGTTTGAACTTGTTCAAATTCGTACTTACCCCCACCTTGAACTTATTAAAGTTTGGAGATGAGGTCTTTAAATCCAATATACAGATATTTAAAAACTCAGCTAAAAGCTCATTAGTGATATTATTCAATTCTAACTCAATTTCTAACTTAGCATCGATCATATTATTAATCACTTTCGGAACGGCCTTTCTTATCATATTGAACACACCGGTTGAGTTTAAAGTGACTAAAATCTCTCCTTTTCTGAAAAGACTATAAAGTTCGTTCAATCCTGAAGTGAAATCAAATGATATATCGGTTCTTACATATTGTATATCAAAGTTATTGAGTTGATACTTGAGAATAATCAAATTCTTCATATAATATAATTTAGATTCAACTTTACCTAGATGAGACTCACAAGTACTTGAAGTATTCTGAAGTATTTGAATACAACTATGAACGATATAATGAGCTAAATCGTCAAATACAATTGAATTAATCAATTCATAAATTTGTGATAAAATCGTCAACGCTTTACCTAATGGTAAGTAAAGGTTAGTGAATAAGTTTTCTTCGAGTTCTTCATCTAAAACACTCGCTTTGTGAGTTTTAGATTGTCCTATATGTAAGTCTTCAGGTTTTGGTTTATATGGTATGAGTTTATTGTCGATGTACAACTGGATTCTAAATATTAATCTTGATTGCACTTCAAATAGAATAGGATCAATGATTTCTTGAAAGTTAATATCTTCCTCGATTTCTTCATATTCATAATAACTTTGTAATAATTGAGTCAATTGACAAAGTATGGAAATATTCTGTTCTTTCATTACTCTGAATCTGAAATTATCATAGAATGAGTCAATCAAGTCTTTGAAGTAACTATAAAGTTCATTATTAAGGAATTCTGGGATAGTGTTAATACCAAAGAATTGTTTGAAAAGGGTGAATTCTCTTGGTAAAAGTCTCTTTAAAAATGATAGGTTATCTTGAGTAAACTTTACTAAATCATTAGACTTGAACTGTTGCAATTCTCCTTCTATATTGATAAGATTCAATCTGAGTGAAAAATACGTTCTAAAAATCTCTAATAGTAATCCCTGGTACTCAACTTCACCATGTTGAACGATTCTGATAAAGAATATATCAATTAAGTTTGGGAAACTATAATTCACATCGTTATAATGATTGATATATTTTTCGAAATCGGTATAAATGGCGATATTAATTAATTCCTGATCATTCTTAGTCCCCAATTTGATTCCAGTTTCAATTTTATTCAATTCTCCTATTAAATATGACTTTATCATGGTTAAACATTTCGTCATACATTGTCTGAATTTAATCTTATAAGTATCGATATTCTTGAAATTCTTAAACTGATCATCATTTATAAATGTCAATGAATTATTGAGATCTTTAAGAATCTTTCCAAACAGTTTTGATTTGATGACCTTAGAATTATTGGGAATACTTAATTTTTTGGTTATTTCATTCAAACTTTCGAAGTTTTGTAAAATCGTATTGATGTTATTAAACTTTGCATTCATTTCGATTTCTTGGTTCATTAACTCTAAAGATTTTTCATTGAACTCCTGAGTTTGATCATGGATTTTGAAATAATTGGTCTCAATATGACTTACATCTTGTTGGATATCAAGTAGTTGATTTCTATACTTCTCAAGCTGATTTATATTTATATCAAGAATCGTAAGGAAATTCTTAACATCTATAAACTTTTCTTGTTCTACATTAACAAAATCCTCGACATTTAGGGCATGTGTACTGAAATTCGTTGATAAATATTCATTATGTAATTGATTGGATTCTTTTGAGTTTAATGGATGAATCTTATGAATTGGTTTACTTTGAATGAAATTTGGTATCGATTTGGATTTCTTAAGTTTTATGGGCTGAGGCTTTTTATCTGTATGATCATAAGGTGAAGGTACATCAGATGCAATCGCTTGAACTAGTGATTTACTTCTATTCCTCATTGTGCGATTTCCATTTTCTGAGATTACCTGGCAATATGGTTATAACTTCTAGTTCAGATATGCGACAACAGAGTACTGGAATTAGAGGTGTTTTGTGCACAATCTATGTGAGTTGAATATTGGGAATAAGTTCTTTACTCATTGGATTCCAAATGATTTAATTTTAGTTAGATTTTTAGTCACGTGACTTGTTGGTTTCGATGATGAAGAGCTACGCAGAATTTCCCACCACAATCTACTTGTTAGAAAGAATGGTTTGAGAACTTTTGAAGAAGTTTCTTTGAAAGAGATGCTGGTGAATTGCATGTTGAATCAACGATTTGGTAGTCAAAAAAGATGATCTGGTTTGAATTATGGTCGTGAATTGGAGACATAATTGCCTAAGATTTTCTTTATACGCATATAGACTTATTTAGAGTCGTCATCGTATGCTCTTAGAATTGCGTAGGTGTCCTGGGCAGATTGAGTCCATGAGCCTTCAGTTCACCAGCTATAAATCTCAGAATCTCGAGCTTATCTATAAGTCTCTCTACCTTAACTACGCGTCAATCTCATCTCTGGGGAAACGCGACAGATGGAAGATCCTAGAGATTCAATCAAATCTGACGATAACCTTACCCAAAGTGAAGATGAAGAGTTAATTGATTTGAAGAAAGAGTACGAGATCAAAAAACAACTTCTTAAACAAAAGAAACAAGAACAAGCTAAATCGAATTTTCTAGAAAAATTCAATAATATTAGACCTGTAAGTAAAATCGATTATAATCAAAGAATCTTTGAATTTAAATTACCCAAGTCAACTATAGAAGAATGTGATGAAATAGAAAAGTTAAGCAATGAACTTGTTAGGCAGAGAAACTATTCCCACCAACAAGTTATGGATATGACAAAAGATATAAAGATTATGAGTGTTATAAAGGCTCTTGCTAAAATAACCAAACCGGATTATAAGGAACCTAATTATAATAATTGGGCAGTTATAGGGTTTATAACCTCAAAGCTGGAGATTTTGAAAACATCCAAGAATGAAAAGTTTCTTAAACTTAGATTTGGGACGTTTAATCATAGTATAACCATAAACTTATTTGGGGAAGCTTACGCAAAGTATTGGAAGTTACGTATAGGAGATTTGATTATAGTGCTAAATCCCAATATTTATAAGCATGGTAATGGGTTTGACTTTTATTTATCGGATAAAGTCGATAACCTTGTAGTGATAGGAATAATTAAGAATATTATCAAGTGTAATGAGTCCACTTGTAAGAATTATATTAACCCTAGACATAAGTATTGTGAGTTTCATGAGTCTAAACAGGAGACCAAGTTTCTAAAGAATAAACGAATGGAATTGAATGGGTCAGTGAAGTTATTTAATCCTAATCAGAAACAACAACAGTATCTTACAGAACTTAATGAACAAAGTCAAATCTATGAACGTAAGTCCAACTTTAACAGAGATAAGTTTATTGATGAAAATGTTTTTAATAAAGCCGGCAGTAAGAGGAAACGTCAAGATGAAGCCACCAACAGGAAACTAGAAGATAAACTATTGAAACTAGCTGATACATCCAAATATCAATCATTAGGACTCATTAAAAAGTCTAAACAAACCACCCCTACAGTTAAAGTTAAAGACTCAGCCAATGATATAAAGAATGAATTAAGGTCATTAACTAAAGGAAAAAAGATTAATTTGGGGATGAGTAAGTCTGATAAGATAGCCAAAGCCAATAAATGGACTGAGAACATGAACAAGTTCTCCAATAAGACCAAGAATGAAAATCAGACCATAAAAGGAAATATCATAAGCCCAAATAGTGCCATTACTAAAACAGGAAGTCAACCTCATGGGAAGGACGGTATACAGACAAGAGACAATGCCAACGTCGCGGGTAAAAGCGCGACATATGCACGAGACGGGGATAATTCCAAGAATTCACGACACTCTATTTCTGGAGTGAACTCCGATAGTGATGATGACCTAAATATAGTTGTAACCAAATCTAATCATCAACAGCTTAAGAATTATGAAGCATATAAAAGATTAAATCCTAATCAGCGTGTATAGTATGAATATATTTATTAGGAAATGTGGAGAATCGACTCCTCATATAAGAATTGCTTTGATCATCTACCTCAGGTTATTTATAGCAAATAGCAAATAGATAACATAAAAAATGTAAGCAAAGATTTCATGTACCTCAAATTTTTAATGTTAACGGTCATAGTATGAAACTTCATGTGAATCAATGCGATTTTAATTACATTGAATGACAACCCCACCATATAAAAGCATTCTGTGATTTTAAGTTATCTCCGACGTTATATGCACACCTGGCTCAACAAATGTCTTGAAATCACTAGGAATTATAGTACGTTAAGTCCTGCTTGCACATGAAATATATTGATATATAAATACCGGTTGATTTCTTTTAAATGATACTTTAACGAATTCAATAAGCGAGTTAATACGAAACGATGTCAGAATTATTTGAACAATATAAATACGTTATACTTGCTGTTGGTTTAGTAGTATTAGCTGCCATCTATCACAAATTTAAAGTTTATAATTTTAAAAGAAGTCATGGATGTAAAGAACCATATATTATCCCTGGAGGATTCTTAAGTTTAGATTCTTTGAAACAAGCCCTTAAGGCAAAATCCGAAGGTAAATTAGCTGAATTCAGTGAAGATCTTTTAGAAAAAAATCCAACTGGACAACTTAATTTAGTTGGAGTAGTTCCAGTTATATTAACTAAAGATCCTGAAAATATCAAAGCAGTTTTAGGTACTCAATTTACTGAATTTGCTTTAGGTACAAGACATGCTCATTTTAAACCACTTTTAGGTGATGGTATCTTTACTTTAGATGCCCAAGGTTGGAAGAATAGTAGAGCAATGTTAAGACCTCAATTTTCTAGAGAACAAATTGCTCATGTTAAATCATTAGAACCTCATGTTAAATTATTAGAAAAACATTTCAAGAAGTATAATAATGAAGTTTTCGATATTCAAGAATTCTTCTTTAAATTTACCATGGATACTGCTACTGAATTTTTATTTGGTGAATCAGTTGATACCTTAAAAGATGCTAGTATTGGCGAATATGCTGATGTTGATTTTGAAGGAAGATTAGAATTCGCTGAAGGATTCAATGTTTCCCAAACTTACTTGGCAACCAGAAGTTACAGTCAAATTTTCTACTTTTTAATTAACAATAAAGAATTCAGAGAATCAAACGCTATTGTTCATAAATTCACTGATTTCTTTGTTCAAAAAGTATTAGCAACTGATCAAGCAGAATTAGAAGAAAAATCTAAAGGTGGTTATACCTTCTTATATGAATTAGCTAAACAATCAAGAGATCCAAAAGTTTTAAGAGATCAAGCTTTAAATATCTTATTAGCTGGTAGAGATACTACTGCCGGATTGTTAAGTTTTACTTTCTTCGAATTAGCTAGACATCCAGAAATTTGGGAAAAACTTAGACTGGAAGTTATTAAAGACTTTGGTAAAGGAACCCCAGAAGATGTTGAAGATATTACCTTTGAAACTTTAAAGAAATGTGACTATTTGAAATTTGTTATAAATGAAGCTTTAAGAATGTACCCATCAGTACCAAATAATTTTAGAGTTTCAACTAAAGAAACTACTTTACCAAGAGGTGGTGGTCCAGATGGTCAATCACCAATCTATGTACCAAGAGGTACCACTGTTGCTTATTCAATTTATGCTACTCATAGGTTACATGAATATTATGGTAAAGATGCACATGAATTCAAACCTGAACGTTGGGAACATTTGAATAAGTTAGGTTGGGCTTATTTACCATTTAATGGAGGTCCAAGAATTTGTTTAGGTCAACAATTTGCATTAACTGAAGCCAGTTATGTAATTGTTAGATTGGTTCAAATGTTTAGTAAGATTGAATCACATGATACTATTTACCCACCAAGAAAGAATATTCAATTGACAATGAATATGAAAGATGGAGTACACATCAGTTTGTATAATTAGCATGGGCATGTATACTGTGTATATGAATGTATTTATTAGGAAGTTATTTAGCCTCTACTCTCTACCCTCTAACCTCTACCCCCTAACCTCTAACTACCCTCTAACCTCTAACTACCCTCTAACCTCTAACTACCCTCTAACCTACTCACCTCTAACCTACTCACCTCTAACCTACTCACCTCTAACCTACTCACCTCTAACCTACTCACCTCTAACCTACTCACCTCTAACCTACTCACCTCTAACCTACTCACCTCTAACCTACTCACCTCTAACCTACTCACCTCTAACCTACTCACCTCTAACCTACTTATCTTCCTACCCACTTATTCTCTCCCCCAGCTCTCTCTGTTAATAATCACCCAACAGTATCAACCCTCCCCTCTCCAAATTTGCAACCCTCATTTGCAGCTATCATCTCGCTTGCCTCAGTGAACAGGCTCATCGCGATGAAAAGAACAATGTCAAGAATTTGTACCCATTCAGGAACTTTCCATGCAGATGAATCCCTTGCGGTTTACATGCTTAAACTTCTCCCCCAATTCTCCAACCACGAATTAATCAGATCTCGTAATCCAAAAGATTGGGAAGAAAGTGATATCGTCGTTGATGTTAGTGGAAAATACGATGGTGTTAAATACTTTGATCACCATCAACGTGAATTCAACGAAACTTTCCCGGGTTATAATACCAAACTAAGTAGTGCCGGGTTAATCTATAAGCATTTCGGTAAGGAAATTATCCAACACAAATTGAATATCACCGATTCTGAAACTGTTGAAATGATTTATCAAAAAATTTATAAAGAATTAATTGAAAGTATTGACGCTAATGACAACGGAGTTAGTAAATATGATGGGGAAATCAAATTAGAAAGAAAGTTCAATGACAAAAATTTAATGTTACCAAGTATAATTTCCAATTTTAACCCAAACTGGTATGATGAACCAACTGATAAAGATTTTGATGAAAATTTTCAAAAAAGTAGTGCTCTTATGGGTACGGTTTTTGAAAATAATTTGAACTATTATGGAAAATCATGGTTGAAATCAAAATCTATTGTTGAAGAAGCAATCAAACAAAGATTTGATGTGGATAAATCAGGTCAGATTGTTAAGTTAGGATTGTTTTGTCCTTGGAAAGATCATGTATATAGTTTGGAAAAACTGTTAGGATTGAAAGATGATGAATTGATCAAATTTGTTTTATTCGAAGATAGCTCAGGTAAATGGAGAATTAGTACTGTCCCAATCAATTCAGGAAGTTTCGAATTTAGACAAGGTATTAAAGAACAATGGAGAGGAATTAGAGATCAAGAATTAAGTGATTTAGTTGGTATTAATGATGGAATTTTCGTTCATGCTAATGGTTTTATTGGTGGTGCTGGTAGTTATGAAAGTGTTTTAAAAATGGCCAGAGAGTCTCTTTAATTGTATAATTTATTATATTTATTGCTGTAATCTTCTGTGGTTCTCATTTCCTCTGTTACTGATCAAACGCGGACTGGCAATATTTATAATGATTGAAGTATCTGCTAATGATAGGTTAGGAAAGAAAATAAAAGTTAAATGTCTTCCATCGGATACAATTGAAGATTTTAAGAAGATATTGAGTCTTCAAATTGGTACCAACTATGAAAAGATTATTTTAAAGAAGGGGAATCAAATCTTTAAGAACCATATAACTTTAGATGATTATGAAGTTGGTGATGGGTTTAATTTTGAGTTGTATTATTCGTAGAAATAATTGGGATACTGTAGGAATACTGTAGAAATATATGGTCTTTGATGATAAGGAAATTAACTAGATGGTCTTGGGTAATATACAGATAGTACATCACAGAGATACATGAGAAACTTATTGGAAGATAATGACTTTACTCACTCATCCCAAGGTAACTTCGTCATATCAAATAGCCAATAGAGGTGGGTTATAACCATTTAAATAACACCTGTCATTACTGATGGTATCAGTAGTTAAATATGATCTATATTAAGTTAACTATGCAAATCATACACTCTGTTTTAAATGCTTCTCTTGTATGTTTATCAAAGAAAATAATCAACACTCTTTCCCTTATAAAATCCCTCTGAATTTTCATTTCCATTAACACTTTTCCCATTATTTGTATCTTCATTATTTTCCGGTGAAGCTTCAAAAACATTAAATACTTGACCATCAACCTCATCCTGACTAAAACTGTTCTTACCATAATTAGTATGAAAGATTTCTAATACACTGGCCTTATTACCACATCTATAACAATAATTTGGAGCTGACCAAACAGTCAAACATTTTCCTTGCCAATAATTAACATAACCTTCATTACATAATTGATGAGCTCTTATCAATTGTACTACATCATTTTCATGACAAAACTTATTCATTACTTCATTGCCAAAAAGGTAACCTGCCCCTCTAGGACTTAATTTAAAATCAGAAATTTCAGGATCAGGATCTGACCATACTAAATCTGCCATTATTCCATCATGAGGTATTTCTTTAAATCTATCAACGGTTCTAATTTGATCAATAATTTGACAACTTGGTGATAATCCTCCATGAGTTGCAAATAATTTGTTATCAATCATAGCTCCTAATGGCAAATAATCAAATAAATCAGTGATATATTGCCAAACATTCGATGATCCATTATATTTATTAAGCACTTCTGAATAAAATCCATAATTGGTGGTTATAGTTCTTGATTCATGATTCCCTCGTATAAGGTAAACTCTATTAGGGTAACGTAATTTCAATAATATCAATAAACTAATGGTTTCAACTGAATAATATCCTCTATCAACATAATCTCCAAGGAACAAATAATTGGTATTAGGTGGAGATCCTCCAATCTTGAAGATTTCCAATAAATCATGATACTGACCATGAATATCTCCTACTAGGGTTATAGGGCTTGAAATATCCATAACATTTGGGGTATTGAGGAGTTGAACTTTTAATTCATGGCATATGCTTTGAATGGTTTCTTCGGGGAGAAGTCTTGGGGGCTTGAACTCTAGAAGCTGTTCAAGGCAGTAGTCTAAATCAGTAGTTACTGTCATGTCGCACTTCACAAACCGCTTCACCAACTTAACCAGAGCGTAGCGATTGTGAAGTAATTGTGAAGCGATGAGAGTGGTTGGAATTAGCCAATCAAGATGATTGATCCCTTCATAAAAGAGAAGCTATTTTGAACAATAGAGCCTTCAAGAAAGCTCGGGGTACACTATCTCCCACAACAGACTTAACATTACGCGTAGATCAATGAGAACGTCTTATATATCATATAAATATCTTCCTTAGCTCAGATAACACCTCCACTTTACTCAGGTTTCCTTTGGTAAATTTTGTTTAACAACATTTGCTAAAATCTCTAATCCTCTATCTATCAACTTATCAGGAATATTCAAAGCGGGAATAATTCTAACAACATTCATACCAGCACTCAATACCAACAATCCTTGACTTCTACACTCTTCGATGATCTTCCCAATATTGGTACTTTCATCAAATTGTAATCCTAACAATAATCCCTTACCCTTAACTTTGATTTTTTCAGGATGAGTTTCAGCGATTGAGTTCAATCCATCAATGAACTTCTGAGACTTGTTTTCAACTTGAACTAAAAACTCTTCATCACTGAGCTTATCAACAACATAACTACCAATTTTAGACCCCAAAGGATTACCACCAAAAGTTGTACCATGATCACCAACATTTAAAGATTCTTGGACTTTATCATTGATCATAGTAGCTCCAATAGGGAACCCATTACCCAAAGCTTTAGCCATAGTAACAATATCCGGATGTCCTTCTTGAGGAATTGAACAATGAGCCCATAATTTCCCTGATCTACCTAACCCACATTGAATTTCATCATAAATAAGTAAAGCGTTATTTTCATCACATAATTTACGTAATTCTACTAAGAATTCTTCATTGACAGCTGTGACTCCACCTTCACCTTGAATTGGTTCAATTATAACCCCACAAGTTTTATTGGAGATTTGAGACTTGACGGTTTCAATATCATTGATATTAGCAACTTTAATACCAGGAATTAATGGGGCAAATGGTTCTTGGTACTTTGGATTAGGTGTAACCGATAAAGCACCCATTGATCTTCCATGGAATGAGTTTTCAAAAGTAATGATTTCAATTTTTTCTTTATCGATTGATTTCCCATATTTTCTAGCAAATTTCAATGCTGCTTCATTGGCTTCAGTACCTGAATTACACAAGAATACTTTTGAGGCAGTTTTCATCCCACCTAATTGTTTTGTCTTGGTAATAAGCTTATTACTTAATTCACCAGCATTTAGATTGTGAAACAAATTTGAACAATGAATTAATGTTGAAGATTGTTGAGATATTAAATCAGTGATTTCATCATTAGAATGTCCTAAAGAAGTCACAGCAATTCCAGCAATAAAATCAATATATTCATTATTCTCTAAATCATATAAATATGAACCTTTTCCATGAGTGAAAATTAAATTTGGTCTAGCATAAGTGGTAGCTGTATATGGGGAGATGATGGTCTTTATATATTGACCAGTTTGGGAGGTTTCACTTGCTTCCACAATTGGTTTGAGTGATTTCAACGTGGTACTAAAGTTTCTGAACTGTTTAAACATAATTTTTTTCATCGCGGTTGAGTCATTATTACTAGTTTTGGGATAGTGCGGCTGGGATTCGGAACTCCCAATATCTTTGACTGGGGTATTTACATAAAAGAGAATAGGATCAAGCTACACAAACAGTATACAAAAATGGGAGCTTGAACAAAAAAACACAAAAAGAGCACAAAACTAAAGAAATAATAATGCATTCTATCAACTGTACCAATCCCATATGTGAGCAATCGTCACTTATTGTCTAACGTAAGTGACGGATTTAACTCACAACTCTTCACTTAGCCAGGAATTGCTCAGCTAGAGTCTATCAATATCAACTGTAAACTCCAACTTGAAATCCTTCTGCCTTCTTGACAACTTTCCCTTAATCAACTTCTCTATATCGTGTTTTATGAAACTCTCTTCATCTATAGATCCTCCAATCATACCTAATTTAACCCCTACTATAAAAACATCATAATTAAACTTTGTTAAATAAAAATCGTTTAAAGTATAGCCACTTTTAAAATTATCAAGCCCCATAATCTCATTAACTATGGATACCTTTAATTTATTATATTCGTATTCTGATAATGGATATGATAATAGTAACATGCTTCCTAAAGCTTGAACTAATTTCCAACCTGTTAAACAAAACAATAAAGATATAATCAAACTTGCCAATTCGTTTATATCAATTTCAAACTGGTTCAGTATGACATCCGATAATATCGGTGATAACATCAAAAAGATGGTATAAATAAGGGTTAAAATATATGTTGGATTTTTAGTTATAATATTAGTAAATTTATTGAATTTTTCTAGTTTATCTTCTTTAGGTAATTCGTCCAAAAATCCCATATTACTTACTCCACGGTTATGGCCCTTGATGATTTTATTGATTTTTTTTGCAGCCAAAATATAATTGGATGTTATGACAGTTATCACTAACGTTATGAATAATGTTAAAAAGTACGTAAATGAAGTATCTGGAGTTGATGAATGAATATGATGAGAATGACTACCTTCTTCCATCTTGAATATAAAAAGTATAAACTCTTCAAAAATATGGCTTAATAAATCAAATCCTACCATAATTAAAGAAGCACCTAAGCTAAATCCAATCAAGACCTCCAATCTACTTAAACCAAACGGATAAACAATTGAACTATTGTTCCATACTTCAAAATTACTCATTATATCCACAAAAGTTATAACTAATCCCCCTAAAGAATCATAAAAGATTAAATGAGCTAACGTTCCTAATTCCCCTACATGGATATTATTCCCTATTACGAACACAGCAAGTGACAATAACAAGTGAATCATCGACCAACCAACTTTCAATCTTTGATTAGAACTTATGGAATTTATACATTCTTTAACTGTAGGTACAGGATAAGAATCTGATAATACCAAAGGGTTGAAATCTTTTTCAGGCTCTTGAAAATAATTCATCGACACTGATGAATGTTTATATTTATGACCTTTACGATGGGCTGGCTTGAGATTTAAATGATTACTTTGATTCATCATAACTTCTTGACTTTGGAAATTAAATGGTTGATAAGACTTAGTTGGTGATGATCCTCGACGTACGGGTGATTTTGATCTAAAATGTCGATTCATCCTTGTAGGTGACGAAGATCTCGTTGGTGATGAAGATCTTGATGTATTAGTTGGAGCTATTATTGGTGGTGGGACCATCTTACGTCCGTTTCTTATACTTGGAGATTTTATCGGACTATCCAAGTCATCAGCAAATATAATGGCAGATTTTGGCCTTGGCCTATTACTGGAAGGTTTTAATATTGATGTTGGGGAATTAAGAGTCATTGAAAGTCTCCTATCATGGAAATTTAGTATACTTGATGGGGTGGATTCATAGTCAGGTTCAGGTTGATTATTTAATAAATCCTCATCAGCTTCAGCAATTGAATCAGTTGAAAAATTGGCAGACGCAAGGTTTCCTAATGATGGTTTATCAAATCTTTGAACTTTATTTACAAGTGGTGATTCATAAGAATCATCTGAGTCGTAATCGTCCATACGCGTAATGATTGTACCTGAACGTACTTAGCGAGGTTTCAGACCCTCATCTTTTGAGATGGATCTTCTTTTGAAATGGACCTTCAGTTGGAAGAAGAGTTGGTTTTGTTGATGACAAGTTCCTGATTGGTCTTATCTTGATTTTGAACAGCTTATGTGATAAGAGTTTACATTGTGGTATTCTAATTGGCCAAAGTCATATGATTGAACAGGTATGTAATTTATTGGTGCACGACCTTTATTTTATATGAACTATGAATTAAAGTTTGTGATATCCTTGAATTTATTGGTAAATCTTTTCTGTTATTTTTTGGAATCTTCACTTAATTGAAGGATTAGATACGAAAACTCCACATAGTCATTTATGATTATCTCATACAATATGATAGAAAAAAAGTGATATTCAAAGTTTAGTCTCTATCAGTGCTAATACCAAACCTTTGTTGGTTTCCCAGAAAATAAACACACCATAGAGTGTCTTAAGGGTCAAAGTTAAACAACCTATATAATTATTGTTCCAAAAAATCCAACAATTTATAACGCTTAGTTTATCTTTTTTTATTTCTAGCAATCTTGGGTTTTTATAGTTCAAATCAAGCTACAAAAGTGAAGTATCACATTTGGTACTCTCACTACATTTTCAATATAAAATGGTGGTGAAAATGGGAATCAATTGTCCATTTGCAGCATTTCTTGGGGTTAAGTCTATCAACACGTTTTCTCCATGAAAGGTCACATACAATGATGGTCCTATCATTCAAGGATTGGTTGTCAATAGAATTGTTCATAGACATGGTAGTAACCGAAAAAAGTGCTAAGTCTAATAGGAGATAATATCGATTCTATAAATAAAGTGGAGAGTGGGGTGGGTTTCGTTATACTCTAATGAATTTTTATCACAACTACACTATACTAATGTCAGTCAATGATAACATTACCTAGCATTGTATATGCATCACCAACCTAACACAAACAACTACAATTGGTCCACATTTATTGTGAAGACCTTAACTCTCAGTGCATAATGCTTGGCCTTATACGGCTAAAATAATACGCCTCAACAATACGAATTTTAACATGAATATGAGCACTGTCAATTCAAATATTTACTTTGTCAGATTGAATTATTTAAAGTAGTCGAAGAACTTAGGCATCATCCAAAGAATGATGTGGTATGCAAAAGTACAGGACAAATCCATTCTACACTATTAACTGTATGAATACAAATTCAATAATCACCTATCTATGGTGTGTAAATCTGTGGATGAAAAAATACAAGCATCAAAGTTATTTTTTGCAGCTTATTTTTTGTAGTATTTTTTATCTCTAGTTATCCAATGGGCCTATATAAATAGCCAAACCCCTAGGTATGTAATTATGCCAGCTGAGTTTAATATCATATTCACTGATACAGTATCAACTGTTCCATTTACAATCGGTTATGGTGATTACATCATCAACAACGGTGTTACTTGGACTATAGAAGATAACTTTGACTTAGGTGAAGATGTAGTATTTCCAGGATCTTTTAATAATCAAGGAAATTTTATTATAAGATCATCAGGAGTGGAACACAATGCTCCCCAAGTTAAAATTCAACATACGGCAGGGATCGTTGTCAATTCAGGACAATGGGTTTGGGATTTTTCAACTACCTCAAATCCTTATGCTGAAATTAATACCGGGACATTCCTGAATACGGGAACTATGTGGTTTAAATTCGGGGCAGGAGGTGACTCTTATCCTCAGATTTTTGCCCCAAGTTGGTCTAATACTGGTACATTACATTTCAGTTCCGCAGCATTACAGTATATATACCTTGGAGATCTTTATACCCACAGTACTATAACTAACGATGGGACCATTTGTTTGACCAACATGAATCTCCTTGCAAGTTCTAATATCGATGGTAATGGGTGTGTTGACATCGGGGGAAATTCTGTATTTCATTTTGATGAGAATGCAGGGGTCATTTCAGAAGATATTGTTTATTATATGAGTTCACAATCATCCATTTTTAGTATTGCTTTAACACAAGCTGCTTCCATAGAAGTATATGGTTTTGGAAGTGGTAATCAGATTACTGGTTCATTAATAACTATGCCTTACTATGATGCTGATACTTTGTATACTACAAGTAATGGGTATAATCTTCAAATTAGAATTGGGTATGGGTATCAGGATAATTTGTTTCTGTTTATACCTCTGAGTGGTACTATTACTTATTCAGGACCCGTTCCTGATAATACTAGACCTGGAATTTGTAATCTTTGTCAAACTGCTTCAAGTATTCCAAGTACTTCCGAATCTAGTTCATCGTTGAATAAACTGAGTTCTACTGAGTCCTCGTCTCAATTGGCAACTGAATCATCACCTGAGTCTTCTTCAAGTTTGAAGTCTTTGACTGAACGTGCTTCATCAGTAGATTATTCATCAAGTGAAAAGTCATCTTCTAGTGAAGAATCCTCATCTTCAGAAGAAGTTTGGTCCTCAGAAGCATCTCCATCATCAGATAACCCCACTTCATCTGGGGAATCTTCTTCAAATCAAGAGTCCTCCTCCATCGAAGTGTCGTCAAGTGAAACTTCTTCCAGTGAGTCCCCTAGTGAAAGTTATCCAAGAGATAGTTCTAGTTCAATTGAGTCCAATGATTCAGTAACTGAATCTTCTTCTAAGTTATCTAGAGAATCATCAAATAGTGAATTGACTCAATCTTCTGAACAGTCTTCAGAATCATCGTGTGAGTTCTCAAAGACATCAGAAACTTCTAATGAGTCAGAAAGTGATTTTACAACTCAGACTTCAAATGAGATATCTAATGAACAACTCAGAACATCAAGTGAAGTTATGAGCGTTCCTTTGAGTGAATCTTCTAGGGAAGTTTCGACACCTTCGTCACTTGAATCATCGTCATCAAGTGCTGAATATTCTTCAGCGCAAAGTTCATCAACTGTCAGTTCCAGTGAATTCTCGAGTGAATCTTCCAGTGATACCAGTGACAATTCCAGCACCATTGTATCCAATGAATCAGGTCCCTCTCAATTTAGCTCCAATGAAGTTACTCTTGATTTGAGTACACCCTCCAGTATCAGTGAACCTGTGAGTGAAACCAAAGGAGCTGGTTCACTCTCAAATACTGAAACGAGTCCAACCAATACCGAAGTATTATCAAATATAGAGATTTCGAGTACTTCGAGTTCTATTTCCAGTTCCGTAGCCTCTAGTATTGATGCTAGTTCTGGTATTACTTCGGTTGTTGGTGTTGTTTCCAATTCTGCTACCACTCCAGTGACATTCACTAGCGCTGAAACTTCAGAATCATGTACCTATTGTACTGAGTATACCACAACACTTACCGTTGGAGATCCAATAACCGAAACTGTTAGAATTATTGTTACCACTACTGGTACAGACCACCATTATACCACCATCACTGAAATCCTTGGAATGTGCTCGGATTGTTGGTATTTCACCACCTTTACTACCACTGACGCCGAAGGACACCCTACCACTGAAACGGCTGAAGTGGTAGTACTCACTGATCAACTTGGTCACCTCAGTACCACCACTGCTGACTTGGGATTCTGTGTAGAGTGTACTGATCACACTACCATCATTACCACTGCTAGTGATAACAATGTAACTACTGAACCTGCTGAAGTTATTACCACCGACATTGCTGGTGAATATGTTACCACCATCATCCCAATGACCGATTCTGAAGGTTCTACTGAAGGGCATGAGAGCTTTATCAAGATCGATTTAAGTTCTACAAATAGAATTCCAAGTACCACTACCAACTCAGTTGCTGCTCATATAACCTCCACTGTTACTGAAATAGAAACAATCATCGCTGTTACTTCGTGTTCTAATAAAAGCTGTTCAAAGGTTTCTATTACTACCGGAGTAACCACTATCACTGGAGAGTCCACTACTTATACCACTTATTGTCCTTTAACTACAAAATCTCCCGAAGCTACTACAGTTACAATCACATCATGTGGTGGTGGAAAGTGTAGTGAAGAAATTGTCACCACTGGGGTTAGTGGGGATACTACTTATATTACATATTGTCCTATTAGTAGTGAGACTGTTGGTGCAGGGACTCGTACCACTTTGGGATCGAGCTTTGGCTCTAACGGAAATTCTGGTTCCATTCTTAGTTCGGGTGGCACTTCGAATACTTCTTATTCTGGTTCCAGCCCAACTTCTAGTAATGGTTATGATTCTAACTCTAGGCCAGGATCTGGTACTGTATCAACTAGTGGATCAGGATCTGGAGCAAGCTCGGGAACTCAATCATCATTGCCTTCATCAACTCCCACAAGCACCTCATCTTCATCGATTTCACAAATATCAGAATCATCAAGATTCTCCTGTTCATTCGTTATAATTTCGATTTCATTTATTTCATTGTTAATGAATTTATAGTAATAAATATTTACTAGAGATTTATGCATCATGTATATTTCTATTTGTGGATTTCGAATCCAATGCTTTCTCTTTCTAAATCTTCATTTTCAGCCACTTCTCTTTCAAATTACTGATTCTAGAAATTACTTTCTGTTTTACCATCAATTTTCTCAGTTTAATTGTTGGTTAAATTATCGGCTGGAACGATAGTCAGTTCTAAAGCAGTCTTCTTTGAACGGTAGTGGTTTAAAAGGTTGGTCTTGTTCAGCTAGATTCAGGTAAGTTAAGGTGGATTCTGTTTACTCAAATACGCATCAAAGTACAGTAAATTAATCCTCCCATCATTAATCTTGTTACTAGTATCTTGTAAAATCTCAAAACTCTTTATCCTAAAATTACTGACCCTGGAAGTGTTCTCTCCCAACATATTAAAAGGCGAATAAACTTCATTTGTCTCATTGATAATTGATAAGTTCCCATCATTTAAGTATTGATAATCTCCACTATTCAATTCATCCTCTGTTAACATTATAGGCGAATGTATTTTTGAATCATCAAGATACTTATACAAGTTGCCATTATTAGGAGACTCTATACTGAAAATAGTAAGTAATCTTTCATACTTGAACCCGTCATTTTCCTTGGGGGTTTTATTGAATAACAAGCCTTTAAAGATTAAGAATAAATCGTATAACAGAATTAACAATTTCTCATCAGTTGATTGAGTGAATAGTTTCTTAAGGTTGGTTGCAAATGTTATACCATTATCGTCATTGATTAAATAAGTGACAATGGCGTTCTTATGGATGATTAGAAGACGGAGGAAAATTGATAATGCATATTCGAATGATTTCGATTGCTTGGTATTGAGGAGGTGGGTAAGTAGCTTTTGAAGGTTGGTAAAGAAGGATTGGTTTATTTCGATATTATCGACAGAGTAAACCGAAAACTTCTTAAAGTAGTCATAAATGATTGGAAGGATATCATTAAATTCTCTTCCAGGTCCTACAACTGCAATGTCCTCGTCATTCTTCTGTAAACCCGAGAATAGAATACTTTCGATAACTCTTGAAATCAAAACCTTCTCTTCCACACATAATAAATTAAACAATTCGCCGAAATACGAATTATCCCTTTCGAAGCTTATACTTACTCCCTGCAACATTTTTGTTACTAATTCATTCAATTTATCATACTTTTCATTGCCATTCAAATACTTCAATCCTTGTTTGATTGTAAACCTTAATAATAGTTGATAAACCGGTAAATTGAATTCATTGATCTTTACCTCATACAAATCATCTATAGTTTGAATTGAAGTATGGAGAATATGGTTTAAAATATCAATAATCCTCTCATCATCAAACTTATTCAAGTTCTCAAATAAACTCCGTGATCTCTTGAATATAAGTGATTCGAATAAAGAATATATTCTTGATGATAGTGGTTCGTTAGTTATAATATCAAAGATCTGATTGGTTTTCATGAAAGACTCTTTACATAACAGTAAAAGTAAATCGGGATCATTGTCCTCAAAAGTGAGTTCGAATAGGAAATGATTATAGTCTGGTAAGGATTGGATAATGTTCGATAAAGAAGTAAAATCGATGATTTCAAATTTAAGTAAGGCTTTAATAATATTCTTGAAAGTAGATACTTTTGTGGTATCCACTTGCTCTGGTTGTTGGTCTTCTTCTACGTCTCGTAGGTACCTTCCTACAAAAACTCCTAAACATTCATTGAATATGAATGGTCCTTCAACTTCTAATACATTCTTCGTATGCACAAGTACTTTAATCAATTGTACTTCGTTATTTCCCAACCTATTATAAAATTTATAATAATAGTCCAATAGAATCACCACTAACTTCTTTGAGTCATGAGTTACATCTTCGTTCAACTTCAAGTCAATAAGGATCTCACTCAATTCTTGGGGTTTCAAAAATGCTAGAGGTCTCATTAATAGCTCATTACTGTCATTAAACACTTGTTCGTATTGTTGATTCTTTGGAACTTCTAACTTGGAAATAAACATCCAAATTGATTTGAAATTCAAATAATCAAATTCATCAATATCCTTGTATGTCGCAATAATCAATTTAAACAATTCAAAAACTGTTTCTGTGGATTTCAATAAACTGAAATGTTTTATGGTCAATTTGGAAATCATATGAACTACGTCTAAGTCAAGAATGATGATCTTGCTTTCGTTTTTGAGTATGGTTCTTAAAAATGTTTTAAAGAACACGGTTAAATTGTCACAAATAGAATAAAGTTCATAAAGCTTGGTAATAGTTCCTAACTTTATATGAATCAATTTAGATGAATTAGCTACGGTAGATTTAAACTCATCAGTCAACCAATTTATAAGTAAATACTTTACTCCTACTTCCAAAGTGTTAAACTCCTGTAAAACGTAGGTGATGATCTTATTGGTTTGGAATGGTTGAAGGATCTGTTGATTTAAAACCTGTTTACCTTTCTCAAATTTATCATTATAACTGAATTGAATATTCCATTTCTTCAAGATATTCTCACATTGTTTGTTCTTAAGAACAGGAAGGTTCTTAAGGATTGATAAATGAAGATTTGTACTCGAAGTTTCTTCCGGTCTTGGTGATTCACTTGGAGTACCTGTACTTCCTGGTGAACCCTGACCTTGTGGTACATAGAAGATCCCGGATGCTATAAGTTTTCTTAGATATGAAGAAACACTAATGATCTTTAATTGATACAACTCATTGATCACCACAAAAAGTTTATTCAAATCGATTTGATGCACATCTTCAAATGAATAAATTATATCGAAAATCACATTTTCAATCCCTAATTTGTACTTGACTTTATTCTTTAGAAATCCACACACCATAAGAACGTTTTCTACTGAAGTTCTATACTTTGTGCAACACCACATAATCACTACGGATAAGTTTACCTGCCATTTATGATTATCCTTATCGGGTTTAAGAATCATAGCTAACTCGTCATTCAATCTTCCTTTATCTAGATGATCAATAATTCTTAAAATATCATCTTTCTTTCTGGTAATGAAGATCTCACTTTCGATTGCATCAATATTAGTAGAATTATTGGTAGTTTCTGGTGAAAATGTCGGTTCATATGAAAATGGGAATGATCCTGTACGTTTGTGAAAAGGTGAAGATTCTTCTTTAACTGGTGAGGATTTGATATTTATGATTAAACTTTCATTTCTATAGGAAATAAGATCAAATTGATTTTTGAGATCGGATTTATCAATTTCTTCCTCTCCTTCTGTGTCTCTCGGATCCCGTATAATATTCAATAAAACATCACTGATTAATACCCAATAATTAGGAATAATGAATAGATTACTATTGTACATAAATAAATACCGTACAATATCGCTAATTTGGTCTAAAACATTGTCTCTGATCTTATGAATAATATCTCCAGGTTTCAACGTGATAAAATAATAATTCAATAATAAAACTTCGACTAACTCTTTGCATACAAAATCCAATTTTATGATGTCTAACCAGAATATCTTTATAAGTGTCAAAGCCACTAATCTTTGACCATAATTTATATCAATTGACTTAATGATCTTAAAATACTCTTCTTCATTGGACAACTCGTCATCGGATGAGCGAGTATGGATAAGAATTTGAATAATACTACTATTATCAATGACCAACCCGTCTTTGAAAAACCGACTTATAAGTGATAAAAACAAATCTTTATCAACCAATGACTCAATGTATAGAGTTTGAACATACTTCAATAAATAATTAAATTTATTCATCAAATCTTGTTTACGTTCGTGAGTCGATACATTAGCAAAGTCTCTTGAAAACCTATACAAATAATCGATGACTTGCTGGGTCCATTCTTGTAACCATTGGACCTCTTGCAATTCTAATTGGTCATTATTATTCTTACCTTGAGACTTCTTTCGAAGTACCATTACGTCTCCATACAAGACGCATTTAGTAAACCAAATAGCTCTGACATTCGGCACTAATTTGGTCGCTAATGTATCTAAAAGGATTTTGTTCTTAATACCATGAGGTACCTTTGTGGCTACTTTGTGCAATGGGATATTTGGGTCAGCTAATTCATTTATCCATGCGTCACGTTTCAGAGATGTTAATGTGACTTTTGGTGGTAATTTGAAGTTATTACTATCATGGTTGATCTTATTGATGATATCGTTTCGTGTTTTATATACAGTGGCCAAGTGTTGACTCAATTCTTTGATAGTTTCATTATATGATCCACCATCTGAGAATATAGTAGCTTGGATCAAATTCCTAGCTGAATAATATTCATTTGATACCTGAGGTCCTTCAAACAATCCTTTGTTCAAAAACATAGAATTGGTCATTCGACTCTCTTCCTCTTTGCTTAATTCCTTTGGTAATTGAGTATGATCTTTCCATGGTTTAAAATCGGGGTATGTGAGATCTTTCTCATTATGACCTCGTTCTTCGTCTAATTGTTGTTGAGTTTTTGTGTCAAGGGGGTAAATTGGAATTTCAGGGTGGTCTAATTGGTACTTAATCTGTAGGAGTTCATCCTTAATGGAATTGTTGTATTTCGATAGGGTGTTCCTTTTGACTTTTGACATACGGAAGTCTCGAGATTTCGCACTAATCTCTACTTGAGCGTATAACTGCTCTACTGAAAGCATTGAAGCTAGGCAGCGGTGGACTCGAAGAGTTGTGCACTGTAGAGATATGAATTGAAAGAGATAGAGTGGTGCACCAGAAGCAGTGGAATAATGCCGAAACTGGGACATCTGGTACACAAGGTACCATCAGATATTTACGAGATCTCATAGTCTATACATTTAACATATCACCAATCATCATCGTCATCTTCTTCTTCATCATCACTATCTCTAGTAGCTTGTCTCTTCTTCAAAGCATCAGCAATTGATCCTGCTAATGTCACTTCTTCTGTCTTTTTGGCTAATAATGCATCAGCTAAGCCATTACCCAATGATGCACCGTTACCGTTCGAAACTGGCTGAGCCTGGGCCTGGGTTTGTGCTGGTTGGGTTTGAGTTTGGAGTTGAACTGGTGGTGCTGGAGGTGCTGATGGGGCCGATTTATTGAATAAACTGGCAGGTGGGTCACATTTCTCCATAAAGGATAACGGAGCCCAACCTTCTTTAGTTTCTTGTAAATCTTTAGCCAATCCCCATTGACCGTTTTCTTGAGCTACATAAATAATATCGCCTTTAGTAAGCGGAATTGAACCAGCAACTGAACCATCATAATCAAAATTAACTCTATAAGTTGGGAATTTTGGTTTGAATGATGATAATGCTGGTGGAGGGGGTGGGGGAGGTGGAGTGGACTTCTTTGGTGGAGGAGCAGGTTTTTTAGTTTTGGCAGGAATAACTGGTTGAGCTTGAGCTTGAGCTTGAACTGGTTGTGATCTTTGAGCCGGTTGTGGTGGTGGTGGTTTACGAGAAGATTTTGCAGGAATTGCTGGTTGTTGAGCTTGATGACTTTGAGTTTGAGCTGGTGGTTGGTAAGCTTGAGTTTGAGCTGGGTGATAGGTCAGGGTCTGAGCTGACTGGTAACTCTGAGGTGCCTGATAACTTTGTTGTCTACCTGATCCCCTATTATAATACTTGCTATAATCAACTTTTGTACTAACCCCTCTTGGTCTTTTTGGATTAACACTATTAGCAGGTAATCCTTGATCAACTGTTACAGTACCTGATTTGTAACTATCGCTATTCTTGGGAGCTTGTCCGATAACAAACTTAACAGTATGAAATTTCCCAGGTTTCTTTTGATATTCAATAGTTTGACCGATCTTGATCTGTAATCCAGGGTTAAGTTTTTTCAAATGTGCTACTAATTCAGTCTTAAAATCAAGATTGATAAACATATCAGGAGTGGTTGGAGTAGGAGAATGTAATGACAAAGCTACCCAATTATCTTGATAACTGGATAATCCCACATAATTCAAATTACCAATTGGAATAGTAAATTCTTTAATAATTTGAAGTTTCCTTTCAACTAAAGTTTCAGCTATAACATATAATGAATTTTTAGTTAAAACAAACGCTCTTGCTAATCTTTTAGATGATCTACCAAATTTGGAAATAAGAATTTCTCCTTTACCTGAGAATACAATATGATCATGGATTGATACACTATTAACAAGATATTTCCCATACCCAGTTGTATCATTGCAACCTAAATAATCTCCCATGAATGCTCTTGAACCTAACATTGAAAATCTACGACGTTGTTTCCTATTTTGTAATAATCCATTACCATAATCTCTAAATTGTTCAAATTTATTACCATGTTGTTTAGTTCTCCAGGCAGTTTGTATGACCCTTGCAGCATCATCTTTACGTTTCAAATATCTTCTCCAAGCCCTTTGGATTCTGGCTGCCATATTATGCCAATATTTATCTCTCATATCTTCTAAAGCAAATAATGTTTCCGGAGTCTTTATAAACACTTTAGTGGTACCTAGTTGATATTCAGTATCAGGAATGTAACAAGATTTCAAAATCTCTTTGACGGCAGAGATATCATCACCTCTCCAAATATAGTCACCAGCATAACCAGTTTTTGATGATAATAAATAAAATCTTTGTACAAATTTTTCAAAGGTGGTACGGTAAGCAAACCCAGCTCTACGAATTCTAACATTTTCTTTTAATCCTAAATATTTAATTTGATGTAAAACTTGAGAATTATCATACTCTTTTGGTCTTTTAGTTTGATTTGGTTTAATGGTTCTAATATATGATGGAGTACATTGAGATAATGTATCAACTAATAAATTAGCACTTTTCTTAATTTTATCAGATGCAGTTTCTGATCTTTTCTTATTATCTAATAACGAGGTTAATAAATCAGGAGGGAATAAAATTGAGGTGATAAAAGAATTTGATGAGGTTGACAATAATTCTAGTAAATCACGTAACATTGCATCTTTGTTTTTATCAGTCATTCCCGATACTTCATAAGTGACATCTCCTGCATAATGTTTGATAATGAATTTCCCTTTACGATCTTCAAAATGACGATTATTAGAACCCACCATAGCCAATCTCTGACTGAAAACTTGATCAGCTGCGTCTGAATCAGCATGGGCAGTCTTGACACTATCATTCAATGCAGCAAATAATCCAGGTTGAGGTCTATTAGCTTCAATTAAATCACAAACCACTTTATTATTAAAATATTGAATTGGAGTCCATTTGATTTGCTCTTGAACATATTCGTCTTGTTCAGCTTTTAAAGTCAACTGAATAAAAATTTGTTGCAATTTTTCGTTAACATAATTAATACAAATTTGTTCAAAAGAGTTATGCTCAAAAATTTCGAATCCGTAAATATCTAAGATTCCAATACTCTTCTTTTCAAAACTCGAGCTTGAACCTTTTAATGACAAGTTGACTCTTTCAACGATCCATTCGAATAAATTATTGTATATCCCTTTAGCTAAAGCATCTCTAACAGCGGTTGCTTGAACGATATTCAAAGGTGAATGATAAGTTGAACCTCTTTTCATACCATGACTAGTTTGAACAATTTTTTCAGTTATAGCTTTAGTTAAGGTTTGAGGATTAGTTTCTAATAAGTATGCAACAAAATTTATAACAGTTTCATCTCTAATAGCAGCATTTCCATGATCATCCTCAACAAAAGATATGTTACCAATCCATAAAATTGTCGATAACATTCTGAAAATGTTATCTTGTTCATCATTAGTTAAACCAATAATTCTCATGGCATTCAAAGTCTCTTCAAAATCTTTTGAATCATTTAAACCTTCAACACTAATACAATTAGCAGCCGATGTATAAATATAAGTTTCAGGACCCTGGATACCATATTTTTGTTGATATTCTGGTGGACAATGTTTGGTAAATTGATAAAAAATATGGAAATTACGTTCATTAGTAATTTGACTTACAACTCTTTGTTTTTCTAATAAATAATTAGTTATATGAGCCGCAATTGGTTGATAATTTGATGGGTTAAAATAAATTTCTAAATATTTCCCATGTCTTGAACTATTATTATTTCTCAAAGTTTTAGCACATCCAAATGATTCTAATAATGGATTAGTAGCTAATACCATATCTTTAATTTTAGTAATTTCATTATCAACACTTCCAACTTTATCATCTACCGATACATTCGCTATATATTGCATAATTTGTTTAGCGGCCTCAGTTTTACCAGCCCCAGATTCACCCGAGATAATTACACACTGATTTTCTCCATAGGATTTTAAATGATAATACATAGCTTCAGCTATTGCAAATACATGAGGTGGAACTTCTAATCTATTTTTACCCTTGTATTTTTGTAAATGTTCTTGTGTATAAATTCCTAAATCTTGGAATGGATTGACCGATATTAAAACATGTCCTATATAAGTATAAATTGTTGAATTCATAAATCGTTTATGTAAATTATCATTAATTGCCTCATCAGTGATTTTCGATAACAATGTTAAATCCGATACCCCAACTTCTTTTTTCTTGGTAATATCAAATTCAGCTTTTTTGATCCCAGTTCTTGATGGTGCTGTTTGATTCTCTTTAGTACGTCCTCTTCTTTTAACGGCTTTCATGGTTAATTAAATTTCCACCAACACCGCGAACTTTTAGATCAGTGATTATGTAAGTTGACGGCGCAGTACTGTGAGACCTATACTGAGTAAGATTACCGTAGATAGGAGATGACATATAATAAAATTTAACGAAGACCTTCCAATTAGCTATAGTGCACAAAAATAGCCTCTTTTTTGGAACTTCGAAGCGAAAGACAACGTACTGAAATAGATCATTGGGTTCCTTGACGTATAGAATGTAACTGCAAACGTAATATAATCCAAAAACTAAGCTCTTTTAGAGGTTGTAGTTTTGTTGTGTACCGTCTTGTTAGGCTATGCTTTGATACTGAATCAGATGAAATTGATTTCTTTCCTCTTATTTTACTTAATAAATTCAATATTGTACGGTATAAAGCTCCTAACTGATTTTTGACACCAAAGGGAACTTACAAGGAAAAGACGACCGTCTAGCAAATATATTAGCTATACAAATGTATGTCCCCTTATATTCATTTAGCACCACTGAATTCCCCTATAGCATATTGACTTGCATATACAGCAGAATAAGCTAAGAACTCGTAAAAGATAGCTATTGAATCAGGACCAAGCAAAGCATGAATAAATCTTCCTAATCTGAAGCAATCTCTAAATATTCTAAAATATCAATGAAGACAACAATTCTGTGGAAGACATTTTTAGGTCGTTTCGACTTCTTCTTGGCTTCTTCGTTACCATCATGGCCAGTTTCTTCTCTCTAGGCTATCTCCTGTCCCTTCTTCTTCTATTCTAGTTCGATCTACTTCCCCTCCTTTTCTAGGTCTGATATAACTGCAATTCTTATACCATGTAAGCCATTCCAGCTATTTATGTCTCCTATTTGGTAGTTACTAGTACTTTTCTAATAGATAATTATATTAACTATAAACTTAATGAGACCATATCCTTACCATTTTATCCTTACCACCACTTGCAACTTTTTTACCATCCATACTCCAATCAACAGCAAATACTTCATCAGCATGACCTGGTAAGTCAACGACTAATTTTTTAGTTCTAATATCCCATACTTTTAATGTAGTATCTTTAGAGCAACTAACTAATAATCTATTATCAGCTGACCATGCAGTTTGATAAACTGGAGCAACATGACCTCTCAAAGTTCCTATAAATGTACCCTTTATCCCATCCCAGATTTTAATTGAATTATCGAACGAACTTGATACTATATAACGACCATCGGGCGAAAATGATACATGATTGACTAATTTTTGATGACCTGTCATTCTACAAATAGGTTTGGATGATTTTAATGGTTCCCATAAATACATTGTGAAATCATCACTTGCAGTGACAATTCTTTCACTGATTGACCCACCTAATTTAGCAACTTTTTCATACTGATTTAATGCTTTTGATCTCAATTCTTTACCATCATCATTAAGGGAATTTTTATTACTATTGTGATCAAATCCTCCTTTTCTAATTACATAATCGGTTGATAATGATAAATGATTAACCCAATGAGCATGACTTTTTAAAGTTTGAATACATTTACCACGAGCCAGAATATCCCAAGCTTTGATGGTTTTATCGTGAGATCCACTATAAATGATATTTGATCCTGACCATTTAACACATGACACGGAATTAGTATGACCACTCATAGTTAATTGACAAGTTCTAGTATTAGTATCCCAAACTTTGATTGTAGTATCTTTCGATCCACTAACTAATCTTGGACTATCACCTACTTTTACTAAATGTAACGGTTCCCATGCCAAACTTGTAATCCATTTACCGTGACCTGTTAAACTCTTACCTAAAGGCTTACCAGTAATAGCATCCCATAATCGTACAGTGTTATCCATTGAACCTGTAGCAATCATTGTTCCACATGGTGAATATGATACACAAAGAACCCAATTGGTATGTCCTGATAAGGTTGCAACTGGAGTATGAGTATTGCAATCCCAGATTCTTGCAGTTGAATCACCAGCTCCCGAACACATTCTACTTGAATTATTAGGAGAAAATGAACAACATAATATCGTTGATCCATGACCAGCAATTGCTGAACTTGATCTAGTGACTGGTTTAACTTTGAAAATAGCTCTTGGCGTATAAACTAATGTCATAAAATCTTCGGTAGTTTTGATTTCTGGTTTTAAAACTGATTCATAAATATTATTCTTTATATCAATCATTTCAACAGTTTCTTTGCCCAGATCTTGCTTGGTATTTGCTAATGCAAATGTATATGGAACAGGATCATCATTATTTCCTTTTAGTTGATTTAATAATTCTTCTAATTGTTTTTCATTGATATTTCCTGGTACTCTTATACTTCCACCAATTGATTCTCCAGTATCTGAAGCCTCGAATTTAATTAAAATGTTAGGTAAATCCTTAGGTATTAATGATACCTCTTGTACTTGCTGAGCCTGCCTCTTTTGTTTCTTGGAGGGTGGTGGTAATAAAGTCGCCATTTTGATATAATTGTATGAGATGAGGTTTATAGACAGTGCGATGAGACAAAACTTATGAAGGTAAGCCGCAAATTAATCGTGTATTTATCAAATCTGCGTACCTATATATTGGGAATCTTCAATTTCTTCATTGAAGTTATCATTTACAGTATTAGTTGAATTATTTGGTAATAAAGGTTGGTCATGTGACTCGTCTAATGAAGAATTTAATATTTGACTGGTATTCAAATGACTGGAATTTAAGTGACTGGAATTTGGTGATGATGGGATAATCAGAGTATTTGCAGCTATTGGTTGGGTATAATTATTTGATATTAATATTATATCAGTATCATAATCAAAATATTCGACATTATTATCAATTTTACAACAATATATCAATTTATCTTTAGTGGTGAATCCTCCTGATTTACTATACCAATCTTTATAGAGCATAATTCTTTTTGTGATTGTAGAATCTAACAGATTCTTAATTGAATGAGACTTTGACGAATTTGAAAATGTCAATACTAATTTGGAATCATTAAGTTTATTTACAGGCTTTTGTGGGAGGGGTGAACTGGGAATTTGTGAAGAACTGGAAGAATTAACTCTTTGGGATTGGGAAGCCCATTCTGTGAGTTGAGAATTAAGTTTAGACAGTGGTGTAGTGTATTTGAACTTGCTATCTAGTTTTCCAGTTAAGAATATCATCAGTTTATAATTATTACATAATTGTAATAACTGATTTGTTATTTGAGTCACGTGGTTATTAAACTTGATTGTAGGATTCTCAACTAATAAATCTGAAGTATTTGGTATCTTCACGATATCAGGATTTCTCCCTTGAATTTCCTGTCTATCTTTTTCGTGTTTTATAGTATTGAGATTATTATAATAGTTTCTTAACATGACTTCCTGATAACTATTTGACAATTGTAATTTATAAAGATCTAATAAGAAATGAAAATTGTCTAATATTACAATACTACCTGGTGTCAACCTCAAATTTTTTAATAATATTATAAGTTTGGCTACAGTATTGACTCTATAAAATTTAATTCTTTCAACCCATTCAGACTGAAACCTCGACGACTTGGTTAAAGTTTCAACAGGATAATCATTACATAAATTTATTATCACCACTTCATTATCGTCTACTTGTAAATGACTGGTTATTACTGAATTTAGGATATAATATAGTCCTAAACAGTTGGGTATGGTTTGAAAATCATAAATTCCCAACCCTTCTTTGAATAAATTATCAATCGACGGTATACCAGTTGATAAATGATTAAATATAGACACCTGCTTTAGTAGATCATAGAGTGATGTCATTAACGTTTAAGCCTATAGATTATATCTAACTCTATTTAAACCAGGTACTATCAGCGCGCTCTCCTGTGTATAACGTTCAAAATCCCTGAGAATTTTTACAGGAATTCCTTAGATATCAACTCCTTAGATATCAAACCAAAATGCCTAATAGTAATAATAATTCAAAAGACAAATCCAATGGAGTTCAATCCCCTAATCAGTCGTTTGCATCATCACAACCTCAATCACATTCTCAGAATTCTTCAAGAGCAATACCTCAACACCCTGCAACCACCAGAAAACCATCATTATTAAGAAATCATTCTAGTTATGGGAATTCAACTACTAATACAAATACTACAAATGCTACACAAACGAATTCAAATACAACGCAATCTCAAGCCAACCCCCAGTCTACCACTACTAATGGACATAGGTCTAGTGATAAAGCAAGTTCTAAATCTAAATCATTAAGTTCGATGTTGGCTTACAATTTACAGCATCAAAATTCTTCATTCATTGCTCAAGAAAGAGCTTATATCAAAAAACTTCGAAATCAAACTGGTGATGATTATTATACCAAAGGTATAACTGGAGCTGATGATAACATCAAGAATAAAGACGATGACGATGACGAGGAATATGAAGAAGATGAAAATAATGATGATGATGAGAATACTTCATTATTAGTGGACATGGCTGATGAAAGTTATCAATTGGATTCAGTATCTGCTAATTCAATTCTCGAAAATGGTATAAATAATCTTAAAATTAATCCTAACAAGAACATTACCCAATTGAATAAGAATACCACTGATGATCCTGCAGTGTTGGAAAGGTTGGAATGGCAAGCAATGTTAACATCTGTATTAACTGGTGATGTTGTACGATCCGAAAAGACCAAGATCATCAATAATACTAATATAGATGAACAAGAATCTTATTTGCATGCTACTTATAAAGAAAGTCTATGGTTTGGAATAAGGGCTAAATTGTTGGGTAGAGATGAAGATGATCAACGTAAGATTATATCATATCGTAGAACATCGGTCGATAGTTTGATTGAAGAAATTTCAAAATTCGAAATTGATTATGATGATCCATTAGGTAATCCCCCACGTCAACAAGTTGCAGATTTGTTGACTAAATGGGAAAAAGCTTGTGATTGTTGGAGAACCTTGGATGAAATGAAAATTGATAAACCGGCATGTGCAAGTGAAGAATTTGAAAATCGTATTGATTCTTTAAATGCTTGGTTATCAATTACTGATGCTATTAAACGTGAAACTGAATCTTTAAAACAATGGATTGGTAATGATGAATTAGATATTACTAAATCAGGTTCCGAAAATGCTACTCCTGGTTCAACTCCTTCTTCTGAAACCGTACCTGTAGTTAAAAAGATTTTTGAAGAAGATAATAGATCGTTAGCTGAAAGGTTAATGAAAGAAAAGGATGTTCATAACATTTTCCGTAAACGAATTTTCTTACCTTTAGCACCATGGATGATAAAATCCAAAGATACTTACATAAGATTAGGGGTAATGTTTGAAACTTTAAAATTACCTGATTATCTACACGATCTTATTCAATTATGTCTTATACCCATGAAACTTATTAAAGAAATTATCAATGTAAGATTAAGATATGCTAATAAGTTACAAAACCCTACATTGATGATGATTGATCAAATGATTGATGACTTCAAAACGTATCTTAGAATATCGTTAGAAATTAAATCGGGTATTCAAGATTATTGTAAATCAGATATTGGAAAAGTTTGGGTTATAAGTGATTTCTTCGAACAAGAAAATAGTGAATTTGATAAATCAGTATTACAATGCTTGAAATATTTCATGGTCTTATTGAATAAGAAATTGTTAGATAGTGCCAGGTCTCCTAATAATTTTAGAACATTCAAGGAACCTGAAGAATTAGAGGAAACTTATAATTATATTAAGTATTCTGGTAATTACATAGAAGGAGCGGGAACTTTGGTAGCGGAACAAATCACATTGTTAACCTCGAAATTAATCTCAAGATTATTATCATACTTCAATCATCAAATTAGATCTTTACCGTCTCAGGATCCCACAGGTAGTGACTTAGTTAGATGGTATAGTTCGATTACTGAAAACTTTGGACAATTACGTCGTAAATTAGCGAGGTTTACTGGTGAAATATCCCGAGATTTTACAAATTCTTTGGTATTTGATATTTCAGCCAGTCCAAACTATAGAGTAAAGAATTTACTAGATGTGTTAAAGGCAACAGATCATTTTTTGGTTTATACTGGAACTGTTGAAACTCAAGGGATTTATTTTTTTGCCAGTAGTGAATTAATGAATAACGAATATGAAATATTGCAAATCATTAATGGGTCCTACGTTGGATTAGATCCTAATATTGATCAAGCCCAATTCTCAGAATTATTAACTTTGTTACAGCATCATGAAGAAGGTGAAAATTTACAGATGCAAAGTACAATTCTACATGCATTACCATCACATTCAAAAGATTTTGCATATATCTTAGCCATCTGTCCTCCTAAACCAATCGTTTGGGAAGGTGAAGTAGTTAATATTCATATGGATTCAGTACCGATTACTGATGTTAAAGTCGGTCAAATGTTATTGATTTCAAGACTTCCTTCTTATAGTTTACATATTGTTCGTGAGAAATTTTTAGACTTAGTAGGGGATGTATTATATTCAGGCAATGGTAATATTAAGCCAATTGAACAACGATGTTCATTAGCAAAAGTTCATCATGATTTAACTAGAATTAACAAGATCTTTTTTAGAATGTCATTATCAGTTCTTGATTCAGTCAAAATTATAAGAGATCAATGTAATAAAGCAGTACCTGAAGGTGGATGTCAAGAAGTCATAAACGGATTCTTTGTGTATGCCAGAGATTACGGAAAGAACTCTATAAAGAATCTAGACAGTTCAAGGAAAAGTACAGTTATAATGAAACTTATATCACTTTGTATTGAATGGGTAAGTTTTATTTGTGATGATTGTATACCGACAGACCGAAAAACTTTCAGATGGTGTGTTTTAGCATTAGAATTCGCCATGTATATGACAAGAGGGTTCAATGTATTAGTATTGAAAGATGAGCAATTTTCCAAGTTGAAATTGAAAGTTGCAAGATGTATGTCATTATTAATTTCCCATTTCGATATTATGGGAGCAAGATCAAGTGAAGCTGAAAAGAGAAAATTACTCAGATGGACGTCTACCAAGACCAGAATTGAAAATAGTGATGATGATGAATATATTATCAATGCTTATAAAGAAGATATGATGAGTCAAATTGAAGAAATTGAAAAGTATAGATCTGAGTTACAAGGAGAATTGAACTCAGTTGGTAGAGTATTAGATATAAGTGATCTGGAATATCACTTTGTTACATTATTGGCGTCATCATTCTCAAGTGTTTCAATTAGATGGCAAAAGGGTAGATATATTGGTGGAGGAACATTTGGTGATGTTTACGCAGCAGTAAATCTTGATACAGGAGGAGTTATGGCGGTTAAAGAAATCAAGTTTCATGATAGTCAATCAATTAAGAATATTGTTCCATCTATCAGAGATGAAATGACAGTTTTAGAAATTTTAAATCATCCTAATGTTGTACAATATTTTGGAGTTGAGGTTCATCGTGAAAAAGTTTATATATTCATGGAATTCTGTGAAGGTGGTTCATTGGCAGCATTATTGGCATTAGGTAGAATTGAAGATGAAATGGTTATCCAAGTTTATACTTTACAAATGTTAGAAGGGTTAGCATATTTACATCAATCAGGGGTCGTTCATCGTGATATCAAACCTGAAAATATTTTACTTGATCATAATGGGGTTATCAAATTTGTTGATTTTGGGGCTGCTAAAGTTATTGCTACAAGTGGTAAGACCAGAGGTCCTTCAATGTCAAAACAAGCACCATTAGGTGGTAATCATAATAATTTAAATTCTATGACTGGTACTCCAATGTATATGTCACCAGAAGTTATAACTGGTGCCTCTGGTGACAAATCCGGAGTTGTAGATATTTGGTCATTAGGATGTTGTGTTTTAGAAATGGCTACTGGTCTCAGACCTTGGAATAATTTAGATAATGAATGGGCTATAATGTATCATATAGCAGCAGGTCATAAGCCTCGTTTACCATCGCCAGACCAATTAAGTGAAGCTGGTATTAAATTCATTGCTAGATGTTTGGAACATGATCCAAAGAAGAGACCTGAAGCCATAGAGTTATTGAATGATCCATGGATCGTTCAAATCAGACAAGCTGCTTTTGGTGGTATTGATAATGTTACCACTCCAGGTTCAGAATCTGATACTTTAACTCCTTCATAAGTCGACTGTTATTTATAACATTGAGACAATAGATTGTAAGATATGTTTTATATGTCATTTTTATGTATATATCTATTTACATTCCTCTGTATCCTTCATTAGTAATCTCTTAGTTCTTTGGTATATATTCATCAAATAATTGTTTAACTTCATCAACTACATCTCCTTTTATATTAACATATCCCGCAGTTTGATTAGCTACAACGGCTTTTGGTGAAAATTTTCCCAACTTTATTAAATCTTTCTTGAATTGTAAAACGTCTCCTGTTACTCTTTTGATTTCTGTGGTTATCTTTGTATTTTGCACTTTTTTATACACCGGCCAATGGCCGAACTTAGTTTTAGTTAAGTAATAAGTACCTTTACCAAAACCTGGATTTGGAAGGTCAGTTGGTAATACTGATGAAATATCAGGTATTTGGAATATTGGAGTGGTATTACGTAATACAGTTGGTTTTATTGAAAATTTTATTATTGAAGGTCTCATTGATTTTCAGTTATAGAATTTTTCATGCGAACTTCAAGTATCAAAAGGTGTGTACGAACCGAGAAGAGTATATAAGAGAGAGTAACTAAAGAGTTCATATATTAACTCTGAATTCTCATCGGATTTTGATTTTGACTTTGAGTTTGATTTTGGGCTGGAGTTACACCGTTCATGGAATGAGTTTTCAAATGTTTACTTAAATTCGACAGTTCACTAAATTTCTTACCACATATCTTACAACTTAAAGGTTTATAACCAGTATGAACTCTATTATGAATCGAAAGACTTGAACTTGTAGCAAACCGTTTAGCGCAAATCGAACATTTGAAAGGCTTTTCTCCAGAATGTATACGTAAATGTTGTACTAACATCAGTTCAACTGCAAATGTCAGATTACAAATATCACATTTCCATGGTTTATAATTGGTATGAATATGAATGTGACGTAATAGTTTTTGACGTTGGTTGAAGATCTTTCCATTATGACGATCACATCCAACCCATTTACATTCGTAGGAGCTTTTACCCAGCTGTATATGATCATCTATTAAATGATTTTGTAAGTGTTGATTATCTTTATGTACTTTATTACACTTTATGGAATTACCGAACTCATCAACTCCTATTTCCCAACGACAAGTAAAGTTTTCATCAATGGTCGGTTTCTTTTTAGGTTTGAATTGTAAATTTGTTATCTTTATAGAGTCTTCCAACTGGTTTGTGTTTGTATTTCCATTTGTGCTTGCGTTTGCATTCGTGTTGGCAGTAGTTGGATTAGTGGTGGTCAAAGGAGCTATATCAGGAATCTCACTAACGGTATTTGGACCACTTGAATTTGATACTGGTGTCAATATGGCCTCGTCATTAGTTGGCTTTTGTTTATGACTATTCAAATGTAATAATAATGAATCTATATTCGTGTCTAAATGATTACAATTAGTCCATTCACAGGAATAATTCTTGGTGGGTTCATTCAAAAGATGGTCTTTATACAAATGATCAAGAAATTCATCATTATCGACGTTTTTGAAACAATTATCCCACTCACATGTTATCTTCTCATTAGTATCACTTATAGCATTGGACTTGTGTTTATTAGAGAAATCAAACCTAAAATCGAAATCTTTTTCAAGTAGCTCTTCCATTTTTTCATCATCAACTTTGGCATGAAAAAATGCATTGTGAATATTGCTTGATGGATGAATTTCATGAGGATAATGGATCTCTTTAATCATTGACTTAGAATTATGAGTATGAGGTTTATCAGTTTTGATAGCTTTAGGTTCAGGTTTCATTATGGATTTATAATCAATTCCACCATTATATATATCGAAATCTTTATGCAATTCTTGAAACATCTTATCGAATATTTCTTTGTTGTTGCTTTGATTACATAAATTATTTATATGATTTTGAGCTTGATTTTGAATATGATTTTCATCATAACAACATATAGTTACATCCTGGTTCTCTAAACATTTGGGATCATTACAAACAGGTTCGTTTATTTGGTCGAAATGATGATCATGTTCAAATTCATCTTTACAAATTGATTCATAGGTTTCACTACAACAATTACTTGGTTCTGAATCGTCACAGTTTGTATAAAAACAATCGTCCAATTCACCACAAAATACGTCTTCACATAATGGTAAAGCATCTAAAGGACAATCCAACATGTAATCATTCTTATCACCGATCTGTTTGACTTCATCATCCTTATGACTATGAATATGTCCGTGAATATGAGTATGGTCTTTATGTCTATGAATATGTCCATGAATATATCCATGAACCAACTTCTCAAGGTCTTGGTCTGACATCATCATTATGTGAAATTATCAATGATATTCTACAATAGATTTTTCACCTTGTATGACCAATGTCTAGATTCTTAGATTTAGCGTTCTGTGATGAGGTTTTACCCTGGTGGTTTTATCTCGCTTATGTAATCCAGACTTTAACTAGAATATAAAGTTAAAGTTGTGAGGGCAGAATGAGTGGATATCACGGGTAATTGAGTAATATAGATAAGTGTAGGTGTATGGACGATTTAATAGTTCAGCGTTCAATAAACGATAGAGCTTGAAGAATACTGACAGGAACTAAAACTGGAGATAAGACTGAGGATTTTGAATGAAGCAATTACCCATCAGACATTGTTGTTGATAAATCGAGAGACTGCATGGGTGGACCACTATGTCTAAGTGGCCTATCATCTACATGGTCCTTTCTATTATTTTCCTGGTGATCATCTGTGTTGGTCTCTATCTTGCTGCCCTAGTATATCTGAGAACAGGATAAGGTACATCTCCAAAGTCATAACTAAAAATAACTCACGTCACATTATCCAAGACAAAACCCAATAATTCACATAACCCAACAATGATTCAAAAACATCCATCTACGCTTTAAAACCCGTAATTATAACTCCGCCGACCAAGATTACCTTATTAGACAAACTGCCCACCCTTGCATGGATGTAAACATCTACCCTAGATTAACTTTAAATATTAACAATAGAATATATATAAACAAATAGGTTAAAGTTACCAAGGTACATAAATAAGCATTTTCACTTGTTACAGTTTAGAGTTTTTCATACAGCAATCATACTTGAAATTTTGTGTTTACATTCTGTGAGTAACGTGAATTTCAAACACGAAAAGCTTGACGAACTTTAATATGAAACGGGTCAATGTACTCAATTAGCTAATGCTTATCTAACAAACTATTAGCTTAATTATAATAATAAGAAGCTTATGTCAACGGTATAAGAGGTTAAGTTTTACGATCCAAGCGAAATTAAACAACAGAAGTTAAATCTCCTACGTTTACGAACATTAGACCGTATTTTTAACGATAACTAATTGCTAGCGTAACTGTAAGTAACACCAATGAAAGAATCGTATCTAATGCTATGTGAGATTGAGCCATAACTTAAACGAGTCGAAATAACAACAGTAAACAAATCGCGCTCCTCATAACCATTACATGATTTATGAAACCAGTAAAGTTTTGCCTGGATGAAATTATAGCCAATTCCGTATGCAAAATTACAATAGAGAACATTTGAACTTGTGGCAATGCTTTCAAACCCAATTGTCCTTGAATATTTGTCTGATCATTCAACCAGATTGTCTACTTGGAGATATTAAAATATCCAACATGAATAATTATTTTTTGAGTGACCACCGAACCGTTCATATGTAGATCTTTAAAATGTCACTTGATCATGAACTTTGTCATATATCAAGTAAATAATATTGTCCAAATTGAATTACAATTTAAAGTTTTAAAAATGATCGTGTCGGGTTTCATGTAAGATTTTCGCAGCCAATTTTCACCATGGGACCCAAGAATGTTTATCAAAAGTTGAAGTTTGCAAAGTTTAAAGTCATGTTTGTAGCCAAATAAAGTAATGAATGAACGCCAATAAGTAATTATGCATGCCTAGAATCAAGCCAAATCGAGCAATAAACTGTTTCTTAGTCATGCAGTGCGTGCAAAGAATTGCCTAATTGAGGTGATTTCAAAACATCTGCAGTTAAACTTAATCTAAAATAGAAGTTAATTTCTTAGTCAAGATTGTGCATGTACCAAATTATTTCCTAACTTGATCATTAACTCCATTTTATATTAAAAAAAAAATTCCTAATTCCTAATTTCAATTTCATTCCCTTTGTTCCTGTCCTTTTCTTCCGAACCCATTCATTGTTAACCATATTAGGGCCAATTGTTTCTGCTTTGTTGAAAGCACAGTCTTTAAAACTACAGTTTCCCTTAATTATTCCATAAATCCCTTTTTTAAATCATCGGTTCCCCATTTTTGCCAAAAGAATTTTTTTATTTTTGTATCATAACAAATTGTATTATACTTTTGAATATTTGTCCATATAATTAAATCAGAGTTAGTTGGGAATTCAATAATTAATTATCGAAATATAGATAGAATTGCTATGTTTAAGATATTTCACAAAAAATCTAAATCTCATCTTATAAGTTCACCATCGAATTTACAACATCTTGATAATGATATTATCTTTAAGAATGTGGATAGAGATGGTGATAGAGAAATCAAAAAGAGTAGGAAGAATCTTTTTAGATTTAGAAGATCTGATAAGTCTCCTAAAGTAACGGAGCAACATCAATTACCTGATATTCCAATACCCAATGAGATGAGATACAATAAACCAAATTTACAAATAAATCCACCAAACTCGAAAATACCGAATATCACAATTAAACAACAAGAACCAATAGCTACTGATCCTAAATTAAGTACCCCAACATCTTTAAACATACCCAGGCCTCAAGCTTTAAATAATGATACCCATGATAATGATTTTTTCACACCCAAATCCAAACCCCCAAGTTCACCAATACCACCAATAGAACTCAAACAATCACCTAGGACCATTTCGCCTAATTCTCCACAATTCAAATCATCAGAATTTGAAGAATTTGATGCTAATTCAATATTAACTGATTTATCAAGTTTAGCAGTAGTTGATGAACCTCAAAGCAGGTATTATGATACTAATAATGCAAGAATTACTAAACTCAAGGTAAAAAGGTTCGATTCAGTAAAATCAATTGAACGTAGTAAGAAAATTAATAGTATCAAAGTACAGTTAAAGAATACTGATTTTGACACTTCAAGATCATCGATCTTCTCAAGTCAAGGTCCCTCAAGACCTCCATCTAGACAATCCAAAAGAACGTCTCTAAGATACTCGAGAATAAGCAATAGAAAAACTGGTTCAACTAACTCAGTTTTCAATGCTTATGATAAAATCGATGATAATGAAGATAGGTATTCTTTATTACTTGCAGATATTTCACATAGTACATCGAGAGAATCTTTAGATATTGCTAAGAAATTAGACAATGTTTATGATGAATATGGTGAAACATTGACTGCATCCGATTCCTATTTACCTAATTCGAATATAATTACTTCACCAACCACTACTTCAAATACTTTTGGTACAGCATTGAATGGAATGTCAACTGAAATTCTTAATAGAGACCTTAATGAAAGATCAGTTTTTGAACTTGACACTTTCAGAGAAATTCAAGTGAGGAATTATAAGAGCTATGATTCAGAATTAAAAGTTGTTTCTCCTGAGAGAAAAGTTTTGGAACCTATTGATACCAATGTTCCACAAAAAGAACAATACTATTCAAATACTGTTAGTTTAATTTCTAAAAATGAAGTCTACAGAAAGGAAATGTTAGCATTGATTCAAAGTCATTCAGTTATGGTTAATAGGAAACAAGAAGAAATTAATCATTTACGTTATTTATTGGAAGAAGAACGTAAAATCAACTCAAGATTATCTTCGCCAAAATATCCAACCCATCTGAATAAATCTTCTCCAAAAACATCGCCAAATTTGAATTCTCCAAGTAATTTTGATGATAGTAAAAGAAATGTCAGAAAGAAATTCATACCAATGGACATAAGAGTTACTAATGATTCAAAACCTTCAAATTATATTCCATTCACCAGAATGTCTTCAAAGTTATTACCACCATTTGAACCAACTGATCAAGACACTGTCAAATCTCTTAAATTATCCACGTCTTTACCAAACTTACAAAATCAAGATGGACAATTTGTTTTGAAACCATTCCATTTCGAAACGAGTCCAGCCATCGAATCCAAACCTTTTGCATCAATTCCTGAAGAAACAAGTCGTGCTTCCATTAATGAACTGGTTCGTGACTTACCTTACTTCCCACCAAGACAACTTAAAATTAACTCAGTAATTTCATCAAAACATTCATCAAATGCTTCGTCACTTGCGTCATCCGCTTATTTCACTGCTTTTGAAGACGAACTGGATTACGAATCAGATTACGAACCTTATCAACCTCAAGAGAGAACTATTACAACTTTAACTCCAAGTTTTAAACAAAGTGATTCAACTGCATCATCTACCAATGAAACATCTATCATGAGTAAAAGAACTTATTCCAACGATTCTATTTTTAATTCGAGTGTTGGTACATCTGTTGTTACTCCGGATACTTTAGAATTCGATTTTGAAAAAAAGTTTTAATTAGTATGTATTATAATTGTAAATATAATGTATTAATATTTAATGTAACTAGCCGTACCTATATTTTTGGCGATTTTTTACTCTGAAGCAATATAGGCTTATGAACTTGTATTTGGCTGTACTCGAACTTTAGAAATACACTTACCTCAGGCCATTTACTAGGAAGTTACGGAGAATTCTAGGGTTATGAAAAACTGTAGTTCTTAGTGACTATGCGAGTAAGAGTATTACTTGTTCTAGTTTATACCCCTGGTGCACGGGGGAATGTGGAAGGATGTCCAAGGAAAATCGTTAATCGCAAGTTGTTAGAGTATGAAAATTGTTGAAAATATTCTTTAGGTTACCTTAAAACATATAATTTGCTTCAAATGATCTTTAGTAAAGGTTTACTATTTTTTTCGATTTTTTCTAAATCTTTTTACATTTTGCAACCATTTAAACCTGCGATTTTCACACTTCGCATACATCAACGAAAATAAGAATTGATGTATATAAAGAAAAAGAGAAAAAAAAAACAAAAATTCAAAAAATTGTCGATAAAAATTCTGGATTAGATATATAGGATCCATAGGCTTCAAGTCTATTGTTCAAGAAATCAAATGATATAACCTACAATGAACTAATACCAGTCCACACAATATACGCGTAAAATACCAGAGGCACAGAAAACGCTCGCTTAAAGTAAATTAAGTAGAATATCTATTACAAAGGTCCTCAATCTAAGTTTGTAATTCTCTTATTTCATTCTCATCAGCAACTAATCCCATAACAACCAAGAACATATTTAAGTTATTCAAAAGATTTTGTTTAATATAATAATTATTAATATCAGAGTTATCTAAAGCTTTAGCTTTATTCATAACTGAAAAAATTGCATCTCTAACTTCATCAACAATAATTCTTTGATGATTTAATTTACCACCTAATGCTAAAGTAGCTAAAAATTGCCATACATAACTTTCATTATCATCATTTGGTGGGAAAATCATACTTATTCTTGACTCTAATGACGTGAATAATTCATCATAGCATGATGACCATTCTGATAAATCAGTTGCTGAAATTGTACCTTCACCTCTAATCAATTCAGCTCTTGATAATAATGTAGTTAATACTGACAATCCAATTTTAGTGGTTGATACAATTGATACATTATTATGTTCGATTAAAATCACTAATAATCCAATGATTTCATTGAATTTGAAATCTTGAACCGAATTCATCAATGCTTTTGTAAATGTTAATGAATAAGTTTCAATCAATTTACTATATTTTGGTGGAATTTTTTTATCTTCGTATGTAGTATAAGATCCATATTTAACGACATCGAGATTCGATAAATTTGACATGATTAAAGTAGCTATAGTTAATATTTGTTCACGACTTAAAAATTTGAATAATCTAGTAATAATCCTTAAAGCTTTTTCATGATTTAAACATTGAATAAACGGATTAACCTCACTTGGATCATTAACTTTTGGTGATGTTTGTTCTAAAATTCTTAAAGCTTCCCATAAATTAGAAGTATCAACATCATTAGATAATCTTGATTCGCTTTCAACTTGCATTAAATTGGTTATAATATTTTCAAGAATTCCCATAATATCTTTCTTACTGTATTTGATAATTTGATCAACATCATTAGATTGAACTGAAGTGGCTTTATTTATAGTACTATTAAGTTTCTTAACATCCAATCCTTTATCTCCTGACTCTTCACCTTGTTTATCAGCTTCTTCTTCAAGTCCTTTTTGTACGGCTTGACTAAATATTTCCAATTGTTGTCTAGGTCTTTTACCACTACCAATTGAAATTCTACCTAATGCTCCTTCCCTTACATATTGAGTTAATTTAGGTCTTTCCTTAGCTACAGTTACAGCTCTTTGGACTTGCTGTTGCATTCTTTGTAATGCAACATCAGCTCTCTTTTCACGACCTCCTAATCTATGTCCACTTTGATCAAGATATGCTTGAGCAATTGAATTATTTTGTTGATCTGGTAATTGTCCAATTTGATTAGGTTTTGGATGAATAACTTTGAAAACTTGGGCATAAAAATCTTCATTATATGGATCTTCAGTTACGATTTGCGACAATTGAAATCTTGTAACGAAATCTTTATCCTTTGGATTCATTATACCTGAGTATCTCATTATTCTTGATACTTTTTCATGACGTCTTGCTGCTTTAGCTTGTTGTTCGGGTGTAAGTACTAAAGGTTCATATCCGTCATCACGATGATGATGGAAGTGTTGTTGGAATTGTCTGTTATTGGAGCGTTGTTGGACTTCTTTTGCTCCAAGAACAGGAAATTGATCATTATTAACAGGTCTAATTGGTTTTTTGGTAGCAATTTGAGCTATTTCATCTTTTGATGATGGGGCGATGATCTCTGACATTGGAACTGCTGGGTTTTTTGATTCAGCTTGAACTGGTGGTTGATTTTGTTGAGGTGGCACTTGTTGTTGAACCTGCTGAGGAACTTGAGGTTGTTGAGAAGCTTGAGGTTGTTGAGAAGCTTGAGGAGGGATTGGTTGAGATTGGGGTGGTGGTTGAACTGATTGTGGTGGTATTGGTTGTCCTTGTTGAGGTTGAGGTGGTTGAGATTGGCCAGGTTGACCTTGTTGTTGTTGAAGATGAGGAGGTAATTGATAAAATGGTTGTCCATATCCTGGAATACCTGGATATTGACCATACATAGGAGGCATCATTCCTGGCATACCAAAGGGTTGTTGAGGAGGGAATTGCATTGGAGGAATCATTCCCGGCATACCAAAAGGTTGTTGAGGAGGAAATGGCATTGGTTGTTGTTGTTGCTGTTGCTTATCTATGGAAGTAAGTTGAGCTTCAATTTCTTCTAATGATAAGACTTTCTTTTCTGGGGCAGCAGCTTGAGCCGGTGCTGAAGTGGTTTCAGTTTGAACCGGGTTATTCTCTCCCCAAAGTTCTTGCATGAAATCATCATCGGTAGTAGCAGCTTGAGCGTAACTCATAGTTTGAGGTGGTGGTTTACTAGCAGTTGTAGTACTGCCAAAGTTGAAATCTTTACCAATAGGCCCAGAATTACCAAATGTTTCATCATTAAGTGCATCATCGGCATCATCTAATTGATCTCCGTATCCATCATAAGTATTCTCAAAGTCTAGAGCGTCTGATTGGTCACCTCTTTGATTTGGAGGAGGACCATTAGGATCAAACCCAAAGAATGACATTCTTATATATGAGTTTTGTGAGAGTGGACGATGAAAAAAAAATGCGAATAAAAGTGACTCACGCACGACACTTTTTTCACCAGTGCCAGTAAAAAACGTACTTTATAAAATTTACTATGTACATGAAACTTTATATACAAATGAGTTGAATTATTTACATGTAGGTCTATGAGTCTATTTAAATGCTTGTAAAGCACTGATTAATTTCAAATGCATTTCTTCCCATTCACCTTGTAAATCACTTAATACCGTGATAGCTCCACCTGCCCCAATTCTCCATAATTTATAGTCTTGGTTATTTTCTTTATCATCTTTATAATGAAAACATGATCTTATGATGACTGACCAATCAGAGTCATCGGTGATTGACCAATAGCCTACTACTCCACTATAAATACCTCTTCTGCCACCTTTCAAACTATTAGGTTGTAACTGTTCAATATGTTGAAGCAATTCAACTGATCTTTTTTTAGGTGCTCCTGTCATTGATCCAGGAGGCAATGAAGCGTGTAAGATATCGATTCCATGATACTTTCCATCATTATCAAGTTGTCCACTTATGGTACTGACTAATTGATAAACGGTTTTATATTCTTCAACAACCATCAAATCTGGCACTTTAACTTCATCAATAAACTGATGTAAATCGTGTCTGATCAAATCAACAATCATCAAATTCTCTCCCATCTCTTTGGGAGTTTTAAGGATCTTTGATGCTTGTTCGAGGGTGACTTCGGGTGTGTTTTTGACTGTACCTTTGATAGGTTTCAATTCAACACGTTTAGCTTTATCCTCACCTTTCCAACTAAGGAACCTTTCTGGCGATGAAGATATAAGTATGACATCAGTAAAGTCGATGAAACATGAAAATGGTGATGGGTTTTTAGTCAACAAAACTTTATAAACATCCCATGATTTGATATTAGATGGTAGATAAATTTTCAGGGGTGTTGTAAGACACAATTCATAACTATCACCAGAATGTAATAAGTCTTGACACTGCTTGAATTGCTGTTTATAAATTTCTTCATCAGGTAATTGGTATTGGATTACTTGATCAGTTAAATCTTGAATACTGCCTTTGAAAGAAGTCGAGTTTGCTTCACAACTTTGAAGTTCGGCGATAAACTTTTGACTCCAAACAGAATCATCTTCGATGGTATTGATAGAAAAGTACCACCATTTGTTAGTTTGGTGATTAAATAAAAGAAATCTTTCAATAAAGATCAACTTTAAATCAGGAGTTTCTCGATTACAGAAGTTACCTAAATCTTCAAGCACAATATGTTGACCTTCTTCGTAGGAAATAAGACCAATATACCCACCTAAGAAAGGAATGTTCTTTGGATGATTATTCACTTTAGACAAGATCAATGATCTGGAAACATACTTCTCTGAAAACTTATCAGCAACAAAGTTCCATATCAGATCAAAGTTGAGATCCTTGAGACTAGTAGCTTTCGTATCAGACTTATATGTCAGTAATTTTACAGTGTCAGGATTATCTACAGAATGAGAGATGATTTCTGATCTACCAGCAATTGGCAAACCAATCATCGACCATTCCCCAGGAATTGAAGCAGAATTCAAAAGAACAAAGTTTGGTTCACCGGTTTCTTTAATTAAATGTTCACAAATATCTACAGTCAGAACTTTCGATTCGAAATCTAATTCTTCAGCGAAGACATGAACTTCGTGATTATCTTTATAAGGTTTATCAACCAATGGTTTCCCTTCAACTTTGACTTTAAGGTTTTCAATAGACTTGCTATTCAAATCAATAGTTCTATTTTTATTAAACTCAGTAGCCAATTGGTCAAAGTTCTTTATCAATTTTGATCCTTGTTCAGTGCAAATAGACTCAGGATGGTATTGAACTCCATAGAATGGAAATGTCTTATGTTTACCTGCCATTAATATCTCTTTTGAGCCTTCTAAGCAAACGGCTAAAGGAATGATTTCTTCATTCAACTTAGTAATATCGACAAATAATGAATGGTATCTAACACTAGGGACCTTACCATCTAAACCGTTGAATAAGCAATCATTCTGCTTGGTAATAACATCATAGATTTGTCCGTGTTTGACATTTGTCAACTTTTCCACTTTATTATCAAAGCCATAGCAAAGACATTGAAAACCAAGACATATCCCAAAAATTGGCACAGCCCTGGCAGGATTAATTTTGAAGTATTCAAATATCCAACCGATGATCCCAACGTCAGTTCCAATCGTTGGCAGTCCCGGACCTGGTCCTATCACTATATACTCAATTGAGTCAATGTACTGGAGTAAAAATTCCTGATAATTTTCTGGAGAAACCGTGTCATTATGAATGACAACCACTTCCTTACTGGTTGTCTTTTCAATGAGTCGTGATAAGTTATTGGTGAATGAATCATATGAGTCTATTAAGAGGATCATCCTAAGGTTATACAGTTTTTCACAAGATGCGCTGGGCCGGATTTTAAGATGCGGCGTCGTAAATTTCGAGCCATAGACTTAGACCAGACAATAGGGCAAAGAGCCATATCACCATCGTCTCACAGAGCTAAGAAAATACTTAATGAATTATCTAAATTATCTATTAATTAAATGCAATAACTTTTATTCGTCATCATCTTCATCGTCATCATCGTCATCGTCATCATCGTCCTCATCTTCACTTACCTCTTCTCCTAATACTTTCAAACGTTGCTTATACTTATCTTTAACATCTTCCAAATCTGATAACAATAACATTAAATCATCTAACTCTGATCTAGGAACAGTATCGTCCTTTTTTGCTTTCATTGTTTCTAATTCTTTCTTAAGTTTCGATTGTTCTTGTTCATATTGTTGTTTGAGTTTATCAAGTTCAGCTTTGAGTTCTTCACTTGCTTCGGTTTGAGACTTGGCTTTCTCTAGTTCATTCTTGAGGTTTTGGACTTCAGTTTGAAGTTTATCGTTCTCAGATTTGATACCTCTACCTTGATCATTCTCAGTTTTGAGTTTTTCTAATTCTTTAGCCTTTTCTGTCTTGAGTTGTTCTAATTCTTTGGTCTTTTCAGCTTTAAGTTGTTCTAATTCCTTAGTCTTTTCTGCTTTTAAAGACTCTAATTCTTTAACCTTTTCATCCTTTAACTTTTCAGCATTAGCCTTTTCAGCCTTTAAAGTTTCCAATTCCTTAGACAACCCAGTCTTCAAGGTTTCCAACTCTTTAGTCTTATTAGTTGTTAGCTTTTTCAATTCTTTGGTCTTTTGTTCGACTTCTGATTTACTGACTTGCAACTGAGTTTCAGCAGCTTCCAATTTATCTCCGACAGATTTCAATTGAGTTTCCACAGCTTGTAACTTAGCTTCAGATTCTTTAACTTTTTCAGTCAAACTGCTGACATTAGAATTAGTTTCAGCTTCCAAGGATTCAGACTTCGATTTAGATTGTTCAACTTCTTCAGTCAATTTCTTGATTTGTCGTTTCAAGTCATCGATTTGAGTTTCTGAAGACTTTATTTGGGATACAGATGACTTGAGTTGAGATTCTGATGAATCGAGTTTCGATTGTAATTCGTTTATTGCAGATTCTTTTTGAATCAACTCTACTTTCGATTGTTCGAGTGACTTCTTATCACCTTCCAATGATTTCTTTTGTTGTTCTAATGACTTCTTTTCCTCTACTAAACTATTCTTTTGTTCTTCCAATGATTTCTTTTCATTTTCTAAAGTTTTCTTTTCTTCTACTAGTGACTTCTTTTCATTTTCTAAAGTAGCCATTTCACCCTCCAATGTCTTCTTGTCTTTCTCTAAACTACCCACTTGTAATTTAGTAGCAGCCAAATCTTTCATAACAGACTTGAGCTCTTCTCCTGATTTACTTGAGGTAGTTTCTAAATCAGACTTAACTTTCTTAGCCTCTTCAAGTTCTTTAGTTAACCCAGTAATTTTTTGATTCAATGATGCATTGTCTTGTTCTAATTTCTTAATAGAACTCAACGATTCTTCATTTGATGATTTAGTAGCTTTGAGCTCTTTAGTATGTTCTTCAATTTTCCTTTCATGAGTCAGTTTCAATAAATCATGAGCTTTATCCAAATCTACGAGTTTAGCATTAACGGTTTTGAGGTCCTTTTCTTTATCGTCATGTTTCTTTTGTAACTCTTTCAATCGAGTATCAACATCACTCTTGGATTTAGAAACTTCAGTCTTGTGATCTTCATATTCATCGTTCAACTTCTTCAATTCTTGATTCAAATAATCCTTTTGTTTAGCAAGTTCTTCAACTTTCTTATCATTTTCCTCTCTTAACAGTGCCAATGAAGCTTCTAATTTCTTGATCTTCTCAGAATATTCTTGAATAACAGTTTCGGAATTTTCACTCAACATGGCTCTTTCTTTTTCAACTTCTTGAACCTTTTCCTTCAATTCTATTTTTAAGTTTTCAACTTGTTTCTTACTTGAGTTAATTTCTTGTTTTAATTTCTCAGTATCTCTTTCGTATTTGGTCTTAAGATCTTTTAACTCTTTTGAGGTGACTTTATTGGTACCTGAAAGAGTCTCAAATTCACTCTTGAGCTTGGATAACTTGTCTTCTAATGTTTTATGATCTTTTGTAAGAACTTCGTGATTCATTTGTAACAACTCATAGTCATTATTCAATGTTTCATGTTCTTTTTGTACACTTTCATGAGACTTTTGAATACTTTCATAATCCTTTTGCACACTCTCATGAGTCTTTTGTAAATCTTCATGAGTCTTTTGTAATGTTCCATGAGCCTTTTGCAAACCTTCATGAGTCTTCTTTAACTCTTCATGGTCTTTCATTACACCTTCATGCTCAATCTTTAACCCACTATGGTCTTTTGATATAGAATTATGCACTTTTTTCAAATCATCATGTTGTTTTCTGAGAGTTTCATGCTCTTTCTTAGCAGTTTCGTGATCCTTCTTAACTGCTTCATGTTCCTTAACTAAAGCCTCTTTCTCCTTCTTCAAAGTATCATGCTCTGATTTGATTCCTTGTAAGCCTTCACTCAATGTATCATGAGCGGTCTTTAACCCTTGATGATCTTTAGTCAAAGTATCATGGTTGTTGTTTAAATTTTCATGAGTTGTTTTCAAACCCTTGTGTTCTTTTGTCAACTGTTCATGGGTTATCTTTAAACCTTCATGAGAATTCCTCAAATCTTCGTGAGTAGTTTTCAAACCTTCATGGGACTTTTCTAATTCATCATGAGAAGCCTTTAACTGATCATGAGCAGTTTCCTTTGTCTTTAATAATACCTCCAACTTTTCCAATTCAGACGTCTTTGACTTTAATTGCTCTTCAAGCTTAGTCAACTTAGCTTCCAGCAATTTGAGTTTTTGTTCAAGAGAGCTGATTTGATCTTCGAACTGTTTAAATCTAGTAGAATTCTCATTAACAGCTTTTTCATGAGATTGAACCTTCTCTTCCAATTGTTTTTTTAGATCATCGACCAATTTTTCCTTTTCCTCTTTAAGTTGTTGTAGAATGGTTATCTCTTTGGTATGAGAAGCTTTAGCTTCTTCAAGTTCTTTGGCAAGAGAAATCTTTGCGGTTTCAAGTTCTTTAGAATGAAGGGCTAAAGTGTCTTCAATAGCCTTGGAGTGAGATGCTCTAGTATCTTCAAGTTCTTTTGAATGTCCTTCCACAATCAGAGCTTGTTCACTTTCGAAATTCAAGCACTTTTCTTTCCACTCCGCTATCTCTTTGGAATGATCTTCTAAAGCTTTGGAATGAGCTTCTAAATGTTTAGAGTGTTGAGCCTTCAAAGATTCAACTTGTTGAAGTAATTCCTCTTTTTCTTTAGTCAATTGAACAACTTTATCATCACCTGATTGCTTGAGATTTGAAATTTCTTTCTCTAATTCTTTCAATTGTTTATTAAGTTGTTCATTATTACTCTTTAATTCTTCATTGTCATGCTTCAATTCTTCAACTAATGACTTTGTACTCTCTAATTCAGTTTGAACAGCTTTGGAAGCTTCTAATTCTTCAGTCAAACTTTCAATTTGCTCGGCTTTGGATTGAATATCCTTATCTGATTCAGCCTTAGAGCTCTTCATATCCTGGAAAGCATTAGCGGCAGATCTTAACTTGTCCATTAAATGAGCATTAGTGGCCTCTGTATCATTAAACTTTTCTTGTAATTCTCTTAGTTGAGTATCATTATTAGACTTGATTCTATTGAGATTCTGTTCCAACTCAGTGATCTTTTGTTTGAGTTTATTATTGTCTTGATTCAACTGAGCAATTTGATCTTTATGGGTATTGGAAACCTTTTCAGATTCTTTAGTAACCGTATCGATCTTCTTTTTTAAATCTTTTATAGAATTGTCACCCTCCTTTTTATCTTTGGTTAATTGGAACAATTCTCTACTCATCTTATTGATTCCGTCTTCGGCTTTTTTACGGGCTTCTTCAACTTGAGATAATTGTAATTCTAACGATTTGATAGTTTCTTCTGAAGCAGTCAATTTCTTCTTTGTGTCTTGTAAATCCTTTGAATAAGTTGATGATGATTGTTCTAATTGGACTTTTGATGATTCAAGTGTGGTAAGTTTATTGGTAATTTCTTTCAATTCATCCAAAGTCTTGGAGTTTTTGGTAGTCAACTCTTTGTGTTTTCCACTTGTGTCTTTCAATTCAGCTTCGAGTCTTTCGGTTTCAGCTTTAAGTTCTGATATTTGTTGATTTAAGTTTTTTTCTAATTCTAAATTAGATGTCTTTGTGGTTTCTAAATCGATGACTAACGTTTTATACTTGTTATCCAACTCCTCGAACTCTTCAAAATCAATTTTAACTTGTGGCTCGAAGTTTGGATCATGATATAATGCTTTTCTAATTCTACTGAAGTTATCTTTGACCAAATTCACATAGATTGAATCGAAGTATACATCTGGTAATCCTGTATCATCTTGAAGATATAAAAAAGATTCTTCATCGAAGTTTCTAAAGAAAATACTGTCTTTGAATTGTTTAACCTTTTGGGAGTAGTTATCCTTTCCGAGAGACTTCACTAATAACGCATGAAATTCGGTTCTTGAAATTGGTGAATCTTTAGATGAAAACTCATAGGCTATACCTAAAACAACATTTGACATATACCTTGTGATTTCTGAAGATTCTGATGAACTTGTCAAGAAAGTTAAGATAGAATGAATAACACTTGAATCACTTAAAAATTCATTAACAATGTTTTGATCTTCATACATCCATACACTTAAAATCATAAGGTACCCAATAGATATACGAGGATCATTGTTATCCAAAGAAGTGACTAATAACCCTGAAATTGCTTGTACACAACTTAGAACTTCTTCACCGTTCTTTTCATCACCTGTTTTGAAAGATGTGGCTAATTGTTTGGACTCTTCAGTATCAGAAAGGTAAAGAAGAATAATTGAAGCAAACCATACTCTATAAGGATTAAGGTTCACTTGAAGATCATAGTCCATAAGGGTGGAAAGAATGTTACTGATTGGAGTAGGAATTGTGGTTCCATTAATCTCACCATTCTCCTTAATTTCGCCATTAACAGCACCGTTTGCTTCACCATTGGCCCCACCATTTTGTTCTCCGGTTTCACTTTCTACAGATCTGTAAGAATTGAATTGGTCATGTAAGAAAGCCAACTTTGCTTCCGTGTTACCAGCGAAATAAGCCTTCAAACAATGACTAGCAGTGGCTCTTATATCGAACAAATGAACTGAGTTAATCAATAAACACCAGTTCAACAACGCTATAGTGATAGGAACTTGTTTATCATAAGGCTGTAATTGTGTAGGCATTGATGGATCGATATAAGGGATATCTATTTGAGAAAATTGTAATTGAATCTCATTATTATACTTGATGATGTCTGAAGTAGTTAATAAGGCAATACCTCTAAGTTCATTGATGGTATCTGGAGAAAAAGCCAACCTCAAGACTATAAAAAGAATTCCGTTAGCATTCAATTTGAGTTGATTTGCAGCCAAATTCTCATTATCTTCCAGAACAAAGATTCTTACTATATCTAAGGCAATGATCATATTTTGAATTCTTTGTTCTGACCATACCATTGGAGGGGGTGGTAGGAATTCAATGTCGGGATCCTGTGGTGGGGGTTCCTGATCTTGTAAGGGTTCACTTAACAAAGCTGCTAATTTGGGTACACCTTGAGTTTCTAAAAAAAATTTCTGATTTGAAGCATTGTACATTAGAAGATTGGTTACAAGTGTTAAACAATCTTGAACTAAAATTGACCCTCTTATCCCACCTTCTTCTTCAATTATATCGAATAACAAGTCAAAAGTGTTCTCAAACGCTACAAGTTTTTGAATATTGAAGTTATTATTAACAAGAGCCATCAATAAAAGAATGGCCTCGTTTCTTATATGATCATTTTGATCAGACAAAAGTGATACAATAGTACTCAATCCCGTAGGAATGTTCAATAACACTTCTTTAGTTTTTATAGTTCTGGTCGATACTAAAGATTCTAATAATTGGATGGCATATAATCTTACATGATAATCAATGGCATTAGAAATGATCGACAATAAAATATCAATTGATTCTTCATCTTTAGTTAATTCATCACTGATCCATATCGAGAATTGATCAAAGGAAATGTTATCTAATAATAAAGGTGAAGGGTACTTACCATTTTGAAGTCTTGATTGTTGTGATATAAATCCTCTTGTTCTATCTTCGTCACCTTCACCTCGTATTAACAATATAAGTAAACATTCCAATAAAGGCTTCATGACGGCACTATTATCACTATCCTTTTTCAAAGTAGCTATTATTGGTCTTAGACCATATTCTACAACAGTTTCTCGATATTGTCTACTAAAGCTTTTCAAACCTAAAACCGCTGATCGCCTATCGGATGATAACGCTGCATGTTGAAGACGGTTACATAAAGTAGGGATAGCTTCATCTACCAGCTGAACTTTTTGGTTTGGTTGGGATAGGATATTGTTGATGTAGTCCATTGGAAATGTTCGCGTATGAACACGACACAAGATGATCTGTCATTATGAGTGTACAAGCAGTGAGGGAGTGGAGACAACAATACTAAGTAATTGAGTGGAGAATAGACTTTTCTGTGTAGACGAATAAGAACGTTATTCAGTTGAATGTTCTTGAGGAGTTCCCACAAACTGTCAGGAGATTATATTCGAAACTATCACATTCTCATTATAACGTGTCAATAAGTGACTGAAGTTTCATTATGAGACTGAAGTTTTCAAAGTTTGTTAAAGAGTCTCTGGAAAGGTCTTAAGAAAGGTCTATGATTAACATTTACGAAGCATTCTAATTTATAGAAGCTGGGAGAATAAATACAACTGTATTTATCATTGTCTTCTTTGGGCAGGATTTATGCCCTTTAAGCTTTTATTATACCTAGAGTCTGCATAGAATTCTATAACCAAGACTCAGGTTTTTGTATGTTCAATGTCCCTGGGAAGAGTACCCGTTATTAGACCCAATGTACGCTGATGAGGGCGTTGATTTGGTAAAACAAGTATACACTCTAAAAATAGAACTTATCAATCACATCTCAATGGTAGACCAAAATGTAATAAAAATAGAAGGAAACGTTGGAAGATCGTAACAGGCTTAGTTTTTTTTTTTTTCACTCTGGGTTCTTGACTTCCATGGAGTGTTTTCATTAGTACTGTCTCGAAATTATACGCTTATATGGGAAGTATGGTTCTATAAAGTCCATTTACTTCACCTTAACTACCCTCCATAATGACAATTGAAGATTTGAAAGACGAACGAACGACTACATCTCACTCACTTGGATACTTTAAATAAGCTTTAGATGACAATAGCTATGACATCACTGGAAAAATCTCAGAAATGAAAGGCTCTTTATGTCATCACTATGACCCCCAAATTTCTTATTATGTAACATTAAATATTCAAAAGTATTCCATGTATTCTTATAACACTATACGACACCAAACACACCCACACACCATCGACACCACTCCCTAGACCAGCAAATCATCCGGTATATGCTCATATCAGAGTTCATAATATGCCTCACCTTATTTTGTGTCTGATTTATATGCAAACTCACTGAACTAAACTTAATCTATTTATAGAGTAAACCCCAAACAAAATTTAGTAATAAATTAAGTATTCTTAGTTTAGTTATATGGCAACAATAGAAAATATTGGTGACGAAATCAAAAAATCAAGTAAAAACTTGCCCCATATTATATCTCAATCGACCCCACTTTGTATGTAAAATTACGTACTTTTTCATCGCAGTTTAGACGCATTTTTAACCGCATTTTTAACCCTGGAAATTTTTGTCTGTGGATACTAAAACGTTAAAAAACCCATAAATATTGATTATTGAAAGGGTTAGCTAAGAATTATAATAAAATTAACGTATTGTCATATTTTGTAGATATCAGGTAATTCAAATTTAACGGTAGCCTTGATTAACCAAGATTTAATTAAGATTTTAGTAATAGCAATATTGATAAAGTGTAGATAAAGATTGATTAAAGTCGTAGTAAAAGTCAAGAAATACACAAGAGAACCACACAAGAATTAAGGCAAAATGGGTAATAATACATCACAAATCAGGAAATCTTCTATCAGTTACAATGAATCAAATGTTCGTAAATCATCCACATCGAAAACGGCTAATCAAAATTTAGATGAAGAGTTTAGTGATTTAATTTTACATGAAGTTAAAAAAGATTTAAATCAGCCACAAATTCAAACCTCTCAGGTTAACAAAATCGATAAATTTAGTAATGATTTGATTGAAGATGAGTTTAATGAGTTGAATGATTTAATTGAAACGGATGCTTCTGAATTATCTAGGAACATTATTGAAGACAACAACGGTGAAAAACTAGCTAACGAAGAAGATGAAACCACTCATGATATGGAACTCGATGGTGGCCTAAATAGTGGGAGTGGTGATGTGACATTAGATGATATGGAAATTGATTCAATGAATGTTCAAAACCAGGCTAATGATATTCCAACTCCCGATACTCCAACCCCGGATTTATCAACAGTTGATTTTACTAAAGTTATGTCGAATCAACAACGTACTCAGCCAATTCAACAAATGGGGACTTTACCAAATAGAGGTCCGTACCTGGGGATATCATCACCTAGTAACTATTCTTATTCTACCAATAGTCAAATACCAGCGGGATCTCAACCATCTCAACCATCTCAAACGGGTACAAATTTTGGTGAAAAACTCGTCAATGTTGAGATTAAATGGGTCAATGTAACTAAAGAAAATATTCAAAAAATTTCCATTATAGGATCATTTTCTAATTGGAGAAACATGATCAGATTAAAACCTTCAGCAACTCATTCTAATGAATTTGTGGTAACTATAAAATTACCTTTAGGAGTTCATAAGTTATTATATATCATTAACAATGAATATAGAGTTAGTGAGCAATTACCAACAGCCACAGATCAAGAGGGGATTTTCTTTAATTGGTTTGAAGTTTTAGATGATCAACATCTTTTTAATCATTCTCAAAACCAACCAAACAGAACTAATGCATCGACTAAATATGATGCCAATATTATTCAATCTGCGGGACAATTTGAAATCAATGAAATCCAAAGAAAATCTAACAGTTTCTTGACTAGAATTAGTAAAGAAGAACCTAATTTTGAACATGTAGAATATTCTAAAGACAATTCTAGTGATCTTGATGTTAAACATCTGTCCCCAAGACCAATCGAACATCCTCATGGTCAATCTTCAGGTCAAACATCAGTTCAAGCTCAATTGAACCCTATGAGTCCAGAATCTTATGATCCTTATATTTCAATGTCAGACAATAATTCGTCATCATTTTTGTTGAACCAGCAATCAGAAGCATTGGAATATTCCAGTGAAATTCCAGAAATATTTGTTAATTATAGTTACTATAAAAGTCAACATAGTGATTTTGAATTACCCGAACCTCCTCAATTACCAGCACATCTTAATAATGTTCTTTTGAACAAGATCTCCAATTCTAATTCATCATCATCCACGAACTTAACACCCCATCTTCTGAGTCATGGTCTGAGTCATGGTCTGAGTCATGGTCTGAGTCATGGTCTGAACCATGGTCTGAGCCATGGAAGTCATAGTCATCTTAGTCTGAGTCTTGGACATGGTAATGGAACTCATAGTCCATTACAATCAATGGGATTCAAACCTCCATCAGCTTCTTATAGTGACAAGAGACCTCCCTTAAGAAGAGCTGATTCTTCTTACTATGCATCAAATAGAGAAGCTTATCATCTTTCTATACCTAATCATGTTATATTGAATCATTTGATGACAACGTCTATAAGGAATGATGTATTGACGGTGGCTTGTATCACTAGGTACTCTGGTAAGTTTGTTACTCAGATAATGCATTCGCCGGCGGACACCTAATCTTGACCGAACCTAAGCTAAGCGAAGGTGAAAATCAGATGAAGGGAGTGAATTAAGGTGGTAGGAGTAAATATACACAGTTCATAATGTGTGAGGTGGTCTGAAGCTTGTATAGTAATAGAAATAATTTATTGTCTGGTTTAACTCTTGACTCTGATTGACTCTAACCTGAACCTGAACCTTGATACAAAGTATTTATACATAGCGATAGGACCAATAAACGCACAATGACCCACCAACACTCCGTAAAGATGAAAATACTCGTCTATCCTGCATCCCGGTGGTAACGGAAATCTGAAACAAATGCGCATTTGTGTGTGGGTTTATAACACGAAACAACCACAAAATCAATTACAAAAAAACAAAACTTACCCAAAATGTCATGGACAGGGATTAAAAAAGCGATTAACAGAGCTGGAACTCAAGTCATGATGAAGACCGGTCATATAGACGAGACGGTTGATAAAGAATTTGAATTTGAAGAAAAAAGGTATAAGTTAATGGAAACTAATTCAATCAAATTACACAAAGAATTGAAGCATTATTTGGAAAGTTTACGAATTCTTACCAATGCTCAAGTCAATGTTGCTGATGTATTAAGGAAGTTTTATGGAGAACCTGATATAATCAAACAACGAGAAGAAGGTGATAAAGAACCAAACAATTTTAGTGAAGAGTACTATAAGAAGATAAAAGAATTGAATGATCAGAGTTTGGCGGATTTGGAAAGTCCTTATAATCAAGTAATTTTAAATCCTATTGGAAGGTTTAATTCATATTTCATTGAAGTGAATGAAGCCCTTAAGAAGAGACATAATAAGAAATTAGACTATGAATTAATGAAGAGTAAACTTCAGAAATTAGTTGAAAAACCGGACAAAGAAGATTATGAAAATAAGTTGGAACTTGCAAAGGGTGAATTAGAAAAGAGTGAAGAAGTTTACCATGGATTGAATGAGAATTTGAAGACAGAATTACCAAAATTAGTCAATTTAAGAATTCCTTTTCTTAATCCATCATTTGAAAGTTTTATAAAGTTACAATTACGGTTTTTCAATGAGAATTATAGTAAGTTGAATGATTTACAGGGTAGACTAGATTCTAAAGTGAGAGGGGATTATATCAATGGGAAGTTGGAGGATAGATTGGATGATGTTTTAGGTAAGATGAGGGAACTTAATATTACCTCTTAGCACATGAGTGAAGCAAAGGAATTTTCTAAAATTAGGAGTTTTTTTCAAAGCTAAGGCGTTGGTTCGATTTTATTGGCGAAGAAGTATAAGGGTATTTATATAGATAAGGAATGAAAATTAAAGATATTTCTAAGCCTTCCTTTGTCTCTCTATTTATATATCACGTGTTTTCATTATTGATCATCTCCTTTATTGATGTCTATCACGTCTCCTACTATGTCATTGACACACTTCATCTAGCTGATATTCAAGGATTACTGGACCCTAGAGTAGTCTTTACTGTTTGCTAGAGATGTTTCACACTGCAACCTTTTGATTAACCGTCACATGCCTTAATCAGCTTGGCTTTATAACTATATTGTAACCCAGTACACATATAGTTAGCAATTAAACGTAAGTTCCCAAGACCGCGTACCTGGTTCTATTACCATTGCACGTATACCTTCCGCCTCCAGCTTTGACAGTTTTCATTACACACAAGTATTATCTACAATATGATGCTAACAACACCCTACACTCAAGCTTTGTATCATAGTTTATCACCTCAAAACCCTTACTAGCTTTTGTCAGATAAGCATAGCAACCACGAGGCCAATAAGTCCCTGTCTTATGGGTGTTAGCGTCAAGGTCACAATTTTTGTTACTATTATAAAACGTCTCAAAATAAACCATGAACAGCAAGACCTTTTGTCCAAACTATCGCAATCAAACACAACCGTCGAAATGATACCATAGACATCGGTTTAATCCTGCGTAACTAATTGGGCGTCGTCATTTAGTCCGACCTCAAAACCTGCCGTATACAATAATTCATCCAATCCTTGATCCTCTAAACAAACCGACCACTGGTAATTAACACGTGTGTAGTTCCAGCTGGTTGCACATAAGTGTGATTATCTGAACCACTTATATAAACCAAAATGTCAGAGCGTCCCAAAGATACGCATTCAGCAAATTGAGTTATATTGAACTGTCTGATGTAGCAATATCCCTGATGTGTAATCCACTGCTACTGACATAAGAGTCATTGCTAACCATTATGGCAAAAAAGCCAACAAATTGAGATATAAAGAAGCATATACTTAATAAGATCATGACCAGGGCACTAGTAATGTATTGAACCCATTTTTTTTTTGGGATATTTGTATATAGTTAAGAGAGTTATATATATCATTGCTGGTGATTCATTACTGCTAACACTTCCACCGGCTCGTACAGCTATAAATATTATCTCCAGGTTCTTTACGTGAGTATTTGCCCTTGGTACAAAGATGTTGCGCACAACAATCTTTACATTGTCCTCAGCTTATCGCATCGATTGTTATATTAATGTTTAGATCTAAAGTGGCGAAAGACCACTTAAATGATGCCTTCTGGAATTCATACTATGATACATGTGTGAAAGTCAACGATAAGAAGAAAGACTTAACATCATCAAACTTCAGGCTTCTCAACAAGTTCTTGGAAAAGAATAATTTACCTAAAGTTTCAGGTCCACAAGCACAAGCTTTATACAATTCGCCGTTCACTCAAGGTGATCTTATGAAGACTTATCATCTTATCAGATACTTCCAATTAAGTCAAGATGGGTTATTCATTACTAATGAGAATATCGATAAAAACGGATCCGTGATCCAATATGTTGGTGGTGACAATTGGGAAAATGTGATGTGTTACCTTGATTCATTATTATTTGCCATGTTTGCTAACTTAGATAGTTTTGAACCGATATTGTTCATTTCCAATCAATTTGAAGATCCGTTGATTAACAGGTTATCGATATTATTAAGAGTTTATGTGAATTTATTACGATCCGGTAATTGTATAAAGATTGACTTAACTATCAAAATATGTGAAACTTTATATAAGTTAGGGTTTAAAGAAGCTATGAGTCATAAACAGCAAGACTCTGCTACTTTATTTGAGTTTTTAACTGAAATTCTATCCATGCCTTTATTGACATTCAAAATAGATATTCAGCATGATGGGAAGTTTAATGAAGAAGACGATAGGAAATATTCAAAAGAGAGGATGTTATTTGTTAGTATTCCTGACGAAGAGATTGCGACTGGATCAGAAGCTCTGGAAAAGGAAGAAGATGATGTCATACTCTTGGAAGAGTGTTTGGAACATTACTTCAATAGTTCCATAAGTGTAATGAGAGAACTCAAAAGAAGAGCAACTATGGATGGAAGACTTGAAGATACCATTGAAGAAGGTGTCGAATTAACAGATTCAGCTCCACTGCCCATCAAAAATAATACTAGAGTTGAAGTAAGAACAAGATCTTCAACTTTATCGATTTGGACAGTTAATGATGATACTACTACTAAACCAAAAGAAGTAAGTTTACCCGCATGGATGTTTTTAAGATTATTGCCATTTTATACTGACGATAATAATGTATCTATTTCCCAAAGTGGTAATGTCAAAAGTACTGCTAAGAACTCAAAAGAATTCGCCAATAGAAGACCAGTATTACCAATTTGTTTGAAACGGTACTCCTTCGAAAACCAACAAGCTAATAGACTGCATAAGAAGATTATCATACCACCTATAATTAACTTGCCGCAATTTGTGGCGGATGATGATGATGATAGTAAAAGTTCAGGTAACTATAAGTTGATTTTAGAAAGTGCTATTTGTCATCGCGGAGTATCAATATCATCAGGTCATTTTGTAGCTGCCGTTCGCAAGGATTATCATAAGATAGATGAATCTGAACATGACGCTTTGAATGCTCCATGGCACCTTTACGATGATATGCACAAACCTAAAGTGGTGGAACAATCCTTCACCGAACTTTTCAATAGGGAATGGCCTTATATGCTCTTCTATAGGTTGATATCGATTGAAGAATCTCAGTCATCAGCCACAAGCATTCATACTCCATCACTTCATTCAGGACTGAGTTCTCCAAGGGTGATCATACCTCAAGGATCAAAGAGCAAGTACTGGAACGAAGAAATTCCAAATAGTACGTTATCACCAATCTTATCAGCATCAGTATCGCCAACATTAGCTGCATCAGAAGGTAATTCAATTGAAGCTGGTGCTAGTTCCAACACTAATGACACCCTTGTAAAATCATCAACGAATTTAAGTGCCAAAAGTATTCCACTTCCTGACATTTCACCGTTGGATAGTAAATTTGTGGATATCAAACTGAGATACTTTTGGTACATTCCGGACGAAGAAAAGAACTATTATAAGGAGTATTGTAATACTGGTCACCGTAGACCTAGTTTAACAGCTCAATATCGTCGTAATAGTCAATGGAGTAACCATTCTAGCCCTTCTTTACCTATGAATGAATTAGATGATAAGTTAAGAAATCTAAAGATGAAAGACAATGATGATAATAAAGAGAATAGAGATGAGAAGGAAGAAATAAAGTCCCCTGCTTGGAGTATAAAGAAAGTCAGTAGTCCTCATAATGAATTGGATAATGCAATTTCTCATTATAGTTTAACTGATAAACCAGAGCCAGAAAAGGAAAAACATGAACACCATCATTTGCATCTTCATAGCAGAGATCATAAGAAGGGGAAGAAAAAGAGAGAACAATACAAGAGAGAAAAGTGTATAATTACATAGCATTAGCATATATCGTACAACATTTGCCTATATTAGACCAAAACTTTAAGAGAGTAAGTAAATACTCCCGGTTAATCCACCAGCTATTACCAAGTTATCTCTTGGATGATACTTTATCTCGTTAATTAACTTGTCACTTATTTTCAACCTCTTAGCTAACCTTCCAGTATTCCATTCCCAAACCAACACATATCCCCTTGAATCACCACTTAGCAAATACTTCCCATCATGAGAAGTATCAATGTTGATCTTATACCCTGTGATATTATCATTACGAAACGTCTTCTTTTTGAAATTAAACTTCCCTTCTGCCTCTAGAACTTGAATCAAATTATTAACATTTTGCATGGCAATAGTATCGTATTTTGGAGGTAAAAGAACTGTTGAGGATATAGCATATTGCGTGGGATGCAGAATACTCTTTAAAGGAATATTGACCCCATAATTCCATATTCTAATCGATTTATCATCGGCTGTAGATACAAATTTGTTATTACCAATATCAAGGAGAGTATTGATAGATCCGAGATGATAATCATAGGTTTGTAGGAGTTCTGTTTCTAGCAAATTCCCTTCCTCCTTGGCTTCTCTTATAATGTAATGTTCAATCTTATGATTTCTCAAGCCCACAAGAAATTCCTTGTCATTAGGATGAAACATTACAATTGTAGGAAAGACCGATAAATTCTTCTTTAAAAGAATTTCACCGTTTTCTGTATCCCAAAGAAATAATTTCTTGTCAAAAGAACAACTTAGAAAGTTACTCCCGTCAGAATTGAAAACTACATCTTTGACGGGTTTAGAATGTCCATAATACTCTCTGATTAGTTCACGTTTATGGTAGACATCCCATAAGCGAATGGTCTCATCATTACCACATGAAAGAAGAAGGTGCCCTGTATATGGAAAGAATTCTAATTTGTTTATACCATTAGTATGGCCGGTGAATGTGTGGATTGTTTTCTTGGGTATAGTCGATGGTTTATATTTGGATGCCTTTGGTGGATTAACGAAGGATTTCAGGTATTTATAAGTTGCAAAGTATTCTGAGGTATTTTGTGGTTCTTCTGTTTGTGCATTTTCGGTTTCTTTCACTTCATCCTCTTCATCTTCCTGTATTTGTAGATTATTTGTTTCCTCTGGTTCAGGTTCAGATTCTGACTCTTTCTCAAACGATGCCCACGGACCTAAGTAGTCATCATCCTCAATGTTTCCCTTCTTACGTTTCCTTTTCTTGGAATTTTTCACCAATGGTCTTTTTAAACTTATTGGATCCGTGCCCTTTAGCACAGTTGTAGTTATAGGACTATTGTCTATGGATTCTGTCTCAACAATTTTATCTTTCTGAACACTGGGCTTAGCATCAACCACATGACTCGATAATGATTCTAGAATATTATTCCCATACTCTTCATCAGATGAATAACCCTGTATTACTGACATCCTTTCATTTACTGTAGTCAATTCACTGAGTCCTGTTAGTATTAAGATGTAATACCGCCGCACTTTGCGATGAGATTCGACCATGAGTAAAAGAAGAGTTGAAGAAGAAATAGATTCAGATATTGACGTCAGTTCCACTGATTCCGAATCAGAAGAACCACAAACACAAGAAGAAGAAATTGTTAATGTTGATTTTGAATTCTTTGACCTTAATCCTGAGGTTGATTTCCATGCTACAAAGACTTTCTTAAAACAATTATTTGGTGATGATTGTAATGAATTTGATATTTCAGGGATCACCGATTTGTTTTTAACTAAAAACAGTGTGGGAACCACCATCAAAACTGATGGTAAAGAAAGTGATCCATATGCATTATTGTCAGTTATCAATGTTAGTGAAAATAAACAAAAATCTTCAATGAAGACATTAATTGATTATGTATCAGAAAAGACCAAAAAGAACCTTGAATTCAATGTTATGTTGAAGAAATTGATTAAGGAGAACGGTAAGATCACTAAAGACTCATCAAAGGAATTGAAGTTAGGGTTAATTGTTAGTGAAAGAGTCATTAATATGCCGGTTGAAGTTGTTCCTCCAATGTATAAGATGTTAATAGAAGAGATGTCAAAAGCAGAAGATGCCCATGAAAAATACGAGTTTGATTATTTCTTGGTTGTTTCCAAGGTTTATAAGATTGTTGGAGCTCAAATTGAAGATGAAGAAAAGAGTGCAAAGAAGAAGAAACTGGAACCAGTAGTTGAAATGGATTATTACCATTATGAAGATATGGTCTTGGAAAAGAATGCTATGTATAAGGGATATTATGATTATAGTAATGTTAAACAAGAGACAGATTCAAGGAGGGTATTCCAAGATTATGGGATTGATCCAAAGTTGAGTTTGATTTTGATTGATAAAGAAGGTTTGGAGAAGTCAGTACCAGAGATGGCTGAACAGTTTCCTCCGTTCTAACTTAACCTGAGCAAAGTGAAACTCAATCTGAGCGAATAGAGGGATAAGTTGTAGATATTGGACAACTAGAAGCTTGTTTTGATTACCTGTATATTATGAATATATTACATATTTTACATTTTCATATGTCATTTCGTCCAAACCCAACATTAGTTTGATACTCTTTTTGTAAGGAACCTTGGGTTGAAATTGATGGGTTGAAGTCCTGATTTGAGCAGAGATAATTAGTAAGGACTCCTCGAAATCTGCTGTACTGGGGCGTAAGTTCAATCGTCCAGTCCCATTAACCTGAAGAAAACTTTCATTATCATTGCTAACGTTATCTCTAAAACCATCAATTGTAACACCAATATAGAAAAAAGTACCGTCAAGACCAGCTCAACTAATTTCAAAAATATATTCTTTTCATTAACATTTGTCATTAAACCCTGGTACAACCCAATTAAGTCAGAACTGTAAACCACTCGTAGTATAATACAGTACTCGTCTTAGTATTTTATGAGGTTCGCGTTCACACGACGGTGAAAAATTTTCAAATCTCAATACTACTAAACCAATGCCACCACATAAGAACCATAACTTCCGTCCGGAAAATGTTTTAAAAAGGGCAGAAGATTTGATTGGAGTTGGTCAAAAAGATGCAGCCTTTGAAACCTTATATGAATTAATTACTAGTAAGAGAATTAGATACTTACAAGTCGAAGATTTAGAACCAATAGCTTTATTATTGGTTAAGTTAGCGGTTGATTTAGGTAAAGGTAAAGCAGCAAAAGATGCTTTACATCAATATAAGAAAAATGTTCAGTTATCTGAAAATGGGTTGGAATCAGTTGAAGTCATTTGTAGTAAATTTATTGAATTAGCTGAAAATAAATTAAATGAAGCTCAAGCTAAAGCTGATATTAAAATCGATCAAGATGATGTCGATTTAGAAGCTAGTCAAACTCCTGAAAGTATTTTATTATCATCAGTTTCCAATACTGATTCAGTTGATAGAACTGAAAGAGAATTAGTCACTCCATGGTTAAGATTCTTATGGGAAGCTTTAAGAGCAGTTTTAGATATCTTGAGAAACAATAGTAAGTTAGAAATCACTTATTCATCTATAGTTAACCAAGCCTTCCAATTTTGTCTTAAGTTCAATAGAAAAGCTGAATTCAGAAGATTATGTGAATTATTAAGAACCCATATTCAATCAGTTACCACTCAAACCACTAAAACTGCTGGTACTACTAATGCTATTGATTTAAATGATCCTGAAACTGTTCAAAGATATTTAGATCAAAGATTCAGTCAATTAAATATTGCCGTTAAATTAGAATTATGGCAAGAAAGTTTTAGATCTGTTGATGATGTTCACACTTTAATCACTTCATCAAAGAAATCACCTAAAGCTGTTATGATGGCTAATTATTACGAGAATTTAGCAAGAATCTTTGCAGTTAGTGATAACGCTTTATTCCATGCTGCTGCTTGGAATAAGTTCTTTAACTTATACAGCCAAAGTCCAACTGCTACTAATGAAGAATTAAAACATTATGGATCAATTTTAGTCTTATCCACCTTGGCAATTCCTCAAAAACCTCTTAATAGCAATGAAACTGTGGTTGATGATCATAAAGCCAAGAATGCTAAATTGACTAGTTTATTAAACTTGACTCAAGTTCCAACTAAACAAAGTTTAATCAAATCAATTATCAACAGAAACATTTTGAAGTTCGTTGAACCAGAAATTTGGGAATTATTCACAGTTTTAGAAGAAGGTGAATTCCATCCTTTAACTATCAAACAAAAAGTTTCAGCTGTTTTCAAGTCTATTGAAAATGATAAGGATTTTAAACATTATATTCCAACTTTAACTCAGGTCATTTTGATTAAATTATTCCAACAAGTCAGTCAAGTTTATGAAAAAGTTAAATTGAATTATCTCATTAGTTTAGGAATTTTTGATTGTTCATATCAATTGACTCCATTAGAAGTTGAAGATTTGATTGTAAATTCAGTTAAAGATGGTCATTTATCATTAATCATTGATCATGAAACCAACGTTGTAGCATTCAAATCTGATGCTTTTGAAGAAAGTTTAAATGACAGCTTAACTGATAAATTACAAATTTCACCAGCTGAATTGATTCGTGGTCAATTAAGTAAGTTAGGCCATACTTTAAGTTCATCTATTGAAATTATTGATGCTAACTACACCGCTAAAGTTCAACAAGCTAGAGAAGTCAGTTTACAAAATGCTATCAAGAATTTGATCTTAGAACAACAAGAAATTGCTTCAAGAGCTGAAATCATGCAAGAACGTAAAGTTATTTTAGAAAAGACCAAACGTGAAGAAGAAGAGGCTGCTGCTAGAGCAAGACAAGATAAAATCTTGGCCGATCAAAAGGCTGAACAAGAAAGATTAGTTGCTGAACAAGAAAGAAAGAACAGGGAAAGATTAGAAAGAGAACAAGAAGCCATCAAGCAAAGAGAAAAGCGTAAGATTGCCGAAGAAATCAATGCTAAAGGTATTATCAAGATTGATTTGGATAACTTGGATGCTTTAGAAACCGATAAATTACATGAAATGCAAATTCAACAATTGAATAAAGATAAGAAAGATTTAGAAGAAAAATTAAAAGCTTTATCTAAGAGAACTGATTATACTGAAAGAGCTATGAGACGTTATGAATTACAATATTATGAAAAAGATGCTCAAGAACAAAAAGATCGTGATTTGAAGACTTATGAAGAATTCAAACAATCTAAGATTGCTAAAGCTAAAGCAGATTATGAAAAGGCTTTAAGTTTGAAACAAAGATTCTCAAGAGTTTTACCGGATTATCAAAGTTTCAAAGTTTCAATCGAAGAAAAGAACAAAGAGTACATTGAAAAATTAAGAGCGGAAGCTAAACAAAAATTAGAAGATGCAAAGAAACAGAGATTTGAACAAATCAAAGCCGAACGTATTCAACAATTGAAATTACAAAAAGAACAAGAACTCAAAGAAGCTGAAGCTACGGCTCAAAAGGCTAAACAAGAACAAGAAATGGCTAAATTAAAGGAAGAAATGAGAATTCAAAGAGAAAAAGATGCTCAAATGGCTGAAAGAAGAGCTGCAATGGAAGCTGAGTTCGCTGCAAGACAAGGTAAGACCGTCAGAACTCCAGTTTCTTCTTCTCCGGTTGTTTCAGCTGGTGGTTCACCTGCAAGCTCTGGACCTTCATCTCCATCACCTGCTCCATCTAAACCTCTTACATTTGCTGAAAGAATGAGATTAAAGAGAGAGGGTAAGTTGCCTTAAACTTTATCCTTTGCTAGGCTCAGGATGTTATTTTAGTCTATAATAATATAATAGGTACCTATACGTTCTCTTCTACTATGTCTCTTGATATGTTTCACTTCGACGTCTTCCATACTTAATACCTTATATAGTTGAAGATTCGCACTGTCCCGCAACTACAATGATAACTATAATAGGATCACTAAACTACGACCTTGTGACATACACAAACAAAGTTCCGGAAGGGGGCGAAACCATTCAAGCCAATTCCTTTGAAAATCATCTCGGTGGAAAAGGACTCAACGAAGCAATTGCTGCCGCAAGATTAACTCCAAAATCTTCAAATATACCTATAAGAATGATTGGAAGAATTGGAGATGATTCGTTTGGAAAAGAGTTAAAAGACGCTTTAGAAGTTGCTCAAGTTGATACATCACACATTGAAACTATTGAAGGGATTTCTAGTGGAGTAGCTGTGATTTTAGTTGAAAAGTCCGGGGAAAATCGTATCATGATCATTGGAGGTGCTAATCTGAAGTTAACACCAACCCCTGAAGATTATGATAAATACTTCCCAGAAAATAAAGGGTTTGTTCTTTTACAAAACGAGTACCCAGACACAGAAAAATCTGTCCTGTGGTTAAAGAAAAACCGTCCATTGATTAATATTGCTTATAATCCATCACCGTATAAGCCTGAGTATATTAAGAATGGAATATTATCATCGATTGATTTGTTGATTGTTAATGAAGGTGAAGCCTTGGATGTTGCCAAGAGTTTGCTATCCTCTAATGAGATTGAAAAGTTCAATGTTTACATTGAAAATGATAAAGTAGGAGGATTTAAACAACTTGCTAATAAGCTCATAAAGTTGATCAATCAAGATAATATCAATGTTGTCATTATAACCATGGGTAGTAAGGGAAGTGTATATAGTAGTAAGAATACGGAGGCTACATTTGAGGCATCAGTTAAGGTGGAGTCTGTGGTTGATACTACGGGAGCTGGTGATACTTTCTTTGGGGGTGTTGTACTGAGTTTAGCCCTAGGAAAGAGTGTAGGAGATGCGGTTAAGTTTGCTACCAAGGCTAGTAGTTTGGTTATACAGAAGAAGGGAGCTGTAGAGAGCATTCCCAGCTACGATGACTTAAACTGAGCAGACAAATAAGCTAAGTATCTTATAGTTATATCGAGCGTCAGAATAAATATATTAACCAATCTAATCTAAGCTTTCTTTGAACGAGTCTTTCTAGCTTGAGGTTTAGTCTCCGGTTGAGGAGTTGGAGTAAATTCTCTACCTGAAGTATGAACAAACTCATTAACTTGAGCTGCAACTCCTCCACTAACAGACTTAACTCTCTTTGATCTTCTTGAAGCTTTCTTTCTATATACTTCAATATAAAATGAAATAAATAAAACTAAATATGATGATAAAATACCACATCCTGCATAAGCTGCTCCCATACCACCAGCACATGGACCACAACTTGGTAAAAGTTGTTTTAATGAACCATCAAAATATTCATAAACTAATTTGTTATAAGTAGCAAAATAAACAAAACCTAAATCTAAGACAAATTGAAGGATTTGGAATCTAGTAACCCATTCTTTCCACCAAACTCTAATGCCTCTAGCTGCTAAGAAATAGTAAAAATACATAATAACATGAACGAATAAATTAAGGGAAATGACTAACCAAGAAATGGAAGTTTTACCAACTAATTGAGTGTAACATAATAATGCAGTTGCTCCATGATGATAAGTATGTAAGAAAGTTAATTTCTTTTGCTTAACTACTAAGAAAAGGGTATCAATGAATTCAACAAACTTAACAAGATAATTTAAGTAATATAACAATTCCATTTCTTGAGTCCATGCTTTTTCATTACAAATACTATAATATAAACCATGGTTGTAAATCATTGGTTCAATTTGTTCAACCATTAATAATAATAAAATCAATGACACAGTAGTTAAGAAAACATTATGAACTTGGAAAAGTCCGTTTAAAACAAATGGTTTGATTTTGAATTTCTTAAAGATAAAGTCACCTCCAAAGACAAGAGTGTAATAAATTCCAATCAGGGTTAAAACTGGTGGTAAAGTTGATAATGGAATTTCACCTTCAATCCACTCGAATTTTGATGGCACAAAGTAACCTTGAGTTAATGTAGTGACGGCTTGGTCGAAAATTGGAAAAAGTTTGATCCCGAAGGGGGTATCAAATGTTGGGATAGGGAATGACATTTTATTCCGTTCTGTGGTTGTTAACTTGGATTTAGTTGATATTGTCGGGAATAAATATCAACAATAATAGACTGTGAAAAATTTGAGACGCGAAGTCGCGGTCATGGAGATTCGATGAGACCGAGCTAGAGATCCACAAGCTACAAACCCAAGAGCCGGGTGCTTGTAGGTTGTAATCCACTTTTAGGTTGTTTAGTGGTTCAGAAAATTACATGGTAATTATAACAAACAGTGTTCATGGGTGTTGGTGCCTAATATAGCCTCTTTCCGCCAAAACTTACCCCTATTTGGACTTGAACACGTTGATCTTGCCTTGAGTTAAACGGATCTCTGCATGAAAAGGCATCTAATAAATTAAGTAACTACAGGTTTTATTTTTTTCGCTTCTTGAGTTATTTCCTAACATCGTCAAATGGTCAAATGTGGAGAACTACTCATTTGCAGCCAAAACGCGGTACCTCATCATGAGTAGTTCGGAAGATTCTGATAGTTCCGATAGTCAATCAGATGTTGAATTATTAAGGAAACCAATCTTCATCAAGAAAAAACCAAAAACTGACAAGGATGAAGTGAATGACACTAATACAAATGATACAAATACAAATGATACAAACCCAGACGTTAATGACGATAAAATCCTTCATAACCTACAAAATATTGAACAAGAACAACCACAAAACGAAGAATTTGATGGTGTAGATGATGAAGATAATAATGACCAACAAGAGTATGAAAAATGGAGAATACGAGAATTCAATAGGTACCAAAGAGATCGAGGGGTTGCTATTGAAAAGGAACAAGAAAAGGAAGATTTGATAAAGAGAAAGAATATGACAGAGGAGGAGTTAATAGAAGCATTCAAGGAAAGAGAGAAACCTGTGGTTGTCAAAGAGGTTGTGGAAAGGAAAATTGATCATTCTAGGCCCACTAGATTTAAACCTACTTGATAGATTTGAACTTGTAGTACAATACTTTATATAAGACATTTCACGATTCACTCATCTATAGCATATTCTTCTTCTTCTTTATATTATATTTGTTCTCTGGTTCATACAGGCTGTTTTATGGTTCACAGAAGCTGACATTCTCTTCACCATTGTTTCGGTTAGTGTCACTTGGCTAACATTGGTTCGGTTTCCTATCGGCTTACTATCGCTCATCGCTCGCTCTGAAAGCTCTAAAGCTCGAATGTCACTAATTCCATTGCCAGAAAACCTCCCACCATTTCTTGAACCATACCTTCCCACATCCGAACCATTTGTCACATTAACTTATGCCCAATCCTTAGACTCAAGAATTGCATCCAAACCTGGGGTCCAAACTAAAATATCACATCTTGAAACCAAAACTATGACCCATTATTTAAGGTCCAAACATGATGGAATATTAGTAGGGATTGGAACAGTTTTAGCTGATGATCCCAAATTAAATTGTAGGTATGAATCCAAAAAAAGTCCTAGGCCAATAGTATTGGATCCTAATGGAAAATGGAAGTATCATAAGTCACAATTAAGAACTGTATGCGATAATAACCAAGGATTACCACCAATACTTGTGACCGATGAGTTGACAAACTATGGGCCAGAAACCGTGGAAGTTTTACATAAACAAGGTGGTAAGATCTTGAAGTTACCATTGAAGAAGAATAGGGACAATTGGCCTTTGATACTAGATGCTTTACATAATGAAGACATAAATTCTATTATGATAGAAGGAGGAGCTCAGATCATAAATGATCTCCTTGTATATAGACAAGATGGGAAATCGCTAGTAAATAGCTTGATCATAACCATTGGTCCAGTATTCTTAGGAAACCAAGGAGTTGAAGTTAGCCCTATAAATCAAGTTGAATTGAAGGACATCAAATGGTGGACTGGAGTTCAAGATAGTGTTATATGTGCCAGATATTAGAGAATTAACATTATCCTATATTACATATCTAAATAGACTTTTATATACAGTCGAAAACTGTATCAACTATACCACCCACCTTATAAACAAATTCTATAAGAAGCATAACGACCAGAAGTTTCTGATCTTCTAATGATCTTAACCACTTCACCTCTTTTCAATCCCAAGTATCTTGCAACCGGATCTTCTCTTTGGATTCTTGGTAATTGTGATTCCTTTAATCTGTATCTTTCTAATAATTCTTTCTTTTCACCTTTTGATAATTTAATATGCTTTGGGACTAAATCATGATGAGTAATATTAACAATTAAATCACTTTCTTGAAATGTTTCAATGGTGGCTGGGGCAACGGTTGGAATTAATTTATTAGCACTTGGAGTTATTGATGATTGATAAATAAATATCCCAGTTGATAAATTCTTATCACTGATATGAATACAGAAATTTCTCATGGTTTTAATCCCAACTGATTCCTCATCACAAAATTCTACCCATAAAGTTCCTAATTCTGGGAATTTATCTAATGCTTCAGCGGTTGGATTGGCTTGGAAACACATAAGTTTTCTTTGAGGTTGGTTCATTGAATCACATACTTTGGCTTTGAACTCTTCAAGACTCATATCAAGTTCTTCTTGTGAAATATAGTAACCTCTGTCCCTAACCATTTCTTTAATGGTTTTAAAGGTTCTCCATAATCTTGATACATTTCTATCTTGTTCATCCATCGTTAGTAAATTTTTCATTCTCATCGTTTGGTTTTAGTGCGAATCGGTAGTGCGTGGCAGAATTTGCCAAAAAGACTGAGATAATGAGATTAGAGGTGTTTGATATATGAGACAAAAGTAATGTGGTCGAATACAATTACATAAGGCCAAGTTACACAAAGAGCTTTCAGAGTTCAACACGCAGAAATTTCAATAAATATTCATTTATGCAGCATGATCTTATGTAAGAAGCCCATAGGACTAAACCATTTACTTTCACTTTCTTCAAAGTAAACGGCTTATAAAGAATTTCTTCTAAATAAAGTTGGTTTCTCCTCATCCTCCTTCTTCTCTCTCATTTTCTTAACAATATCAGGTAACTTATCATCCTCTTCCCATTGATTAAACATCTTCTCACCATACTTCAAACCCACGTCATAGATCTCTTCAAACTTCCCGAAATCCAAAGTAGCATAGTCATCAATTGGTGGTCTTAAATACATAACCCCGGGAGTCTTTTTAGCAGTTTCTAAAGCATTAACACTAGCTACATATGCTAATCTGGATTGAATATCCATCATATTTGGAATATCAGCATGTTTAGAAAATGGATTCCATCTATTAATCAATACCCATAATCCTGATAAAGTATCACCATAGTTCATTGGACTTCTATCATCAATAGATCCAACATCTACGGCTAAAATGTACTTGATTCCTCTTTTCTTCATTTCTAAAACTGGCAAGTTATCTAAATATCCTCCATCTAATAACATACAACCATCATAAGCAATTGGTGGTAATAATCCTGCTAAAGACATCGAGGCTCTAATAAATCTCCACAGGTACCCAGTTTCATGAATATCCATAGTTGAATTAGTGATATTAGTTGAATTACAATAGAATTTTATCCAACTATCTTCAATTTCAGCAAATCCTAATGCTTTCCAAATTCCTCTATTGAATTCGTACCCTGTTAAATAAGAAGTTACAGGGAATGTTAAATCGAGCAATGATCTCCATACTGATCCAATACGCTTGGAGAATTTCTTAACTTTTCCATAAATCAGGACAGAATTGTACTCAGTAGCATATAATCCTCCTACAAAGGCACCGATTGAAGTACCACCAATTATGTCAACTGGAATTCCATGCTTCTCAAGAGCTGTGACAATTCCTAAATGAGAAATTCCTCTAGCTCCTCCTCCACCAAGAATAAGTCCTATGGCTTCATTTGATAAGAGCCTTGCTAACCTTGAAAAATCATTCTTATACGGCTCAATTTGGTTAGTGGAAATTGCGTTGCCTTGGCTGGTTCTATTAAACTTAAACCTGGATCTAACATCTTCTATACGGTTTTTTAGTTGACTATTATTTGCCGCCTCTGATAATTTTGCAGCCAAATCTCCGATAATTGATTTCTTCTTCAATACCCCAGATTTGAAAAGATTAGGAACTGTCATCTGAATGTGATGATGTCCTTGGACCCAACTACGACTCTTTAACCATAAACTGGTAGATCCATGAGGAACATATTTTTCAGGGTGTAATAAACATAAATCAGTTCTGGCGGTAGTTCTGTACTTTATAAGTAATCTTTCGTAATCACCAACTCCCAAAGCTGCTTCATAATCTTCAGCATTGGCTAATAATAAGATACAATCTCCTTGACTTATACAAGTAGACGTCCAACTGGATTTGATAGTACTATCACAAATATAAACCACGGTTTCATATTCTTCTTCTAAAGTTGCAAAGTACCCTGACAATTTCAATTGCGCTAAACTATCGTCAAAAGCATGACGACCTAAATGAGTCAAAATCGATGCTTGATCAAGGGCTATAACATTTCTTCCAATAGTTTTCAATGATTCAATCAACTTACTAGCAAACTCTCTTACAGGCAATCCATTAACTGTTGGTAAAATGGTGATAGTCTTATAATTACCAGAAATATAAGATGAAGGTGACTGAAATGGAGTCGAGTTTGACACTGGAGTTATTGAAATGTTTGGGTTTGTCGATGCTAACGATCTGATATCATTTTGAGCAGCTGCTACTTTATGAGCCACGATTCTTGAAACTTTAACCATGATTGAAGGGTTTTGAGATGATAAGATCTCAAACAAAGTTCTAGGAATTCTTGCAGTTTCTGAATCTCTAACTGCAATCAAAGAAGAAGTTCTTCTTGAAGCAGTCAATACTTCGACTTCTCCAACCGATTCTCCATGTCCATATTCACCGAGAACTGTAAAGTTTTCCTTAGCATTTTTATTATCAGAGTCGGTTTTTTCATTAGTTTTAACAACTCTGAATCTTCCACTTAAAATTATATGGAACCCATTAGCTTGATCACCTTCAGCCGCTAGAACTTCACCTGCTTGTATGGGACAATACTCTAAGGCAAAATCAATGGTTAAGAATTGCTTGGTGAACAAATTCTTCATCTGAATAGCTAAAGGTAAAGAAAGTTGATAATATTTATCATTCAAGTTGGTCCAATCTTTTTTAGTGATATAAGCCAAAACAGCCCCTGAACTCTTTGGAGTTTTAACGGTTGCTAATGATTTTATACCTATTAAAGTCGATAAATAACCAGCAATACCTCCAGCTTCAATTGGTTTACGAGTTCTAGTGACAGTTCTACCATTGCTTACTTTGGTATATTGAACTTCTAAAGTTCCATCAATTACGTAATAAAGTCCCGAGTTGAAACAATCCTGTTCAATAACAACCTTGTCAGCTTCATAGTACTTAATGACTAATGATTTGGCAAATTCTTCTTTCACGGCTTCAAATTCAAGAGAGTTTCCATGGTTCACTATGGAGTTGGATTTCGTACGTTGATTAACATCAAACACATTTTCGATAGTACTAATATTAGATCCTCTCATTGTGGAGTTGTACAAATTCAACTGAGCTTGGTTGATGGTATTGTAAATTTTTGGCGAAGCAGCTCTCGATGTAGGGTTTGACCCAATGCTGGAAAAAGAATCAAACCTAGCCCTACTAGCATAATCTTCATAAATCTGGTTTTTATTGAACGGATTAACAAGGGTTGGGGAATCTGAATTGACCAATGAAGATAATCCATTACTTGAGGAAGACGATGAAAGGGCACTGCTTCCTAACCCACTATTAATCGAATTACTGAGACTTTTGAAAAATGACGAATCTTCATTTATTCCTAATGTTTTGAAGATTTCATTAACAATTGAAACCTTAACAATTGTTTCATTCGCTTGTTCTTTTTGTGGTGTAAGGTTTGGATTATATTGTAGATCCAAATTCAACACAGATTTACGGGATATTGGTACCGATGACAATAAATCCCCTGGATGGTTTGGTTTATTGAGAGATATTTTATTAGATGAAGATTGTCTTGAGTGTCTGAAGTCATATTGGAGATTCAATGCTGTGTTTTTCCTGGAAATTGTAGACACGTTACTGGATATGTTACTGGATGTCACTGATAATGTCGAGTCATCAGGAGATTCCAGTTCTTCAACTTTATACTTTTCAATCAAAGAGTTCAAACTAACGGGTAATTTCAGGAGATTTGAATTCAATTTGATTTCTGTATCAAGAATCTCATCAGTTAAGCCCATATAATTATGAATAGTATTCATAGTAACCTTAAACAACCGATTCTTTACCATGGTGACAATATGAGCTGTTGCTTTAGGATACTTATACTGAATTCTTTGGAAAGCCGTGTTAGGAATAATAGCTATAGTTGCTCCATGACGATTATGTTTAGAAAACTTTGGTCTAGCAATTATGTCTGGATAAATTGTTGGCTCCACCTTTTCCTTATTTAAATCAAGAGAAGATGCTGATGATATGGGGTTAGAATTTGGAATGTTTGATCCGATTGCAGAATTTATATCGTCAGTTTCTTCAGGATTGAATAAATCCAAAGTAGAATTCAAGGAGCTTAGAGGCACTCCCGATTTAATCTCATTAAGCAAATGATATTTCTGATTACCAATGATCAATACTTCATCTCTATTGAAATCCAAATCTTTCAAGTTCTGGAAATCCGATGAATTGTTATAATTATCAGTAATTTTGGTGAATATTTGAATACAACCATCTACCACGATCAGAAATCCTAATTTTTCATCCAAGTAAAGGATTTCATCCCAACTAAGTTTTTGAGTAGTCATATTCTTCGTGAGTTCATGGAAGACAGGGCGTTCTAAATAACCAAAAATCTTAATGGCACTTAAGAATTCATCAAGATAATTCGAGTTCCCATTCAAATTTCGACGTTTTTTCTTATTAATCGAATCGACTATATCATCTTTTTTGACATCACTAGTTCTGATCGGTTGAGGATTACTGGAGTATTTCGTAAGATATTTATACCTTATAAGAAATGTTGCTGTTCCTGCAATAATTAGAAGAAAAATAAGGATGGTTGAAAATGATAATGTGATTTGGTAATGATAGGAAAGGATTTTTGAAATCAAATTCATTAGATGATAAAATTAAAGATCGATAAGTTGGGGTAGAGTTTCGCAAGGTAGCACGAGTGTAGTTCCAAATGAGCCGCGCAAGCGACCACGATGGAGTGACAGCTCGCCGATCTATTAGCCGCCGATGTCTTATTGTTTGCGATTTCGATACAAGAATTAAGGAATGTATATTTCAATTTACGAGATTAGAAATGAAGTAGTGGAAGGATAATACCAAGGGGTATTAAAATCAGATTGAGCGAAACTGCTTTTTCTTCAATGACAGAAGTCAACCCTGAACTGGTAGGTCTAACTGACTCACTTGGCTTTAAACCCGTTGATTCGGCTGCAAAGGTTTTTAATTCGGTTATACTCCCCCTTTTGAAGTTCTTGGTAATAAGAAATAAAGCTAATAAGTTACACGAGGCTTTGGGAACTTATTCGTATGGCAATACCTTAGCCATTTAATTTGTATTGTTTGATGACTCTAAGGCGAAAAGTAAAGCGAAAAGTTAAGGCTCTGTGTGGTGATTTGCAGGTATTGATTTTTCAGATTATACCGACTGAGGCTATAAGCTGAAATAGGAAGCCACAAAGATGAAACTATAAGAGGCAATCGCTACAACCGTACATAAATAATCTAATTCACTAGTAATCTAGTGGATAATTTACTCATAAGGTAAACAACCAAATCTTCTTAAAACCTGTTCAATACCATCCATACCAATTTCTAATTGTTCAATCTCAGGGCCATAACTAATTCTAACATAATTATACCAAATAACATCTTCCAAATTCGATAAGTTTTGAGGGTTGATCAAGAAGAAAAATCCTGGTACAACAATGACTTTACTATGCAAACATTCATGAAAGAATCCTAAACAATTTGATAATTTACCTGGTAAGTGCAGCAAATTCAACCATAAATAAAAGGTAGAATTTGGAGTATTACCGTCATTGAAAGTAAATCCCATTTTAGTTAACCTGCCAAGAATATAATCTCTCTTCATTTTGAAATGTAATTGTAATGCTTTCATTTCTTGTTTAACCTTCAAAGGTTCTAAGAAATCAATTGCTGCATATTGGAATGGACTATTACTACCCCCATCTAAATAACTACCAGCAGAACTTAAAGCATTAATATATTCTTCAGGTCCTAAGATCCAACAAACTCTCCATCCTGGTAACCTGAAAGCTTTGGTTAATCCATTCAAAATCAATACCGGATCAACGTTAACATCTTCAACAAATTCACTGGAACTTATAGATGATCCACTACAATTATCATCATAATAATAATGCAGGTAAAATTCATCCATTATAAGCAAACATTTTTCTCTACATAATTTATGTAATTGGTACAATTGATGTTTAGTTAAACATTTTCCAGTAGGATTTCTTGGATTAGATGTTAATAACGCACTGACACCTTTTGTTAATTCAGTTTTAATCAAATTTAAATGAAACTGATAATGATCATGTTCATTCAATGGAACTGGAATAGGACTAAAATTTTTAAATAATGACAACATTTCGGCATAAGCTGTATAATCAGGTAAGAAAAATGAAAGATAACAATCTTTAATAATCGAAGCAATACGAGTTAACCCTGCTCTACCTCCTGGAACAATACAAACATTTTTCCAAGTGTATTTAGAACTTTTGGTTTGCCTATAAGTTTCATTATAATAATTAGCAACTGCTTCTCTTAAAGGTTTAATCCCAGCAGTTGGGGCGTATTCTTTTGATTTATCCGGGACCGGAATTGAGGCTGGCCTTTTAAAAGATCCAGGAATTGTATCACCATGTTCTGGAGCACCTTGACCTAAATTAGCCCATTTCTTATCTTCCTCATCACTACTACCAAACCCATACTCATTGGCCCTTTCAGTAGTCCATAAAACTCCAGTACTTGATTGCTTAACGTTCATAGCTGGTTTATGAATTTCTTCATTGAATTTAGGTTTAGGTAATGGAATTGGTGATGCTTCTCTTGCAAATTCATTTTTAGAAAGTTTAGTATACAACTTAGCCTTTAATGAAGGATCTCTTGGTCTACGTAAATGACTACCTTCATTACTTTGTAAAAGGTCTATAAGGGAACTTGAAGATTTACGAAGACTTTCAGGTAAACTTGATTCTAATTTTTCAAATTCATAAACACTATCATCGTCACTTATTGGAGTATCTGCCATTTTTGTTGGGGTGTGAGTATTGGGAACTATCCACTAAATGAAACTTGGACTTAGGAACAGGTGGGAAGTTTAATTTCTCCAGGTTTTATTCGCAGCTGATATGTCCATGAGTCATGTCGGATGTCGTTATATAGAATGTTTTAGCGATTTGACACTTTGGTGGACTGGCGGAAGTGTGATGCACTGAGGTGTACAGGTGTGAAATGGTGGATTGGTTTAAACGAGATGTGAAATTCAGAGCATACAGACCAAATGAAATGACATCATGAAAAGTTGAGAATACAAAAACATAAGTAGACGAACACGAACAGGAACACAAACAGTAAGCCAAGTTGAAAGGCACACATGCAGAAATACAAACACAAGAATAAAACAAACTTCAAGAGATATAAGTCACAATACCACAAACATTCAAAAACAACCAGCATCGTATAACCACTAATGGAAATTAAAACCATTAAACATAGCTTATAAAATACAACGTTGTAATAAGAACAACCAAATCTAAGACAATAAATTATCTTCAGCCAATTACGTAAAGCTGTTAAAATCTAAAACCAATACTGTGACTGTAAATATAAACAATCCGAATCTCGGTCAGTGACCGAACACAAAGACGAGAAAATTTTTTTTGCAGCCATTACCGCCCTGGTACCGCGAGATCCTCTAACCCCAATAACCATTCCCCTCTAGTACCACGCATAGAGCCACGAACTAAAAATTAGTGAGGGGCCTTTTTTTTTCATAGAGGAAACTGTGCGAGAGATGCCATATTTTCTTATTTAAGGTCATTTGATCCCCATTTATTCCGTTTTTTTTACTTTAACACAAAAAGAGAGTTTGTTTAAAATAAAGTTTATCAATACGTATAGTTTGAAGGATAAGTAAGAGGAGAAGAATTAGAAGATTTTAGACTGTACATATTAAAACCCCAAGAGATATATTAAAAATTTAAATTCATAGTTAAACCGCCACAAAGACTAATATATATGATCAGGAGAATTTATTCTTCATTAACCAATACGAATGATTTAGGTATAAAAAAAGTAGTTAATACTTCAGCAAATGATGATTTCGACTATAATAGAGATACCCAGGATGGGTATGAAGATTTTATGAGAACCGATGACTATAATGATGAGTATACTGAAGATTATAACGAATTCAAAGAACCTGAAACTTCATTTGATTTAACTCCAGTATTATCGGAAGATATTTTAAGTCCAGTTTCGAGTAAAGAATTATCGGTATTATCGCCAATAACATCAATAGACTCATATCAAATTCCAAGTCTTGTTCTCCAACCACAAAATGATAAATTAGAGAAATTAACAGATTTGCCATTAGAAGTATTAATGAGAATAATTGAAATGGTTTATTATGATACGACAGAATTCACATCTATTGATAAAATCCTTGAAAGTTTCAGTAAAATTGCATTAATCTCCAAGACTTTCCAATTATTGACATATAAGTATTTATACAAATATGGTAATTTCAACCGTCCACATTCATTTGATAAGTTCTTAAGTAATTTAACCAATAATCCTCACGAATTAGGAAATTTTGTTCAGATTATTGATTTCGAAAGTTTTACTTCAATCGGATTGGGGAGAACTGGTAGAATGAACCAGGAGATTCAAATGGTCACATCTACAACCATCTTAAAATGTTTAACTCAAACCCCTAATTTAATTGAATTCTTGGCTAGTGAAAGTATTCAAGATGATCTCAATGGGCAAGTTGTTAATTATTTATTTAATGATTTACCATATTTACAAGCATTAGATTTTTGTGGTGCATCATCACAATCATTCTTAACAGCATTCGAGCAATTAGAAATTGAAACCCCTTTAAAGAATTTATTCAAGATTTCATTCCATGATTGTTCCAACTTGACCATTGATATTTTCAAGAACATTTTAGCAAACTTACCAAATTTAAGAAGATTGGATTTAACTCATACTTCAATAACTTCAACCGTTTTATTAAATTACTTACCATCAACTTGTAATTTGACTCATTTATCATTATCAAGATGTAGTAAATTAACTACTAGAGATTTAATTAATTTCCTTATAAATCATCCCTCAATTAATAATCATCAATTGCAATGGTTAAATTTATCAATTGATTCAAATGTGGTGAGTCCTTTAACCTCAAATTATTTATTCTTTACTTTGAATCATATGAATGCTAACAATTTAACATATTTGAATTTGAGAGGATTACCAATTACTGATAGAATTTTAAAGCTTTTAAGTATTAAATTCCCTAATTTAGTGACTTTATCAATTGGATTTGGCAATTTACAATTTGCTGATATCTACGATTATCTTAAAGATTCACCAAATTTATGTAATATTGATTTAACTGGTAATAAATTGAATAAGTCCGAAATTTTGATGCTTATAACTTTACCAAATTTAAGATCAATTGAATACGATACAAAGATTCTTAAAGATTTAACTAACAATGATGGTCAATTTGTTAGACAAGGTCCGATTATCTGGAGATTCTTTGATAACAATGGTAGAAGATCATGGATTTATAAATTAAAAGAATCAGCTCATGAATATCAACAGATCAGTCAATACGGTAGAATTTTAGATTTAAATTTGACTTTCTATGACATTAATACTGGTAAGAAGATTATAAATAAAAATAAGAAACCAAGATTCTTGAAATATGTTGGTAGAAAGATGAATTGTTCAATTGGGTTTAATAATACCAAGGATTGCAAGCATAGAGAATATTTAAATAACTACGATACTGAAGAGGTATGGCCTCCTACATTTACAGAAACTGGGATTTATAATTATTATTCTTTAAACATATAGTCTGGATATATCAAGTCAAAGATTAATTAACCAGTACTCAGTACTGTTATCATTGTACGACTAAATAGCATTAATGAATTATGAATATTTACTGTATTGGTATCTCTATGTTAGTTCGTCTATGAAGGTCAATCCGATCAAAGAATAAGCACTCCAGTCTCTATGGAATAATAGTTTGCATGCCCTACCAGTTACCTATGGCTTGTAGCTCATAGTGCGGCTCTGACTCATTCGGTCATGAGTTTCCCTGAAAAAAACTTCTCACCCTAACGGCAACTGGGCGCTTTCTCGTTAAATCGGAAATGAATCGCGGTTTCTGTCATAAATTTCCATTTTCGTCATATATCTATAATCATATATATAATCAATAACCGCCATAAAAATTTTAACTGACTCATCGATAGAAATAGTTAAAAAGACGTCTTAAGTCATTTCAAACTTATCTTACCTTATACCCACTTGAATCCGAGTTTACACAAATAGAAATAAACCATTAAATATATCTCACATACTTAGCAATATGGATTATAAGTCTTATCAACAAGTTTTAAATCTTTCCATACGACCAAAGAAAAAAGTCACCAAGAATAAAACCACTAGAACTAGAACCAAAACTGGTTGTCTCACATGTAGAAAACGTAAGAAGAAATGTGATGAAAACGTTGTAGATGGTAAATGTCAAGGTTGTACCAGAAACTTCTTAGAGTGCTGTTGGCAACCAACTCAAGAGTTGATCAAATTACCACAACCCAAAGATGATATACATACTCATGAACACATTCATGTAAGTAAAGAACGTAGATTAAGTACAAGTTCAACCAGTTCAAATGAATCTAATTTATCATTAGTATCATTAAATGAGCCTAGTACTCCAAGATCTCCAGTAAACTATCCTATAGATACCGTAGATAAAGTAAATAAAGATGCAAAAAGTCCAAAATTTGTTATAACCGGGTTACAACATGACAAATTATGTTCTATATAACATATGTATAGTATTAAATGATTAATGAATATAAATAATAGAGTTGATTTGCTTTGTAGTTCCTCTGAAATTTAAGTAACACCACAGTTGCCAGGGTGCGGTAAGTCATCGCGGTATCCATCGCGGTAGTTAAATTGTTGCGACCTAGATAATCGCGTTTCTGTTAACGTATACCATGGACATAACTATTTCAGAACCAAGTTCGAATCAATGTCCCTTATCAATTGATACAATTAAAACCTCAATAACAGATTTCGTTGGTTCGGAATTGACTGATGTTCAACCTCATCAACTCATAACGGATTTATTAACTAAGTTTAAATCGATTTCTACAAGACATAAGTTTATAGTTCAGGTATCGAAATTAGGTATAAATAAAGATGACGATGGAACTTTTGATTTACAAGCATCTAATGATTTTGGAGCTATTTGGGAAGATCAAGATGGGGTCATCAAGTGCCATGTAACTTCGGATACAGGGGTGCAGTTATTTATCAGTATTTTCTATATCTTTATAGGTTAGTAAGGATTTAGTCCGAGAATGGGATTGGGGAAAAACCACTTATGTGGAGTTGAAGTTCCGAGTGTTGTTTGAATTAGAATTGTAATGTACGTGGTTATGGATTGCTGCCTCCGTCGCCGTCTCTACTCTATTACTGTTTACGAAAAGGTTATTTGTTATAAATCCTTATGCCTAGAATATTAAAAATAGACTGCCATTCAAACGGATAGAAACCGGGGTTATTATAATGAACGGTCCTCAAACAGCTCAGATTCTCTTAACTCCTTTCATGAATTCGGGAAGCAAGCGTTCCAACATCTACCCGGTCAACTATATAAACTTATACTAATTATAACCTTCCATAAATTAAACGAACCCCAAAGTTTGGAGATCAATAACAGAGGCTGTAACCCTACATCCCGTTGGACCTTTCTGGAAACTCAGTTGATAAACATTAATAATAGAATGTGTGGTTTGTCACCGATAATGCTGCGGAGGCGGCTTCGAAGAGAAATCCGACTGCCGTGAACCTCAACGGTTAATAAAATAAAGCCGAGATTTGACAGCTTTCGCCGATATTATTATTAGCACTATTTAGGAATTTATTATTTACATGCGGCATGAACCATTACGGCTATAAATTAAAACCGATGGAGAATAAAACGGAAACAAAGCAAGGCCTTGTACTTGACAATGTTGAATCTTACATAATAGGCTAATTTGCATTTCGGATAATCTCTAAACTTAAAGTTCCGTCCCCTTACCTCTGAACTTAAAGCATATCATCTTTCATAACGATTTGATAAATGCCGTTGAGATAATGCCGACGTTTTTACATACATGAATTGTACAACGCCGGTTCTCAAATATTTTAAGATCAAACAGTTTGAACATGGATTAACAAAACATACAATGTGATTACAAATTGATAAAGTATGCCATATAACTAAAAACTGATAATTCCAGATAAGTATTAAGATCTTTAGGAAACGGAGCACATTTAAGCTCCGGTCAATCGAAAATCTGTTATGACCGCATTAGTAAGACGGCTATCTCTCTGCGCAGGAAAAAAATTTTCATATAAATAGTAAATAATCCCTTGAGAAAATCTTCAACGTCATTAATTTTATAGAATAGAATGAGTTCATCTGATAGAAATTCTAGTACATCCAATATGTCTAATCCCGATAAAGAAGAAGAAGTCAAACCCTTGGAATTTGATGATCTCGAAAAAAGAAGTAATGAAGGTATTTCACCTGGTGATGCCGAATTATCAAGATATGAGAGTAATGCCGCCGCTTCGAGAACTTTAAGTAGGCGTATGACAGGTGCCGATGAATTGATTAGAGAAGCAAGTAATACCAAAGCTCCATTACCTCCAATGGGTGGTGGTAGACCATATCCAGCATTATTACCAAAACGTGATGATTATTTTGTTAGTTTTGACGGACCCGATGATCCAATTCATCCTCATAATTTCCCATTAAAGAAAAAATTACTATATTCATTTGTTGTGGGGCTCAATGCAATGGGGATCACTTTGGGATCTGCTATGTTTTCAGCATCTGCTGCTGTTGTTGAAGAATTATATGGGGTTGGTACTGAAGTCGGTACTTTAGGTACATCACTTTTCGTTTTCGGTTTCGCTTCAGGACCAATTATTTGGGGGCCATTAACTGAATTGTATGGTAGAAAACCAATTTTAATTGTCAGTTCATTTTTATATGCATGTTTCACATTTGCCAACGGGGCATCAAAAGATATTCAAAGTGTTTTATTAACAAGATTCTTTGCCGGGTTTGTTGGTTCAAGTTCCTTAGTAGCTGCCCCAGCTTCAATGGCTGATCTTTTTGGAGCTGCTACAAGAGGTAGAGCTACTGCTATTTTTGCTGTTGTTTTATTCGGTGGTCCAATGTTGGCACCAATTTTCTCAGCATTCATCGTTAAAAATCCTCATTTAGGTTGGAGATGGACTTCATTCTTTACGGGGATAGTTGCGGCTTTAGGATTTGTATTTGATGTTTTCTTCTTAGAAGAGACTCATCATCCTTTAATTTTAGTTAATAAAGCTGAAACTTTAAGAAGAAGAACTGGTAATTGGGGAATTTGTGCACCTCATGAAGAAGTCACTCTTGATTTCAAAGAAATTGTTGAAAAAAATTTAACAAGGCCGGTTGTTATGTTATTTACTGAACCAATTATTCTTTTAATTACCATCTATAATGCGTTTATTTATGGTTTATTATACTTATTCCTTACAGCCATCCCATTGATTTTTGGGGTAAATTATCAATTTGAACAAGGAGTTGCTGAATTGCCTTATTTAAGTATGTTAGTTGGTGTATTCATTGGTGGAGGTATTTGTATCTTTTTTGAAGAAAGATTCAAAAGAGTGATGGAAGCTAATAACGGTAGACCAGTTCCTGAAGAAAGATTACCACCAATGATGGTAGGTTCATTTTTGTTCTCAGGTGGATTATTCTGGTTAGGTTGGGCTGGTTCTTTCCCTGATAAAGTTCATTGGATTGTTCCAACTATTGGTGCTGCATTCATCGGTGCTGGTTTAATTTCAATCTTCTTACCATGTTTGAATTATATCATTGATTGTTACTTATTATTTGCTGCTTCAGCTTTAGCTGGTAATACTTTATTAAGATCAGCATTTGGGGGAGTATTTCCACTTTTCGCATTGCAAATGTTTAAAGCTATGAAAATAAAATGGGCTGCAACTTTATTAGGTGCATTTGCTGCTGCATTAATTCCTGTACCTTTCTTATTTTATAAGTATGGTAAGAGAATTAGACAAAAATCAAAATACGCTTTTGACTTATCCGGTTAATTAATGATTGTACATATTAAATTGTGTTTAATAATAATAAGAGAAATACTAATGTCGTTATTCTAGTAGTTTAGCATCACCCTAAGCAAGATAGGTACCCGACTCCGAACTCCGGGGCTGTCTCTAATGAACCCTTACATGTCATCGTTCGTTGATCCCCTTTAATCTCCTCTATCATCTCCTCTTTAAACAATATTTACGCTTATCAACGACAATGTTCACGACAATATCTCAGAGAGATAACCGACATTGGTTTACATCATATGGATAAAATATCCGTAATTTTCAGGTGCATGCGTAACAAAAAAAGTTCCGTACGTCAGAAATTTGGTAATGCCGCAGGTCCTAACTACCAATCGTTTTTAGTAGAGAGAGAAATTAAAGAGCTGGAACTAATAATTTTCATATATTCATGATTCATAAAATGCTAAGTAAAATAATGTATAAGAATTGAATTGTCGTAATAAAGGCTTTTTAAACCTTATGGGTTTGGTATCTAAGCTTTATTAACTGGACCAGCAGTATGAATTTCATCTGCTGAATAAACAACTGGATCAAAATGAACTTCATCTTGACCATTTTCAGCGTTAACAATACGGTTTGTAGTATGACCGTTTATTTCATGATGTAAAATTTCATCATTGCTGATTAAATTAACATCACTTAAACTATGTAAGTTACTGTTAATGGCTCTTTGTTTGGATGAAAAGTTTCTTTGAACTGGAACGGTTTGAATTGGTATCCAGCATCTTGAAGCGGTTTTAAAATTTGATAATTTAAGTATTTGTCTAGTAGCCATTTTAATAAATTGTGTTAATTGATAATTAAAAAAATAAAGGGGGATCAAAGGTTAATTTATATAATTTTTTTGAAACCCAAAACTTCCGTTGACCCCAGATTTTTTTTGAGTCATTTGCGACTTCTAAATGCCGACAAATTGAGTCATTCGATCTAATTATTTACCGTGGTACAAAATCGCACCATAATTAACGACGTCCCCCACTGAAAAATCAGGGACAAATGGAAGTTTCTCACTGAAAAATTATGCGATTGGACTTACGGAGACATGGAAATTTCAACCTCACTATGAATCACCCGCAACAATTGAATGTGATTGTGTAGAATGTCGTGACCTCTAAATAATTTGGGAGTTTAGCATGGGAAATGTCGAGTTTCCGTACCCCCAGGTTTTCTCAGTGATTCATCAACATTAACTCTAATATTTAAACCTTGAGCATATAATGGCAGGTTGGGAGTTAACCAAAACATTGAAAGATCAGATTTATAAGTATGCAGCGTTTAAACAAACTTCAATATCGTTAAGGCAAATGGTGCAATTTGGACCTAATCCTAGTCCTGGTTCTGTGTTTTTAGCTTCCCAATTTATTGTGGAAGAATTACCCATACGGTTGGCAAAGAAGGTAAAGGATTTAGATAATGCTCCTTTAGGATTAAGTAAAATGCCATCCACAATAAAAGTTAAGAACTGGTATGCCCAATCTTTTGAAGAGTTACATAATCTTCCCAAACCAGTCATTTCGGAAGAATTGAGTAAATTATTAGCCAATGGTAATGGCAGTAATAACGGTGGTGACCAAGGGGTTGAAAATGACAATACCGGTAAAATACTACAAGATGACAATACCACCTTGGACGAAATGAAGAACCCTGGCCTTTCCGAATCTAATAACCCGGCAATAAATAATATATTCAGTGATGATGGAATAATAGTTAAACCTCAAACTTATAGGAGAAGAAGTTCAGTTAGTGACTTTCTTGATGAGTATGAAGATAATGATAAGAGAATCAGTCAAGGTTCTCCTACCTATGGTAAGAGTTATTACACCCCAACCAATCTTAATACTGTATGGCCTAAGGAAGTATATGATTATAATAAGTTAGTATTTGATGCGTTATCTAAAATTAAAAGAAGACACGACGCAACCGTTGCTACCATGGCCCAAGGTGTAAAGGAATGGAAAACCGATAATAAGTCTATATTGGTTAATTCGTCTATACAAACGTTTTTAGATCGTTTCTATATGTCGAGAATTGGTATTCGTATGTTAATTGGACAACATTTGGCCCTTAATTTGGCTCAACAAAAACTGCCTAAATCCAAATTTACTTCTTTTATTTCTGGGAGTAACAAAAACTCCAAAAGCAATTATGTCGGGGTCATTTGTACTGATTGTAAAGTCAGTGAAATCGCTGAAGATGCTATTGAAACCGCTAAATACGTGTGTGAAGAATACTATGGGTTATACCAGTGTCCAGAGATCAAATTGATTTTAACAAAACACGAAATTGAATTCATGTATGTACCAGGGCATTTAATTCATATGTTGTTTGAAACTTTAAAGAACTCACTTAGAGCTACCATTGAGTTCCATACTCCAATTTTAAAGAGGAAAATGATTGAAGAGAACCCAGATTTGAACCCAGACTTTATTGACTTGAATGACTTAAAGTTCCCACCCATTAAAGTAATTATTTCGGAAGGATCTGAAGATATTGCTATAAAGATTAGTGATGAAGGTGGAGGTATTGCTCGTAGTGAAATTCCATTAATTTGGACTTATTTATATACCACTGTTTCCGAAACTCCAGTATTAGATCAAGAATTTGATCAAACTTCATTTAGAGCTCCAATGGCAGGATTTGGTTATGGATTGCCTATTTCAAGACTTTATGCCCAATATTTTGGAGGAGATTTGAAATTGATCTCTATGGAAGGCTACGGTACTGATGTTTATTTACACTTGAATAGATTAAGTTCTTCAAGTGAACCTTTGCCATGACTCGAATTTTTACCTGACCTTAGTCAAGCTTCAGGTAAGAATTACAATACTGTACTAGAAGAAATCTTATTCAAAAAAACGATAGTAAAGTATGGTCAAAGAGTCGAAAATGCTAAACAAAAACAAATCGAAATGGCTAAAGCAGCAGCTGAAAAGGCAAAAGAATTAGCTGAGAACAGGTTTTCTCCTAAATATTATATTAATCAATTTAGATTGTTATTTAGAGTATGACTATGAATGAATGTATATATTTATAAGATGCTAATGGAGATCATTTCACTAATCTCTGAACACTCTATCAACACTTATATTTTAACATTGATATTCTAACACTCAGCACTTTCACTTCGTTTAATTGTTAAGGTTAGGAATCGTGTCTAAAAACCTCTTCCAAATTAGTCCACCAACCTTTTGGATCTCTTGACCCAGTTGATCCCTCAATTAAACTCTCCTGCATTTGATCGGTCATCGCCCACCATTCAAAGTTCCCCGGGTCTTTACTACTAAGTTCACTATCTCTTTCCCAATTATCTCCGGTATACTTAAAATTAGCAATAAGTAGATCAAATTGTGGACTATAATGAATTGAATAATCTTCGATATGATACTTACGTAAATTGGCTAAAACGGGAGCAGTGACATTGAGATGACATTCTTTATATTGTTCAAGATACTCTGGTCTTAACTTAACAACTTGACAAATACGTTTACCTGGGAATTTTTCACTCATAGTAGTTTGGGATTTTCTGCGAGATCTCCAGGTTATATCCGGGGTTTGATTTTCCCGAGACAATAATACTCCGATGTTGATTGTTCGGGAGGTCTTCGGAGGTGTAAGTAGATATGGTTCGGAGGTATAGTCCGGGACGTATTTGATCACATGATTTAAACTGATATTACTAAAGGGTAGCTTTGACATGATTGTTTATTGTATATGGATATAGAGATGAAGATGTCCTGTATATAGATAATATGATTTGTAGGCCGAAAAATCCTGCTTTTAGCTAAATTTTACCTAAACTAACTTCCAGCAATGCTTGGGATTGCTTAGACGGGGCGATAATATCATGGGACTTAGGGTGGTCTTAGTCCTCACCTACATTCACCCTCGCTTCGCTCTACGGTCTGGCATTAGTAGGCGACGGTAAAACTAGGTAATTAAGTTCATGTGCGCGCGGAGAACCGAGCATCATCGTCATGTCAGTTCCAAGAAGAAAACCTTGGGAAGTATCATCAGGTACATCAGCAGCATCAGAATCAACGATGAATACAGCCACAAATACAACGGCTCAGCCTATAGGTACAGAAACCACAAACACAACCCTTGAAAGACCAGAAAGACCAGCAGCGTTATCGTCTGATTTATCATCAATGTCAAACACTTCACCATATGGAGCCAGTAATTACGGAACTGGGTATGGGAGTTATGGATCCAGGTACGGTGGTGGATATGGATCTGGAATGTATGGATCCAGTATGTATGGAAGTGGATTAGGAGGATATGGTTCAGGAATGTATGGTGGATACGGTTCAAGTATGTATGGAATGGGAGGTTATGGATCAGGAATGTATGGTATGGGAGGTTATGGATCAGGGATGTATGGAAACCAACCTGGAATGATGGGTGGAGGTTTAGCAGAAGGTACACAAGCAACATTTCAATTAATAGAGTCTATTATAGGTGCCGTCGGAGGTTTCGCTCAAATGTTAGAAGCAACTTATATGGCCACCCATTCATCTTTCTTCACTATGGTATCATTAGCTGAACAATTTGGTAATCTTAAAAATGCTTTAGGGTCACTTTTAGGAATTTATGCTTTGATAAATTTAGCTAAAAAGTTTTTCTATAAAATCACTGGTAAAACTTATAATTACGGTATCAACTTAAAAGAATTCAACAAATTTGAAAACAAACAAAAGAAAATCGAAGATAATTTAAAAAGATCAAATAATGGATCAAGAAGAATATCATTCAAGCCATTGTTATTATTTTTAGCCGCATCAATTGGATTCCCATATTTATTAAGTAAAGCTATACAAAAATTAAACGAACAACAACAAAGAAGACTTAGTCAATCACCTAATCAAATCCCTGGAGGACATGAAGGTACACCAATCAACCCATCATCATTACAATTTGCTAAAGCCTTGTATGAATTTAATTCTGAAAATCCTAATATAGAGATTGATTTAAAACAAGGGGATTTAGTAGCTATTTTATCGAAACTAGATCCAATGGGTAATGAAAGCAAATGGTGGAAAGTTAGATCAAGACAGGGGAAGATTGGTTACGTTCCAAGTAATTATTTGAGTATAATCGAGAGGAAGAAGTTACCGGAACAACCACCACCTCAAGCAACTGAGTTTGTTGAAGAGTTTAAGAAGTTTAATGATTAATAGATGTCTCCCCCTTCGCTATATTGTCCCTCTACCTTTAACTCTTCCTTAATCCCTACTTTAGTTTCTTCTTTTTAGAGATAAGAGAATTCAAGTTATAAATATCTTTATTCATAATGCTATACACTAACACAACTGATACCTTCGCTTTGCTCAGGTAATGTTTCACTCAGGTATTAGAGACCATCCTCAGGACGGTTTTGTTCACTTTCAGCCTTGGATCCTTTATCCTGTAAATCCTTGTACCCCTTAATATTCTCTTGAACCTTTCTCTTACCTTCATGAGAATTAACTCCTGGTACAGTCTTTTCAATCTTTTCCATACCTTCAGCTAAGACTTCACCAGTCTTCTTATTAGCTTTCTTAGCGGCTTCTTCTACATTATGTGGAGTTGGGGTAACTTTTTCAGCAGTTTCCATAGTAGCAGCTAAAAATTCACCAGTCTTTTTATTAGCTTTATTTAATACATCTTTAGTTGTGTCAACAATTGAGTAGTTGACTGGTGTATAATGAATTGATCTAGTTGAAATGGTTGATAATCTAATTAAATTTGAACGAATCATTGTATTGATAATTTGGTTTGTATAACTTAAAACATTTTAAGGTTATTGGAGCTATTTATAAGAATTTATTTTGCAACCAATTTGCTGAGCAATGGTTGCGATTTTAGTGATCAAAGGGGAAGAAACTTTATTTTCTTTTTATTTATCCCACCACTTGGTGTCCAAAAACCGTTGCTTAACACCGTTTGAATGTAGTGTTGCTTAACACTATTGCTAGGAATTTTCCAGAAGTGTTTTAGACACTATTATTATAAGACACCTATGAGATAGGAGATTTGATTAGGTAAGATATTAGGTAATACGAGTTACGTATATGTCTAATAAGTTCAGTTCCCAAAGCCACAAATCCTTTACTTCAGCGTATATGCAATTCCCATTTGAGGCTTGTGGTTTAATTCTTGCTCTTATTTTCAAGGGCATTAGCTATTGACAATCTTAAACCTCTCCTTTACATCTCTTCTCCACCAGTACACCACTCATTATCTCATTACTTCACTCCTACCAACGCGAAAAAATTTCAGACCACGAACTATGTTATTTGCAACTCGTAACATTCGTTTAATTATTGCCATAGTGGCCGTAATTACTGTCATAGGTTTGATAGCCTCGTCCCATCAAACCATCAATGATCAACTTCAAAAAGTTAAGGACAAAGCTGGGGATTCATATCCATTCTCGGAAGAAGAATCAAATAAAGATAACACATTACAAGGAAAACCTCATAAAGGATCTGAAGCTCCATATTCTCCAGATAAAGCAGCTGGTGCTGCTGGAGATGCTGCTGGACCTGGAGCTGGTGTTCAAGGTTCTAAAGAAGATGATAACTTAGGATCAGGATCACAACCTGGATCAGGATCTGATAAAATTGATTCAGGTTCTGATGCTAAACCTCCAGCTAAACAAGGTGGAAGTGCTACTCTTGGTAAAGATGGTAAACCAAAGATTGTTGCTGACACTTCTGATAGTGAAAAGTCCCATGCCGATAAAAACAAACCGGGATCTAATGAAGTTGAAGCCAATAAAGGCTTCTCATTAGAAGAAGAATCAGAAAAACTTGGATCTAATTTGGATAAAACCCCATCTAAAGGATCAGGTGCAAATTCAGGTTCAGGTTCAGGTTCAAAAGGTCCAGGATGTAATGAAAGAAACTATGTCATTATGATTGATGCTGGAAGTACAGGATCAAGAGTTCATGTATATGAATTCAACACATGTCAAAGCCCACCAATTTTGGTGAAGGAAGATTTCGAAATGTTGAAACCTGGATTATCATCTTTTGATACAGATACTGTTCTGGCTGCTAAATCTTTAGATCCATTATTAGAAGTTGCATTAAAATCAATTCCAAAAGATAAACAAGGTTGTACTCCAATTGCCGTTAAAGCCACTGCAGGATTAAGATTATTGGGAGAAGAAAAATCCGGTAATATCTTAAAAGAAGTCAGAAGACATTTAGAAGAAGATTATCCATTTGCAGTTGTTTCTGGAGATGGAATTTCCATTATGGATGGTAAAGATGAAGGAGTTTATGCTTGGATTACCACCAACTATCTTTTAGGAAACATTGGAAGTTCAGAAAAATTACCAACAGCTGCCGTTTTCGATTTAGGTGGAGGATCCACTCAAATTGTTTTCGAACCAGAATTTCTTCATGATGAAACAATGGCCGATGGTGACCATAAATATAAAATGACTTTCGGTAACAGAGAATTTATATTATACCAATACAGTCATTTAGGATACGGTTTAATGGAAGGTAGAAATAAAGTTAATAGTTTAATTGTTGAAAATGCTAAAGCTACCAATAAAGACTTAGTTAATAATGTCATTAATGACAAGGCGTCCTTAAAGAATGCTAAAGCTTCAGTCACCTTATCTAATCCATGTATTCCACCAGGAGTTACTGCCGAAAATGTTAACGTTGAAGTTAGTAAAAATGAATTTTACGTTGTTAACATGAAAGGACCATCCAAAGAAAATGGAGTTCATTCAGGCGCTAACTGTAGACATTTAGCTGAGAAAGTCTTGAATAAAGAATCTGAATGTACTGCTAAACCATGTTCATTCAATGGTATTTACCAACCATCGTTAACTAAATCATTCAGAAAATCAAATGATATGTATGTATTCTCATACTTTTACGATAGAACCAATCCATTAGGATTCCCAAACTCTTTCACAGTTGAAGAATTAAGTGAATTAGCTAAATTAGTTTGTGGTGGTGATACTTTCTGGAGTGATGTTTTGTTAGATGATCATATCAAACAATTGAATGAAGAACCACAATGGTGTTTAGATTTATCATTCATTACTGCCATGTTACACACTGGTTATGATATCCCATTGAATAGAGAATTAAGAACCGCTAAAACCATCGATAATAATGAATTGGGTTGGTGTTTAGGTGCTTCTTTACCTTTATTAGACAAATCCAGTGGTTGGACTTGTAAGGTAAAAGATGTTACTAATAATTAGTTAATAGATCTGTTTATTCGTGTCACTTACTTACTCTGGCTTCGATTTTGGTGCTTTATTTTGGGTCCTGGTGTACGGCTTTGACTTCCATTTATCCTTAATGTTCTGCATCTTCACCGTTACCTGTCATTTATTGCACATCTCAACGTCTCTTAACCTTCCTTACAATCTTTCACATCCGTTACCATTCTTATCACCACCCATTGCAAAATCTCCCAAAACCTAAATCTCGTGTCCCATAACTCATGCCTACCACGGTAAAAAGTAAATTCCGTCCCCCGTTAACACCGTAATAAAGAAAATCCGATTCCTCGCACAATCCCCATGACTGATCATATAATGGAACAACCCTTGACCTTTGGTGATGTTAAGGATGCCGTGACTGGCAGAGAAGACCTGGGAAGTTCATCCCCTACTGAAATATCAATACCTAAACCCGGAATTCTTTTGTCTGAACCTGATCTTGTTCAAATATCAACAGACCAAACTGAGCCTATGTCAGAATCAATTAGTGAATCTAATGAAATAGGTAGGAAAAAACCTGTCAGGAGACATAGGAAGTCTCTAAGAGATCGTGAAGCTGTTACAAGAAGTACCAGTCCTGATAGTAATGGATCAAGAAAGATTCCACCTAAAATTCATAATAAATTGTACAATGAAAACATCAAGAAAATAAAAAGAACTCCTTCAACTGTGTTGAATAGAATCAATAATGATGAATTAAAGTCAGTAAAGTCACATACAGAGTTGGCAGAAACTGCTAATGGGGTTAGGATGTTAGCTAGAAATTTATCTAAAGCTACAATTCAATTAGATGTGAAAACCATAATGATAGTAACAAAAGCCAGAGATAATTCCCTTATTTACTTAACCAAAGAAGTGGTGGAATGGTTTATATGTAGAAACAAAGGTATCACCGTCTACGTTGATGGAAAGTTACAAAAGCTGAAAAGGTTTGATGTGGAAGGAATAATACGGAAACATCCAGCATCTAAAGATTATATTAAATTTTGGGATAAACATTTCACAAGTTCCAATCCCGAAACTTTCGATTTAGTAATAACATTAGGAGGAGATGGAACTGTTTTATATGTATCGAATCTATTTCAAAGAATTGTCCCCCCAGTTATAAGTTTTGCATTAGGATCCTTAGGATTTTTAACTAATTTTCAATTCGAAGACTTTAGAAGTAAAATGTTGAATGTTTTGGAAAGTGGGGTTAAGGCTAATTTAAGAATGAGATTCACTTGTAGGGTTCATAAAGCTGACGGGAAATTGGTGAGTGAACAACAGGTATTAAATGAATTGGTTATTGATAGAGGTCCAAGTCCATTTGTAACCAATTTAGAATTATATGGAGATGGTTCGCTTTTAACTATAGCCCAAGCTGATGGGTTGATTATTGCTACACCTACAGGGTCTACAGCATATTCATTATCAGCTGGAGGGTCATTAGTTCATCCAGGAGTCAGTGCTATCAGCGTAACGCCAATTTGTCCTCATACCCTATCTTTCAGACCAATTTTATTACCTGACGGAATGTTTTTAAAAGTCAAAGTCCCCTTTACCAGTAGACTGACAGCATGGGCATCGTTTGATGGAAAAGTACGGACAGAAATAAGTCAAGGAGATTATGTTACCATCCAAGCCAGTCCATTCCCATTTCCAACCGTATTATCATCAAAAACTGAATACATTGATAGTGTTAGTAGGAACTTACATTGGAATGTTAGAAAGCAACAAATCCCATTTTCAGATTATAAATTGAATGATTTAAGTGATGATCACCTCGAAAGAGATTTCGATAAGTTAATGATAACAAAGCAGGTTAGTAATGATAGTGCATTAATTGATGACGATGATGAAGATTTTGATATAAATTATAGTGATGAAGAGCATAATTGTCATAGTAGTAATACGGGGCTAATTGATGTTACTCCCGATACTGATGAAGATTATTTAGTAGGGGTTACTACTCCACCTTCAAAGGATATTAGTTATACTAGTATAGAGAAGGAATGTTTTGCCCATCCCAATGCTAGAGTGACTTTTCATTAGCTTACCTGACTGTAAGCGAAATTAAGTTCAAGGTCAGAATGTAATGCTTAGAGACTTATCCCATAAGTTCAATTATTACTCAACCTTTAACATAGGCTGAGTTAGTATATAGTAATAAATCTGAGCCTCATGGTAACGTGACATAAAAATCGCTTTCGCTAATCTCGCACAGAACGGTGGCGATAACTTCGCCTTCCTATCGCGATCACTCGCTAAATTACCACCAAAAAGGCGTCACTTTCATCTGCAAACGTGTCCTTACCATCTGAAAATTTTTCTCAGTCTGCGCAACATCACACAAACTTTTCATATAATCTTTATACTTGCACCAAACTTTAGTTTAGGTTTATCCATATAAGTAGAAATTTTAAAAGCTTAGGCTTATTAGTATAAGAAAAAGGACATAGAGCAATATGACAGACCTTAATGAAAAAATGAATAACCTTTCAGTTGGAGGAGACACCCAAAAAAGATCAGGAGGGTACGTTCCACCTCATATGCGTAGAAGAGATACTCCAAGTACTAATGATGATAATGGAACTAGTAATGATAATAGGTTCTCATCATTCGGTGGTAACCGTCGTGGTAATTATGGAGGTTCTTCATTTAATGGAGGATCATACAATAATGGTGGATCATCATATAATAACGGAGGATACCGTAGTAACAGTTACAATAATAATAATGGATTCGGTGGATATAATAACCGTCGTGGTTCAGGATTTGGAGGCCGTGGTGGTTACCAAGGTGGTCCAAGATATAATAGACCAACTCCCGGTGTTGGGAAATACGTTGATGGTAAACATGAACCATCAGCAAAAGATGAAAGATTAGAATTGGAATTATTTGGAGTTGCTGAAGATCCAACATTCCAATCTTCAGGTATCAACTTCGATAATTATGATGAAATTCCTGTAGAAGCTTCTGGTAATAATGTACCAGAACCAATTACTTCATTTACTGCTCCACCATTAGATGAATTATTAGTTGAAAATATCAAATTATCAAGATTTACAAGACCAACCCCAGTTCAAAAATATTCCGTACCAATTGTTGCTGGAGGCCGTGATTTAATGGCTTGTGCTCAAACTGGTTCAGGAAAAACTGGTGGATTTTTATTCCCAGTATTATCAGAATCATATATGAATGGACCAGCTCCAGTACCTGAATCCTCAGGAGCTTTTTCATCAAATAAAGTTTATCCAACTATTTTAGTTATGGCCCCAACTAGAGAATTAGTTTCCCAAATTTATGATGAAGCTAAGAAATTTAGTTACAGATCATGGGTTAAACCTGTAGTAGTTTACGGAGGAGCTGATATTGGTACTCAAATGAGAAGTTTAGAAAAAGGTTGTGATTTATTGGTTGCAACTCCTGGACGTTTAAAAGATTTATTAGAAAGAGGAAGAGTTAGTTTAGCTAATATCAAATATTTAGTATTAGATGAAGCTGATAGAATGTTAGATATGGGTTTTGAACCTCAAATCAGACACATTGTTCAAGAATGTGATATGCCAGATGTTAAGGATAGACAAACTCTTATGTTTTCAGCTACATTCCCAAGAGATATTCAAATGTTGGCAAAAGATTTCTTGAAAGATTATGTATTCCTTTCAGTTGGTAGAGTTGGTTCCACTTCAGAAAATATTACTCAAAAGATTTTGTATGTTGAAGACGATGAAAAGAAATCAGTTTTATTAGATTTATTAAGTGCTAATGATAATGGATTGACTATTATTTTCACTGAAACTAAAAGAATGGCTGATAATTTAGCTGATTTCTTATATGATCAAGAATTCCCAGCTACTGCTATTCATGGTGATAGATCACAATATGAAAGAGAAAAAGCTTTGGCAGCTTTTAAGAGTGGTAGAGCTCCAATTTTAGTTGCTACTGCCGTTGCAGCTAGAGGTTTAGATATTCCAAACGTTTCTCACGTTGTTAATTTTGATTTACCAAGTGATATCGATGATTATGTCCATAGAATTGGTAGAACTGGTAGAGCTGGTAACATTGGTATTGCTACTGCATTCTTCAATAGAAACAATAAGAATATTGTCAAAGGATTAATTGAATTATTGAGTGAAGCAAATCAAGAAGTACCAGATTTCTTAACTAAAATTGCTAGAGAATCAGCTTTTGGTGGTAAACCAACCAGAGGTGGTAGAGGTGGAGGAGCTAGAGGACCAACTAGAGATTTTAGAAGAGGAGGATTTGGATCAGGATCAAGTTCAGGTTCAAATTGGGGTTCATCAAATGGTTCAAATTGGGGTTCTTCCAATGGATCAAATTGGGGATCATCTTCGAACTCAGGTTCAGGTTCAGGTTATAACGCTTCACGTTCATCATATGGTAGCTCTAATCAATCATATGGTAACGCCGGAGCTAATCAATCATGGTGGTAAATTATTTATTTAATTAGTAGGATTTAAGTGTTTGATTTATGACACTTGGTGTTGCATTATAGAAAATTTATTAATTAAAAATTTATTAATTAGATACATATTCAATGTCTCAATCTGTATCATAGTATAAGGGTGAAAAATGTGTTATTACTTGCATTAACAACTTTGATTTATTTGTTTTTTGGTTTCTTATAGAGTATTAAAAGTTTAGATTGGTTTCATTCTTCTTTAGTTTGGTTAGTTTGATTTAGTTTGATTTTGGTTCCTATTTTTGGAAGAATGGAAAAAAAGAAATTAAAAAAAGAATAAAGTTTTTAATGGGGTATTGGGTTGATAGAAATTATAGAATTTGGATTTAGACATTGGCAAATGCATTCAAGTGTATATAGTAATGTAAATTTAGTCGGATTTCTGTACCTCTGTATGATGCACCGAAGTTTTCGAACGACTTCGCAAAAGTCGGACCAGCCATTCTGACATCTAAACAATAAAATTGAGGTACTGAATATCTTATCCCCTCCAAGTTATGCACGGCATGTAAAAATTATTATTATTACACCAATTAGAACCCTTCAACTCATTAATGTCTCTTCACTTATTCCTTGGCCCTATTACTTGTAATCTCATCGCAACAAGTCCGCGTACATTCCCAGCCTCAGTTTTCTGTTGTCGGTATCGAAGTAATGATTCGGAAAACAAGAATCTATATTCTAGTGACCGCTATTCTATTGTTTATAATAGGATATAGAAACTTATCAGTGCCACAAAAAGTATCAAGAACCGAACTCAATAGTAATAAATTAAAATTATTAAGGGAGTTAGAACAACATTCAAATTGGAAGACTGAAGGGTTAAATTTTCAATCTAATAACAAGGCAAGATTACCTGAACAATCTACCCTTAGACAGCAATTAGCATTTCAATTCCCATATGATCCAGCCCGTCCTTTTGAAAAAAATATATGGCAGACTTGGAAAGTTGGTATAAATGATCCAACATTCCCATTAAAGTATAAGGGGTATCAAGTGACTTGGAAAGACAAAAACCCTGGTTATACCCATTATGTCTTACCAGATGATGAATGTCATGCATTAATTAGTCATTTATATTCAACTGTACCTCAAGTTGCAAAAGCTTATAAGTTAATGCCCAAATCGATTTTAAAGGCTGATTTTTTCAGATACTTGATCTTATATGCTAGAGGAGGTGTTTATTCTGATATTGATACAATTAGTATAAAACCTATCAAAGATTGGATTTCCAATCAAAAGAAAATCTTTGGTAAAGAAAACATTGCCGGATTAGTTATCGGAATTGAGGCTGATCCTGATCGACCAGATTGGAGCGATTGGTATGCCAGAAGAATACAATTCTGTCAATGGACTATTCAAGCCAAGAAAGGACATCCAATGTTAAAGAATATAATTGCCAAGATCACTGAACATACTCTCGAAAGAGAAGCTAATGGAGAATTAGAAAAGATTTTAGGTAAAAATCAAGGTGGTGATATTATGAACTGGACTGGTCCAGCTATTTGGACCGATTCAGTTTTTGAATATATGAATAATGTTTTACAATCAGAAGAGAATTTTAAATTGAAAAGGTATGATGAGTTAATTACTTGGAAACTTTTCACAGGAATGGAAGCTCCCATTGCTGTTGACGATGTTTTGGTATTACCTATAACCTCATTCAGTCCTGATGTAGGACAAATGGGAGCTAAATCAACCAATGATCCTTATTGCTATGCTAAACATATGTTTCTGGGTACTTGGAAGGATGATAAGCCGGTACATAAACCAAAACCTCCAAAGCCTCAATAATCACTGAACGAACCATGACCAAGCGAACGATCACTAAACGAACGATCACTAAATGAACGATCACGAACAATCACACGAACAATCACTCACTTCATTTCGCTCCGTGATTGTAATTATTATACTGGAAATACAAACACTAGAGACAGCAGACAAATCCAATCACATAGCCTATGGCATGTATGGAACAATATATGTAATATTAGGTTATAGAATAGAAGAACATAAGATCAAAATTCTCTCGTCGCCTATTTCTAATTAAAGATATCGTATACGATTCCCTCTTACACTTAAAGACCTTAACCATCTACACCTACCGCTAATTTATTCTGTACAGTCAGAGCCTGTAGTGAGCAACCTAAGGCTTGCAGATCTCCCGGATTTGCAACAGTCCCCGTCGCAATCGAATCAAACACGTCATATTTCTCATATATTTATACAATCTGAATAAACATAGCCACTCGGGTTTAAAAAGACCATCGTAACCAAACTGGGGAAGTTGAGGCCCTCCTTGCGTCCTTATCTCAATTGTCTCTTTTACCATCTGTGAAAGCATCAGAAATGAACTTGCCCTTAAGTACAAAATATTGTTTAACATCTTCAAAATCCTTCTCTGTCTTATTTCTACTGGCCAATTTGAATAATATCACTTCATTCAAAAATGAAAATGGTAGAGATACCATATAAGCACCAGCTAACAACCAGTAAGTAAACGAGTTCATATAAATAGTGAGCAATTTCTATGTGCGATAAGGCCGCAGATCATTCATTAAGTATACGTTCTTATCGACTATTCAATCGAAAGAATTCCTAAGAATTCATCCACATAAACAAATTTATCACAAACACAAATGGCTAGGAAAACAGCGTTGGTTGTAATTGATTTACAAGAGGATTTCTTACCTCATGATGGTACTTTAGCTGTTAAAGACGGTAGAGATATAATCCCTGGAATATGTGAATTAATTGACATTGACCATCTAGAAAAATTCCCATGGTCAGCTGTTATTGCTACGCAAGATTGGCATCCACCTCATCATATATCTTTTGCATCAGAACATAAAGTTCCGCCATTCAGCGAATTCGAATTTAAACATCCTTTAGGTCATAAACATGAAAATGGTGATATCATAACATTCAAGACTCAAGTATGGCCTGATCATTGCATTCAAAACACTATAGGGTCATCAATTGATGCCCTGTTTATCGCCAAATTCAATCAATTGGATGATAAACTACCTAAATCGATCGTAAAGAAAGGGTATTTAAAAGATCGTGAATACTATTCTTGTTTCAAAGATATTTGGAAATTACACAAGACAGAAATGGAAGAGTTATTACAGAAGTTAGGCATTACTGATGTTATATTTGTTGGCTTGGCCTATGATTTTTGTGTTATGCACTCAGCTATTGATTGTAAAAACCTGGGGTTCAATTCTTATGTTATAAAATCATTAAGTAAAAGTGTTAATCCTGACGATACTAAAACTGATGAAACTTATACAAAAGCTGGGGTTAAGATCCTTAATTCGATTGATGAATACGAATTCTAATCTCGAAGTTTGTTCATTAAATCAGTTTTTCGTTTATTAATGACCCATGAAGTTATTTCATCATTGGATGGGAAAGTACTTGGATCTAAGATATCTCCATCCCCTTCTTCTTCTTCATCACTCATATTTTGTATTATTTGTTGACTTGTATCATCTAAATGTATATTATCTCCTTTGAGTAAATTGTATTCGTTGGTTATCTCTTGTTGTATAGACACTTTGTCATAATAGTCCTCACTAAGGTTTCTAATAGTATCAGGCCCTTTTACTTCATTTTGCTTTCTCTTCTTGGCTTCTAGTAACTGTTTAACATCACTCAACTCCTTGGCTCTTCCATAGTACCTGTACCCTTTTATATTTGAAAAAATATCAACTTCTCCACTGTTCTCCATCGATGGTAGATGCAAATAATCATTTCCTCCTAAACTCTTTATATGATGTTCCCAAGCTCTTTTCTCCTTAAACAATTTATTAAGCTCATCATTGATTTGTCGTATTTCTCCTTCATTCTTACTTAAATCGTTTATTTTAGTTAATCTTACTGATATCTCTCTTAGTACCACACTTCTCCATTTCTCAGCTTGTGGTAAAGATTGGACTTTTTGAACAAATTTAGGTCGTAAATTAGGATTACTTTCTAGTACCCCTGCCTCTGCTGATTTTTGTTGTTGATACCTATTTAATCCAGAAAGTGCTTTCTCCGAATTTCTAGACATTTGTCTTACTACTTATATTTTACTTGTAGAGATGAGACTTAATTCGCACCCAAACCGTGTAGCGTGTAATTCAATATCAACTAAATAATACACAACACAATGAGATTGTCATGGATACCGACGATTTCATTATTGTTCCTTAACATCACCTTCTTTCTACTATTCCTTAAAGGGTTCTTTCCCAGTAAGAAAACATTACCAGGGTTTAATTCTCAACCAATATTGAATGATTTAGACCCACAATTTGACAAAGTTGTATTTATGGTAGTTGATGCTTTGAGGTCAGATTTCTTATTCAGTCAAGACTCAGAGTTTCACTTTGTTCACCAATTAATTAAAGACCAACATGCTTTGCCTTACACGGCATTTTCAACTCCTCCTACTGTCACTTTACCAAGATTAAAAGGTATCACCTTGGGAACCACTCCAAACTTCTTAGATGCTATATTGAATATCGCTGATGATAAGGATGATAGTCAAGGGTTGTTGAATCAAGATAATTGGCTTTATCAATTCAAGCATAGAGATGCAACTCCGAAAATTATGAATTTCTATGGCGATGATACATGGTTGAAACTATTCCCAAACTTCTTTAACAAAACCGATGGAACCAATTCTTTCTTTGTGAATGATTTCTATGATGTTGACAATAATGTTACTAGACATTTAGATGAAGAATTGACTGATCTGGCCAATTGGGATGGTTTGTTCTTGCATTATTTGGGATTGGACCATATAGGTCATAAAACTGGTCCTCATTCTAACTTTATGAGTTTGAAACAACAAGAAATGGATGGAATAATTGAAAGGATTTATAATTTCATAACCACTTCAAGTAAGTTCAAAAATACCGTGTTTGTTGTATTAGGTGATCATGGTATGAATGAAATAGGTAATCATGGTGGATCATCGGCAGGTGAGACTAGTCCTGGTTTATTATTTATTTCTCCAAAGTTTAAGCGTATAGCCAAGAAATTGAAAAGTCCCTTACCTTATAATGAACAGTATGAATACTATCAGAAAGTGAATCAGATTGATTTAATTCCAACATTGTCATTATTATTCAACTTACCGATCCCAAAAAATAACTTAGGTGTTATCATCAGAGACTTCTTAGGATTGTTCCATAAGTCAGTACACAAAACTATTCTTCAACAAAACTGTGATCAGTTCTTCACCTTACAAAAATCTTCCCAGAATTTAGATACAACAGCAGATCAAATCAAGTACTTAAAAGAGACTCAACAAGATCTAGTTGGATCAGCGTCAAACTATAATTATTCAAATCTTTATCAAGCTATTGTGGGTAGTTTAATATGCTTTGTTCTTGTATTAGGATACTTCAACTGGTATATATATAAGAACTACACTAATATCAAGGAAGTTTTAGGGATAGAAATCTGTTTCCTCATATACTCGATTCATTTCCATGGTTCATCATTGATTGAAGAAGAACACCATTTATGGTGGTTATTCTCCTTGGTATTCTTTTTGTGTTTATACTTCAGGATTCCTAAAGCTTCCACCAACTTCATTGTAATCTTGATAGGTTTCAGAATCATTAAAAGTTGGTGTAACACAGGTCAAAAGTTTAATTTGGCATACACCACCAGCCAATTTTTACTCGAAAATCCTGCTATATTGTGGATCTTGAATTCCTTCACTTACTTGGTACTAGCAGGAATTATCTATTTCCAAGGATCTTTAAGACATTGTTTGAACTTAGAAATTTCATCTTCCAATTATGATAAGTCTTACACTAAGAATGATTTTAGTAACGTTTATACCTTTGTGGGTTTATCAATGGTAGTGGCCATGAGTTTCACATTCAAGTTACTTCAAGCTTATTTGGATGGGTATAAGATATCACCATTATTACTTGACTTTATTAACTGGAACTTACTATCTTTCAATGTCAAAGATACTTCAAATAAAAAGTTAATAAGTTCATTATTAGTACAATTATCTAACTATTCCTTAATAGGTGTTTTCATATTGATAGGTATAAGACTTCTTGGTAAATATGTTAGAGGATTCAAAATCGGTGCATTATCAGACATTATCAATTTACTCACAGTCTTTTTATTAAACCAAACCAAAGTTGAATTGATTCCATTATTCCTTGTCTTCTTCGTAATCAAACACAATATCAACCAAATCTTGATCAAATCCAAGATCAATCAAATTGATACCCTTACCATATACTTGGCAACATTCACTTTACTCATATCTAATCTAACATTTTTCTCAATGGGTGGTACCAATTCTTTGGCAACCGTCGACTTATCCAATAGTTATAACGGTGTCAATTCTTATGAGATTGGAAAAGTCAGCTTATTGACTTTCATATCCAACTTCGTTGGCCCCATCTTTTGGTCATTAAGTTTCCTCCAAGTCTTATTGGAACTGAATATATTAGCATTCAACATTAAAGAGTACACTACTGATTTGATTGCAGTAAAGACCATTTGTTATAGAATATTGAACTTGAAAATATTATTCAATTTAGTATTCTTCACTATGAGTAACTTACAATTAATCTTATCTTGTTTCAATTTAAGATTTCATTTATTCATATGGACGGTATTTTCACCTAAATTATTATATTTTGGAGTATGGTTTGTCTTGGTCAATGTGTTAGTAGATTTATTGTTATCAGCATTATTAGCTGCTGTATAATATCAGAGTTCCATCAGAAGTTTATAGATTATCTATTAATACTATAAAATGACATCTAATCATAAATCAAGTTAACAACCTCTCATATATTTACTCTCACCTCTACTGTAACAATTGATCCCTGTAATGCATTTGATTATTCATATTCTTGGAAAATTTCTTATCATAAGCCTTAGCTCTCTTAATTTCACTATTCCATACTCTCTTTTGAACATTGAACTCTTTCCTATCTCTAACATTCAATAAATGTCTATTTTCAGCTGCTATTATAGTACCTTGACCTTCACTCAATTCTCTTTCAGGTGGTAAGTTTTGTCTCCAATATCTTTGTAAGCTTCTGTGACCTAATACTTTACCACTTGGTAAGATTAATTCATGACCATTTTGAATTATGGCTCCATCATTAATTGTTACATCGTCATCATCTTCTCCTTCTTCTCCTTCAATGTCTTCCCATCCTTCATCTTCTCCTACATCTTGGGCTTGAACATAATCATTATAACTAGTAGTGAAATCATAAAATTCAGAAATTTCTAATTTTTCTTCTTCAGATTCATATGGGATTTTCATGTGTCTCTTCTTGTTCATGTGTTCTCTGACAGCTTCAACATTCTTACCTTGATAATTACAACAAAGACAAACATTTCCGTACCCAATCTTTTCACCTAAATATTTGATTAATCCTTCCTTATCTTGTAAATAGTTTGATTCGGGTAAATATAATCCATGTTTTAAGGTCATATGTTGTATATTCTCTTCAACGGTTTCAAAATTAGAATTCTGCTTAGGAGCACAGAATAAACAGGTTACAACAGGTATATCAACTTTATTCTTTAGTTTTTCAGCTATCAATATTTCTTGTTGTTGTTCTTCAGTTAACTCTTCGACTTGCTCTTCAGTTTCAGGTTGTTGTTCAGCTTGTGGAGGTATTTGTGATTGTACATCATTAGAGTCAATAGTTTCATTCAATTGTCTTTGATTCAAGATCTCATCATCTTTAGCTTGTTGCATAGCCTTTCTAGCAGTTTCTAAAATCTTTCTCTTCTGTTCTAAAATTGCCTCTTTTTGTCTTCTTCTTTGTTCCTTCTTAGAATCCTTGTCATTACTATCTTCTTCGATTTTTAAAGTTGCAACCTTGGCGTTGAATGAATCTTCATCAATAGCAGGTAACTGTGCAACTCTTCTTTTTAAATTATATCGATGCCATTCTGACTTCATATGTTCTCTTTGGTTACCGGCATCTTCAAACGATAAGTTACATGAATTACAAGTGAACCCCATTTTGTCTTAGTAATCTTTTTGAGATGAGATGAGATAAATTCGCAGCTTATTTAGCGTGAGCAATACAGCAGCGGGGACCAGTTCGAAATCGGTGCAGTTAATTTCGCAGCCCGCCGTTCATAGATAAAGACCATATTATTTGTCCAATTGCAAGGAATGTTCTCGAAACAATTGAAGGAGTTCATACCTTCAAAAACTCTCTTCAAAGTTTTATACCAGACTAAAGCCCCACAAACATCATTGCATATATTAGACTCATCATTCAATCCTCCACATTACGGACATTTAGAATTAATAGAATCATCACCAACACCTCCAAAACATGTGATATTGTTATTGTCACTTAACAATGCTGACAAACCGTCTGTACCTGCAAGTTTTGACCAAAGATTGGACATGATGTTTGAGTTTGGAAAGAATCTAGGTACGGATTATCTGATCTGTATTCTGAAATCACCAAGATTCATTGATAAATCATTGGAGATAAATAATCTCTATCCTTCCATCATCAAACATTATTTGTTAGGGTATGATACTTTGATAAGAGTACTAGATAAAAAATATTATCAAGAACCGATCGAAGTTGCTTTACATGATTTTATGGTAAATAATAAGTTTATCTGTTTAACTAGGAACCAAGACTATACCCAACAACTCAAGTATTTAGAAGATTTGAAGAATGGAGTATTGAATTTACCCGTCAATTGGGGTGATAGTATTGTTTTGGTGAAAAATGATAAACAAACCAGTACAATTAGTTCGTCAGATATCAGAAAGAGAGTTGATAATAAAGAATCAATTGACGAGTTAACATTTGATAGTATCCTGTCTTATATCAAAGATAACAACCTATACACCTAAGAATACATACTAGAGTCTAACGAAAGCTTATATCAACTATGTAAACCCATTGAATAATAACATCACACCTAAAACTAATAAAATATCTAATGATAATTTTAATCCAAATGATTTTTGTTTAACACTATGAGCTCCATCATCATCACTAGTTCCATCAGTGCCATTATCAAGAACATCACAGGTGATTTTTCCACCTCTTAATGAATGATTGAACTGAGCTTTAATTATGCCATTACAATCCAAATTCTTATTGGAAGATTTAATTTTGGCTGATCCTTTTAATAATTTCAAATTATCGAACTGAATTGATTTCAAATCACCATTCATTTCTAACCCACCATCAATGATTTGTAAGTTTTTTAAGAATTCAATCTCCTTGATCATAGTGTTATTAATGATCATTAAACCACCGTTAATTTCGGTTAAGTTAGATAATTCGATATTCTTTAATTCATGATTCTTCAATAAATTCAATGTTCCACCAATTTTTTGTAAATTTGGTAACTTCAAATCAGAAATACGATTATTAACTAAACTGAATGATTCTTTTACTTCGGTTAGATTCTTTAAATTGATTTCTGAAACATCATTGATACTAATATTATTAACAGTTGATAAAAATGGTAATTCCAATTTCAACTTCTTGGCGTTAGAAACAATGTGTAATTTCCCTTCAATCTTATCAACGCTTGAATTGATAATTTCTAAAAACCTGTTATTATTTATATCCAAGTTCTTTAATGTTTTAGTTTGAAATCCAGTGAATCCAATTAATGAAGTATCACTGATTCTTATATTTTCAACATTTGAAATCTCATTTGAAAACCTAATGTTAGACAAGATTGGTAGAACTTTCCAATTCAATGATTTTACATATTTTAATTTAGGTAAACTTATCAATGACAAAGAAGTTAATTGATGAATCTTTAATTCATTCGAAATCTTATTCAAATTTGGACTTTCAATTCTGACTAATTTAGGTGACTTTAATATAACGAAATCTCCATTTATTTCCTGCAACTTTTCTAATTGAATTATAGGTGAATCAAAGTTTTCTATCAATAAATCACCATCAATTACTTCACAATCTTTAATCTCATTAATATTGGAAATTGATTTATCTGGTGAACATTTATTTAGATTCAATCGTTGTTGGTCCTCTTTCTTTTCCTCCTTCTTTTCTTCCTTTTGTCCTTCCTGAACTTTGCTATCCTCTCTTTGTTCCTCTTTTTCCTCTTCTTTATCATCTCTACTCTCTCTAATATCTTGTTTGTGGTTATTAACATTGAAATCACTTTCTGTAATTTCAATCTCTCCCGATTCTCTCCTAACAACTCCATTACCGTCTACACTCCCTAAAACCCCAACTAAACTATTCAAAATAACAACTACACTAATAAATAATCCCTGTTTTTTAAAAATCATATTTGTGGTTGCAAAAAAATGATACTGCGATTTTCACAAAACCATTAAATTTATTTTGTAAGGAATTTCTTTACACCGTAAATTTGAAACTTCTTTCATTTTCCATTACAAATATAGAATTCGAAAAAAAAAAATTAAATCAATAAAATCACTATATATTCTTACGTACTATTTATATTGGGATTCTAAGTCCTTTGATAATTGAATAATTTGGTGTTAGGTTAATGAAATTGTAATATCTCAGCAACACCACCAAACCCCTGTCATTGAGTCAATTGACTTATAATTCATCTTTTTCAGGTACACCTACGATTTCAACCAATTCAGTATCAAAAATTAATTCAGCATTACCAGGAATTGGACCAATACCTCTTTCACCATAAGCCAATTCGGGCGGAATAGTTAATTTTCTTTTATCACCAACACACATGTCTAATAACCCTTGTTCCCAGCCTCTGATAACTCTACCTGCACCTAAAGTGAAGGATAAGGGAGAGTCTCTATCATAAGATGAATCAAATTTTTTACCATCACTTAAGAATCCTGAGTAATGAACTCTAACAGTATCACCATTTTTGGTTTTTCTAGTACATTCGACAGTATTAACTTCATCTGTTTGTTAGTAGAGCTCATATTAAATTGACAGCGTTGTACATACCAATTTTGACTTGGGCAGCTGATACTGCTAATAAGAATGGTAATAAGGCTGTTAACTTCATGGTTTGCGACTTGTTCAAATCTATCACGAGGAATTCGCGTCCAGTATGTTGCACACTACAGTAGAGAATAGAGTAGAAATCTAGTTACTGCTTATCTATTATACACCTAACCAACCCTAATTTACAAAATAACGACCACTTTCTAATTCTTCGATAGTTGATTCAATAACTTCATCATCATCATCATCTTCAACTAATTCAATTGTACAATATTTAATTAAATCCCATCTGTTCCAAAAATTTAAAATATCTTGATAATTATCACCATCAACTAAATCTTGTAAATAATATTTAGCTTTGGTTAAACGATCCTTTAAAAATTTGAATTGATTGGAAGAATTTGATTGATTATTAACTGATTGTCTTCTTTGAAACTTAATTTGATTTCTTTTTGAAGAATAATCAGAAATATCAGTTAAATCAGTTGAATTGATTGAATAGTTATCAATAATTTCATTATCTTCATCATCACTACCTTTTTTAGAAATTAAATCATTTTCATCATCATTAAATCTTCTATTAACAGTATTGCAAGTTTTAAAACTTGAATTATTAGCCTTCATGAATTTATTTGAATTCATGTAAACGTTTTCTTTATCATCATCATCATTATAAAATACTTCACCTTCTAAGCATGAAGTCGCATCACAATATCTTGCCCATGCTTCATCAATTGCACCAATTAAATATTCAAAACACTTTGATCTGGCAATTTTATCAGACTTTGGTATTTGAATGATTTTGAAGTTTTCTTCTTGATTATGACCATTGGTATTTGAATTTGAATTTGAAATATTAATTGAATACGGATAATTATAATTGTAATTATAATGTTGATTAACTAAATCATCATCATAATCATGATCAGATTTGCCAGAAATACTTAAAGTTCTTCTATTATTTGAATTTGAATGACTTTTGTTATAATTATCTTTATTCTCAATATTCTCTTCATCTTCTTCGTCTTCATCACTATATTTAGAGATTAATTTACTTAATTCTAAATTTGGATTCAAACTAAATGAAATACGATTGGATGCTCTTCTTTTAGCTTTAATTTGATTCAATTTATAACATAATTGTTCATCTTCGGAATTCTCATCATCGTATTCATCACTTGAATCTTTATTGATTATTGTATTAGAAGTATCAGCCAATGGAAACTTATAATTATTTTTAATACAAACTCTCTTAGAGTTTGAACTATTATTTGAACTACAATTTCTTTTAACTGATTTATTGAAAATTGTTGAACATAAAGCCATCTTTAGTATTTGTCTATCTTATTTAATTTAAATAAAAGAATTGATTATGTAACAAATTATCTAAGCCAAAAATATTATATGTGTGTGCAATACTCAAATACGCAAAAAAATAACTTTCTTGTTTTTCTCCTAAGTGCCTAAACCAGGATTTTATGCCAATACAAACGTTTGCACCGATTTAAACTTGCCACCTTGTTAAGAAAGTAGTACTAGAAACAGGCCAATAAAGGAGTCTCCTTCTTTCTTATAAAAAGTTATATACAACTAAGAACCTAAATATAATAGACTATATGGAACAAGTAAAAGTTTTATAACTAACTCCTACTATTATATACTCTATAAGGTATCTTTTAAAGTTTTCTAAAGTTTCCTTAGAAAAAAATTCAAATATGAATTACTAAACCCAAAGAAAAACTGAGTTGAAGTTCCCTATAAAGGAGGAAAAAATAAAAGGGAAAAAAAAATGACTTTTTAAAAAAAAAGGTGAAAAAGGGCCGCTTACTGAGTTTTATATAAAAAAAAAAAGTAAAAAAATTTTCCAAAATTCTATTGAGTTCCGCGACATTTATCCCTGATTGGGTTAAATTTCGCACAATCTTTGTTAGCAATTCTTACGATACAGTTAATCCTACATTAACAGGATGTCGTTCTCTTACAATTTAAAATTCATATAATGCGAGATAAACTTTAAATAATAGAGAACCGGTAGAATGTCGTGATATCAGTGTGGCAAAACCAAATTCTTTTAAATTTCCCCCCTATTTCTTTTTAAAAGAACCTACGTGTTCAATTAGACGGATCAATATATAGGCAAGTGTAAAGATTAGTATTGTCTTTATGACGTGGAGGCTCTATGAGATGATTTATGTTGATGATCTATCCTATTCAGGTAATACTTGGAATGATTCAATTTATATTGATTATCCTGGTCCGTACATGTATATTGGTATTGTGTGTAGAAAATTATTCCATACATAAACGTTGGCTGCGAAATTGGACGCCGCTCCCATAAAGGGGGTATTAATGGTGTAGGTAGTTTATTTGTGTTGGTTACTGAGATACATCGTCCCGTAGATACCTCTCCAGATGGCGGGAATTGGTCTAAAGCTTGTTTTTTAGAGAGCCATATTATAGAGCATTTGCAATAGTCTCATATACATTCTCATCTATTTAATAATTTGATTTTTCATCAAGAACAACAGTAGTTCAGTTCAACAGACCTTAACCTTTTGGCATTGCTCATAGCTTGGTATGTGACAGATGAGGCTGATGAGTCGGTTTATAACTGTTTGGCAAACTCTTCAGCTACATGATACAACCCTACCATATGAGCATTGTAAATAGTTCTCCACAAGGAGGGTCTTTCAAACTTGAGATTATCAAAATCGACCTCGAACTCCTGTATATCCTCCAATTCCTTATCTTCAGTCTGATTTTGAATACGATTGTCTAAGTTATTAATCCATTTGACTAATAAATTCAATAACTTATTGAAGTTATTACTATTGAATAAAATCAACTGATTACTCATGAACTTACGATACAAAAACTTTGATAATGGTAAGCTGTACCTGACAACTAAGAAATTCAATTTTATCATAAATATCACAATGATTTCGAATTTTTCAAGTATTGTTAGATTATTCAAAAACATTTCGTCACTTAACCTCTCATCAATTCCATACTTATTATGAAGATCATCATTCAATTTGTTCTGTAATTTTATCTTTGTTTCTTTACTTAATTTTTGTAGAAAGACGTCAATTTGATCATCATTAAATTCATTAAGTTTGTAAACTTCTATCAATCCACTACTGGATCCAGGGTACCCCACGTACTGTAAATTCTTCTCAATCAAATCATTAAACTTTTTGTTTTGATCTTCCAAGTATTCATCGATAGTTGATCCATTATACACATAATCATCATCAGGTATTGATGATTCATCAATGTGATCTACGTTCCTTATAGGCAAACTTGATGGTGAAACTGATGGTGAACTTGATGCTGTTAAGTATTCTTCACTATTATAGTTAATTGAATTTCTACGATTTATGATATTATTATGAATTTTATCTTTCAATGTTAACTTTTCTTCACTTGGCTTTTTAAGTATATTTCTAAGAAGCATCTTATTATTCCTTATTTGCTGATTTAATGTCCCTGTTATCGGTCTAATTTAATTTGGCTTACGTTTTTGTCTCTAACCTTTTAGTATCTAACCTTTTAGTATCTAATGTTTCTTCTGTCCTACCCTTTGATACTCTGTTTCAAATATTCAACTATCTAAAATTAGTTTAATATCCTGCAAATCTCTGTAACTTTAATTTTGCTTATACTCCTCACTTATACTTTGAATAATCTATAATTTCCTTACCTTGTTAATATCCAAACCTGTGATCCTTATCCTTAATTAAAATGTCTATAATAAGCTTTTCTTAGCAGACCCTTTCCTTATGACCTATTGTAATTTGTACCCTTGCTTCTCGTAAATTATTATAAACCCTCTTTACAATCTCATTGACATGTGAATTTCTTTTTAATTTCGCAACCTTTGACCTTCACTCACATACACTTAGCAACCTTTAGTACTATATATATATCACAAGAGTTCTGAAAGCTCAAAACCAAAACCGTAAACACAATTAGGATCTTGGAATAAATGTTGAATTATCTAATTAAAACTATCGTTCAGAGATATTTCGATTATAATTTGAATATCACAATTGATGATCCTTACTATGATAGAATTCCTATAAATAATCAAAAGACCAAGTTCAAAAAAATTGCCAAAAAGTTACCTGATAATTTGAATAAAAATGATGAATTGATTTTGATAAAATTCAAACGTAGAGCTTATAGGTATGATATGTTATTTACACTTATTGGTGTACCATTTGGAACTGCTAGTTTGATTCAATTGATTCCAGTAGTAGGTGCTATTTTGACTACTTATCAATCCTTACAATTGGTATGGACCACTAGAAAGTTATCAACAGGATTACCACCAGATTTGATTGTATTTTTCATTTTAAACATTCTAATTGATTTAGTGCTCGGATTGATTCCTATAATAGGTGATTTGATCACTGTATCATTCAAATCCAATCTGAGAAATTATGGGTTATTGAAGAGTTATCTACACAGAGTAAGTGAATATAATCTGGGAAACTTGCGTAAGGAAGAATTAAGGCCAAATTGGTTTAATAATCGATTTAATTGGGTAAGAGAAGGTGGTATTGGTAAGATTAAGGAGGATTAAAGTACCACGTTAGGGGGGCTTTTAGTGTCTGAGTTGGTGTTACGATCATGTTTCATCTTGTCTAACTCAGTTAGTTGTTTATCTCTATAAATAGTCATGCAATATAAAGGTCATTTCTAGGCTTAGATGCGGCTTTAAGGTTTCGGTCTAACTCGTTTCAGTATCGCGATCTACGATGATTCAACCTGAAAATTCAACCTCAATGGTAGACGATTCCTCCAATGGTACTAACAAGTCCGACACCAAATCTGAAATTAAGTCTGACAATTTAGGCACGGCTGCCGATCTGAATAACACAGACTCATTACAAACCACTAAATCAAACATATCAATTGATTCGACTCAAGCAGTAGCCGAAGTCCCTCAAGATGATTTGAATTCAGTCCAACCTAAAGAATCTACTCTTACCGAACAGGATTTGAACCCAGATCTTAATAAGTTCATGGTAGCATGCCAGGAAGGAGACCTTGCCGCCATCAAGGCTTTGGTACCACTGAAAGTTGGTGTTAATGATACATTTAGCGATGAAATCACCGGTCTTCATTGGGCTAGTATTAATAATCGTTTACCAATTGTAAGGTACTTGGTAGAAGAATTAAATGCTAAAGTTGATGTTTATGGTGGAGATCTTAGAGCCAGCGCCTTACATTGGGCATGTAGAAATGGTTTGCTCGATGTAGTTCACTACTTATTAGGTAAAGGTGCTAATCCAACTGTTTTTGATGGTCAACATTATAACGCATTACATTTAGCAGTCCATAGCTCGAATATAATGTTGGTGATTTATATGCTATACAGATATGTTGGAGCCAAAGATGGGTATGAGATGTACGTGGATGAACCTGATAAAGAGAACAGAACCTCATTACATTGGGCATGTTATCAAGGGGACGTTTTGAGTGTTCAAGCATTGATAAAGTTTGGAGCTGATGTTAATAAAGTTGATAATTCATTATTTTTACCACTTCATTGGTCTTTCATGAAACCTTATAAGCCTATTTTGAAACTTTTAATCGAACAAGGTAGTGATATTTTTGCTAAAACCAATCAAGGTAAAGACACATTTGACATTTCTAAAGATATGGATTGTACAAAACTTTGGGTTAAAACTTTAAATGAAATGAATAGATACAAACTGACTAATTGGCAACCAAGAATCAACATGTTTAGCGATACAGTTTATAAGAGAATCACCTTCATAAGTCCTTACATTTTACTTGGAATAATCTTCAAGATGAATTCATGGTATTTAGGCTATGCTATACCTAAATTCTTCTTAACAATTGGATTAATTGGAACTTTTGGGTACTTATTAAGTAATTATGTCATTGTTAAGTATGTTCCAGATAAAGCATTAACTAAATCACCATTTGCATCAGGAGTTTTCTCAGGGACTTTCTTTTGGGTAGTTGTAACCTATTTTTTCAAAATCTTCCCAAAGTTGATATTTACCAAGTACTTTTTAGCCAACATTTTAGTTATAACGTTGATTGCAAGTATAACGTACACATTTTATAAATCCATGACCTTAAATCCTGGGTTGATTCCTGTACCAACTGATAATACTAAAATCTACAAAGAAATACTTGAATTAATATCAGAAGGTAAATTTGATGCTGATCATTTCTGCATAAATTCGTTCATAAGAAAACCAGTTAGATCAAGATACAGCCATTATAATAAAAGATTAATAGCCAGATTTGACCATTTTTGTCCTTGGGTTTATAATGAGGTGGGAGTTAGAAACCACAAAGTGTTCATGATGTTTGTATATAGTTTAAGTGCAGGGATCATTGTATTTTCCTATTTAGCATTCAAGTACTTTGACGAGATTGCCGATGGATATGACAGTGATGATGAAGATTGTTCATTATTGAGTGATGAGTTATGTCAAGGATATTACTATGACAGTTTCACATTCAATCTTCTAATGTTTTGTTGGTTTCAATTACTTTGGATTACAATGTTATTAGTAACCCAAACCTTTCAGATATTTAAAGGTGTAACCACATTTGAATTTTCCCAGATCACTAAATCAAGAGGTCTTAATGGTCATGATCATAGCTTCTTAGCTAATCCATGTATAAGGTTATTAGGAATTGACCAGTTTATTTTAACTGTGAAGACATCAGTGCTTCAATTCTTGAATAAGGAAACTAGTTCAGTCATTGAAAATAGATTAGTGATACCTAGCGATTTTGGGGTTAAGCAGAATTGGTTGGATTTTTGGTATTTAGGAGATATAAAGTTTAGAAATATCTTCTACTTGCCAATCAATGGAGAAAATAACTTGAATGGAGAAGTGGTGGATTATTATACTTTATATGAGTTTCCACAGTACGCTTAAACCTTACCTCCATCTACATGTACAGTATTTTCAGGATGAAGGACGCACTTTTGCCATTAGGATATGGAGTTTTTATACTTTCAATTTCGTTCTGGCGTACTATCAATATCGCATCGGAGAGGTATGAATGACGGTGTCTGGTATCATGAATATTGCAAGTACTTACATTTGAATATCATTTTTGAGAAAAATAATGTCGCTATTTGCTTCATAAAAATATCATATAGTTAATATAAAGAATATCCTGGTCAGAAACATTTCAAGGCTGGAACCAGAAAATTCGATTGTCGCTCTATCCTAAGGCAAATATCGCGGTAGAGAGTATTTTGTCTTGGTCACCCCCTTCTACCCTAAAACCGCTCCAAGTTTCTAACCTCAACAGCCTTTTTTATTTACAATGCATATTCGTATTATAGGTATTGCATTTTTAATTTTGAAGAATGTTTACAGCTCCCCTGTGTCTGAAGACAATGGAGAAAGGGATATTGGTTCATCAGAAAATCAAGGCAATAGCCTGTACCTTATCGATTCTCAACCAATTTCATTTGCTGAAGAGATTCAATGGAGCTACCAAGATTACATTGATAGCGGTAATTTAGTACCTGACTCAGTATCAGAAGCTGAAGTATTGAGAGCTCAAATTTCCATATCATCAGAGATCACAAGCTCTCTGAGCTATTCTTTCGAATCACCAGCTTATATGACAATCGCTCAGCTACCGCTTCATCAGAGCCGGCAGTCCAATAAAAGGTGGGTGTTCGAGCATTGAAACACACTCCTGGATATACATTTTTATTTTATCGATACGTGGCATATGCGGTATATCAAAAGATATATAGTGTTGCCGTACCTCAACCCCCCTCAAGTAAATAGCAATACACAATAGATTCTATAAATTAAATTAAATGATCACACTTAATTCAACATACAGAAAACAATATGAATTGTCTCTATATTGGCCGACATCACAACATAAGGTTTCCAAGTCATATAAATTTTCATTTATATTTGAACTTGTCAGACAGCCACTTATACCCACCCAATACTAAACCTTCCGAAGAAGTACGAAGTAAAGGGTCAAGATCATCGCTCCTTTTATTAAAAACCCGAAGGTAATTTTATCAAAGGCAAAACAAAATAGATGACCAGACCACAAAGGATCACAGACAAGCTAAATTAATTCTCACTTTGAGGGTATAAGGGTATCTCACTCATCAACCAAGTTGGATTCAGTGGCTCTTTTGAAGAGTCAAAGAGAGACGTGACCTATAGAAATGATCCTATGAAGTACGTCGACAGAGAAAAAAAAAAAAACCAAGTGAGGCAGAATCTACCTGTATTTATAGTTTTCCAGTGAGATGAGATGAGTCGTGTGAGGGTAGATTAAAGTGCGGGTAACAAATTCTTGAGATTTAGGTATAGACGTGACTGTTATGTTTAAAGTAGCTGATGAATATTTCAGTCAAATTGCATGCCCTAAGAAGGATTGTACGTTGTTGAATTGTATATTCAAGCATGGGGATGCGGGAGATGAACTGGAGGATATTTCGAAGGTGGAGGAGACTGTGAATAATGGACTTAAACGAGACCTTGATGACATATATGATGTTAATAAGAGACTTAAAGTGGAGGTACCGAAACCAATTCATCATGTTGTTATTGATAAAGGCAAGAGAATTGAAAGTATTGATAGGATCAAAAATTATTTGATGACTGATGATACTAAAACCGATAATGATAATGAGAAAACGAATGATACGACTGATACGACTAAAACTAATACATCGACTCTTTACGATAGGGCCATTGAAAAAGAGTTTGAAACAGCTATAAAAGCTAACTCTTTACAAGAATACATTGAGCTCATGGATGGCATTTTTGCTGAGGAACAAAAAGATCCAGAACTTATACTACCAAGACATTTAATAAACTCTCCTGCTACCTTACCCGTTAGAAAGTCCAACATTGAAAACTTGTATGCTATTATTAAACTTAATGATCCATCATTAAAGACACCCAAACTCAAGGCAATAGAGGAGGAGTATAAGATTGCGTCTACTACATCTAAATATATTTACATGAATACAATCAAGAAGAGAATTCATGAACTTAAGAACCCTGAAAAGTATAAACCACGTACCAGGGAATTAACTAATGACGATTATTACCAAGAATTATGTAAGCTTGTCATACCAAGAGAAAAATTGATAAGGTACGGATATATAATGGAACTACCTGAACCTATTAAACCTAGTGATGATAGGATTTGTAGAAGGTGTAATAAAGAATTCAAAATGTCTAACCAATTAGAACCAATTCATTGTAGTTTCCATTCCGGAAAACTGTACAAAAAAGACAAACACCGAGTTTATCAGTGTTGCGGAGCTATAGTTGGAGATAATGAATCTGAACCATGTACTTCGTACAATTATCATGTCTTTTATTGGAATAATGGAGGAGAAATGCATGATATCTTACCGTTTAAAACCACAGATACATTTGAGAAGAATCCGGATTCTTATAAAGCATTAGGAGTTGATTGTGAAATGGGATACACTACCAAAGGGTTTGAACTTTTAAGAATCACTGCAGTTGATTTCTTTAGTGGGAATGAAGTTATCGATATTCTAGTCAAACCCAAAGGAGAAGTCATTGATTTAAACTCTCGTTGGTCAGGAATTAATGAAATCGCTGAAGAAGCTTGTGACTTTGAAGAACTGATAAAGTTAATGAACTCGGTAATGGATCAGGATACAATTTTGATCGGACATGGATTAGAGAATGATATGAATGCTATGAGGTTAATACATGATAAAATCGTTGATACTGCCATACTTTATCCGAAGCTCAAAACATCTCCTAAGTTCAGGTATAGTTTGAAGTATTTAGTTTTTACTTACTTAGGCAAGACTATCCAATCAGGTCAACATGATAGTGGAGAAGATGCTTTAGGTGCTATTGATATTGTTAAGTATTTTATAAAGAAGGATCTTGGTGTTCAGTAAAAAAAGATAAGATAGGAAACTGACCCCCGTTTACCTACGGGGTCATTCACGATCAGAGTAATGAATAAACGATATACTTGTACAACTCTTTGCTTGAATTAATAAAGTTCCGTACGCTCGTCGTATTATTAGCCAAATAATAACCACCACTCCGCACAACGCTCATACCCATATAAATCTCCCCACAATCCCAACCAATTCTAATATATGCCTTACAACGTTGTTATTCTAGTAGGTGGTGATTCCACCGGTACAAGATTTAGACCATTGTCAATCAAGACTCCTAAATTGTTCTATAAAATAGCAGGCAATTCCTTAATTGGTCATATAATTGATTCCCTCGTAACTCAACTTGGTAATGAGATTGCTAACGTTTATTTACTTGGATTTTATGATGATCCTTCCAAGTTTGAAAATTACGTTAACCAAGTCAATGAAAAATATTCTAATATAAAATTCCAATATTTATCGGAAACTTCATCGAAAGGAACTGCTGGTGGACTATATTACTTTAAAGATCAGATCTTTGATCCTAAAGCTCAAGGACTAATCTTTATTCATGGCGATATCATTTGTGATTATCCTTTCAAACAATTGTTAGAATTTCATCAACAGCAGAAGTCGAATGTAACGGTTTTAGGTATCAATCCGTTACTAATTCCCGAGAATTTAAAGAAATATTTAGCAGTTAAACCAACTGATTCTGATACTTTAGTAAAGCATAGTATACTTGGAAACTTCGGTACAATTATCTCTCAGACAAAACAGTTCAAAGTTGAACATTATGTAGAAAAACCTTCTAGTGAATTCACTGTCAAGTTTAGTGAAAATTATGACATTCATATCAACGGAGGTATTTATATTTTTGACAATTGTCTTTTAAAGATCTTAAATACTAAAGACACTAAACCACCGATTCTTTCCGATGACGAAAGTGATTATGAGGAAACCGATGATATAAACATATCTTTAGAATTAGATATTTTAAGAACCCTTCCCGACTCCAATTATAATTTTTCAGTGTTTAAAAGTAATGAGTTTTGGTATAATCTCAAAACTCCATTATCGGCACTTATTGCTAACAATTTCTTCTTGACCAAACACGGTAATAATGAAAATAAGTTCAATATTGGTCCTAATGTTTCAATTGGCAAGAATGTGATAATTGGCCAAGGGGTCAGAATCAAAAATGCCGTTATTGGTGATAATGTCATAATTGGTGATAATACATTAATAATGAATACCATTATTGCTAAGAATGTAAAGATTGGATCATGGTGTAGAATTGAAGGATTGATTAGTAATGGTACTATTTCAAGAGATATTGTTAACACTCATTCGAATGGGATTAAAAGTTTTGATAATATTGTAGTTCTTTGTGAAAATACTGTAGTAGAGGGTGAAAAGTATGTTTTTAGTTCGATTGTTTTACCTTATAAGGATTTGAGGAATGATACTAAGTACGAAATCGTAATGTAAGAAGCCACAGGAAAAGTTGCTCTTGGTTACTTTTAGTAAATGTATATCTGTTTCTATCAGCTTTTTTGACTACGGCTACACATAAAATCCATAGATTATTCCTAACAAATTCATAGTCACTAGTTACTACTATTGATATTGCTTTTACATACTTTTTTAGACTGAAGATGCTTACTTCAGCTAATTAATCATTTCAGTTTTCGGTTAGGTCCAATTTTGGACTTTTACTGCTCTACTGTTTTTCTTTGATCCCATATAAGATACTATTGATATGGATGCCCATTTCTAGTCAATTTATGCAAGAATGGATTGTATCTTTGCAAAAGAGGAGAAAAGGACGATCAATCAAACGATTATATTAGTTATATTACCCAACAAATCTATCAATGAATGAGCGAAGAAGTTGGATTATGGAGAGCTCTCTCTCACCCTCCAGTTACTGTCCAGGAAACCTTTGCTTCGTTCAGGTTTGTGGATTCCTTCATTTTCCTCAAGTTTCTTTAAATAGTTTGTATCTTGGATTGCCATATTCTGCATTACCCTTGCTACAGCTTCCACTTCTCCCGTGCTTACAATAAAAAGTCCCATTAACTGGTAGATCCACCTCAACAACCTCTTTGAACCCTTCCAAGTCTTTACCAACTTTCCGAAATCCGCAGCATTCAGGTATGTCATAAACCTCTTCAACTGTCATTCTCAATACGACTTCCTTGAATTTGACTTGGCCAATCTCTTGATAATCTATCACACATTGGATATCATAATTCAAGTCGTTGAAATCATAAAACGCCATATCATTCAATGCAGGAATTTGATGCTTACTCAATTTTTCAATTAACTTATTTTCCAAATGTTTAATCACAGGATCAATGGTTTCAGTGAAGAAACTTCCATAACTTATAGTTGGTTCAATAATGGCCTGGTACTCATCATTTAAATTGATCCTACATTCCGAAGCTTCGAATTGCTTTTCTATAAAGTCGAATTTTTTGATGTAGTATCTGATTTCTGTGTTTTGCAAACACTCCTTATATTTTTGGGGTTCTCCCAAGTATAATTTAGCATGGCCATCTAAGGAATATGCTGATGTATAAGCATGTTGGATTTTGTTATAGATCAAATGTTCATTATAAATGTGACTGTTAATTTTAAGAAGGTATTGATCTTTTGTATACCATGGTGATATTGATGATATAACCGGTGGAACTAGTGATATAAAGTTAAATAATCTCATGTTGCAAATGGGTTTGTGGCTGCAAATAAGAATGTGCTGCAATTCTGCCGCCAATTTTTCCTCTACCTCGCCCACCACCAAATTACTACCACCTCGCACTATTCTCAGACTAAACGGTTTCGCTTTGTGGTCTTTCGCGGTACGCCAAAACTTAAACGCGATTCTTAACCGCGTACCTAAATATCAAAATCAGTTATCTCAGGATGTCAACTAAAAAACCAATGACTCCCAAACTGACAAATAATACAGACACAAATAGCAGCGGAAAGATGAAGCAATCATCGTTGATGTCGTTCTTCAAACCTGCTAAAAAGCTTCCTCCTCCAACTCCAATTGCATCGTCTCCTGTAAGGACTAAGGATGATAAAGAAAATAACGATGATAGTGATAAAGAAAATGACAGTATGATGGATACTACCTTAACCGATACGCCCATGACACTGGAAATGGATTTGAAAAGTGATAAATTCCAATCTTCGCCAATTAAGCAGAAGGTGGAGAGAGATCAAACCAATTCTGGTCGTCAAGTTAAGAAAGTCACTTATGCAGAGACTGACGATGAAGATGAAGAGATTGTACCCAAAAAGAGGAAGAGAATTATTGAGAGTGATGACGAAGAAGATTTTAAGCCAGTGGAAGAGCCAGTAGATGATGATGATGATGACGACGATATGAGTGATTTTATTGTCGATGATGACGAAGGAAGCGTAGCAGAGGAAGAAGAAGAAGAAGAAGAGGAAGTCAGACCTAAGAAGATTAAGAAGAGTAAAAGTAGTTCTCTAGTAGCTGCTCCCGCTGCTAGTATTAAAACCAGCACTGCAAGCGGTACTGGAAGTGGTACCAGTAGTACTGTAAGCAAGTTCAATGCCAACTCAACCTTCCAACCAACCAACACAAAACCTAAATCCATTCTTGCCAAAAAGCCATCCTCCTTTGCCAAGGAAAATGAAGAAAGATACCAATGGTTAGTCAACATAAAAGATGCTGAAAAAAGATCACCAGATGACCCAAACTACGACCCAAGAACCTTACATGTCCCATCCAGTGCTTGGGCTAAATTCACTCCTTTTGAAAAACAGTATTGGGAAATCAAATCCCTCATGTGGGATACGGTGGTGTTCTTCAAGAAAGGAAAGTTTTATGAATTATATGAAAATGACGCTATAATTGCCAACACCAAATTTGATTTGAAAATCGCTGGTGGTGGCAGAGCCAATATGAAATTAGCAGGGATCCCAGAAATGTCATTCGATTACTGGGCCAAGGAGTTTATTAGTAGCGGCTACAAAGTCGCCAGGGTTGATCAAAAAGAGACATTATTAGCTAAAGAAATGAGAGGTGGAGGATCAAAAGAAGAGAAGGTCATTAAGAGAGAATTGACTGGGGTCTTAACTGGTGGAACATTGACCGATTTGAATATGATTAGTGATGATATGTCAATCTACTGTTTGGCCATTAAGGAAGTTAGTCATGAACTGCACAAGACTTTTGGTGTTGTATTTGTGGATACCTCTACATCTGAATTGAACTTTATAGAATTTGATGATGATATGGAATGTACAAAGTTGGATACATTAATTACTCAAATTAGGCCTAAAGAGGTTTTAAGTGAAAAGAATGGGTTATGTTCTATTGCCACTAAGATTTTGAAGTTCAATAATCCAAATCAAATTTGGAATAATTTAACTCCAGGTGTTGAGTTTTGGGGGTACGAGAAGACGATCTATAACTTAGAAGTTGGAGAATATTACCCAAAACAACAAGGTGATGACGAGTTCTCAGAATCAAAGTTGCCACCAGTTCTTGAAGAACTTAAACAACATAAAGTAGCATTTAGTGCATTTGGGGGGTTACTTTTCTACTTAAAGAGTCTTAAGTTGGATCAAAGTATTATGACACTTCAGAACTTTAAAAAGTATGAAATCACTAAGAATTCAGCTACTCATCTTATCCTTGATGGTGTAACTCTTAACAACTTAGAAATCCTCAATAATAACTATGATGGAAGTGATAAGGGAACATTACTTAAACTCATCAACAGAGCCATTACAGCTATGGGAAAGAGAAAACTCAAGAACTGGCTATTACATCCATTAATGGATGTAAGCGAGATCAATTCTAGGTTCGATTCAATTGAGTATTTAATGAACAATTCTGAAGTTAGAACATTTATCGAACTGAACCTTGTAGGATTACCTGATTTGGAAAGATTGTTATCAAGAATTCATAGTGGTAACTTAAGGTTCAAAGACTTTATAAAAGTAATTGAGAGTTTTGAAAAAATCCATCAGATGGTTGGTGATTTGAGTAATTTAGTGGCTACTGAGTCTGGATGTTTGCATAAGTTCATTCAACAGTTTCCCGATATCAGTATGATTAAAGAATGGGAAACTTCATTCGATAGAGAAGAAGGTCTTAAAGATATAGTTGTACCAAGCACAGGATTTGATGAAGAATTTGACGATTCTCTTACTAAAATGAATGATCTTGAATCTCAGCTTAATAACCATCTTAAACTGTACCAAAAACAATTCAAATCTTACGATATTTGCTATAAAGATTCCGGTAAAGAGATCTTTTTAATCGAGTTACCAAACAAGATAAAGAACATTCCAAAAGATTGGCAAACTATGGGGTCAACTTCAAAAGTAAAAAGGTACTGGTCACCGGAAGTTAAGAAGTTAGTTAGAGAATTGCTAGAACAAAGAGAATTACATAAAATGATTTGTGATAATTTAAAACTCAAGTTCTTCAAGAAGTTCGATCTCACGTACTTCAAATGGGTTAAAAGTATCGAAATTCTTAGTAAAATTGATTGTATTTTAGCCTTGACCAAAGCTTCAGAAACAATTGGATTCCCTTCGTGTAGACCACAATTTGTCGATAATGCCAATGGGTTCATTGAATTTGAAGAGTTAAGAAATCCAATTTATTCGGGATTGAAAGAGTTTATACCAAATGATGTCAAATTAGGTAAAGATGAACCTAAATTTGGACTTTTAACTGGGGCTAATGCTGCGGGTAAATCTACTATAATGAGAACAACTGCATTAGCTGTAATACTTTCCCAAATTGGATGTTACGTTCCATGTTCTCAAGCGGTCTTGACCCCAGTTGATAGGATTATGACCAGATTAGGAGCTAATGATAATATTTTACAAGGCAAATCAACTTTCTTTGTAGAATTATCAGAGACCAAAAAGATTCTTGATAATTCCACACCTAAATCGTTAGTAATTTTAGATGAATTAGGAAGAGGTGGTTCCTCAAGTGATGGGTATGCCATAGCTGAAGCAGTTTTATATCAATTATCAACACATATAAATTGTTTAGGGTTTTTTGCAACCCATTTCAATACACTTGGAATATCATTTGAAAACCATCCACAAATCAAACCACTCAGAATGGGAATAATTGCTGATGCCAACTCAAGAAATATAACGTTCTTGTATAAGTTGGAGAAGGGTGTAGCCTCAGGGTCTTTTGGTATGAATGTAGCATCAATGTGTGGAATTCCTAATGAGGTTGTAGAAAATGCAGAAAAGGCAGCTCAAGCTTATGAAAGAACTCTGAATTTGAGGAAGTTGAGAGAATTCAACAAAGTTAGTTTGGGATTACAGAGTGATTATGCTTGGTTGATGAAGGGCAAGGATTTCTTGATGTTTGACAAGGAGTTAGCCTTGAAAAATATCTTAAAACAGATTCCAGAGACTTCCTGAGCCGCCAATGAGGGAAACAAAGGTACTTGAAGAGCTCCCCAAGCGAGTGTAGTCCTCGACTGACGTGTAGATTAAAATAAACGATTGTTTTGTTACTTTCTTAGGCCATTATTCAAGTAATTTAAGCGTAGTTGCATGTTTCGCAGCCACTACTTAGGATATAAGAACTCTTTTAGCCTTTTATTACTGGTCAACTTGTTCTAGAAATTGGCAGACACTTCAGCAAAGTTCGTACAAAGATGAAGAAACAAAATAGTAAGTTCATAGAAAGACTGATCTAGTAAATTACTTCATAAAAGACGACATTATCGCAAGATAAACGACATCACATATTATTATATTCATATATAGAAATCAGTGAAAAGACAAGTCCCAATGACAGCAATTAGTTTCACCCATTACTGATTCTTTTTCACGTAGTCCGGTCTGGTCTCTAAAGGACTAATAGCAGGATATATCCTGGTGATAAGCACCCAAACCAAACCCACAGCCGTACTGAAAAAAACTCCAAATTGAAAAATAATTTGGTTATCAAATTCAGGATTATTCAACAACTGTTTCATAACATATGCATAATGAAACAAAATCAATACAATAACCACAAAAGTGGCTAAAGCCATCGATATATCCTTACCAAAGTCGGTTTTTATATAATTGTTAACTTTATCAACCCAGGCCATAGTGCGAAATTTTCATCATCATGTCAATCAGATTACCATCATCATTCCAAAATGCTGACGGGGAGTATGTAACTAATTAGGTGAAAGTCTAGGATTATACTAACAGATAGAGAGGAAATGGATGTCATTGAAAAAATGATCTTCAAATCAAAGCAACAACCTTTAGTTCCTATTGGTGCATTATTGACTACAGGAGCAATTGCACTAGCTACCAAGTCAATCAGAAGGGGTGAAAGAGTTAAGACTCAAATGTATTTTAGATACCGTATTGGATTCCAATTAGCTACAATTATCGCGTTAGTAGGAGGTGGATGGTATTTTGGTACTGAAACCATGGAAGCTAAGCAATCTAGAGAGGAACAATTGAGAGAGAAAGCAAAGGCTAGAGAAAAATTGTGGATTGAGGAGTTGGAGAGAAGAGATGAAATCATTCAAGCAAGAAAGAAGAGACTGGAGGAGACTAAGAACGAATTGAAACAAATTGCCGAAGAGGGTTTTAATGAAGAGAGATATAAACAATCTTTAAAAAATAAGGTCCAACAAGATCTGAACAAAGATCAAGCAAAGAATACTGATCTGGAACCTGAAAAATCCCCTAAGAATTAAGTCCAATGACAACAAACAGAACAATAACTAGAAAGTTAGAGTTTGACAAACGACTGTAAATAGAATGTAATGAACCTATACTCTGTAACACTTTTTATCACAGTCCAATTGTATTTCCTGTAAATCCAATTCCGACATCCCCGAACTTACCCCTAATAATGTGAACCCTGAAAATGGCATCACCATTATATCAGCTTTAGTTTCTAGTCTTGTTTGAACTTTATAATGTACTGAAACTGTAGATTCGGGATTATACAATCGGATGATCTCAATACTATCATCGATAGATTCTTGCCATTCTTCAGCTTTTAGTATTATATGATCATATTCGTTATTTTCAAGAAAGCTACTATCCCATTCTTCATTACTATTAAGTGTCAATTGTGTTTGATCTGACTTTATGAAATATTTTAAGGGTTCTTTATAGTTTTGTCCGGACTTGACTGACTTATGTCCAGTACTTTCATACTTATGTCCTCTATGTCCAGTTCTTTCAGTCTTGTATGCGCTATTTATGTTAAGCTTTCTGCTTCCTGTACTACCGACCACATCATTAGACTCAGTAAAAGGTTTAAATATCACAGGATCAATTCTATTAATGATACCCTCTTGTAATGGAAACTTTAAGCCTCTTTGAAACGTACTATTTTCATATATTTGCCTTTCCTGTTGACTCATGAATGGGAACAGAGGAATATATTCCGCCTCTTCTTTTTTTCGTATATGATTATGAATCATCGAAAGTCTTTCCATGATGTTATCATTAATTCGAATAATTATTTTGGATTTATCATCTCATATGATGAAACGTCACGTGAGAGATGCATAACAGCATCGCTCGTATATTCGTATCGGTGGACGGGTGTAGAGGTATTCTATGAATAATCAATACAGGCTTATGAGGGAGAAATCAACGAACACCTGGGAAAGATTTTAATGTGTATTAGATGCGTGAATGATACTAAAAAAGCAAAGATGCAAGAATTACGAAGAAAGTGAATGGTTTGAGTGATGAACTTGAACCCTCAGCAATGGTGACGAGTGGGGTGGCAGTTGAAGCTTCCACAGAGGCGACTTGACTGTTGGCAATGATAGTACTAGTGTTGGTAGTGGGCTTAGCTTCAGAACGATTGACAGAATCAGCAGCCGCTGTAGTGGAAGTTGAACCTGTCTCAACCGTACCAGTAGAAGCTGCAGTAACAACAGTACCAGAAGTTATAGCAGTAGCAGTAGCAGCATCAGTAGTAGCGGTAGCAGCATCAGTAGAAGCATTAACAGACTCGGTAGCAGCAGTAACATCAGTAGCAGCAGTAGTAGTAGTGGCACGAATTGGACAATAAGTGGTATAGACAGTACCTTCTGCAGTAACAATAGTCAAGCCAGTAGTAACGGGAACTCCAACACATTTACCACCAGAACAGGAGGTAACTGTAACTACAGTGGTACTAGCAGCACTAGTCCTCAATGGACAATAAGTGGTATAGATAGTGTGATCTTCAGTGATAGTGGTAACACCCGTAGTAACTGCAACTTGAGAACATTTATCGTTGGAGCAGGAGGTTATAGTTACAACTGCGGTTTCAATGTCAGTGGCAGTTTGAGGAGTCTCAATAGTGGTAGTGGATGAGACAATGGCTTGTGGAATCGTTTGAGTATAGATAGATCCATGTACAGTGACGATGACCACACCATTAGTAGCAGTTTCAGTGTAGATGGCACCATTTGGAAATGTCGTAGTGATAGTAGTTACACTAGCGTCAATGTCGCTATAGGAATTATCAGTAGTACTAATACTAGAACCAGGTCCAGTAGTAGTAACAGTAGAACCAGTAGTAGTAACAGTAGAACCAGTAGTGGTGATAGTGGAAGCAGTAGTAGTAGCAGTAGTAGTAGCACTGTGGGAACCAGAGTTGGAAGCGGAAGTTGTTGAAGAAGGACTGGATAAACTTGATGAACTTGATGAACCTGATGAACTTGATGAACTTGATGAATTTTCAAAAATTGAAGAACTTTCAGAAGAACCAATGCTTTCGGAACTGGCTCCTGTCAAAGTAGTAGCACCAAGATCATTGGTGCTAGTAGTATAAACAGCAAAGGCTTCAGTAGTTACAATAATCTCAAAAGATTCGACTACCGTAGCACCGTTAATAACGTTAGTAACATCGGATGTATAGTCCGTACAATCAATACAGAACCCTAAGTCGAGAGTGGTAGTACTGGTTGGCTCACCAGCATCATTTGTGTAAATAAGAATTTCATCGGTTTCAGTAGTAAGTGATCCAAGGGAATCGGTGTAGGTGGATGTGGCAAACGATACACATGTTGGACAGAATCCGAGGACACTGATCAGGGTAGTGGTTGACCCATTGGAGTCGGTATCGATGATAATGATAGCAGTTTCAGTTACTGGGTCTCCAACGGTCATTGTGGTGGTGAAGGTTGTGATTGGATTGTGCGTTGGGCTGGAAACTGAACTGGTGGTTGGATTGGCACTTTCACCGCTTGAACTGGCAGCTGCTTTTGGTGGAGTAGAAACAATGGTTCCACTGGTATCAATTTCATCAGGGCTATAGATTGATGAGCTCGAAGTCTCAGTAGTTGATCCTGCATTGTTTGAACTTGGACTTGGACTTGATGAACTTGAATCAGTTGAATCAGTTGAAGAAGATGAAGATTCAGAAATTGAATCTGTTGAAACGTATATAACTGAGTCGGATTGAACAGAAGTAGTTTCTGAAGTAATGGTATCAACTAATGAATCAAGGGAGGTGCTAGCAGAAGAAGCCACAGGGAAGGCACTTGGTGATTCACTTAATTCACTGGATGATACCACTGAACGAATGGGCTCTGGATATCCACTGGTAATGTCAGACGACTCTAAACTTGAAGATTCACTGGATTCTAAGGTTGAGGTCATTTCTTCACTGATGCTGAATTCAACGGTGTTTTGAGATGATGATGGTTCAAACGACAAATCAGAAGATTCATAAGTGAAGCTGACTTCTGAGCTGAGTTCTGAACCAACTTCCCCCGAAAATTCGGAAGGAATTGAATCAGATGTGATGGATCCTTCAGAACTCGAGGTTTCAGAACTTGCACCTTCAAGGGAACTAGAAATGTGGTACTTATCAACTGGTGATACGCTTTCGATAGTTGAAACACTTGAACTTTGGTCTTCAATTGAACACAAAACGTTCAAGGAACAGCCAACATTATCAGATGAGGAAGATTCTTTACTCGAAGTTACATCACTTGAAGCAATCAGATCTCTAAATGAGGTTACTTCAGCATTTATGTCAGATGAGCTAGCTTCCTCAGACGAGCTTGATTCTGCTGACGAACTAGGTCCATCAGAAGAGCTAGATTTTTCCGATGAACTAGACTCTTCAGATGAGATGACGTTTTCAGATGATACGCTTGTTTTACTAGAACTCAAATATTCAGAATAACTTGGTTCATCACTGGACATTAATCCTTCACTGGAACTAAAACCTTCACTGAAGGTTGACTCTTCAGAAGATTTATATCCTTCACTGGAACTATATTGTTCACTTAATGTTTCACTTGAACTAGAACTCTCAATATCACTTGAGCTAGAACTCTCAATATCACTCGAGGATATATCATCACTAAAGGAGGAACTATAATGAACTGGTGGACTAAAAATAGAGCTAGAACAATATGGATAACTATAGCCCAATAAAGTGTCTTCCTCATCTTCAGGAAGAACTGGGAATCCACAACAAGTCCCACACTTTGAGGGTCTAACTCCAGGAACAATTCCACTATAAGTAATGGTATTCCCATTATATGAAAAGTAGTTCCCATCATATCCACTACCAATGACCACAACCGTACTAGAACTTCCGGTAACAATAGTTAAACTTGTACCATCATAGGACGGAGCTTCAATGATAGTGTTAGTGGCATGAATCAAATTTCCATTACCAAAACCTCCCACTGTAACGGAACCGGTGCCAACAGTGATAGAAGCTGACGAAGAACTCAAATAAAACATTTGGCCCGAAGAGACACTGGATCCAAGGACAACAGCAGAACCAGAACCAATGTCAATACACCCTGAACCCGAAATAAGAGTACTCTGTGTATAACTTTCACCCACAAAACAAATAGTTCCATCATTTGTAATAGTGGAATTAGCAGCACCACCTAAAGTCACTAACCCTTGGCCATTCATAGCTTCAAAGAACAACAACCCATTATTAGTCCAGGTATCAGCCTTGACAACTGTACCAGCACCACCATTAGCTTGGTTAGTACCGAACCACATAGCACCAGTGTTAGTAAACGTTGAAGCTTCAATATCAAAGTATGGTGCTGGTGTAGCAGCTCTATAGTCCCAAGACCAAAAAGCAGTGTTCTGAATCGTACTATAAGGATTAGTTGCTGATACAGTTCTATTCACAGTAGAACCACTACCACCATTCGTACCATTAATGAAAAACCCACCATCATTGAAAACGCCAGGAGTATCGATATCAAAATAAGGCGTTAACAAATCTAAAGTTTTGCCATTATCGACATTATGATTGATCGTCCAAAACGAATTGGCATAAATATCGATATAAAGATTGGCGGTAGGAACAGCTGAATCGGCCACTACCGCATTAGTAGAGATTGTTTGACCCATATTTAGAGATTATCAGGGAACACCCATCTTTTTATCCCCCCTTATACTACCCGTTCTACCATAACATCACACTGAACAATCATTGGTCAACCTTACTTATTTTCAAGGCTTTCTTAGTATTTTTGTCGTATTTAGGCCAATTGTTAATCGCCTCAACAATTTTAGCCTCGCAGTGTGGATGTATTATTTTTTGGTTTATTTTTTAGTGGTATTAATAGCGATTTTTGTTTCTGTGTCAACTACTTGTGCCAATTATGTCACCATTTCTGTTTAGAACCCATATCTTTATACAAGCTATCAGTGCTAATGTCCTTCTGTGTATAAGTTTGTGCTGTGTTGTACACAAAATCAATCCTTTAAACGCTTATCACGTCTCGGAACTCCTCAAGACAAAAGTACGGTTGCAAAAAAATAAGTGTTGAATAAAGATCGTCATAAAGTACGAGATTTGCCTCATATCATTCATGTCTTTAGTATCTCCTCTATTCATGGTGCTGCAATGATCTTTTGCATTTACGTATTTATAACATTACTTCTCTATGTCATTATATGAATAACCTTAGCTGGCAGCTCCCACCAAAATCAACACTCAATGTAAGAAGATGATATTCCGCAAGAATAAAGTTTAACTGAATATTTTTTAACATGCATGTAGGCTTATTGAGTGATGGACCGCTAAGAAATATCTCCTATTTATCGTATATCATTAAATCAAATTTCTATTTACGACATCTAGCCTCGATTCTAGTTTAGGCTCTAGTTTGTAGGCTAAATTTTATATATGATTTTAAGCTTGTAGCTGTGGCCCATGACTGAGATGTCAAACGAAGACTTAAGTCTCAACCTTCGCTTGGCTTTTTTGATCGATTAGCTCGTTGAGCTTAACAATGTACTCGTTCCAATTTCTCTTTATGTATAACCTCACCCCCCTCTAACTCATCCCAAATAATCATTGCCAGTAATGTATCACCTCTATCACATCCCGTATCCAAACCCTTGGAAAACTTTTTCAAGTTCAACCCCCTTCTAGCATCATGTCCGTAATAAACCACCATACTTTCATCCTTTTCCAATTCTTTTTGGTGCTGGTTCCATATCTTTGACCAAGAAACGGCATTATCTTGATGCGGATCATCAGTAGATTCATTAAAGTAAGGTCCTAATAACGATCTCATTTCGAGAGCTTCAAGTGGTACTTGTTCATATAATGATAAATCCCATCTTAACCCACCATGAACTGCTACTCCATTCCGAGTTTTTCCTGAACTTATACCGTTCTTTTTAAGTACTTGATCCGCTTGTTTTTTCTTATAATATGGAACATCTCCTAACTTTTTAATTAATGAACATGAATTAATATACTCTACATGTGACGGAAGGAGTTTTTTAGCCAATAGAAATTCGGGGTCATCATTAAACCCACTCACCAGTATTTTTGTTTCATCTGTTCCATTTATAAAATTAGGGAACTTTTTACCATGGAAAGTAGCATAATATTGTAGTACATAATACTCATGATTTCCTAGGATACAATCGATATTATTTTCAATTAAAAAGTCCAATACTTTGAGAGAATCAGGTCCCTTGGTTATAAAGTCTCCCAATACAAGAACATGGTCTTTTGAAGGGTTATATTTGATTTTTCTCAACAAGTTTCTGAGATGTATATAATGGCCATGAATGTCACCTATAAGTACAAGTCTCTCTACTTTCTTTAACTCTGGTTTATCTTCATCCTTTCCTGGTTTAATTTCACCCTTCTTGGGCTTACCCGTGCTATTTTCCGCTACCTTTTCTGACGCTTTTTGTGGTTTTACTTGTGATATCTCACGTGACCCTAACTCTAACTCTTCCTCTTTATCCTCTCCCATACCATCACCACCTACTTCATTCCTATCTAAATAACTCCAGTAATCATAACTTTTCACTACTGGCACCAATTCAACCCCTAAATCATCAACCTTGATGATTTCAACTAAATCCCTTGATTCTGGTATAAAGTGTCCGGGTAAATACAATGTAAAGAAATAAAGCATCCCTAAAGAAAAAAGAACTCCTAAAGTGTATAAGCTGTACTTTACAGGTTGTGACATTCCACAGTCTTCGATTTCGTACTCTTCAACTTCAATTTGATCTTTGGGTAGTAATTTAGTTCGTTCTGACATGTTATAAGAGATGAGAACGTTTTCGCGTAGTTGCAAGGCTTACCGCAACAACACAAGAATGACACACCAAAGAGACGGAAAAGGTTTAGAGTCTTTAACAGGATTGGCTGGGCCAGGGATGTCTTACAAAAGAGTGCAATGGTTATACCACGAACAACAGTCAATGGTGTATATACATTTGACTCAGAAGAATGTCATTATCTAAACCTAATTGGCACGTTGCCTTGATCATAAGTAGACATCTCTATCTACTACGCTGGAACATTAAGCTCTCATAATTCACAACCACCAAGGTAACTATACCTTTCTTTTGAATCTCGGTGATTAAATGGTTATAAAGTCAGAAAGTGCGTGCCTAGACCAGACGATAAACTTGATTTTTTAAGGTTTACTGGACGGATAGAGATGCTGATAGTCCTGAGGGTCATGTATACCAAAGTCGAAGGATACATGACAATGCACAGAGAAAAGTATTAGAGAATACATCGAGAGTGAAACATATTATTTATTCCCATCATAATTCGTAGTATTCGACTTAGCAGTGAGCTGTCATTCTACTGACATTTACTTTCTTCACATCGTTAAGGTTATCAAAAGATCGTTCAATGAAAGTTTACTCGTTCAGATAAGTCGGGCTTAACCACCACCAACTCCCTCTGGCCTTTCAACCTCTCTTTGTATGACGACCTCCTTACTCAACAACTTCCTCAAATCAGGACTAACCTCAACCGTCTTATTCAACCCACTCTCCCTATCGATTATATCAATCATTCTTCTAAACTTCAAAAACAACAATTCACTTCTAACTAATAAATTATCTAAATTCATATGCATCGACAAATCATTCATATACTTTAATACCTCATCAAACCTTCTTAAATTCTCAATGATGATCCGTTCATTATCACTTAAAACACTCAATGCAAAGAATAAATGATGTTGACTCGTATAATAATCAGTCAATAATACTTCCCATAACCTTAACACTTCCTCCCACTGAAATTCTCGTTTAAACCAAACTAATAACATTCTGAAGAAGAAGAATAAATCAGTGGATTCACATTTCTCCAAGTGCTTAAATAATCTGGGGGCCATGAAAAGAACCAATTGGTTTAGAGTTAACATTTGTTTCTTCATTCCAGATTGATCTCTTACAAAGTTTCTTTCCATTCTATCCATAAAATGAACAAATGCCCAAAAGGTTAAAGTTTCATCTTGTAATATGACATATAATGGCGATAATAAATCTGTCATTCCTTGAACATACCCTAAATTCTCATTATACTCATTAAAAGTCAAGAGAATCTCTCTCATTTTATACAAATGGGGGTTCCTGATATTAGAAACATCAAATTCATCTTCATCAGGAGTTTCAGGTGAACTTTCCCTTATAACTGGTGATACATTTGAACCAATGGCAGTAACGGATACTCGCTTTTTGTCCTTGAATATTGATAAATTTCTATCAGTTCTATGTATATCTTTTTCGATTCTATGTTTTTGATCTTTCCAGAAATCCGTGGCTCTTTCATCTTCATCGTTGATCCACTTTAATTTAAGATTATTATATGACGTCTCTAAACTTTGTTTGATAACTGTTCTATCTTCAAGAGAACTATCCCATGGGAACACTCCTAGTAAAAATAACCAAACCTCACCTCTGACGGAACTGCTCACTCCACCGTGAAATATCCTACTTTTGACTTCATTCACTGTTACGCTTAGTCTTCCACTGTAATCGAAAAAACTCTGCCATTCGCTCTTACTAACTTCATGTCTTCTTCCAGTTTTACTGACCTCTTCTTCCGTCAATAAATCGTCTCCTAATTCTTTGTTGATAACACGATACATATCATCATTCAATTGAAACTTCTTTTGACTTTCTTCAGCTTCTTCTTTGACTTGTGCTGCCCATTTGGCTAAATAAACTCGTGCACCTTCAAACTCATTTCCAATCTTTTGCACTTCAGGTTTATTTATAAGTTGTTTAACTGGCAATGGGGCATGTTCGTCAACTATATCAATAACTTGATTTTTGGTTTTGGCAGAAAAAGTAGCAACTGTTTCCAAAACTTTCCATTTAGCATTAGCGATGAATTTATTGATATCCGGTAATTGAATTCCTGTATCCTTGGGTTTAGAATTCTGAGTTTTAAATGGAGCAAAGTTTCTCAAATCATCACTAACTGGGTTAACTAAATAAACAGATGGTTCAACTGTGGATTTAACTAAATGACAGAAATTATCTAAAATCCCTATGAACTCTGATCCTCCCCATAAAAGACCACCTGATTCTTCAAAAGTTTCAAATTTCTGGTTTCTAGCTTTTTGTCTAAGTTTAGTAGATGGTGACTCATCGTCATGGAAGAACACTATAGGCAATTTCTCCCCGTCAATCGTATTAATCACAATTGACCCATACCACATTCCAACTGATGGGTTTCTCAATTGTATGGAGTAGATAAATGATATAGGGAAACTGAAACTATACCCCGTCAATACTGAACTTGAAGGTTTGTCAACAATTTTGAACTGTGAGTTTGTGACTTTGAATCTTTCCACATCAATGTCTTCAAGGTCAGCTTGTTGGTATATTTTTAACTCATCTTTAGATAATTGATTCTCAGTAGTGAATGATACAAGGTAATCATTATTAGTTGCTTTTGGACCTCTTGATATTGTTAAGAATCCACAAACATTGTCTTTCTTAGAAGAGCTCGGGTGGATATAACATTTGGACTTGACGTACAAAAGTTCAACCTGTCCTGATAACAATGACTTCTTTCTATTTGATCCTGTTCCTGATCCCATGAGAAATTAATGATGGCTGCGAAACTGATCACTTTTATAGAGGAGCTGGAAGGAGTCAAAACTTAAAGTATACGGTGGGGTAGAAATCATAGGAAATGTAGAGGATTTCATATTATTACAGAGAGAGTTTTTATGTAATTAGAACATCTATTTATCATATATTGGTTCTTTTAATTGTGTATTGTATACTTGCTATTATTTCTATTAGCTAAGAACTCTAAGTATAGACTATAAACAATGAAAATCGATCTACTTGTACATTATTCAGTTTATCGAACCATGACCAACACGGATCAAGGGCCTCCTAGGTTTTCCTATACAGCCCTCTTGACTCACATGTGTAGAGAATGACCTCGTAATGCGTGTACAGGTCACGGAGAGAATCGGTGTTAAACGGCTGCGAAAGGTGATAATTTACATTGACTAACTACTTTCCTTCACTCACCTCGTTTGTTATCAGCTGGATTATAAATAAAGAGATCCTGCCGAAACAATGTCCCTATGTACTAACTCCATAGCCTTTTCCATCTTTTCTTCCAACTCCCCATTCCCAATAGTCTTTGCAGCTGAAACCAATTGCCTTATCAATTCTTCCAACCTCTTGAAGGTCCTAATAATAGACCCCTCATAAACATCAGTCATCTTGCAGATCTGGGTAAACGTTGCATTCTTACACCAGGCATAGGTAACCTCCATTAACTCAGGTCTGAACCCTTCGACATAATCTTTTTCAATGATTTCTATCTTACACTCTCTTGCAGTTTTAGCGAATTTTGCAGCCATTTCTTGTAATTGTTTTAAAGGTTCAGCTAATTCAGGTTTAAGTCTTGGAGTTTCTTTGGCTTTTTCTTGGAATACGAAACATGATAATAATGCAGCACATTGTTCTGGAGTTAAATCGTTGAATGTACCATTGAAGATTAATTCAGTCAATAATAATTCATCACCTGAACTGATTTCACATGCTACTCTTCCTTTTAATTCAATGATATCATTTTGAGTAGTGAATCCTAATCTTCTCAAAACTCTTTTTCTATGTTTTAAATCATCCAATTGTATGACGGCTTGAGTTTCAAGAATTTTTTCTTTGATGCTTTTAATTTGATTTTGAATATCGATTTTGCTAGAATATTTTTCGTATAAATCGTTTAAACGTACAGAACCACTGAGTGGGTTAGTAACTAATTTTGACTCCAAAACTTCGATCTTCCTTAGTAAAGTTTTGAATTCTGAATCCTCAATCTTCATACTTTTAACAGGATCAATAAGTGGAATACCATCAGGAAGTTTCTTTGGTAAATCTTTCATAGTCTTGAGTAAGCTTCTCTTAGCACTGGACGATTTATAATCCTGAGGGACTTTTAATCTTACACTACTTATACTTTCAATAGAACTTAAAGTTATAGGAATATACTCTGCTCTTGATTTCTCATTAGGTCTCGATGGTCTAATACCTTCAGGTAAATCTGGATTGAATGGTTTGATTAAATTGATGGGGGAATCAATAAACATTGAATAGATGAATACTTGTACAATGTAAGAATCATGATCACTAAATGATGAATTGTGTCTTTTGGTAACTCTTTTGGTACATGAAGCGACCATCCCCCAACCATAATCCATGTCACCAACTTTGACTTTAATTACTCTACCACTTTGTAAGAAGGGTAAAACGTGACCTGGGTGAGTTATAATCTTACGATAATCTTGCTGATACTCATCCAATTGTTTCTTAAAGTCATAGTACTCTTTAATCAAATTTTCATCATCAATTTGTATAATACTTAATTCATTAGATAATTCAACCAATTGCAGCTCCATTTTTGGAACTGATGATGCATTTTGAAATTGAAAGAATGAACTTTCCAACATGAATTCCGGTGATATACCTTCAACTCTCATTAAATTTAATATCATATTATACCCCAAATGGAAAGCTGAATCTAATCTATCAGCTTGACCTTTTACCATTCCTTTAGCTACTTGGGGTTCCATTTTTTCATCAATCATCATTATAACAATCCCACGATCATCTAATCCTCTACGACCAGCTCTTCCTGACATTTGAATATATTCACCACCACTTACCCATCTGAATCCTACACCATCCCATTTACGCACGGATGTAAATACAACGGTTTTAGCAGGCATATTTAATCCGATGGAGAACGTTTCTGTAGCAAATAAAACCTTCAATAATCCTTCTTGGAATAAAATTTCAATAATCTCTTTTAAAATGGGTAAAAGCCCTGAGTGATGAATACCAATTCCTCTTCTTAACAATGGTAAAATGTTCTTAATTTGTGGCAATTCTCTATCAGTATCAGGTAAAAGACTTATAGCATTATTAAAGATTTTGGTTAAAGCATCTCTCTCATCATCAGTATTAAAGTCTAACTTGGACATTTTTAATGCTAAGGATTCACAATCTCTTTTAGAGAATGAAAACACAATGACTGGGTTATATCTCTTCATATAAATCATTTTAACAATCTTATAAATATCAGATTTCCCATCATTGTTACCACCTTTGTAAGTTTGACCTTTTTTACCTTTAGATTTATCAGCAGAATTAGGATCATCTCCCATATTATCACTAATTTGGGCCATAGCTTTTTGGAAATTTTCTTCTCTGAATGTTCCTTTTTCATCTACAACTAAATGAATACCGTCTCCTGCTGCTGGAAATAAATAATGCTGTAATGGAGTTGGTCTGAAATCTGTATATACCACATGACATGGCTGAGCATGAATTTTAACAATCCATTCAGCAAATTCCATGGCATTTGGAATAGTAGCTGAAAGGAATACATAATGAACTTTATCAGGTAAAAGAATAATAGTTTCTTCCCAAACAACCCCTCTGGATTTATCTCTCATATAATGAACTTCATCAAATATAACCCAAGCCACTTCTCTCATCATTTCTGATCCTCTATATAACATGCTTCTTAAAATTTCAGTAGTCATGACAATGCATCCAGCATCTGGATTGATAGTAACATCCCCTGTCATTAATCCTACATCACCAAACTCTGCTTGTAATTCTCTATACTTTTGGTTACTCAAAGCTTTGATAGGTGATGTATAGATGACTCTTTGTTTATCTCTTAATGATTGGGCAATAGCATATTCAGCTACAACTGTTTTACCGGCTGATGTATGAGCTGATACTAAAACAGACTCGTTTCTATCAATACACGAAATCGAAGTATCTTGGAAAGGATCTAATGTAAATGGATAAGTTCTTGCATCATTTTGTCTTTTGTGTTCGCTAATAGGTATATAAGGATATTGTGGAGGAATTGCCACTTGATGTCTAACTTGATGTCTCAACTTCAATTGACCAGTTTCACTTGGTTCTGAGGTTAATCCTCCTGAAGCTGCAACTTCTCTTGATGCTTCAATTTCTAATGCATCGGAAACAACTGGTTTTATCTCTGGCTTTTTAGTATCCTGTTTCTTAACAATTTTACTATCATCATTGTATTTTCTTTTCTTATCTTCGGTAGATTGTTCTTTTATTTTCTTTTGTGGTTCTTTTGGTTCTTCTATGATTTGTGGAACTTCTGAAGGAGCTTCATCAAATACATCAAAAAGATCATCCATTGCGATGAGTTTAACTGCGATGAGTCTGCGAGATGTTCTCACTTAATCTCACCTACTGACACTAAACTTTATACTCACATCGATGCTCCAGAAGATATCACCGGATACTACAACCTGAAACCTAATGAATGTAAAAGGATCGAACCAGATCATAAAGAACATAAAAGAAAGCAACAATAATACTCAAACACAAAATAACTATAGCTAACATATCACTATCAGTATACTGTTGATTCTGAGGACATGTAGGTAACTCTTCATCGTATTCATCTTCATCTACCAAGTCAGGAATATCTTCAAAGAACTGCTTATAGATTTCTTCAGGGTATGGCTTTCCAAAACGAACATTCATTTAGGATTATGTTTCCAGTTCCATTCTAAAGAGATATGTTCTTACAATTTCCTAAAATCAGCATATGTGAATCTACAGGATTCTTTGTTTTCGAGTTAATGAAAGGAACCAGAACCAGAACCATAACATGGCTTCAAGTGTTAGAATCCTCGGCGTACAACTGACGATATTTTCTCCTTCTGTATCACCATGAAGATATTGATACATCACATTTGATGAGTACACGAAAGGGATATAAATACCTGGTAATTTCCTGGTGTCCCCACGGAAGAAAGTTGAAAACGTCAGACTTGATTTTTTGAAAACTTGATAGTATATAGTAATTTCTCTATAGTATCACCCCTACCTGTTACTTCGAAAGGTTGAACGCTGATACATTAAACTGATTATGATACCATCACAGGTATCTTTGAAGTATTCAATATTCTTTACAACAATGTGATTTATACCACAAATGTCCGACTATACTTTAACATGTTAAAAACAACAGAGCAAAAGAAGAGAAGTAAAGATAGAGTAAAGAAGCGCCCAAATAAATAATACTTCACAACCCGTTTTAGTACTAATAAATACTATTGATCAGTAATCTACTAAGTTAATAACATAAGAGAATATTTCAAAAATTAGGTGGAAGTTATTCATGCAACAACGCTGTTAGAGAACTCTACCGTAAAATAGTCATGTGAAACCTATAGGCTGAACTAATCACACTACGATCTCTAAGAAAAGGTGGAGTAACTCCACAACTCGTAGTTTACTACGTTGAATCGATAAATAAGGGTATAATTAACTATATAATATAAACTACCATGCGTTATGATCCGGTTGTTCTAACAACTTCAAAGTAGTCCACTTTTCTCTATCATATTCTCCAATTATAGCACTAGGTAATGAACTAACTCTTGAATTATCTGAAGAGTTAACACCGATGTCCCAAGCATCAAATTCATCATGTACTAAAGGTGTCTTTACTACGGCCCGCTTAAGTAAAGTTGGAGGTGCTATTAAAGATTTTGATGCCAGATGAAAGTTTACGCTGTTCTTACGCAACATATTCTTTATTGATCGTTTAGGTGAAGCTGATCTTGATCTTGATTTAGTAGATCTTGATCTTCTGGGTGAGGTGGATTTTGATGACGTGGTGTAAATTGAAAATTGATTAGAAATAATTGATCCGTTATGTTGATGTTTGATATTAGATAAATCAACTGATTTTCTGTTGAATAATTTCTTGGGACTTTGAGTTAATAATTTTTTGAATGGCGAAGATGGAGCTGATACTGAATGCGTATCCGGTTCTGTATCAACTGGAGGATTAAGTGGGGGTGGGGTATTGTAACGGTAAAGTGAAAATGCTTTTATTTCAGTTTGAGGGTAGGAAGTATTTGTATCTGAAGTATTTTGAGTTTGGGATGATTTACCCGATCCATTGGAAATGTTTCTAAATGTATGAAGGGATGGTGCACTTAAGGAACGATTCAGATGAGTGAATAATGGTCTGACTGGGTTTGAATCCAGACCTTGTGTGCTTTGAATATCACTCAAATCATCGATGTTATCTACTCTATCTACTGGTGGTAACAACGTGTCATCATTAATCAATGTAACTGTACTATCAAGTAAATTATGATCACTTACGAGTCTTGTAATACCAGGAATATTCAAATTGACTCCAGATCTTGATCTAATATTACGATACTGTTGCTCACCATCGTTCCATTGATTCAAACTAATATGGTTCATAGATTTAGCCTTATTCAACCATTTGGGATTATCCATCAGCGGTGGGATAGGCTCAAGTCCCTGGAGACTTTCATACATTTCATTTTGATCAAAATTCTTAAATACATCTTGGTCTACTGATTCTTCGAACTCGGAAATAAAGGGAAGGTTAATTGATGAATCTGATGTTTCGAATTTTTCATTCATTTCGTATTTTTTCTTTGTTCTTTCTCTAGTCCCTTTGAGGGGTTTGTTTTCTTTAGTGTCATTGAAGTCTTTAGTATCTTTGTGTACATCGTCCGTAAACCTTTCTTCAATTTCTTTAACAGAATTTATTTCATTCAGGGAAATGCTAAACTGCTGACGTCTTAATGCTAAGATAGGACTCTCTCCTTTCTTTAATACTGAAGGTAATAAACTTTCATTGATTTGTGCCAAGAACACCTTTTCATTATTCAATGATTTAAAACTCAGTTTCTTAGTTATATGGCTTGTGGATTTTGATCTTCTGACTCTTTGATCTTCAATATGAGGTGGCTTCTCTTCTAAATGGTTATGAAGGGAATTGTCTGAATTACAATTTGAATGAAGGAGGGTTTCTCTACTTTTATTCTTGGTGGTATAAAGTGTAGGTGTGGGGTTCGATACCGGATCTGGGATATTTGAATGATTTTGGCGGTGTGTAATTTGATTCTGAAGGTGAAGATTGGCTACACTCTGAATATTTTGATTATGGAGATTGGCACTTTGAAGATTTTGTGTATGAAAGTTTGGTACACTCTTGGAATAAGAATGATCCTTCAAAGGCTTTTCGAATTGAACATTGGTATTCATCCAATTTTCATCATTAGCAGTCACATTCAGTAGGTTCAGAATATTCAGACTTTGAAGATTAACAATAGTCAGTTTATTCAGTCTCAGTCTATTCAGACTATTGGATACTATAGTTGATTCACAATCTGATTGGACCTCTTTTTGTGTATATCCCATGACTTCTAAACAAAAACTTAAAGGATTCAACATCAATTGGATTATGAACAAAACTGTCATAACTATTTTAAATTTCAAGTTATTTCCTTGAACCAACTTTATCAATTGTATTATCACCACTACTATATGAAATCCTTTAACTCCTAAACTCCCTATTATTTTATATATACTTTTGAACAGTACAAGTTTTAGAACCAACCAGCAGCTCATTACAAAACTTGATATTATACATAATAACACTATTATACCAAACGATTTGGTTATTTGGACTATACTTAAACTTCCTATGGTTATACTTAGTAGCAAGATCACTACATCAATACCTACCAGGATATTTCGTATGGGCATTCGTATTGACATTAATTATATGGGTATTGAGTTAATTACAAAAGTGTGAAGTTTATCCAGTGAAATGAGAATGGTTATGAAGTGAAACAGTCTATGGTGTACTATGATTTAGTATGGTTGGTGTACTGTAATGCTGTGATATCTTAACTATGAAGAATATCCTATGCTGGATGATAAACTACACTGGAAATTTAACTAAACTCTAATCCAGATGGTATCCAGGTACAATATTGATCTAAGTAAACATCCATTATGAGTTGATAATGATGTTATTAAATTCGCTCAATCGGGAAATGTTGGGAAAAAGTTGCAACCATTCTCACCAAAACAATTGCTAGTAACAAAGAGAACATAGACAATGAAATTTATGAATATTGAGAGTCGATGAGTTAGTATTGTTGACGATGATCACCATTGGATGGTACTACCGTTTATTTGACGATGGCGGAACAATCGTATATGTTTTTAACAAACATAATGGAATATGTATCGTCTATAAAACTGAACTTGACGGTCTTTGTGATTTCTTTGTCATGACCTACGTAAACTTTACCCGTGTACATACATTTTTACCTGTCAATTAGACTTTGCGCTTTGTTATGTTTATTCATATAGTTTCTTTGTATATAAAAGTATTTGATTTTTTAATTATTTCTTACGCGCAAAATCTGCAAGTATCATGTCTCGTAAAGCTATCATTACTGGCGCCTCAAAAGGGTTAGGCAAACAAATAGCTACAACTTTAGCCAACAGGAATATTGATTTGACGTTACTATCTAGGAATGCCACCCTTTTAAACGATTTAACCCAAAGTTTACCAAATCCAACCAGACATAAATTCATACCTATAGATTTAGTTAATGATGACTTAACTAAACTTCAACCTGAATTCAATGGTTGTTCTGTCCTTATAAATTGTGCAGGTGTTACTAATCATTCACTATTACATAGTTTACCAGATAAAGAGATTCAATCCACATTAAAATTGAATTTATATGTGCCTATACTACTATCCAAATTAGCATATAAACCAATGCTTAAGATGAAAAATAAGAATCCTGTTATAATCAACATAAGTTCCATCCTTGCATTACCAGAATACTATTTGGCTGGAACATCTGTATACTCTGCCCTGAAAGCTGGACTTGATGGGTTTACTAGGGCATTAGCCAACGAGTTTAGGGGAAAGGTTAGAGTTAATTCGATACTACCTGGGTTAATGGATACCGATATGGGGACGGGAGTAGAGGGTATAAAGACGGTTGACATAAACAAGGTAATAGAAAAGGTCGAAGAGATTATAGATGGAAATGCTAATGGAGAAATCATCACTATCACTTGAACTCACTGTAAATAGAATGCACAAACTAAACATTTATTGAGGGTATCTATCAACTAAACAGTCAATTACTTAATTGAAACCATAATCACCAGCAACCCATCTATTAACCATATCTAAGGAATTTTCTGGTTGATTATATGGAACCATATGACCACCACCGAAAACTCTTAAGAAAGTGAATTTGTCATAATTCTTAACATCACCAGCATGAGTCTTACCGTTCTTCCATTTTCTAACATCAGCATTTTGGAATTCATCAGATTTAGAATAGGCTAATCTATCGGTCCACCCTTGGTTACCTAACCAGTTACAAATGAAATCTTTATCACCAGCATAGATTAAGACTGGTAAATCAGCTTCTAAAATATCGATAACAGCATCTCTGAAATCAGGTTTCATCCAGTCACCAGTGAATAAAAAGTTTCTATTAATATCAAAGTTACAACCTTGATAATCCTCGACTTCAGCTCCGACAGCAGCTTTAACTTCAGGTAAGTTTAAGTATTGATCAATATAGTCTAATTGTTCATAACATAAACTATTACCTTCACACATAGTTCTGATATCATAAACATTACGGCCAGTCTTTTGATAAGGACCCATTTGAGCATTATTACAATAAATGGTAGCAGGTACACAAGCCCAAGCACTACCAGATTCATAACAGGAATTAATTAAACTAAGACATCTTGGAATTGAATCAGCCATTGCGGAACATTCTTCGGGACTTAAAACTGAATCTTCACCACCTTCACCACATGCCATTGGTTGATAGTATTCATATTGAACCAAAGGATCAGTTAATCCATTACCAATTAAAACTGAAGTTAAATCAAAGTTCTTATCTTCGGCAGCTAAAATAGTTTTAGCAATAATTGGAATATAATGACCAGCATAAGATTCACCAGCAATATGGAAATTCAATTTTGAATATTCTGGGAATTGCTTAAAGAATAATTCTAAAAATGCTAAGACATCAATGGCTGCAGCTTTAGTATTAGAAACAGATTCCGAACTATAACTATAACCAACATTGACTGGTTGATCTAAGAAAATGACTGAAGCATTTGAATTCCAAGAGTATGGGTTTCTGATTGGTTTCAAATCTGGACCGATTGACGAAGGTCCCAATTCAAAAAATAATCCAGTTAATGATGAACATCCTGGTCCTCCATTTAACCATAAAATAACTGGGTCATTTTTTGGATCATTTCTACTTTCGAAAAACCAATAGAAGAAATGTTTATCTTCATCTTCAACATCTAAGTAACCACTATATTGCTTAACGTCATCAATATCTAAAGTTTTTGGAGTTGACTTAACTCTCAATTTATGGTTAGTAAACTTAGCATCTTGAACTAAATAGTCAAATTGCTTGGTAACTGATTTTTTACCTGGAACTTTAGAAGTAATTGAAGCTAAAGCATTTGGGTATTTTAATAACATTTCACTCCATAAATCTTTGGTGTCTTTGGTTAATTTATCAATTGGTTCATTTAAGAATTGACCAATTTTATCAAATAACCCTTGGGGTTGACCAAATTCAACTGAATCTGATTGACCTAACGAAGGTAATCCAAAAGGATTTTGTTTATTGAACGGATTAGGAATAGTTAATCCATTGATAGTAGCAATTGAACTAATAAGTACTAAATTACTAAATTTCATTTTGGACTTATGTGTAAAATATTCTGAGGGCCAACAAGCAGCTTTTAAACTTTAATGACTTTGTGGGTAGTGGACTGCATATAGTCCAGGCTGGTATTCTCAATAGAGATAGTTTTTGGCCTATTTAGTCAGTTCTAGACCCCTGCTAAGGGGTAGCATTTTCGGCTTACTACATTAGAGGGAATTATTAGCCAATATTGTATAGGTTGAATATATTGTATAGGTTGATCAAATCTAGTACTCAAACGGACCAATTCATCCTAACAAATAGGGGCGATAAGACTTGCTATTAGTGTACTGCCAATTTCTCAGTCTTGTGATAAGACCATCTCGGTGTAAGGACTCGGGAATTGTCTGAGATACAGGAATGATATGAAAAATGACATTACAAGATTCGATAAGTTTGTTAAAGAATTAGGGTCTGGGATATCGGGTAAAGTAGACCTTTACAGGTCAAAGAGTTCATTATATGCTATCAAATACTATACCACTAAAGAACCCTATGAAAGTTCTGATGACTTTAAACGCAAACTGATGCATGAATATAATGTTTTAGTTAAACTCGATCATATCAATATAATTAAAGCATATTGCTTCAGAACATCTTTGTTTGGTAAAGTTTATGCTTGTTTAGAATATGGGGGTAAAACATTGACTCTGATTATGAAACAGTGCAAACCTACAGAGTTGTTCTGTTATTTCAAACAAATAGTTACGGGAGTAAAGTATTTACACGATAACGAAGTTTTTCATCGAGATTTGAAGTTTGATAATATCCTATTTAATGATGGTATAATTAAACTAATCGATTTCGTGGATAGTTCGGAATCTATCAAGTGTTATGGGATAGTTGGAACCGATAAGTTTGTTGCACCTGAAGTGTTTAGTAGTTTAAGTTATAATGGAGGTAAACTGGACGTTTGGTCATTAGGGATCATTTTGTATTATATGGTTTTCAAAAGGTATTTATGGAAAATAGCAAAGATTGAAAATGAGGAATTCAAAGAGTTTAAAGGGTTGGTACTTGATTCTAGAACACCAATTGGCATTAGGTGTTGTTTAGAGAATATGATAAAATTAGACCCAGAAGCTAGATGGTCAATTAATGATGTAATAAGTAGTGAATGGGTAAGCTCTTTAACTCCTCAATTAGAACGATAATGTACATAGTAATATAAGGTTAGAGTTACCCCAGAGTCAAGATTTGCCTAAGCCGGTAGGGCTCTCCTAGCGACAGAGTCAAACCGAGTCAAATATTTTGAAAATCGAGTCAAAATATCTTACATGAGTCAAATAAAATCTCTAACTCCAAATTTTATATAAAAAACTCCATAAACCCATCCCAATGTTATAAATTATAAAAAACTTCCCTAAACCCTTTATAATTTCAATATATTCCATTATATTAAAATAGTCCAAGGAAATAGCCAACTACACGACTTGGTGGACAAAATATCTATGAATCATAATTTTTCACTCAATTTTTTTACAGCCAAAGTTAACAAGTAAATATGCTTTCATTACGTAGTTTAAAAACCAATTTGATTCCAAAACATCAGTTAATTAGGAATTATGCTTTAAGTTCTGCTGCTAAAACATTAATTTCTAAATCAGTTAATGAAATTGATCCAGAAATGGCTGATATTCTTGCTCAAGAAAAGGCCAGACAAAAGAATAGTATTACCTTGATTCCATCAGAAAATTTCACTTCAAAAGCTGTCATGGACTTATTAGGTTCAGAAATGCAAAACAAGTATTCTGAAGGTTATCCAGGTGAAAGATATTATGGAGGTAATCAAATAATTGATAAAGCTGAAAGTTTATGTCAAAAAAGAGCATTAGAAGCTTTTGATTTAAACCCTGAACAATGGGGAGTCAATGTTCAACCATTATCAGGAGCACCAGCCAATTTATATGCCTATAGTGCTATTTTAGAAGTTGGTGATCGTATCATGGGTCTTGATTTACCTCATGGTGGTCATTTATCTCATGGTTATCAAACACCAACCACCAAAATTTCATTTATTTCAAAATATTTCCAAACCATGCCTTATAGATTGAATGAGCAAACCGGTTTAATTGATTATGACACTTTAGAAGCTAATGCTATATTATTTAGACCAAAAGTTATAATTGCAGGTGCTTCAGCTTATTCAAGAATCATTGATTATAAAAGAATGAGATCAATTGCTGATAAAGTCGGAGCTTATTTATTAAGTGATATGGCTCATATAAGTGGATTAGTTAGTGCTGGTGTAACTGAATCACCATTCCCATATTCTGATATTGTTACTACTACTACTCATAAAAGTTTAAGAGGTCCAAGAGGAGCCATGATCTTCTACAGAAAGGGTGTTAGAAAAGTCACTAAAAAAGGTAAAGAAATCATGTATGATTTAGACAAAAAAATCAACTTTTCAGTTTTCCCAGCTCATCAAGGTGGTCCTCATAATCATACTATCAGTGCTTTAGCTGTTGCTTTAAAACAAACTCAAAGTCCTGAATATAAAACTTACCAACAAGAAGTTGTTAAGAATGCCTCAGTATTCGCTGAACAATTAAAAGCTAAAGGGTTTGAATTAGTTAGTGATGGTACTGATACTCATTTAATTTTAGTTGATTTAAGATCAAAGAATATTGATGGTGCAAGAGTTGAAACTGTTTTAGAAAGAATCAACATTGCTGCTAACAAAAACACAGTTCCAGGTGATAAATCTGCCCTTTTCCCATCTGGGTTAAGAGTTGGTACTCCTGCTATGACTACTAGAGGATTCGGTGAACAAGAATTTGAAAGGGTTTCAAGTTATTTCCAAAAAGCTGTTGATATTTCAATCGAGTTAAAACTGAAAGAGACCGGAAGTTCTCCAAAAGATTTGTTAGCTAGTTTCAAACAATTAGCCGATGAAAGTCAAGAAATTAAGGAATTAGCTGATGAAGTTGCTAATTGGGTTGGTGAGTATCCAGTTCCTGGTGACTTATAATCATGCTAATCAAACTGAGTAATGTTATAACTTTGGGCTGACTAATATGCCTAGTATATAAATAGATAATTAATAATAGCTCGTACTATCTCTAACCATTTATCAGAATTAGTGCGGTAAACTTTAAAGCGTTCAGTGATTCTCAGTCTCGCGGTGCTCAGTAATGGAGAAACTGAAATCAATCCTACAATATTCAGATCAAACGGTTTCATGGTCAAGGAATGGTTTTATAGCCTACTCCCTACCTAATCAAAAGTCTAATCTTTGGTTAACTTACCTTGAAAATGTCAATGGAAAAACATGGCAATTAGCAACTCCTCAAGAAATGATTATAAAGCCTAATATTGAAAATCTGATAATACCTGAATTGAATATTCTTGAATGGAGTAATTTAAGTACGGATTTGAGTGTAACAGATATCTATGGGAATTTTTATATAATGTTATCAGGAGTTCTGTTACTTGAAGAGGGAAATGGATTCAATTCAAGCAATGGTACACCCATGGGAAATGGGTTAAATGGGGCCAGCGTAAATGGAACTAATGGTACTGTTAATGGACATAGTAATGGAAGTAGTATTAACGGTAGTAATGGAGTCAATGGTATGGCTAATGGTATGAACAGTACACCTAATTACGAATTAACATCATATAATCATCTCGAAATCATCTATAAAGATATAACAGTCACCCAATTAAACCAAAAGCCAAACCCTAGTGCTAAAATTGTAGGACTCAGATGGCTACCAAGTGAAAAGACCCAAATAGTTTCAAAAGAAGCCAAATTGGGTAAAGTTGATGGAGAATCAACTTATACTTATGGTGTCAGTCAGTTCCAACCAAAGAATGTTTGTCATCCAATATCAACTAAACAAGCATGTATTTCCGTCAGAGCGAATGGGGAATTATTATTGTATTATCAAGGAGAACATAAAGTTGAATATTACAAGTTAGCTACTGATTTAACTTCGGAGTTTGGGTATAATGTGAAGATCAAATATGCAGGGTTTGGATTCCCCAATTTAAAAGATAACGAACGGAAATATATTTTATTAGTTACATATGATGAACTTGGCGATAAAATAAGGTCCTACAAAATTTACATTGATTGGGGATTTTTAAGTGAATCAGCCGTCAAACAAAAAGTTGATCCTCATTATAAGACACCCAAAGAATCACAAACACCACCGAAATTATCATTTGAGGTAATGCATGAAATGTCACCATTGCTTCAGAATGAATTCAATGGAGTTATTTATGATGAAGGTGATAAAGATGTTAAACAAGATGATTTAATGGACATTGACTCTAAACCGAATGTTTCAGAAATTCAGTATAAACCAAAGTATAAGTATGGACAAATAAGTACTCTTATATTGATATCTCCACTCACAGAAGAAGAAGAAGATATTGATATCATAGTAGCGTATGAAAATTATGATGAGAATTTCAAAATAACTACCACTCTTTGTAGGTATAAGATCACAAAGAATTCATCATTACTTTCAAATGCTTTCCAGGAGATTGGGTACCTCAGAGGAGTGGAAGATAAAAAATCATCAAAAGAACTCAGTTTGACTCTTAAAGATCAGACCGTCATCACTGATAGAGTAATCTCATGGAATACTGAATGTAATAGTTTATGTCTAGTATTAGGATCCGGTGATGTAATATGTTTGGATAGATCGAAACCTCAATTCGATAAGTTTGTGTATGATAATGAAGTTGAACAAATCAGATGCTTAGAACATCTAGGGTTCAAATTTTCTAAACTTCCAATTAAACCATCAGTTCCTGTTATTATAGGATTTTCACCACTTTTAGCAGGATTAGTTTACTTTGAAGTAAACCAAGAAAGTGTTCATTTAAAACTTGAAGTTGCTACTAAACAAGTTTACCTTGAGACCACTCCATATGAATTATATAGAACGTCTGTTGGGTTTGCCTTTTACCATGCATTATCATGTTATTTCAACATGAATAGTGATGATATCCTCATAATCATCCAATTAGAAATTGAAAGAATTAGCCAAGCTGTTGACCCATCCAAAAGGAAACAAATTGTTGATAAATTTATTGAACAAATCATATGTGAAAGTCATAAAGCTATAAATTTTCAATTAGATTCATTTAATAAAGAGAGTGTTGATAAATTATTAAGTAATCCACCGCTTCAAAAATTATTATCGTTACAATTGATCTTAGGAGGTTCAGAATTTAGACTTAATAATATTAGTGAAAACATTGCATGGATTGTTTTGAATTTGAGAAGTACAAGTTTTGGAATAATGTTTTCATTATCAAGTATATATAGACAAATATCTAAGAAAAAACCAACAGATGACACTTTGCAAGATTCAATTTCCAGAGCAGAATCAATCATATCATTAAGTGGGAACGTCAGATGGTTAGTAGAGTTGATTATTTATTTGAATCAAGAAATTTTGGAACTATACATGTCAGAAAAGAATGGTAGACCAAGTAAAATCAATTACGACAATTCAATTGTTTTACCGATTTTACTTAGTAAAGTTCCAAGATTATTCTTGATGTATTCATTGTCTTCATTAAGTAAAACCCAAGAAGTATTAAAAAGACTTAATAAAGATTTAATTGATGCTAACAAATTATTCACACCTATGAAAGATGCCTTAAACAGATACTTTACATCATGTTCAAATTCTCCTTTGAATATCAATCTATTCGAAAACTTTATAAGAGAATCAGATGGCTACATACTAAAGGAAATGAATAATTTAAGCACCACAAAACCAAAGGGTTATATGTTAAAATTAGAACAACAACTTGTTTGTCATGGTAAATTAGATAGTGATTTATTAAAAATGGGTAGATGGGTTATTGATAAGTATGCATCGTTCATAATCAGGGACCTAAAAGTTGCCGAAATGTACTATTATGATGTTGATTGGTTAAGTCTAGGAAGAAACGGCGATACCGTACATGATTCACCCGTTTATGTTAATGATCTGGGTTTCAAAACTATACCAAGACAAAGGTTTGGAAAACATGAAGTTATTGATAGTTTAAGAAAGATCATTATTAGTATGAATGATAAGGGGTTGAGAAAGTGTACTAGGTGTAGAAGTATTTCATTGGTTAATGATCCGTTGATATTTAATCAGGGGAATATTGGGTTATGGACTATGGTTTTTCAAAGGACGTGCGTTTGTGGGGGTGCTTGGGTAAATCTTTAGTCACCGTTAATCTCGCTTCGCTGGATTAAAGGAAAGTTTAAAGGCGTAAGTTAGTATCTTAAGTAATAATTATATAATATGTATAGAGACTTAAATAAAGTTGGTCTTGTGAAAAGTCGATCTTGTGAAAACTTGACAAACCTAACGCATGAATAATGCAAAATTAATGCATAGCAACATAATACTATAATTCTCATTAAAAACCCTATTGTCAATTTCATGCATCAAAAGGGAATGTAACTGATTACGAGACACAGGGATGTTTCAAGATCGAACATACTGAGGAACGGAATTTAGAAACTTGACGCGACTCTAAAGGCATCTCATTCATTACCTTTCATTTAACGCATTTAACAACGCATTCAACAACGCATTTAACCACGCATTTAATCATTTAACAACGCATCACTATGTAGTGTGGACAAAGGTTTATTTTGGATTGTTGGGGGAAGCACAACTAATGAAATAAGTGAGCGTTTAGTTCAAGGACCTTCAATAAATCAGATTATTGGAAAGACGATGGGCCGGACCATTAACGCCCCTATCTTAGTGAATGATCTCTGAAAACCCTAGATCCATTAAAAAATAAACTAAACTTAAAAAATAAGCTCGGTTTAATAGCCTAAATTAGTTGATACACTAAAAGGAGTGACAAAATTCTGTAACCAAGAGATAATCTGTAGAATTGCTAAAACACGTAGATTCGTAAATACTAATCAGTTAATTATACAGTGAGTCTAGACACTTCAAGGATGTGAAAGAATATTAAGCATATACGTAACACAATAGTATTGTTACTTAAACAGGGTAAATTCCTTCTTAAAGGAGTTATGTAAAGTAGACTTCGTAATACATGCGGTTGAGAAGTGAACCAGATTTACGTGGTTATGTACAGTATTGAGAAATAATAATTTAACTGAATTTGGAAGTCATGTAGGATCGATGGTGCGTCAAGGCAAAAAGGATATATAGTTGGGATTTTGTTGGAATTATAATTTCTAGGGACTGGGATAGATACTGTAACATTATCGGAGTGTAAAACTGTAGCAAGTGTATTATAGAAAAATAGAGAAATAGTAGTATAAGAAAGTATAAGAGTAATAACGTATAATTCTCCATATATTATAATAGTCCTGTAGTGATAAGATGCCGTTTAATAGTAACGAAATTCAAATAATTCAAAGTATTTGGAGCCAACTTGATTTTTATCACTCATCACCAAATTGTGACATTTCAAGTATAAAGTTCAAATTTTTAAACATAAATAAGTTTCAAAGTATTTTTTTTCTCAATGAAAATGATATAGATATCAAGGATATCGATTTAATAAATTACCAGTTCGATCAGCTTATACAATTATTGTCATTAGTTGTACTAAACCTCAAGCATAGTCATAAATATCAAGATTACCTTGTGAAGTTCTCCAAGGTCAATAGTCGAATTTACGATTTAGATTTGAATGGGTTCTGTCAGTTATTATTGACTACTATCTTACAACTACATGTGATGGAGAATTATCACCAATTTGTATTTATAAAATTCCTCACGTGGTTTATTGAATCTATTGATGAATTAAGTGAAGAACCATTGGCTGAAAGTAATAATGATGATTATAGATTGAGTTATAGTGATTCTAATATGTCATCATTATCATTACATAATGATGATAATTCTATGCTTACATTGGATCAAAATACTATATCAGAAACTGGATTAAGTAAAGATTATTTTGATCAAAATTCAACTAGATCAATTGATATTGATCAATTAGAAGATCTAGATAATGATGTAATATTTAATTCAGATCCGGATTCTGATGATAATACTTATGATTTACTCAATAGTTTCAATCATGAATCAAAGAAGAACAAGAAAAGGTTGAGTATTTCTAGGCCTGTACATATACCAAGAAAGAATACTTTAAAGTCAATGACTTCTATATCAAGTACAAGATCAAAGAAGCAACTGGATTGTGTAATTGTATAATATTAGTAGTCTATTTAATGTATATTAGTCATGATATTGTTTCTTGAAAGTCACGAATATTAACTAGGTTAGAGTCTTTTGAAAATTATGCATATTAGCTGTGGCAGAGTCTTTGAAAATCATGCATATTAGCTGTGGCAGAGTCTCTTGAAAATTTTGCATATTATCTGTGGTAGAGTGTCTTGAAAGTTATATTTATTAGTTATAAAAGTTATCTATACCGGTTATGGTAGAGTCTTGAAATCTAGCGTACATTAAATCAGATAAACAAGTATCATGAACAAATGGTAGGATCAAGCATCATGATGTAAACAATTCTCATTGAAACATCCAGTTACATTATCAACTGAACAATTAACACTAGTAGCATCAATATGTGGGAAATCTCCTCCAACAAATTCTGGTTGAATCGTTACACTATGAATGTTATACTTATGTAAGACTTCTCTAACTTTAGCAACAGTTACCAAGAATTTCTCTTTAGTAAAATCTTCATTAAACTCTTCAGCTAATTCAACATGTAATGAAGCAATCAAAATATCTTCATTTAAATTCCAAACATGGAAATCATGAACCGATTTAATAGTATCGATTTTAGTAACTTGTTGTACAATTATATTTGAATCCAAATTGGCTGGGGAAGCTTGTAATAAGATTTTACTTGATCTTTTACATAATGGTAAAGCTGTGGAAAAGATAATAACAGTAATAATTAACGAAATTAATGGATCACTATAATATTTCCAAGACCAGTTAGTTTTCCAAATGATTAAGGCTGCTGCTATAACCCCAATATTTCCTAAGGCATCTCCTAAAACATGTAAGAAAACTCCTTCAGCATTCATACTTTTAGCCTTTTTATGAGATTTTTCACCTTCAAATCTTTTAACTACATTTTCTGGCATATATTGAGTAAAATCACTTGTTGAGTTGTTGTTTGACTTTTTCAATAAAGGTGCATTTTCAGAAAGTGAATTATCGGATTTAGGACTATGACTGTGACTGTGACTGTGACCATGATCATGATCATGTTCTTCTTCAAATTCAGGTTCTTCAACTTCGGCATGACTGTGACTATGACTATGTCCATGTTCATGGAATAAGACTAACCCAACTAAATTACTGGCTAAACCTGCACACCCAACAACAAGGATTAAAACTGGATTTGAAACTTCGGGTGGTGATATAAGTCTTTGAATAGCTTCAATAACAATAGTGAAACAAAGGGCTAATAAGAAAACAGCATTTATCAAAGCACCTAAGATTTCTGCTCTTTGCCATCCATAAGTATACTTTCCATCAGCAGGTTTAGTAGTCTTAACTTTTACAGCCCATAATGCAATAAATAATGAAATAATATCATTTAACATATGGAAAGAATCGGCTACTAATGCTAAAGAGTGTACGGTATACCCAACAATAGCTTCCATCAAGAAGAACACCGTATCTAAAGCCAAGAGACTAATAATCCTAAGTTCTTTCCCTTTCATGTTTAACGAGATGCTTTGAAATTTTCCGCACTAAAATTGTGTACTGTGATTTGTTTAGAATGTTGCAAAAACTTTAATAACTCCGATGAGAAATGTTGGGAGCGGAAAAGAGAATTAGGTAAAAGATGACGCAATAGAGATCGAGTTAAGGAATATTATTCATTAAAAAAGGGTCATAAATCATTATTTACTGGAGCTTAATAAATCATTAAATGAAATTTTTTGACCTTGATGGTTATGAGGTTGAGGGGTTTGAGGGTTTTGGGATTGTTGGTTGGGGAATTGACCAAGATTTTGACCAGGGTTTTGATTTGGTGCTTGACCAGGTACTTGTCCTGGGAGTGGTTGATGTGGGCCAGGTGCTTGACCTGGAGCTTGACCTGGCAATGGATGTGGTTGACCTGGTACTTGGCCTGGTAATGGTTGACCTGGGACTTGCCCTTGATAATAATATGGATAATAATAATAAGGAACTTGACCTGGTGGACCTTGACCTTGACCTTGACCTTGTATTTGTGGTTGTGGTTGACCTTGTAATTGCGGTTGTGGCATCATTGGATGACCAAGTGGTTGAGCTAATGGTGGAGGATAAAATGGTGATGGATATGCAGTAACTGGATTTTGTGGTACTTGATTTAATTGATTTAATTGTTGGTGTTGTTGTAACATCGTATCTAACTTTAATTTAGGACTGTTACTAAAACTTGGCTTTGGTAAGTTTAATGCTTCAGGTGATGAATGAAATGATGAACCAGCATAAACATCCTTTTTGTCTTTTGAAGATCCATTAATTGCAACTCCATTATGACCTCCTGATTTATTTCTATTATGGTTTTTATTCTTTACGTTTCTTTCTTTATCATTATTATCGAATACTGGTTTATTGCCATTGGGTAATGATGGTTGATTGAATTTCTTTTTATCCTTTTCTTTATCTTTATCTTTATCCTTTTTGGGTTTAGATTTATTACCAAAATCAACTTTACCACCACTCGGCAATCGTCTATCATCTTTGTGTATTGTAGTAGGCATTTCGTGAGCCATCATGTTAATGTTGATTGAGGGTTGTTCACGGTTTTTCGCACGCACTACCCACCACCAGCGAGCGTAGCCAGCAGGTAGTGTACAAGACAAGGCTCTTAAGGCCTCTTAAGGACCTCTTGAAAGGCTTCATATAGACTCTTAAATACTCTCAAAGATGGTTAGAGACCTCATAGATCAGTAAATACCAAAGATAAATACCACTAGACCAAAGAGACGATTAGAGAGAAGAAAACAAACCCTAATGTAAAATTGTACTAATACCTATGACACCCATACCCATTAAAGTCCAAAAAATTACTAAATTCAGTGATCTGCCATTAAATGCAATTGCTGATCCGAACATTGATAATGCAACCACAGTTAGAAACCCACTAGTAATTGACATTGTGATTCCAAAAACAAAATTCAAATCTTTTAAATTATAATCACTATATTTTAAAAATAAAAGACCTAAGAATCCTCCTAAAGGTTGAGAAATACCTCCTAATCCTCCACCAATGAGAATGGATTTTAATTTAGGATATGCTGATCCTTTGGAATTGGAAAATGAGTAATAAAGTGGTAAACACATTGAGAATCCCTCAATGAAATTATGAACTAATAAACTTAAAAAGATTTCGACCCCTAATCGAGAATCAGCTTCTGAAGTAACAAACGTTATGAAACCTTCTGGAAGTTTATGTAAAGTTATAGCCAAGGTAGTCTGAATCCCAATCATTAATAATCTTGATAATGGCGTTGAGATATGATGATGGTGATCTGATTTAGCCATTGATGGTGCAATAGAATGAGTTGATTTCAGTCTGGTAAGAATGTTATCTTCTTCATCAGGAATATGTTCGTGATGATCGTGCTCGTGTGAATGTTGAAGATGAGGATGATCATGAGAATGAATAGAATGAAGTTCATTGGAATTCAAGCTATGGGTATCAGCTTTAATAGCTACTGGTAATTCACAAAAATGTAATTTTTTAGTATCATTTACACATATCTCTGCACTCGAATAACCTTTACATTCACCAAAACTATCATTACCAAATAAATGGATAATTGAAAACTTCTTTTTAGGTTTGGAAGTAATCAACGGAGTTACTTCAGTTTGGGTCATTTCTTCAGAATTTGATGAATGTTGATCATTATGTTGATGGTCATGATCATGTCCACTTTCTAAATCATGGCTATGATGAATCACACTCTCACTAGTGATTATATGTAAAATTGTATCCAAGATAAAATAAACTATCAATCCAAAGATGAATGAACCTACCCAGTATTTCTTAACTAAACTTTCTTTTAATGATGATTCCATTAAGTAATCATTCCCTTTGGTTAATAATCTATTTAATGCAGTAAAAATCAAACAACCACTACTAAAACTCAATGAACTTATTAAAAACCCATAATTCTCTTTAAGATCAAATGGGTGTCTTTTCACAAAAGATTTGGGGAATATTAATTTATAAACATCATCAACGAAGATGACGAAACACCCCATAAGACATAATAAGCTTGAAAGGATAATCAAGATCCAACCTTGTTTGATGTTTGAACCAAATGTCATTAGGGTGAGATTGATTTTGTGATGGTTTTATACCTACCTTGGAGGTCGCAGGTGAAGTGACAGCTGGCGTGCGCGACTCAAAAGCTTGGGAGATGATGTAACTTTTCTTGATAGTGGCGTGGTTGAAGTAGTTAAGATTAGTGTAGGAGTTGTTTAGTAGTAAGTTTCAGTGTTATCCAATATGTTTTGATCGGAGTAGGAATTACATTGAAGAGCAGACGACTGTAGGTGAACTCCGACGTTAGTGGTTATAAGGATTTTGGTCCTTTTTCTTGACAAATCGATTACAACTTCATAAGATCTAGTTGATCTGGTATCAAATCAACCCATACTCTTGTTCAACTACCCAAAACCGCTTGGATCTATGAATCTATTCATGCGGCGGACCAATCCGCCGCAGACGCGGTAAGCCCCACATTCGCAGTTCACATGCCCTACCTTGGCTTAAACTTCTAACTAATTTAACTATTCCCACAACATGTCAGTTGAACCACCTGAAGAGATTGAAGTTTACTTTGGTAGAGGAATTTCCGGTACTCTTGCCATCCCCCACTCCGTTAATGCAAAACAAAAGCATAATGATGATTTGGCCCCTGCTAGTCATAAAGCTGCTCTTATTCTTCATGGGCAAGGTGGCCACAGAAATTATTGTTATCAGAAGTTATTAGCTCATAGATTAGCTAAGGAATTAGGGATTTATTCATTGAGAATTGATTTCAGAGGATGTGGGAGCTCAGCTGATAATGCAGACTCTGGTGCTGGTAGAGTTTTGGCCCAAGATGTTGAAGATATTGAAGATCTGGTAAATTTCTTGATTGATGGTACTCAAAATCCTTTAAAAATCAGTTTTACCTTATCCTCAATCATTGGACATTCAAGAGGATCAATTTCAATGTTTTTATGGGCTCAAAAACAAGATGAAATATTGAAAAGTGATGATTCAAGGAAAGCAATAGTTGTACCAAATTTGATCAATTGCTCTTCGAGATACCAAGCACATACAGTTTTAGATAGATATGAATTAGATGATTTAGAAGACAATATAGTTGCCCCTATGAATATGTTAAGACATGGAAAATTCCAAATGGTTAACATTATGAAACAAGAAATCTTTGAATTAGCTACGGTTTTTTTAGATGATTTAAGTGAATTATCAATAGAATATTCAGTTTTAAGTATTTATGGGTTAGAAGATAAAGTCATTCCCGTTGAAGACAGTAGTCATTTTGCTAATGTATTAAACAGAGGACCATATTCTCATAGATTGGAAGTTATACCATTAGCTGATCACAATTTCTTTGGAGTTCATCCAATTGAAAATGCTGACGATGCTGAAGAATTTAATCCTCTTAATTTACCACTCAATTCTGGTAAATTGGTGAATTTTAGTCCCGTGGTTGTGGATAAAATTATCGATTATTTACAGCCTCAGAATGAACTAGAAAGATTCTTACATATAAGTAAGAATATCGGCCATTTATCAAGATGGAAGCAAGTTGAAGGAGTAAGCAATTTTAGAGATGCAGGAGGATGGAAATTGATAAGTCCAAGGTTTCCGCTAAAGAATGATCCTTCACCTTCCACTTATTATGTTAAACACAATTACATTTATAGATGTGCTAATATTGGGAATATCACTGATAATGGGTTACTTACTATGAAGAGGTTAGGAATAAAGGCTATCTTTGACTTAAGATCTGAAGGTGAAATTAGAAAAGATGGTTACCCTAAAGACTTGGGTAATTATGGTATCAAACGTATACATGCCCCAGTTTTTCTTAAGGATGATTATTCTCCCCAATCGATTGCTTTAAGATATTCCAATTTAATGAAAAGTTGGAGCACTTATGTTCATGTTTATGACGATGTTTTATCTCAAGGTACAAAGGCGTTTAGAACGATTTTTGAATACATTAGAGATGCAAATCAACCATTTTTATTCCACTGTACTGCTGGTAAAGATCGTACCGGAGTGTTATCCATGTTAATCTTACTTTTGACCGGGTTAGATCATAACACCGTCGCTAAAGAGTATGAACTAACAACAGTAGGATTAAGACCAGATCATCCAGCTATCAGACAAAACTTTTTAGACGGACTTGAAAAATTAAGTTCCAAGATAGGAGGTTTAGATCAAGTTAGAGAAACCGTTAGTGAGGGAAGAAAGAACTTTGTTCTCGAGAAAGATGGATTTAATAATTTAATCAGCTCAAGGTATGAAGCCATGTTAACTACTATTGAATTATTAGATGAGAAGTATGGGGGTGTGGTTAATTATATGAAGGAATATTTGAAATTTGATGATGATGATATCTTAAGAATTTTTGACAATTTGGTTATTAATGATAAGATTGGGTACTTTAATGATGACAGTTTTATTCAATGGAGTCATAGGAATAATATGGGACCTAACCTTTAACTGTCGCAATGTTACGTTGAAGCTCAAGTCAGGAATGTTTCCTGAAATAAAGGAGTAAGGAAGTAATTACTCATTTATATAGGTGTACGGGTTTATCGGTTCGTATGAATATTTAGATAGGCAAGTAGACTAAATGAGTGACAACTATTGACGTAGATTCCTTAACTTATTTCTAGTATCGGTTCCTGACTCGGGGGCTTTTTTCCGGGGTTTGAGTTCGGGTTTGTCGTCAAACCTTATCCTCACCTTTTTATCAACGTCGTTTTTGACGGTGATTAAGAGTCAATTACGGTGATTACGGTGGTGGGGGGAACGACAGTTAGATGCATACGAGATCCAACCTATTGTATGCAATAACAAGGTACCCACACAACTTCATGTAGCCAATTAACTAAAGTGGAGGAGGATATTTAATAATTAACTAATTAGGCAACTCGATTACGTGCGTGTACCGAATGTTTGAGAAAATTCCAAAAACGGTAAGGTTCATGCAAGTCATTAATTGCCTAAAAAAGGAATTAATTAATGAGTTAATAATTTAAATATTCTTTAAATCCAAACCTTAAAAATTCACAAGAATTTGTTATTGAATCAGTTATCAGGTGCTAATTGTTAAACGGCTGTAAAATAAGAACACCACTACTTACAAAATGAGTGATGGATATACTGCAGTTAATGGAGTAATGCAATTACTTCGATATCAACAAAATTATCCTGCTTTAGGGACTGGACAGAATGTTTTAGCAATTCAAGCTAGAAATTTAGTAGGAAAGATTCCTCAAATCTTCATTGATTATCAAGCTGACTATCAATTCAATATATTTGGTGATTACCCACTGCATAAAGATGTTGTCCCTAGTGCTATATTTATAGCATGGTTTGGATTAATGCTTATATTACATTTAACAATTTTCATAATTAACACATCAAGAGGTCATTATTTTTGGATAAGTTTAACTTATGTAATGTATTGTATATTTAAAATTGCCGGATTTTCGTTAAGAATTGTTTGGCAAAAAGATTTAAGTATTACAGGGGTTGGATTAAGTAGTGAATTCTTCTTGATTATTCCATCAATTATATTAATTTCCTTTAATTTGATCTTGGCTCAAAGAATCTTTACTTGGAGACATCCAGTTGGTGGTTCGAGAAACTTATTCTGGGGAATTATGTTGACATTTTATGGATTTGTTTTATTGATTATTGCTATGACAGTGCTGGCTACTTATTGGCCATATCTTCATTTATTATCAGAAGATATTTATACGAGATTTAAGAAAGTTGATCAAGCTGCATCAATTTTAATTATTTTGTATACACTAACGGCAGTTGCATTGATTGGATTAGCTTATTTCTTTAAGCCAACTACCAAAGATGAAAATTTATATACTTATCAACCATGGTGGATTGAAAGTTTCCATCCATTTTATTTTGTTAAGAAGAATTCTGCAAGAGAAGCTGAAGAAACTTTTATGAAGAGAAATCATAATCATCGTCATGCTATTAGAGTTATAGCTGCAACTCATCATCATTATAATATGGTTGAAGGATTAACTAATCAAAGAGGGGATTTAACTCATAATATGTCATTATGGATCTTAGTTTATTCCACGTTTATTTTATTCCTTGGTGCTCTTTGTAGAGCCATACCAATTTTCCAAAACAGATATGCAAAAGATAGTTCACCAATTTGTAATTCAATTGCGATGTATATGATTTGGGGATTTGGTGAAGGTATACTTCTTTTAGTTTATGCAGTTGGTAGAGTTGACTTGAGGTTTTATAGACCTGATAGATTACCTAAGAAAGTTAGAAGTATTATTACGGCTGAACAATCAATTGAACAAAGTGAAGCTGAAGAAACTGATGAAGAAATTGATATGCATACAAGTGATTTTACTGACATGTCGAGTCATAATTATAGATTACCAAAATATGAAGATGATTTTAAAAATGATCATTCAGATAATGAAAGTGAATTTCATTTTTAAATACCCAATGTATTATATTAAGAATAGGTACCGAAGTACCAAATCTCTTTCTCTTTTCCTCTCCAACAGTGTTGTAATTTTTGCAGCTGTCGCTCTCGTGCTTTAGAGAAAAATATCCATATGTCATATATTACACTAATCTATAGAATTGAATAATTCAACTAATTTCTTACTATTGAAAACATGGTCTTCTGGCATACCAAAATACGTGGCATTTGGTAAAACTCTTAATAAGTTATAAATGGAATTACCAATAAATCCTTGTGATGGTTGAGCTTGTATTATATTTTGTTCAATGTCTTGTTTAACTAAAGGTTTCGAGGGTAATTCAATCTTGGCCTTTTTCTTTGGTCTTTCATCATCATCTACCTCATCGGCTCTTTCATCGTAATCAACACCTTTTCCTAAATCATACTTGATCAAATCAATAGAATCATAAGCGTACCTTGATCTAATCAACTCCAAAGGATCATCATCAGGGAAGTATTGTCTAAATCTCTTCTCAAGACTTGTAACTATTCCTAGGTCTAAGAATTTAGTTGCAAACTTCCCGTAGTTCTTGATCAACCTTTTAATAAAATATTTGTGATTTTCTATATTCTCTAAATTATCTTGCTTAATCCATTCAGGAGTGTCTAAATCATCAACACCTTCAGGGTTTTCAATCTCCTTAAGTAAATTAGTTATAGAAATTTCAAATAATACTTTAATGCTTTCAATTTCATTTATCATGATTAAATAATCCAAATATGCTAATAGGTACTTCCCATTTGTTCCATAATTCTTTAACCCTAATTCAAACACCTTAGTAGCGGTTTTCTTATTGTCGGAATAATATTCCATTAACCCGTTCTCCACATATAGTTCATACCCAATATGGGAGAATTTCTTTGCTTGTTTAAAAATATTACGTGATTCTTTGATCCCACTTGATCTCTTATTAGTCATCATTTGTTTAGTATAAATTATTGTGATGTTTCTTGCTAATTCCTTTTGTTGAAGTTTAAGAGCCTTGAGAGTTTTAATCTCTTCAGGGGAGAGTATGATTGGTTTTTTAGTTTCGTCATCATCTGTACTAACTATGGTTTTATTGTTAATTTGGTCTATATTGTTAACAATGATTTGATGATCATTGGTCATTGCTTCTATGAGGTTAGTTAACACTTCATTGGCTTTTGGGAGATTATTGTCCTTTTCATATAATTCTGATAATTCAAAACTTATTAAATAACTCTTAGGATTAAGGATTAAACTTTGACTTAATAAGTCGAAATTTGGGGTCAAACTTGTAGTTTCTTCATTCTTATTTAATAAATATTGATTATATCTATACCATAACTCGGGAACAAATGGCAAGGAAATTATAGCTTGTTTATAAACGTATTCAATTCTTTTTTGTAATAAAATTTCATCTTTTATATTTAAATTATTCTTTTGTTCGAATTCAATCCATTTAAACCATAATTTAATTTGGTCTTCAACCAATTGTTTGTTTTCTTCATCATTTAATCCATAAGGTACGACATCTCTAATCAACAGTTTATTAGTGATATTATGCCATTCGATATTCCAAGATCTTGCCTCCATAAATTCTGATGATTTATCAGCTATGAATCTACTTGAAGTTGAACTGTTTATTTCATTCTCCCATTTTGTATAGACTGACCATAAATTTTCAATTTTTTCGGTTGGTATGACTAATAATTTTTTATAAACTTTTCTAATAAGATCAATCTTTTGTTGTTGTTCCCATGAAGCACTTGGAGTCCAAGATTTTAAGAATTCTAAGTAATCATTCCATAAATCTCCACTTTTAATATCAACTCCAACTCTATTCACAGAAAATTCGAATGCTTGGATAACTATGCCTCTGGCTTTTTCTCCTCCAGTAATAACGTCATTAACTCTACGAACATATGATACGTATAATCTAAATAATTCTACATGATCAACAGTTGTAATACATTTAGAAAACAACTCTTCAACTTTTTTATCATCACCCCTACCTATTTCAAACGTTATATAACTACACCATTGTTTACCATCAAGTTTGAATATATTTAAGTATCGGTTAAATACTGATCTTATTTGTCCTTCTTTATCTTTAGCTATAACTTGTTTGATAAGTTTATTCCATTTATTATAATCGAGGGGATTAGCTGTAAGTTCGTCTTCTAATTGCCCAATAACATCGAGTTTCTTTTTCTCTATAAAACTCATAGTCAATGGATAAGTAATGAGATGAAGTAATGAGACTTGACTGAGAACGACGACCTACCGCGAGTTTTCATCACAAATGGAACTACATATATGGGGAACTGATACAACATCGTTGATATCACCTGAATCATTGGCGTCTGTATGGCTAGCAAGTCTTATAAATGAAGATATAAAAATAATTCCATCAAACAATACAAACTTATCTCGATCAGGTAAATTGCCTGTACTTATAACTCCGAACAATCAATACGAAGGATACGTATCAATCACTACATTCTTATCCCAATACACTGGAACAGACTTTATTCCCAACCAAACACTTTCCAAAAACCATCAGCTATTCAATCGAAGTTTAATCACTTACATAGAGAACAAAATCCATTATATAAATCAATACAACCTTTATATATCCACTACAAACTATGAAAAGTACACAAGAAAATTATTCAAGCATTACCTTCCGTTTCCCATGATGTATAATCAACCATTAAAGTTTTTCAATGTTGCCCAACAAGAAGTTCAACTCATAGGTATAGGAAAGAACACTAAAAGTTTACTTAGTTTCGGTGAAGAAGTTGATGATGACATTGATACCACTACTCCAATTAGTAAATTACACGAAAAGACTATCCTTGCAAGTAATAAGAAGAAACTTTCAATACGAGAATCGAAGAACTCATTTAGAGCAGTGAATTTATTGCATGAATACCTCGAAGAAATTGGTCAATTTTATAAGCAAGTTGATAAACAGTTTCTGTTAGTGCCTGGGAAGTTTACTACTAGTGAATTATTACTACTAGCTTACTTCAATTCCATATATAGTGAAGAATTACCTGATCAAACCTTACGTCAAACCATTGAACAGAGTCATCCAGAGTTCTATAAATTCTCCACTGAAGCCATCAAAAAATTAAATGGTCAAATTTCCGAGTTCACTAAGCCTTCATCTGATCAATTACCTTCTTTATATAATGAAATAAAGTACCAATTAAGGTACCTTTAAGTACCTTTACCAATTGGTGGATGCTCATTTTGCAGCCGACTCAAATCCGGTGCGAGAAAAATTTTCAACATTAATACATAAACCATTAACAGCAGTACTCTAGTGACCTCTAAAGTCCTGGCAAACTCAGCATAGTTTCATTTCTTACATCCCCATGTATTTAATGATGGAATTAATTGCCAAAGAATAAGAAATTCATTAGTTGATATTGATTTCTGTCAATAGAAATTGAACTTTACTATCACTATACGAGTTTAACATTGGCTCTATATACCATGAGCTATTGTGGTAACACTAAGAAGCTTGTACAAGAGACTTCGGTATTAAAAAGTGTAAAATTCGGGCATTTTCTCCATATCAAAATTACCAAGCCATACGCTATACTTAAGAGCGTATGAGAATCGCAGAATTACCGCGTTAACCATGAACCTCATCTTGTTGTATTTAATAACAACTATTAGTTGTGCAATAGTGTCGATAAGTGATCCGTTAATTACGTCACCACCCGACCCCCATTTGGTTAAAAGAATCGATGCTGACTACATTGAAAAACAATTGAAACTTTTGGAAGAAGCTGAAGCTAAGGCCCATGGATCAGGCCAAACTACTACTGATGCTCCAAAGCCTTGGAGAAGAACTATTTATGGTAGTTTAGTTGAAATTGTTAGACCTACGGTTATTCAAGGTGTTACATTAAGTGCCAAACCACCGACCCAGACTAATGGGTTAGAACCATGGATTTCTTTGAAGAAAGATGGAAGTCCTCAAACCATTAAACCTGAATTAAAAAATGGTCATACTAAAAAAGCTTCGCCAACTTATGGTACTTGGTTTGCTACTCCTACTACTGTCAGATTTACTAAAGAACAATTGAAGGCTCACAATATGGCTGATGATGAAGTTCATGAAGAAGTTGAGTATGTTGAAGAAGATCAAACTTATCATATGTTGAATCCTATCATAAGGTGTACTCCTGATTCTTACTTCAGGAAAGGGCTTAATAAAGACGTTTCCTCTGAACCATTTTGTTTCCCTAAAGATAATTCTGTTATGAAATTAGGCAGATCTTATTTCATTACTTGGTATTCCAAGTTTTTCGAAGCTAAAAAAGTTAAATTCCATTTATCTGCCATTAAAGTTAGTTTCAAAGATGCTGGACTCAAAAAGAGATCAGCCATCATGGAAAAAGGTGGTAAAATTCAACAGCAATCATTTTGGACTTCAGATTGGCTCGATAATGATTCTGGAATGTTTCCTTTGGAAATCATCGAAGAGTTCTTCACATCTCCTGATCAAATGGATAGAGTTGTACTTTTATCAATTCAACCAGAAGATGTTGAACTTGAAGATTTTGATTATTTACAAAACTCCTTGGTTCTTAAATTTATCAGACCTGGAAAAGTTTACAAAGACCATAACCAAGATTTGAAATTGTTAGAACAAAAACAAAAATTACAGCATTTACAAGTTGAATTTGATGAAGGTCTTGACTATGCATTCTGGTTTACAATTTTGGGTATTCCAAGTGCAGTTTTATTTATTGCTTTTGGAATGTATGTATTTGTGTGGATCAATAAAGTTGATTTAAGTAATTTAAAACCTAGAAGAGCAAGAGGAAGAGAACATAATCATAGAAGAATTCCTTTTGTTTCTAAAAGTAAGGTTTTACCACAGCATAATTCAGATATCCCATTAAATAATTTGAAGAATGATTAATATACGTTCTCATTATACTTCTCTTATTTCTTGTCTTATCTTCTGTACTGTATATATATCATACAGCAAGGAAGGGAATGTCTGGGGGCCAAACCCCATCCCCCCGTTTCCCTACCGGGTGTCTCTTATAGTGCCAGCAAATCTCGCACTTGGAAGTATGGACAGAGACGCATTCACTAAACTTGGTAAACTCCTAGATAAACAACATTCCGATCAATTATCAACTCAATTGTCAGTGTTCCAATCGGCTCTTATCAACTTTGCTGATGATCATGGTGATGAAATCAAATCGAATAAAGATTTCAGGTTAAAGTTCACAGAAATGTGTCAACTGATAGGTCTTGATCCTGTGGAGTTAATGTTACACTCTAGTTCTAAAACTAAACCAAGAGACTTTTATATAACACTATCAATAAAAATTGTAGAAGTGTGTCAAGAAACCAGAGATTTGAATGGTGGAATGATAGCATTTAAGGAATTATTGCCTCGTTTACAGAATAATGTTAGTTTAGTGTCAAACATCACCGAAGGAGACTTGATAAAAAGCCTTGAAATTTTGAATAACCTTGGAGAGGGATTCGAGGTATTGTCTATTAATAATAAGAAATGGTTAAAGTCATCAATTGTTTCGACTACGTCAGAGATTAGTACGGATCAGAGGAAGGTCTATGAGGTTTGTACATTTATGGGAGGATTTGTCACTGATAGGTTATTGATGGATAATTATGGCTGGGATAGGGTCAGATGTAGGGCTGTAATCGAGGATATGATCATGAATGGTTTTTTGTGGATTGATAATGGGGAAGGAGAGATGAGGTATTGGGAGCCGTCTTGGATATCTACTTAGGGACAGCGAAGCTGTTGTTGAGCCAAGAGGTGATTAAATTACAGATAATAGACATTTACATAGAACATTAGGAAATTAAGTAACGATTAATGATATATTTACACTTAAGCCGATTTAGACTCATTAACTCTCTGATCTCTCTTAACTCTCTTCACTTGTTGCTTGGGCCTTCTTCTTCCTATACCTCTCGTTAACTACCTCAAATGTCTCACCAAACTCTCTCTTCAAAATAGGAACATAACTCCTGAAATTTCTTCCTCTACCATCTCCTAAATTAATATAACCACCTCTCTCAACTAACCCCGCATCCTTCATCACTATATCCTTCATAATATTACTAATATGACACTTTAATTCATAGTCTATTACATACCCCGTGAGCTTGCTAAATTCTTTTGGATATTTATAAAACCCATCTAAATCCTTTGGGTAAAACCATTCCATTTCATCAAACACACAATCATAAAGAATCAATGGTATTTCATTAGCCATTTCATAATTGGGTCTACTAGGATACTTTTCAACGTTTAACAAGTCCTCTATAAGTGTGATTGGCTCAAGCTTTTGTCCTATAGTTAGAAGAACTGCAACCATACATCTCACTTGATGCCATAGGAAAGCAGATCCTTTTAGATCAAAAATATAAAATTCATCATTTAATGGAATCAATTTGGCATCATATACTTCTCTCATATAATTAGTAATTTGTTTAGACCCATCAAGTTTACAGAAGTTACGGAAATCGTGAACTCCTATATACTTCTTCGCAGCCTCATTCATCAACTCTATATCTAATCCTTCTTTGTGAATCAAATATCTGTAGTGTCTGTACTTACAACTGAACCTAGCATCAAAATTAGGTGGTGGTCTAAGACATATCGAAGTCACCCTTATATCGGATGGCAAGATCGAGTTCAATATCGTCATATACGGTAACTCTTTATTATCAAACTCTCTGTTTTCTTGTTGTTCTTTGCTTAAAGATGATCTAACGTTAAGCGAAATAACTTGATTCATAGCACTAACTCCTTTATCGGTTCTGCCACATCTACTGAACTTACAACTTGATGGATCTGGTTCACTTATAAGTTTGGTCTTTGCAAGTGCTTGAAGAATTTCTTCTTCAACTGTAGGTAAAGGCGTTGGTTCGTATTGATATGCAAGTCCGTTATAGTTCCAACCTAAATAGGCAAATCGTATAGCTATGAATCTTGAAGAATGCAGGGAAAAATCAAACTTCTTTTTCTTTTTAGGCGTTTTGTCTTCATTCTCTATACTCTCCTTTATTGAAGGCTGTGATAAAGTGTCAATATTTTGAGATTGACCTTGTTCTAAAGACTTTATTCTGTCTATTAACTGTTGCTTAGTCCAATTTTCATAATCATGGGTTATTTTAGGAGTTTCTTTAAAAAATGTTTGTACCATTCTTTTCATCATCACTCTCAACCTGGAGACAAACTGCAGACAAAACTCATCGCGGTACCTCATCTCACACTATACCATAAGAAAATGTCTAAACCGATTAAAGGATCATTGGATTGGGAGAATTTAAAGTGTGAATTACATCCATGGCTTAAAGATGCCATATCATCACTTGGGTTCCCAACTATGACTCCAGTTCAAGCATCAACCATTCCACTTTTAACGGGTTCTAAAGATGTAATAGTAGAATCAGTTACTGGATCAGGTAAGACATTAGCATTCGTAATTCCAATATTACAGAAATTATCCAACCTTCTTTACATAGATAAAGAAACTTTACAGAAAGGTCATATTTTTAGTATAGTTTTGTGTCCTACAAGAGAACTAGCTAAACAAATTCAAATGGTATTTGATAGTCTAATAGAGTATTTACCAGAAGATTTACATCCCATAAGGACCCAGTTGTTAGTCGGATCTTTAGCAGGTGTACGAGAGGACTTACAGGCGTTTAGCACCAATAAACCACAGATTTTAATAGCAACTCCAGGAAGAGTATTGGATTTCCTTTCTTCAAATACTGTGAAGACTAAACTGTTGGAGATTGTGGTTTTAGATGAAGCTGATAAGTTATTAGATATTTCATTCAGTCAAGACGTTATAAATATCCTTCAGAGGTTACCTAAACAAAGAAGAACAGGATTGTTCTCAGCTACTTTGTCATCAGCAGGAGATTCTATATTCAGAACTGGTATTACTAACCCTGTGAAGGTTACAGTTAAAGGTAAGACTATCGAGAATAGTGCCCCTAAATCATTGAATATTAGTTATATGATGGTAGAGCCCGAACAGAAGTTAACAACTCTTTTAAAGTTGGTCAAGGATTATAAGTTTAAAAAGGCCATAGTTTATTTTCCAACATGTACCGGAGTCAAATACTTCTATTCCGTATTTAAGGAATTACTTCCCGAGTTTAATTGTAAGTTTCATTCGTTGTATGGACAATTAGCTACCAAATCAAGATTGAAAACTTTAGAAGCATTCACTTCTTCCGAAACATGGGAATTTAAACAAGTATTGATGACTACAGATGTGGCTGCCAGAGGTATAGATATTCCTGAAGTGGATTTAGTTATCCAATTAGAGCCTCCAAGTGATCCAGATATGTTCTTGCATAGATGCGGAAGAACAGGAAGAGCCAATAAGGTAGGACAAGCTTTAACGTTTTTAAATGATAATAGTATGGAAGAGGAGTATGTAGAATTCATGAGAGTTAAAGGAGTTGTATTGACGGAAATGGATCCTATCAAGGTCGACAACCACCAAGAGTTTCAAACCAAATTAAGAAAGTTCATGTTGGATGACAGGGCTCGTCATGATCTAGCTATAAAGTCATATGTGGGATTCATACGACACTATTCCAAGCATATCGCATCATCTATCTTTAGATTATCATTATTGGATTACATTGGAATAGCTAAAATGTATGGATTATTAAGGTTACCTAAGATGCCAGAAGCCAAACATATCTCCAATGAAAAAATGCCTGAAAATGGCTGGTTAGGTGAAGTGATTGATATGGACAAGTATGCGTATGCTGATGCTGACAAAGAGACAGAAAGAGTCAGGAATATTGAGAGTGATAAATTAAAGAAAATCAACGATGCTAAGAAGAGGAAGGAATTGAAGGCTAAGAATGAGGCATGGTCACAAAAGGTAGATAAAAAGGAGGGAAAGCAGGAAAGGAGGGAGAAGATGAAAAGGAAGAGAGAGGCCATTGAGAAGCAGATAATAGAGGAATCAAGCGATGAGGAGACTGAGGTTGACTGGAAGGAGATGGTCAGGGAGAATAAGAAAAAGAAAGGCGTCATGCAGGGTAGTTTTGATGATCTCTAAAGAACTAAGCGAAACGACGGTCTTTGAGTACCTCAAATATTACATATGATTGAATATAAGTATATATTTGTAATTCTTTATTTCCAATTACCTATACTTACCTCCGCTTCTCTTCTGTTAGTTTATATATTTCACTTCGGTAAGTTCAGGTGATTTTGTGTTTTGTACTAATCGACCTTACCCCATCAAAAATAAATAAATTATCCAACGGAGTATACTGACTTGTACTCAACTTTAAAGCTTCCTGAGCTGCTATACCGCCAATAAAGCTCGATATGTTATGATAATTAGTTGAGTTGTGACTACATATTTCCTTGAACGTTTTAACCACCGAACTAGGGGGATGATTCACGTCTAAGAGATCAAGAAAATCTTGGAAATCTTCATTTGTTGGTGCTTTCTTATAAACCAGTTGAAATTTATTGAACGTAAGTAATCCAAAATAAATAGCCAACATATTAAAATCTCCAGTATCGTGTTCTTGATTATTGGCTAAAAGGTTTTGTAATAATTCCGGTGACGTAAGTTCGGTTGATCCATTTGCAACATGTAAGAACTGACTATTTTTTACAAAAATATTGATAATTTCCAATTCTTGTTCTGTCAAAGGTTCAAACCTTCCTAAGCTTTCAAGGACTTTGGTTGTTTGATCAACAAAAAATTGTTTATCCTTAAGAGCCTTTTCTCTATATAAATTCTGTAGTGTTATATAATTTGTGGTATCAGATGCCATGTCCGGTAGATTTCCTGGTAAAGGTAATTGGTTGTGATTTAACGTGATGAAATTTCTTAAACTAGCAATCAATATCCAAAAGAATGGCGAGTCTTTTGTTAGATGATTTACATGATCATTATTAAATAAATGAAGTAAATATTGAGGAATCTCCGTTTTTTGTAAAGCTCTATGTATGGAATTTGAAGCTTCAATGAAATTTGTTTCAAAATTGATATTCCTTGACAAGGATTCAATAAATGCTTTGAATAGTTTCTTTTCTTGATAATTCAATGGTGGATTATGATTATGATCTCGTCTCCAGATTTGTAAAGCTTTTATAAAAATTATAACGTAGGGAACATGTGCATGATCAGTATCATCCAAACTGTCAATATCAAAACTATTAGCATATTCTAATAATTCAGGCCATGGTTGATCAATTCTTAAATCATATAATTTAGATGAAGTATGAGTTTCAATCACAGTGATTTCATTAGCTATTAAGTTTAAGGTTCCATAAAACCCAACAACGTTGGTTATAAGTAATGGAGTCCCCTTTGAGAATAATACCTCTTTCAATGGTGTCAAAATTTCAGGATCTATATAATCACTTATAATCACTATTGTAAAGGTATCCCATATCTTATCATTAAAATTGGGAAACTCAGTCAATGAATGTCCCTTAGAATCTTCATTTAATTCATTGAGTAACTTGCACATTTCTTCTGATTTAGATTTACCTATACTTTGTTTAGTTAAGAAGAAATTTCCTTCTAAATCATGCTGAGTAACTATATTTGAGTCAATTATGGTAAAGTTCCCAATTCCAGGTAGAATTAAATTTTTAAGAACTTCTGAACCGGTGGCTGTGGCATTTATAAGACATATATGAGAATCTTCTAGTGAATTCTGACCTGTCGATGCCCATAATCTTAATTGTCTATCGTACTTATGAGACTTATTCATACTAAGCCAACGATAATGAGGTGCGAATAATTGTACTATAGTGTAAGTTGCATAGTGTAAGATGCGGCATAAAAATACATAGAATTGTACAGGAATTAAATTAATCGTTATATTTTATCGTATCTACATTACATAATCACACATTTATTATCACCAGCAAATTCACTATACCTTTCCTTTTGTCTGTCTTTTAATTTAGCCTTAGTCTCAGCTGGGAAATACTTCACCATTTTCATAGCCAATTCATGATCAATATTTGACAGGTCTGCCATTTCGACTACTTTTGGCAGTTTACAAAATGGACATTCATCGTGTCCAGCTTGCATATGTTTAATCAAACATCTCACACAGAAAACATGGTTACATCCTAATCTGATTGGTTTATACGCTATATCCGCACATATAGGACATAAGTAATCATCTAATTGGGGAACAATTGTCAATACTTGATTTTGAATAATTGAACATATAGTTCTTGCGATTGAGCTACCATTCATAAAAATATGATCAGGAGTTATCATATTTGGGACTTTAGATTTGATATTGAGTGAAGTACGTTTATCGAATTTCTTCAAGATCTTCGTCAATGCTTGGGAATTGATAGTTTGGAATTTAAGAATCTTTAACAATGTTTCATTAATAATCAAAAATTGGTTAAATGCATTCAAGGACCTTTTATTTTTGAAACTGGTTAATATCTTTGTAGATTCTAGATTCTTTTTGAACTTATTTAATCTCTCTTCAACTTTATCTGTGCTGTTTTGGAAGCTCTTAACTTCACTGTTATTCAATTTAAAGTAAACCTCATTATCGATGAACATTTTGAACACTTCTCTCCATTTATAAATATCATTTTTTTTAATCAGATCATTTGAGGAAATGTTGGTAATAGTATCACCAACCTGTTGTATATCAGTAACTAATTTTTGTTCCTCATCCATTCTTAACTTATCAAGATTGTCTAGTTCTTGATTTAACATATGGAAAAATTTAGCATCACTCTTCAATCTGATACTAATTTCATATTTCTTATCAAACCCTGGAACTTTTTCAATTGTAGTTTTTGGTGCCGTATCGGAATTGTAACTTTGAGTGGATTTAGTGGTACCTTTGGTTTTAGAAGTTTCAATTGATTTCACGCTTTCAACGGAATGAACACTTTCAGATGACTTATGGGTCCTAAAGCTTTCTTGATCACTTTCGTGTCCTTTTATTGTATGATCATCATCAACAACTTCTTCACTGAAAATTTCACTTTCACTGGTTGTACCATTGACAATTGATTCTAATTTCTTACGTAACATTCCAATACTGGCATTGATATCATCTTCAGTAGAATCTTGACTATAATCAACAATAATTTTTAGATTAGGAACAATCTCATGATGGTGTCTGGTTTTTTTCAATACGTATTGTGCAACTATGGGATTATTTGCAGTTGTATCTTCTTCATTAACTTCAATATTGTTCAACAATAACTTCAATGTGTTTTGTTCAAGTCCTACTACACTTAATTCTTTGACAACTTTACCAATACACTTCTTTAATGCTTTATATTGTATAGCAGCTTCAATCCAATCTTCAGGTATATCATCTTCAACTAAAGACTTCTCAAATTGTTTAGCGAATTTCATTTTGTAGGTTGTTCTTGGGTTATATCTTTACTAACATAACAGGGTGTAAATAATTGTGTTTATAATTTAAAGTTGGTCCCACGATGACTTTATATTTTTGGGAGATGGATGTCGGTGTCTTGAGACATTTCTTTTTACGAGACAGCCTTGCGTGAATATAATGAAGTTGACGTCACGCCTGATTGTTTAACTCGTAAGTATTGATGCGTTATGTCTCAGGTCAATGCAAGAGTAATGCAAGGGTGAACTTTAAACATATATAAAGAGGAAGAGGCTCGAGCAGACACAAAAACATAAAGCATACCCATGGTGAGAACTGATGAAAAATAAATCACGCAGATGAGACATATAAGTGCTCTGATCATTAACCTGCCTTAACTTTGCTTCATCTTGAAGTGGGTTTGCAGATAATCTTGGCAGTCCAATTATGGATCTGATGATCATTTGAGATTTGAAAATTGTAGATACTAAACCATTGGCTACTAATGCTGGTTACAAATTCTGGCGATGAGTGTGCTCGCACTAAAGCCATGACAGTCGTGACAAGCTTGACACAATTTTCGCCAAGTTCGCGGGACACATTTCCAATGCAAAGTCGCTCTATGATTTTTGAAGTTTCTAGAAGGCGCGATAATATTGAACATGGACTTTGAATTAGAACCTACGTTAGAATCTATCATTAACCAAGATTCACTTAAATGGATCTTTGTTGGTGGTAAAGGAGGAGTTGGTAAGACCACTACATCATCATCTATTGCTGTTCAATTAGCATTAAAATATCCTGAAAATCAATTTCTTTTAATCAGTACTGATCCAGCTCATAATTTAAGTGATGCATTCTGTCAAAAATTCGGTAAAGATGCTAGACCAGTTGAAGGATTAACTAATTTATCATGTATGGAAATTGATCCTGAAGCTGCCATGTCAGATTTACAACAACAAGCTTCCCAATTTAATAACGATCCAAATGATCCATTAAAATCGATGATGTCAGATATGACCGGTTCAATACCTGGTATTGATGAGGCATTATCATTCATGGAAGTTTTAAAGCATATTAAGAATCAAAAAGTTGATGAAAATGATAACCCAAATAAAATCAGTTACAAAACTATTATTTTCGATACTGCACCAACTGGTCATACTTTAAGATTCTTACAATTACCTGCTACATTAGAGAAACTTTTAACCAAATTTCAAAGTTTAAGTGGTAAATTAGGACCAATGATGTCAATGTTAGGGGGAGGAGCTCAACAAAAAGATGACATTTTTGCCAAATTAAATGAAATTCAGAAAAATGTAACCGAAGTAAATGAACAGTTTACTAACCCTGATTTAACAACATTTGTATGTGTTTGTATATCCGAATTTTTATCATTATATGAAACTGAAAGAATGATTCAAGAATTAATGAGTTATAACATGGATGTTAATTCTATAGTTGTAAATCAATTATTATTTGCTGAAGGTGATGATAATTGTAAAAGATGTGAATCTAGATGGAAAATGCAAAAAAAATACCTTGATCAAATGGGTGAATTATATGAAGACTATCATTTAGTTAAAATGCCATTATTAGGTACTGAAATTAGAGGAGTTGAAAATTTAAAGAAATTTTCTAAATATTTATTAACACCATATGATCCTAAGGTTAATGGTGGCTTAGTGTATGATTTAGAAGAGCGTTAATAAAAGTTAAAATTAAAAATTCTAAGTAGTGTCTCAGTCTCAACCTCCCGGTGTCCTGAAACCCCCGCGCTGTTCTGTTATGGTCTCACCCGCCAAACCACGCTCCAAATCATGGCTAGAGGAAATCAAAGAGACTTAGCAAGAGCTAAAAATATGAAGAAACAGCAAGATCAGCAAAAGGCTTCAAAGAAACAAGGTGATCCAAAAAAGAGAATGGAATCTGACGCCGAAATTCTCAGACAAAAACAAGCTGCTGGTATGTACCTTAATTCCACGTATTTCAACATTTATACTAACAATTAGCTGATGCTAGAAAAGCGGCCGCTGCTTCTGGTAAGTAAACGTCGGAAAAGGTTTTTAAAGTATTACTATAAACCGATTGGTAGAAAAATTAAAGAAAGAACAATGTAGGATGCAAACCTGTATATAGGATCAATATAAAACAGCTGTTTTGTGGTTCTCACAATTCTCCAATTCTCCTCACTATCGCCAAGATCCAATGTTAATCGAAGAAAGCTATCATGATGTCAAAACCTCTTATGGTACTACCATGAGATTGTTCGTTTACCATCCTAAAATCCCTAATTACCCTAAAGCTAAATTTCCTGGGGTAATTGTTTATAGTGAAATTTATCAAGTAACTGGTCCAGTTACGAGAATCGCTAAAGATATCGCCGGTCAAGGTTTTATTGTTGTAGCACCATCGATTTACCACAATTTTGAATCTCATGAAGCATTGACTTATGATGATGTAGGTACCGATAAAGGAAATGCCTATAAGATCAAAAAACCTTTGAAATCTTATGACGAAGACAATTCTCTTGCAATTGAGTATTTATTATCATTACCAACTCATAATGGTAAGATTGGTGCAACTGGTATGTGCCTTGGAGGTCATTTAGCCTTTAGATCATCTCTTGATCCAAGAGTTAGTGCTGCTGTTTGTTTCTTTGCTACTGATATTCATATTCATGCTTTAGGTGAAGGTAAAAATGATGATTCTTTAAAGAGATGTGGTGAAATTAAAGGTGAAATCATTATGATCTTTGGTTGTAAAGATAACCATGTTCCATTAGAAGGTCGTGATTTGATTAGATCAGAATTAAGAAAGAACAATGTTGAAATGACTTTTATTGAAATCAATGATGCTCAACATGCTTTTGTTAGGGATGAAATGAGTAAGGGAAGATATGATCCTGCTGTTACCAAGAACTGTATGGAATGGGCACTTGAATTATTCAACAGAAAATTGAAATTGGAATATGGTGAACATGATGGTAAGGAAGCTAAGGTTGAAAATGTTTGTTAAGGCAATTCAAGTGTAACCTTCCTGATTTCTTCCAGCGACAGTAGGGAGTATTTCCCATTCTGACTGTTGTTAGAAATGTACGTTTGATTTTCACTAGTCTCTTCTCGTAGTACTATGCGCGTTCAACTAAGTCAAGCTCGCCCAGAGGATCGCATTAAACTAAAAATTTTCACAATGAGACCTATCAAACTAATGGGACATGAACGTTCCCTTACTCAAGTTAAATACAATAGGGAAGGTGATTTAATATTCTCAGTTGCCAAAGATGACTCAGCCTCAATTTGGTACTCTTCAAACGGTGAAAGATTAGGTACTTTAGAAGGTCATAGAGGTACAATTTGGTCTATCGATGTAGATTCAGAATCAACCTTATGTGTTACCGGAAGTGCTGATTTAACTGTCAAACTTTGGAAAGTTGAAAACGGCGAATGCTTATTTACATGGACTATGAAATCCCCAGTTAGAAGAGTTTCATTTTCTCCTGATAATTCAAGATTACTCGTTGTTACCGATAAAGTTATGGGACAACCAGGTAGTATAACTGTATTTAATATTAACTATAATGGAGATTTCACTAACCAATCAACTGAACCATCACTTGTTATTAATACTAGACCTGATGCCACTAAGATAACAGTTGCAGGATGGTCAGCTAATGGTGAATATATTATAGGAGGACACGATGATGGTTTCGTTTCAAAATATAATGGTAAAACTGGTGAATTCATACAAACTGTAAAAGCTCATGGTATTCATAATGAAGAAAATATTGTTACTGTAACTGATATACAATTTGCTCCAGAAGATAAATCATATTTTATTACCTCATCTAAAGATAAATGTTCAACTTTAGTTGATGTTGAATCATTGGAAATATTAAAAGTATTCAAGGCTGACGCTCCAATGAACACTGCTGCTATAACCCCAATAAAGGATTTTGTTATATTAGGAGGAGGTCAAGAAGCTAGAAATGTTACAACTACAGCCGAATCCCAAGGTAAATTCGAAGCTAGATTTTATCATAAGATTTTTGTTGATGAGATTGGTAGAGTTAAAGGTCATTTCGGTCCTTTGAATTCAATCGCAGTTCATCCTGATGGTACTGGATATGCTAGTGGAGGAGAAGATGGGTTTATAAGAGTTCATAATTTTGATAAATCTTACTTTGATTTTGAGTATGATGCTGAAAGAACTGAGAGAGTTATTGCTTCGGGGGCTACCTAATCTTACCCTAGGGGAGCAAAGGTTGAACCACCACAGACTAAACTAACAGGTTATATACGATATGTTCATTATATGATGAGGATTGTGCGATGTGATATTCTCTTGAATTTCTCTTTTTGTCTTGTAGTCCTTATGTCATACTCTCTGTCAGTATGTACCCTTTATTTGATTTTCTTGTTTATTCTCTCTGTTTATGAACTTTCATGCTGAATCTCTTGTTTTCATATTTTCACTATTGCTTGTCACTTTGTTGATGTCACTACGGAAGTGCGTCATTATACCGCATTCAGTAAAGTGATTGCATCAATTGCGCATCTCATATCTTATCATTAGTCATACACCACAAATACCAAACTACTAAACGTACATGAAACCATGCCATCTAGTCAAGAAATCGATCCAGAAGTTGAAGGTGGGTTTATAGTTGGTGATAATAATTTTGCTTCCAACAAAACTAGAAAAAGTAAAAGAATTAAACAAGATACTTCTTATAAAGAAGATAGTGATTTAGAGTCAGAACAAGTCGTTGAAGGTAGAAGAAAGAACGGACTGGCTTCTAAAAGGCGTAAAACACGTAATAACACGTCAAGATCAAAGAAAATAGAGTCCGACGATGAGGATGAAGAGTATACCATAGAAGATAATGATAATGAAGAAGATGAAGATGATTTAGAAATCATTGGAAGTTCATTAATTGAAAAATCAGGAACGAATGAAAATGATGCCATAAATTTAAGTGATGATGATTTACCGTTAGCCGAACTTACTCCACCTCCAGAACCCGAAAGTAATGGAAAGAAGAAAGCAAAGAAAGCGCCTAAGAAAAAAACTCCTAAGAAACCAAAAATCAAGGTCCCATACTTTACAAGAGTCACAAATAGGTTGTACGAAAACCATCCATATTTAAAGGACGTATTTCCTTATTTAGAAACATTACCAGTGATCAAACCCGAAAGGGCCCCACAACCACCAGGAATGACCATTAAACTTTTACCGTTTCAATTAGAAGGATTGAACTGGTTAATGAAACAAGAAGATGGAGAATTCGGTGGAGGAATTTTAGCAGATGAAATGGGAATGGGTAAAACCATTCAAACCATTGCTCTTTTCATGCAAGATACATCTAAGAAACCTAATTTAGTTGTAGGACCCACAGTTGCATTAATGCAATGGAAGAATGAAATTGAAGCCCATACTAATAATGCATTAACTACGATATTATTCCATGGTGCAAATAGGTCAGGGGATGTTGAAGAATTAAGTAAGTATGATGTAATTCTTACATCTTATTCAGTTTTAGAGTCAGTTTACCGTAAAGAAAATTATGGGTTTAAACGTAAAGCTGGGTTAGTTAAAGAAAAATCGCCTTTACATGCAATTAACTTTTATAGAGTAATTTTAGATGAAGCTCATAATATCAAAGACAGAACCAGTGGGACAGCCAAAGCTGCAAATAATTTGAAGACAGAAAAAAGATGGTGTTTGACAGGTACACCTTTACAGAATAAGATTGGAGAGATGTACTCGTTAATTAGATTCTTAAAGCTCAAACCGTTTCATGAATATTTCTGTACAAAATGTGATTGTCATAGCACAGAATGGTTATTCAGTGATTGGAGACATTGTGATTTATGTGGCCATACTCCTATGTTACACACAAATTTCTTCAATCATTTCATGTTGAAGAACATTCAAAAGTTCGGGGTTGAAGGTGATGGTTTACAAAGTTTTATGCAGATCCAATTATTATTGAGAAACATTATGTTAAGAAGAACCAAACTTGAAAGAGCGGATGACTTAGGATTACCACCTAGAATCGTTGAAATCAGACATGATACTTTTAACAAAGAAGAAAAGGATTTGTATGTATCGTTATACAGTGATAGTAAGCGTAAATTTAATGATTTTGTTGCTGAAGGGGTTGTATTGAACAATTATGCTAACATTTTCACATTGATCACCAGAATGAGACAGTTGGCAGATCATCCTGATTTAGTGTTGAAGAAGGCAGGGAATAACCCTTTAACTGATGTAGGAGGAGTCATAATTTGTCAACTTTGTGATGACGAGGCAGAAGAACCAATAGAATCTAAGTGCCACCATAAATTCTGTAGAATGTGTATTACTGAGTATTGTGAATCTTTCATGGGGGATGAAAAATCATTGCAGTGTCCTGTGTGTCATATAGGATTATCTATTGATTTACAACAACCAGCATTAGAAGTAGATGAACAAGAGTTTTCTAAGGCATCGATTGTGAATAGAATCCAATTGGGAACTCATGGAAATGAATGGAAATCTTCAACTAAGATCGAGGCGTTAGTGGAAGAATTGTATAAGCTTAGATCGGATAAACATACCCTTAAATCGATTGTTTTTTCTCAATTCACATCGATGTTGGATTTGATTGAATGGAGATTAAAAAGAGCAGGGTTTTCTACAGTCAAATTACAAGGATCCATGTCACCTCAACAAAGAGATAATACTATCAAGTATTTCATGGAAAATACCCAAGTTGAAGTATTTTTAGTATCATTAAAAGCAGGAGGAGTAGCCTTGAATCTTTGTGAAGCGTCACAAGTGTTTTTAATGGATCCATGGTGGAATCCAAGTGTAGAATGGCAATCTATGGATAGAGTTCATAGAATTGGTCAAAAGAGACCCATTAGAATTACAAGGTTCTGTATAAAGGATAGTATAGAGCTGAAGATTATAGAGTTACAGGAAAAGAAGGCTAATATGATTCATGCTACTATTAATCATGATGATGCTGCCATTAATAGGTTAACGCCGCAAGATTTGCAGTTCTTATTCACCAATTAAACCTGAACATATCTTGAATGAAGAGATGATTGTTGTAGATCGTTATATTAGAGTACTGATGGCACTGGTACATAGACGTTTTCGGTTATAGATAGATTTTTGATTCACTCTCTCCACACTCCCGCTAAGATTAGTACCATATCGCACTAAGTCTCAAGAGTCTCTGACTCATTGACATTATCTCACATCTTCACAAAACACTCAAACGACACAGTCTCACTGAAAAATTAACTATGTCATATTGGTTAGAATACCTTGATAATCCTACATTATCAATTTTCCCATTCGACTACTTAAGACCTTCTAATAATAAATCGGTAGAAAGTACTTATGAAGTTCAATTGCCTAAAACTGATTATCTTCAATCATTAACGACCTTTGTCTCATTGATTTACAGACTTACTGGTGATGAAGATATTGTAATTGCAACCAATACTAAAGAGAACCCTAAAGAAGTCATCATAAGATTAAATCTTAGTCCCAATTTAACATTTAAACAACTCTACACTACAGTTGTTGAAGAATACAAAAAGAACCTTGAACAATCATTGGCTTATGAATCTTTAGATGAGATTGCTGAACAAATCAGACAAGCTAAGAAGACTGACGAGTACCCAAATTTATTCAGATTGTCATTTGAACATGCTTATGCTAACCAACATTTATCTTCATCGGTGAAGGGATCAATCCGTGATTTAGCTGTGTTTTTCACTGATGATAAACTTCTGATTTATTATAATGGATTATTATTCAAACAAGAAAGAATCGTTATGTTTGGTCAACAATTTTCTCAGTTCCTTAAGACTGTTCAAGCTAGTGAAAATACTGAAATCACTAAAGTTAATCTTATAACCGAATCTCAAAAACAATTCTTACCAGATCCAACTGTCGATTTAGACTGGTCAGGATATAGAGGATCTATTCAAGACATCTTCAGTCAAAATGCCTTGAAACATCCTGATAGAACATGTGTGGTAGAAACCAAATCATTTCTTAATCCAGAATCTAGAACTAGAACTTTTACATATAGACAAATCAATCAAGCTTCTAATATAGTAGGAAACTATTTAGTTAAAACAGGAATTAAAAAAGGTGATATTGTAATGATATATGCTTATAGAGGAGTTGATTTAATGATTGCTGTTATGGGGGTCTTAAAAGCTGGTGCTACTTTTTCAGTAATTGATCCTGCTTATCCTCCTGCAAGACAAAACATATACCTCTCTGTGGCTAAACCTAGAGGATTGATTGGCTTAGAAAAAGCCGGTGTTTTAGATCAATTAGTTGTTGATTATATTAAGGACGAATTGGATGTGATTACATCAATTCCTCAATTGAAGATCAATGATGATGGGTCTTTGAAAGGAGGTTTATTACCTGACAATGACTCTGACTGCTTGAAAGCTTATCACGAATTTGCTGATAAACCAACTGGAGTTATAGTTGGACCAGATTCTAATCCAACTCTTTCCTTCACTTCAGGGTCTGAAGGTATACCAAAAGGGGTTTTAGGACGTCATTACTCTTTAGCTTATTATTTCCCATGGATGGCTAAGAGGTTCGGATTAAGTGAAAATGATAAGTTCACTATGTTATCAGGAATTGCCCATGATCCTATTCAAAGAGATATGTTTACACCCTTATTCTTAGGAGCCCAATTACTTATTCCTACTGCTGATGATATTGGAACTCCTGGTAAATTAGCTGAATGGATGGCAGAATACGGTGCTACTGTCACTCATTTAACTCCAGCCATGGGACAATTATTAAGTGCTCAAGCCACCACTCCATTCCCTAAGTTACATCATGCATTCTTTGTTGGTGACATTTTAACCAAAAGGGATTGTTTAAGATTACAATCGTTAGCTGAAAATGTCTTCATAGTTAATATGTATGGTACTACCGAAACTCAAAGAGCTGTATCCTATTTTGAGATCCAAAGTTCTCAATCCGATCCAACTTACCTTAAAGCCTTAAAAGACGTTATGCCTGCCGGAACTGGTATGTATAATGTTCAATTATTGATTGTAAATAGAAACGATAGAAGTCAAACTTGTGGGGTTGGTGAAGTTGGTGAGATTTATGTCAGAGCTGCTGGGTTAAGTGAAGGATATAGAGGGTTACCAGATCTTAATGCTGAAAAGTTTGTTACTAATTGGTATGTAGATGCAGAAAAATGGGTCGAAGCCGATAAGAAGGCCGATAAAGGAGAAGATTGGAGATCTCAAGGTTGGAAAGGACCAAGAGACAGATTATATAGAACTGGAGATTTAGGAAGATATTTGCCTGATGGAAATGTTGAATGTTGTGGAAGAGCCGATGATCAAGTCAAAATCAGAGGGTTTAGAATCGAATTAGGTGAAATTGATACTCATTTATCTCAACATAGATTAGTTAGAGAGAATATCACTTTAGTTAAAAGAGATAAAAATGAAGAACCAACATTGGTTTCTTATATAGTACCAAGAGATTGTGAAGAATTAACCACATTCAAAGCAGACGTTAACATTGATGCTGAAGATGATCAAATCGTCAAAGGATTAGTGCAATATAGAGAATTGATCAAAGATATTAAAGGATATTTGAAGAAAAGATTAGCTAGCTATGCCATTCCAACCTTAATTGTACCACTAGTTAAATTACCATTGAATCCAAACGGTAAAGTCGATAAACCAAAATTACCATTTCCTGATACTGCCCAATTAGCAGCTGTTGCTAAAATGTCTAATGATGAGACGGAGTCGTTTAATGAAATCGAGAATTTAGTACGTGACTTATGGATTGATGTTTTACCAAATAGACCAGCCACTATTTCTAAATCTGATTCCTTCTTTGACTTAGGTGGACATTCGATTTTAGCTACAAGAATGATTTTCGAATTACGTAAGAAGGTTCATGTTGATATTCCTTTAGGAATTATCTTCAGTAACCCAACCATTGAAGGGTTTTCTAAACAAGTAGACAAGTTCATTAAAGGAGATGATTTTGAATTGGCTGGTGGTGAACAAGAAGCCACTAATTCCGATGAATTATCATACAGTGAAGATGCTAAACAGTTAGCCAAGACAATTTTGTTAGAAAATTATCCAACCCTTGAACAACTCGATACTACTAAACCATTGAATGTTTTCGTCACCGGGGTCACCGGATTCCTTGGATCATTTATCATGAAGGAATTATTTGAAAATGAAAACTTACAGGTCAAAGTATTTGCTCATGTTAGAGCTAAAGATCAAGCTACTGGTTTAGACAGAATCCGTAAAGCTGGTAAAACTTACGGAGTTTGGAATGAAGCTTGGGCTAAGAAGATTGAAGTTGTTATTGCTGATTTAGCGAAACCTCAACTTGGCTTAACTGGCACTGAATGGTCCGATTTAGGATCGAAAGTTGATGTTATTATTCATAACGGGGCTTTTGTTCATTGGGTTTATCCATACTCTCAATTAAGAGAAGCCAATGTTATTAGTTCTGTTAATCTTATGAACTTATGTGGAGTTGGTAAACCAAAGTACTACGCCTTTGTATCATCAACTTCAACTCTTGACACCGACTACTTCAATAGATTATCAGATAAATTAGTTAGGGAAGGAAAAGCAGGTATTCCCGAAGATGACGACTTAGAAGGTTCAAGTACTGGGTTAGGAAATGGATACGGACAAAGTAAATGGTCAGCTGAATATTTGATCAGACAAGCTGGTAAGAAAGGATTAAGAGGAAGTATTATTAGAGCTGGATATGTCACTGGTGATAGTAAAACAGGAGCCAGTAACACTGATGATTTCTTATTAAGAATGTTAAAGGGATGTGCTGAATTAGGAGTATATCCTGAAATTAATAACAATGTCAATATGGTGCCAGTTGATCAAGTTGCTAGAATCACTGTGGCCACTGCTTTATTCCCTAAATCTGGTAACTTAGCCGTTTGTCAGATCACTGCTCATCCAAGAATCACATTTAATGATTTTATTGGTCAATTGAATGATTATGGATACAATTTGAAACTTCAAGATTACCCACTTTGGAAATCGGAATTGGAAAATTTTGTGGTCAACAAATCAAAAGAATCTGCGTTATTCCCATTATTACATTTTGTTCTAGATGACTTGCCACAAAATACTAAAGCTCCAGAATTAGATGATTCAAATACTGAACGTTCACTTGGATTATATAAGACTGGAAGTAAAACACCAAAGGGAATTGAACCAGGATTGATTGGAGTATATATCAGTTATTTGATTCAAACTGGATTTTTACCAAAACCTGAGGGTAGCGGTAAGGAATTGCCAAAGGTGGAGATTTCCAAAGAGACTTTGGAATTGATTAAGTCAGGATCTGGTGCTCGTTCCCTGGCTGCAAAATAGCCCGAACTTCCGAGTGAAGTAAAGAAGTGGAGGTCAACTACGCTATAGTATGATATTACTCCAGGTGTATGGAAGCCATTAAACACATATCCCTTGGAATAATGTATAGAATAGTTCAAATGTAGATAAGTATAAACGTAAGTACAAATGTAGAGAAGTATAAACGTAGAGTAACACTCTCAAAAGTGCGAGCATGACATCAACCCCAGACCATAATAGAAGACGAAAAAACACATCATCACCGTCAATAGATCTTAAAACGAAAGGTGGTAATCCTATACTAGAAAAGGACCTTCTAAATACCCTCCGTAAAGAACTTTATGAAAGAGGATCACCGAATGAGTTACCGTTCATAGATACTAAGAAACATGGGACTTCAGAAACCAATTTAACTGATCATATATTTCATTCATCATCGGGTACCAACTTGAAAAGTCGAACTTCTCATGAAAGGACATCTTCTTTGAAGGTCACTAGTCCAAAGTTGAATAAACGATACCAAAGAAACTCATCAAATTTGAGTTTATCTACGATGTATGGATCTCAAGGAGTGAGTGATTTAAGGTCAGAATTCAAGTCAAATTTAGGAAATGAACTTGGAGGATTGAATATTGAAACTCGGGGGGATTACTTTGATAGGGACAAAAGTACTGATAAATTAAATGATAAAGATGATGAGTATTCCACACCAATAGGGCCATTATCAACCGTTCAAACACCTTCGGTCCAAACACCGTCAACTCAAACACCGGCTCAACCTACCCCAGCACCCCTTAGTTCATTAACATCATCAGGAGATCGAAAAACATTAGTAGATCAATTTTATTCCATAAATGAAACCAAACCAATCAAACAAGATGCATTAAAAGATTTAGAGTTTGTACCATTTGATACGCACATACAGATTGATGATGATTTACTTAAACAACTCTTAAATATCGATACAATTATTCAAGAAAATGATAACCAGGACGATCTAGATGCATTAATACCAATTTACAACTCCCTCAAGAATATAAATCAAAGCATTAATGCCCAAAGTCTTGATCGAAAAATCACTAGTCTTGAAGATATAAATCAATTAATTGAAAACTTACAGATATTTGGGAAGTCTATCCAGCAATTGAACCTGGTATTGATTGATAGTAGCAAACGACTTACCGACAAATACAAACCGGAGATTAATAATACCGTCAATAAATTGAACGATCTTCTATTGACGTTGGAGAACTTGGAGTTTAGATTGAGCAAAACAAAAACATTGATTGGTGAGTGTAAAGAGATTATATCCAAAGACATTTATAATACGATTGAAACGTTGGATTATGTGAATAACAAATTTTCTGAGTATTCAAAACAAACGAGGAAGACAAGGTTCAAACAGTTGAATATCAGTTTGGCCTTAGCAGTGGTTTTTTTAGGTATTTATTTTAATTTTTATAGATAATCATTTGGCATGGCCCTTGATGGGATTATAGGGTTCTTTTATATATAATATACGAAAATGCATGAGGATATGTCGTATAAGTAGTCTAAAGGATTAGAGTTTTATGCCAAGACAATCTCCTGGTCCCGTCTTCTCTAACTAACACCTTCGCTTCGCTCAGGGTTAGTATAAACCCGATCTGTCGTGTCCTCGCAAAACCGTTGAAATTAAATCAGGCACAAAAAAAAGTGAGAAAAAAACCACAAAATCGTTTCATTAGGGTTTAATTAAACATCTTGTATATATAGGTTGATTTAAACATAACTAAAGAGACTAACGATAAAATTTTGTGATTAAGTGATAAGTATATTGTATATAGGTAACATTAAATCAAGGTAAAATTAAATCATCAACTATTTACCATATTGTAAGATTATTAAGTGTCAATTGTAATAGGTAAGCGAACTAAAGTATCAATAACGTAAGTTAAAACTGTAAAAAAGGACAGAACTAGCATTAGCATGACTGAAGTTATAGTTTATTCTCAAGATGAATTAACTATAAATCTTCAACAACATAAAACTGACTATATTACAAGTTTCCATGATATACTTTGTAAACTATTTAAGAAGAGTAATCAAGAGTTCGACACTGATCATGTCACTATAATAATCATTGACGAAAAAAATGTGGGATCGGGATCTGATTTAGATAAATTAGATTTTAAAGATAAAGAAATATTATTGAAATATTATTTTAATCATTTAAATCTAATAGTACTTAATATCACTAATTTGAATCCTGAAAGTATTGAGGAAATCAATTTAACTATTACCAAAATCAATAACTTAATAAATGACAGAATATCAAGAGTTGAAACTTGGACCGGTTGTGGATTAAATTGTGTTAGTAGTTCATATAATTATAAACAACAAGTTAGTGAAATCATTGAAACCATGTCTAATACGATTAATAGTGTTATAAACAAATCTAAAATAACAACTGATAGAATCATTCAACTCAAGGATTTAATTATTAATAATATTGATTTCAAGTCACTTTTATCAAATAATGCTACTAGTCATTTATCAAAATTATGTAATTTAGTTGGTCATTGGTCATTTCCAGCTCATGAATTGACTAATGATGATTTAATTTATTGTGTTTATTTAATATTGAAATATTGTTTATCTCAGTTAAAGGATGACAATATAAATTTAACATCGAATGAATTACTAGGAATGATTTTTATGATTAGAGATAATTATAAAAATGGAAATCCGTTCCATAATTTCAGGCATGCGGTTGATGTTTTACAAGCATGTTTCCATTATGTTATAAGATTAGGATATCTACCAAGTTTTACCCAATTTCAAACCGATCCAAAAGCCGATGAGTTAATTTGTTTACATATGGAGAAATTTGGTAATGCAATTGAATTGATTCCAATGACAAAATTGTCAAATTCCAAAGATGAAACTAATTTAAATTTATATCAAACTTTAGCATTATTATTGGCAGCTATTGGTCATGATGTTGGACATCCAGGGGTCACTAATGCATTTATGATTAAATATTCAACTCCAACTTCATTATTATATAATGAAAGATCAGTTTTGGAACTGTTTCATTCATCAATTTTCATTAATAAGATCTTAGTGATAAACTGGCCTAATTTATTATCATTGATCACTGATGATAAGACAAAGTTGACAATCAAAGATTTAATTATCACTAGTATTTTGGCAACAGATATGGCGGAACATTTTGAATATATTGATAAATTAACCCATTTTTCAAACAATTCATCAAAGGTTGTTAATAGAATTAAATTAATCAGTTGTTTGTTAATCAAATGTGCTGACATTTCCAATGTTACCAGACCTTTAAGAGTTTCAGCTCAATGGGCTAGTGTTTTATCAAGGGAATTTGATGAGGTTTCAAAATTAGAATCAAAGATAGCTGATGAAAATTTGGGTAAAGATACTAGATTTCTGATTAAATATGATAAGGTTCCAACAGACTTGAAGCAAGTTTTGAATTCAAATCCAAATTTACATAAAGGTCAAATTTTTTTTATTAATACTTTTGCGGAGAATTTATTTAATAATATTGTTGAATTATTACCACAATTGAAGTTTACGGGAGATATTGTTAAGGAGAATAAGGATTTTTGGTTAGCGAGAGCTTAAAAAACTGAGCCCTAACAGACTAAGCGAAGCCAAGTTTGTTCGATGATATACACGCTCAGTTTACTAGTTATGTCTAGTAATGGCTATAATAGTTTATTTTAACTGATGCTAGAATACCACTAGCTTAGTTAAACCCTAGCTATTGTATTGCTCACTAATATTAAGATGCATATATGTAGAATATACATAGGAGTTAATGTCTCTTCCGTAATTCAAAAGCCGTATCATCCCATATACGATCATCGGCTCACTGGCGTGTATTTACCATATTCGTACAGAGATGTCATAAATACGGGTGATGAAAACAGGGTCTAGATTTGGGGCATCAGTCTATAAGTCTTCCTCTAAACTGATGGAACTATAAGAAGTCACCCAACTATGAAATTTAGCCATTAGCTTTCCTAGTTCGTTAGTTCCTTAACTGAATATAAACGTGCCTCAACCACAAAACCGTTGTAAAAAATGAGAAAAAATTACTGTCAAAATTATCCTAGCTATCCAGTTAAGGCTTAACGTTAAACTACACATTAAGCATAGGTAAACCTAAAATGGAACCAAGAGAAAGTTCGCCATTTCAAGGTAGACCAATTATGTTATCACCACCTCCATTAAATACCACCCGTACTTCTGAACCATTCCATAGCAGAAGACAGCAAAGTGTTGGATATAACTTACAACATGAGTTCGAAACATTAAATGCAGATTTAGACTTAGACTTGAAGGATGTTCAAGGTAGATCTCAGGGTCAGCCAGTTCAAGTTCCTGTCAGTCATAGCTTACCTGGTAGTGGCAATGTTGTTAACGGATTAGGACAAAATTTAGGTAGTATAAGTGCACCAGCTAGTTCAATTCAATCTAGCACCACTAATTCCCAAAATCAATCACACTCACAACCGCCAAGTCAAAATCATTCCCAATTTGTAAATACCATATCACCAATTCCTACCAATGTTAATTCTAGCCAAGCTGGGCTTGGTTCATTATTAAATCAGAGATTTGTACCTTCATTGAATTTACCTAACAGACCTCCATCAGTTGATGATTACAATTTATTCCATCATAATCATGGACAACCAAATCCGAATTCTATTCAATCTCCAACTAGTTCAGCACAAGGACCTGAATTAGGATCAGAATCAGATTCAACTAATTTTTATTCAGAATTAATGAGGTTTACCAACTGGATTGCAAACTTAAACCCTCAAGATAATTCAATTATGGTTGATTATTTATGTAATAATTTATCATATGATATATTAATTAACTTTAAATCAAAATTTGATCAACATTTAGGACAATTACAATCTCAAGGACAATCCGGGCAAACTGGACAATTTTATCAGCCTCAACAATATTCAACATTATCGCCATATAATTATGACTTAAATGATTTAGAGTATTTGAATTTGAACGGTGATAAGACTTTACATCAACCTAAGCCAAAACAAGATTTTAGACATATTTTACCGCCTAATGTTTATCAACAAGGACCTAAATCAAGACCAAGATCTGCTGATCCAAGTATTCATCAAAAACAAAACTATCAATATTTAGATAGGGCTAAATCTCCAACTAATCATTTGTTTGAAAAAACCAATTTTTTGAAATTAGCTGCTGCTAGATCTCCCGGTTTACCAAGTGCTGATGATGGTTTAGTTGATATGTCACAAAAATTAGGGGCATTACAAACCATTAATTCAAGAGTGGTTTTAGATTCAAACAAAAAGCATCAACAACATTATTATGATCCAAGTGGTAGAAGTTTAAATTCCAATTCGGTTCCTTTAAGTAATCAAGCTCATAAGAATATTAAATCACCTCCGAATTTTAAATCTCAACAAGTCAATCGTAAGAATACTAGTTCACCAGTACCTAATAAATCTGAAGGTTCAAATAGTTCAATGCCCCCTGACATTACTAATCTTGAATTATTAAACAATATTCCTGCTTGGTTGAAATTATTAAGGTTACATAAGTATACTGATTGCTTAAAAGATATACCATGGAAACAATTGATTGAACTCGATGATACTCAATTAGAAGAGAAAGGGGTCAAAGCTTTAGGAGCCAGAAGAAAGTTATTAAAAGCATTTGACGTTATAAAGAGTTCAAATATTTGATAGATTAATAAACAATCCTAACTATCTATGGCATGCTTCTCCTCTCGCCCGCTCTTTCTCCCTCTTAACGTTCCCTCTTTTAGAGGCCTCTCTGTTCTCTTTGTTAGCATTATCTTAGCACCCTCTCAGCATCCCAGCACCCTCAACATCCTAGGACTCTTATCATAGCAACCTTGTTAAACCTTGTCCACTCACCCAACCAAGTACGTTCATGGACCTTCTAAGTTGATTGGGGTCCATTACATAATAGTACAACAAGAATTGGTCTTCTTAGCTTGTTTATAAAACATCCTAGAAGATGAAGACAATGCTTCAGATTTGTCAACTAAACTATCCAACTTCTCACCTCTTTGTAAAACATTCTCAATAGTCTTGTGTAACACAATCTTAGTTTCATCTAATTCTTGTTGAACTTTCATAATGGAATCAGCTTGACTTGGATCTTGATATTTCTTTAAATATTGTTCTAAATTATCAAAATGTAATGAGGAATTAGTTTGTTCTAAATTCTTCCATTCTGATGATGGATGTAATGATAAGTATTCTTCCAAGATTTTATTAATTAATGTATAAGCAGGTCTAACAGGATATTCTTTATCACTAATAATGACACATGCTAATCCTTCCAGTCTAACATAAGTATGACCAATATAATTCCCTTCTTCAACACTTTGTCTTTGACCTGCCTGAGTTCTTTGAGAAACAGTTTCTGAAAAAAAAGTCATAAATTGACTAACACCAGATCTTTCAAAAAATGAAAATTGACTTAAATCTTTAGCTGATGTTAATTCAACTGATTTGTCACCAATCTTCAATATTCCAATATAATAAAGTTTCATTTTAGTTGTTGGTTATTGTATCCTCAGCAATGTGAAACGCGACTAGTAGTTAAACGAGATAAATGACCTATGGAAATCCCAACTTTTAAAGTGGTACTATTAGGTGATCTGGGAGTTGGTAAAACATGTATCAGGTCACAGTTTGTACACCATATATTCACTAATGCTTATAAAGCTACCATCGGAGGCGATTATTTAACCACTACTGTTGAAGTTACATCTAAGATAAAGGGATCGAATGAATCAGAATCATCGGAACTTACCAATAATTCCCTGGTAAATTTACAAATTTGGGATACTGCAGGTCAAGAACGGTTCAATTCAATTTCTCAAGCTTTTTATAGAGGTACTGATATTGTAGTTTTGATTTATGATGTGACAAATTATGAAAGTGTGTTAAGTTTAAGAAATTGGTTTAAAACATTTATACAACATTGTCATGTAGACAATCCTGGTGTTGTTATTGTTGGTAATAAAACTGATAAGGAACAATGTGTTGATTTAGAAGAAATTCAAGAAATTATAACTACAAACACTGATATAAGTGTTGAGAATTATATAGTTGATTGGGATAAAGATTTAATGGAAATCTGTAGCAAACGATTAGATGAAGTTAATAATGTGTTTAGAAGAGTGGCCCAATTAGGTTTAGAATTAATGAGTAATGATATACCCCGTAAGATAATAGGATTCGATAGTATAGATTTAAAGCAGACTGATAGAAGTTCGAAATGTTTTTGTTAATATATACAGTATTTACAGTTTTAATTGTACTATTGGATGAATCTATTCACATGATTAATTTCCAGTGGAAGTTGATACAACTGGTTCAGTTTCAACTTTAGCAGGTTGTGCTTCCCCACCTTGATGGATTTTTTCTTGATGAGCAGCTTCTAATTCTTCTTCATCTAATAATTGTTCTTTATAATGTTCAGGGTATTGTCTGAAACAGGTTCTCATAGCTTCGAATTTTTTGATACAATCGATACCTTTTGGTTCACTCTCGGAGTAGACGAAACATGCAAATGCTTCTTTAAATTCTTCACCACATGGTCCATGGGCCATACCACCTAAACAAGGACAATCCCAATTGATTTCTCCGGTGATTGGATTATAAGCTGCACCTTCATAATCTTCAGCAGTTGGTTCTTTTTCTTCGCCTTCTTTTGATTCTTTGGTTTCCTTTGGAGTTTCATCAGTTACAACAGACTTAAGAGAAGCTTCTTTAGTTCCCTCTAAATCATCAGCTGGGGTTTCTTTAGGTTGTTCGGTGTCTTCAGTTACAACAGCTTTAAGGGAAGCTTCTTTGGTGTTTTCTAATCCATCGACTGGAACCTTTGTGGTTTGTTCTGCTACTTCCTTAACAGCTTCTTTGATATCTTTAGTCTCATTATTGCCATCATTGGAAATTCCATTGTAGAGGAATGGTACCATCAAAATGGAAACTCCTACCCCAGTATAAATAGCATATGGTCTTATAGGTTTAATGGTTCTAGTACTATAAGATCTAATGTTATGTCTAAGAATATTAGCTCTTAAATTGGTTCTTAATAATTGTCTAAACATTTTATTTGTAAGCTAAATTTTTCAGTCACTGCGATGTAGCGAGCTGAAACATGCATGGAATGTCTAAGAATGTAATAGTTGCTACAAGCGGTCCGAGGGGTCAGTGATGAAGGGCCAAACAAGAATAGAGTGAAGTGTTACAATGGAGTATTGATAAGAGTAGCAAGTGGAACTTGTGACAAGATCGTATATACATTAATCATTTCTAATATCTTTCTTTAAATCAGTGAAGACTTCTTCTTTTTGAGGTGGTTGATCTATAAATGAACTGGCCCAGAATAACAGGCACAAAACTACAATTATTGAAATTCCTCCCATTCTTCTAACGATTTTCAAAGCAGCTTCTGATTCTTTGGAACCTTCTCTACCGATATTATTAAATGACTGATTGGCGGATTTGAACTTGGTTTGAATGGAGTAGGGCCTTGTAAGTAGAATACGTTTGGTCATTGGTCTTATTACGTGATTCATAATGAAGTTTGGAGCTCTGGTGGACTAATTGGTGGACTTAAATTGACTGACAAGTGAAATGGGGATGGTCTGAGAATGAGAATCTCGATTTAGATCAGGCAGCAGATAGGATGATAAGTACAAAAGAGCACGCAGAAGACGCTAGATGGCAAATACAAAAAGGCTTACAGAAAGAGGTTCTGGTAAGAAAATACTTAAAACAATCAAATAAAGAGAGCTTAAGAATCAATTAATAAACTCAGTAGGCACTAACCTACTTTACACTATTATACATGTCAGGCTAATCTAAGAACCGATCAATATCATCGACACTTACAGCAATGAACTCATTTTTGATTCTAATCCATAATACGTCATCCTTTATAAAACACTCTAGTCTGTTGTCATCTCTAACCAAATAAAATAATTGTGTCCCCAATTCATTGATCTTATTACTTGACTCGTAGACTATATCTTTCCTCATACACATATCCTCAACTACATTCTTGAACGTAGTAGTGAGTTCATATGTAGGTATACCTTCGATATTAACTTCAGGTTTGCTCAAAGCCTTAATTATTTCTTCATTAGATGGTATATACTTTCCATTTACTGCTGGTAAATCACCTTCACCTAATAATCTATTCATATACCAATTAATAATCTCATGGTCGGGCACGTCTATAATCACCGACTTCATGAATTCGTACCAGACCTTGAACTGTTTACTGAACTTTATGTAGTCCAGATTTTTTATATTTTCAAGTTCAATGACTAATGGATTAAATAATTTGAATTGTAATAAAACCTCATACTGTTCAGGAGTTAATAACTTATATATCTTAAACAAGTTTCGAAATAGACCTGGAGTAATTGGTTGATCGAAAAGCTTTAATAAGTTTTCAAACAATTTGTCAATAAACTTAGGGACAGATATTGACCCTAAGAACTGTTCAAATACTTCAAACCATATATCTTTTATAACATCGACATCGTCGGTTTCTATATTATTGAAATTCGTCAAGAATTGAACATACTTATCGTACACTTTTTCTATCAAAGGGTTAATGATATATGCATCTGGAGTGATTTTGGCATAATCAAGGAGAAATACTGGTGATCTATTTAAAGGTACCCAATTATTGATTATTCTTGTCAAGTATGGAATTATCTTATCGTCAAGAATCTTTGTAAATGTTATGTTATCAATAACCAAAGGCTGTAATTGCCAAAACTCAAACTCCTCTAAAATTCTCTCATGGTTTTGTTGTGTTAAATAATGTGTAAGTATAAGTGAGATATTCTTATATATCATTGAATCCCATGGATTTAATTGTGGGCTATCGTAATCTTTTAGTTTCTTATACACTGAAAAGTACTTTGCTAAACTGGAAGTATCTTTTTCTTGGACATATTGTGATAATTTAGGGTACAAGTAATTCATGAACACATATTTGGTTTGATCAGATTCTAAAGTTACTAATTCAGACACAACACGTTCCTCATCATCCAGATTTAAACACTCCTTTAACTTATCTACATAGTACGCCTGATTATTCAATTGTTGGATTTCATTCTTTAGTGTTTTATTCTGAAATTGTATAGCCTTTTCTTGTCTGGTTATACTATCAAGTTCTTCGTTGACTAAAGTCAACTTATCTATTAGTTTGTATACATCTTGATCTGAGTTCTTTATATGACTCGGCACATCAATACCCTTTAATTCTAATTCCTCGATAAGATTGAATAATCGTATTCTGCTCTTGTTAGGTACCTTATCATCAATATTTGCTTCTTGATCATCATTAACTTTCTCGTGAATACCTCCAACTCCAAGCCCTTGTGGTCTTAATTTGGTCTCTATAGGATTAACTATTCCTTCTTGGTTTGTTCCTAATCCCTTACCTACTTCATACCCCATTTTCATCATTAATCTTGCACCTATCCCATACTTATTCAAATGTTGATTATCTTGTTCAGGAGTAGGTGAATCTACTTCCATTTGATCTTCTTCTTCTTCCCATTCATTGGGTGGACGTAGTAGAGATATGGACGAGTCATTTGACTCGGTGGCTTGTGAATCACCGCTCTTAGTGAACTTAACGAAATTCATATACTCTATAAGAGTTATCAAAGGTGAGTGCGGCCCTTAAGCGATGGTCCGGAGTTACGTTCTTCGTTATTCATTAAACTATTTAGACTAAAGATTATAAAGCGAGATCCTTTGGTTGCTATTAGGAAAACTTAGGGATCAAGGAAACTTTCTGATATCATTAGATTGGGTGTTGACTAAAGTGGGGTGATTTTTTCTTATTTTTGTATAGGGACCTAAAACAGCACCATCCCGTGGTACGCTCGCCCCACTGTGGCTTTACACTTCATGTTACGTTCGCTTCCCTCTTAAGAAACTATGTAGAGGCTCTAATTATATCTAATAACTCCTTCTCTTCTCTCACATTCTCATCAATCCCATCTGTTATGACTTGGACTATCGATGGCTGATTCTCCCCCGGTAACTTAAACTGTTTAGGTATAAAATCACCATACTTATTCAACCAGTGTTGTCGTCTGTCTCTCTCTTCTTGTTGAAAATTATACAACTCCTCATTCAAAAACTTGTTCAATTTGTTCGTAAACTTCCTAGGATAAGTAAACTGTTGATGATGTAGTTCTATCAAATACTTCGTTTTGAAAATCGTCAAAAACTGCTTATAATGATAACTTAATTGTTGAATAATATGACTATAAGCATCTAAAGGGTGATCAATTGACTCCACAGATGAAACTTGTGATATTTCATTATATTTGGATAAGAATATAATCAACTGAAATAAGTTTGTGGATTTAAACTTGCTATAGATTGTATTCAAATCCTTAGTCATATCATTAAACGAATCAATCTTCAAGAAGATTGAATTTATAAACTTCTTACTTCTGATTTCGTTATTTATAATGATATCACAAATACTTTTTAAGTCTTTCAAAACTTCAGGAACTTCGAGGGAATCGTTTTCAAGGACTTCAAAATTCACAGTACTATTAGATGAGTCAAAAGTGTTTAACCCTAATAAACATTGATCATAATGATTGGTTAACATTTGAAGGATTGACACAAGTTCATGTTCTAAGGAAGTATTCTCTTTGAGAATCGTCGATATAAGGTTGTTGTTCATTGAACTTTCTACCATTGTCTCATCATACAATTTGATAGCTTTATTATACTTTTTAGTTATAACATTATTGAATGGCATCAATACTGTTTCTTTGAAACTCTCATTCATAAACAGATGCATTTTCTCCATATTTCCATTGTATATGTCTATATTAGTTAGGAGTAAATTTATTTCATCAATTGATATAAAATCCTTTAGTACGTAATCATGTTTGTGTAAATAAGATGACTCTATAAGTATGGAGGGAACTTTAGTTAACTCCAATTGACCTAAAATTCCTTGTAATTCCTCAACAGATTTGTTCAACTGTTTATACTTTACATAATACTCCCCAATTGTGTTTTTAGTGATCTTGGTCTCTATATACTCCGTATAATGTAAAAGTATATCATGTAATGACTTAATCTCATTATACTTTAGTTCAATATCTTGTAAGTTGTTGGGAAGATTTGTAGATAATTGATATGATATGGTTTGTAAGGACTTTTCTGTGGTTGAACATAACTCCTGAGCATGTTTCAATGTGGATTGAGCTTTTTCCGTATATAATTTAAGGGTTTCCTTAGTTATCATATCGCGGTATCACTAAAAGCTGTCAGAACTGAACGACTCGCACTTTTCATCGAGTTTTTCACTACACCACTAATGGCAGAAATCTTTCAAGTTGAAACTCTTCGTGATGCTATAATCAACAAGAACCCTATTGAGTTGTTATCTAACGATGCAAAAGTTGAAAATATCAATGATGCCAACCAGGTCAAGATAAATGATACAACTTATGACATTAATCTCAAGACCAATTTTTTTAATGAAAACGATCAAGCAGATTTGAAATCAGTTATATTCTGTTATTTTCATGACAAATCATCCGTTGTGGAATATAAAAAAGATTGCAGTAAGTACCAAATCCCTGATTTCAAATTTTTAGTTAAAACTGAATTAACTACTTGGTTAAATGGAAATTCTGACAACTGTAAATTCATAAATAATGATGGGCAATCAACCAGTACTGAAATTAATGGTAAAAAGCATCAGTTAGAAGATCCACAAATTGCTAGGATTTCCCAATTTGAAAAAGAGTCAATCGATCATAATATGATATTAAGAGGTTCAAAGAATATCGACTTTGGATACCTTATTAAAGATGCCAAAGTCTTAATGAATCAATTAAAACGTAATAAAATTGCTAAACCAACCACATCAAATAAGAATTTAAAATCTCCTATCATTATAATATCACCATCAACTTCATCATTGTTATCATTAAGTAATATCAAACAATTTTTAGAAGAAAGTATATTTATTGAACCTACTAATCCTAAATTATCAAGACCAAGTAATGGAGTTGTAGTTATAAATCATAAATCCGACAGATTGATTCCTGTAGCTCATAAGATAACTGTAGTTGATAATGTTGATAATTTCACAAAGCCGGAATATTGGGATAGAGTAATTGCTATTTTTACGACTGGTCAAAGTTGGCAATTCACCAAGTATAGACAAAATAGACCAGAATTATTATTTCAAAGATATGCAGGATTCTACTTAGGATATCAAGGAGAAATCGTACCCAGTCAAATAAAGGATTGGAATGTTAATGAGATAAAGGTTGATAGAGATAAGAGGTTCAGGGATAAGATGATTGTAAAAGATTTTTGGTTTGATATTGAGAAGATATTAATACAGAGGGGTTATGGTGCTTAGTATAAGCGAACCAAGTATTAAGCAATTTTATCTCTACGAAGTAAAAACAAGCACTACATGTATGTAACCATGGATATGTAATAATATATACAAGATAATCTACATCTTCACTAAACTTTATATCTAACTAAAACTCCTCTCTAATTCTTTGAACTTCTCATAGATTTCTTCAACTTTTAGATTTTCAACCTTCCTGTTTCTAGCACTTCTAATGGCAACCGTCGCCTTTTCAACATCCTTGTCACCAACCATTAAAATATATCCGTACCCCTTACTAATAGCTTCTTTAATTCTATTACCAACAGTTTCAGTTCTTTTGTCAATATCAACGTAGAAATTGTACCCAGTGATGGGACTTATTTCAGAATTGATAATATCACCACACAATTTTCTCCTTATTTGTTCACAATACTCATCATGACTTGAATTAACTGGTATAATTATGGCTTGTCTTGGGTTTAACCAAAATGGCCAATTCCCTTTATAATGATCTAATAATATAGCAAAGAACCTTTCTAAGGATCCAAATACAGCTCTATGAATCATAATAGGTTGAGAATCTTTATTACCATTAGAATCAGTATACTTTAATTCGAATCTTGAAGGTAATTGGAAATCTAATTGAATAGTTCCAATTTGATGACTTTTGTCATAATTATCAGTAACCATAATGTCAATCTTAGGCCCATAAAAGGCACCATCTTGTTCTTTGATTTCCCAATTGTCACCGCAGGTTTCATTCAATACTGTCTTTAATTGTTGTTCAGCATTATCCCAAGTCCCAATTTCTCCTATAAACTTCTCCGGTCTAGTAGATAGATTGAACTTAATGTCTTGATCTATTTTAAAGATTTTGTAAGTATCTCGAATAAGATTTATAGTATTAAGGATCTCTTGGTTTATTTGAGTGATATCACAGAAAATATGGCCATCATCTTGATGAAATCTACGAACTCTAGTTAATCCTGATAATGCTCCACTGGCTTCGTTTCTATGAAGTGAACTGAAGTCTGATAATCTTACGGGCAATTCATTATAAGATCTTTCAAACTTGGAAAAAATTATACAATGTCCTGGACAATTCATTGGTTTTAACCCATATTCATGTTCATGATGATGCTCACTATCATGTTGATGATCTGGATCCAATTCTTCTCTAGCTAGATCATTTCCCACAACTTTGAACATATCATCCTTATAATTATCCCAATGACCTGATTTCTCCCATAACTTATTTTTATATATCAAAGGAGTTATAACTTCTTGGAACCCATATTTGATTTGTTGATTCTTCATAAACTGTATTAACTTATTGAATATTCTCGTTCCATGAGGTAAGAAAAATATCGAACCAGGTGATAACGCATCCGTGGTATATAAAAGTTGCTTGCTAGCAAGTAAATGGTTCAGTTGGGTACTTGAAATGTGTTGATATCGTACTAATTTAGGTAGTACTCTAGTAATGTTCATTGAGAATTTTTCGCAGCATCAAGAGTTAACATAGAATCACCATATATGAAGGGTATATGAAGTTTCAAGAAATTTGTCATGTAACATTTCTTCTCCATGCTTCTTCGTCTATGAACATGAAATCATGAAATCGACATCAATGCCATTCATTAACTATACACTCGTAACTAAAGGTTTTTCATCAATTTGTACTGGTTGTTCCTGTTTAACTTCCTCTTTTGGTTCTTCCTTTATATCACTAATCTTCTTAGCTTCCTTTTTTTCCCTTTCCCTTTTTACTTTCCATGTAACATACTTAACTTTGAACCCACTGAATGTCTTGAATTGTCTTGGCCTCTTTACAAACTTATTACTTGGTTTACCACTTTTGTCCAATAGGAAAGTACTTGATATACTATTCATAGTTAACCCTGAAGTACTGGTTTCCTTTAACCCTGAGTTTATTCTATAATTCATACCTTCAGGTTGTGGAGAAGAAGTTTTAGAATTTCCATTAGAATCGAATCCTAAATTCAAACTTGCATTTCTTTTCTCTTCAGCTGCTAATTTCTTTAATCTTGACTTGGATATCGGTGGTTCAAATTTTGGTAAAGTTACCAATAACTCTTTAGGGACTTTTAACTTGACCCAAAATCTTCTTGGTGGTGCCATAGTTTTTGATTATTAGTGAAACTACAATGATGAAATCGCGCAATTATGAGTAACGATATAGGAGTTAGTAGTGGATCTAATAGGCGAGATAATGATCCATTCGAGGATTTAGATGATAGACCACAGCGTGATAGATTACCTTCATCCCTTGACATTCTTCAAAATGGGTTAAAATTAGATATCAGAGCTCATCAAAGAACTTATGAAGGGGCTTATACTAGAACTGCTATTGGTAGTTTAGCATTTTCATTAATGATTATCAAGATATTTTCTAAGGACTTCTTGCCAATCGGATTGATTTATACAATTTACGGATCTTTGGTATTTGTTTTCGGATTATACAAAAGTAGATCTGTTGATTTCTATTATAACCCTAAGAAACAAAAGGAATATTTTAAAACTAGTGGTAATAGTGTTATGCTATTAACGGTAATAAGTTTGGCATGTTACATTACATTGTTGGTATTGATATTAAGGATGTGAGATTAATTTTGGTTTCTGGTAAATCAATGTACGTGAATGAGAACTATAACTCTTGAAAATGTTAAATATCTATTTACATTATATACATTAAGTTAAGCCTCCAATTGCTAACAATAATACTTGTATAAACAATTGACCCGACCAAAATATTACTTTCCTCATTCTACTTAATCTGCTCTGTTCATCTACCACATAATGTTCGAAATTATTATAAACTTCAACGGATATATCATCCATTAACAAACAATCATAAATTGTCCAAGATCCTTCGAAATCTTTTACTGGTTTAGTAATCACATTGTCCAACTCAATGAACGTATTGTTGGAGTTTATATATGCTACAATAGGTTTAATAAGGGCATAGTTGATGTATGACAATTCAGCGGTTTGGAACGGAACAATAGCTTTGACATTGAACAACTTAATATTCAAGTTCAACTTTATACGAGGTTCAATATTAGGTTGGTTTTTTATATGAAAATTAGACTTTAAAGCAGCAAAATAATTATTCTCATTATGGATCAATGGGATAGATAAATCTCCAATCATATCGACTTTTCCTTGAGAGATCCATCCCAAAGGTCCTGATAATCCAGTGTTAAGATGGTCAATATTCAATCCATTGACTCTTAATCTTTGGATCTTATCATCATTGATTTCATTAAATTCATTAAACCTCTGCTTCTTATGGATGGTAAACAACGACCCATCGTATGATCCATTTAAGAAATTGGCATTAAGGAAATCATAGAATAACCAATGTTTACGCAATTGACTTAATTCACAATTATGAATCTCAACATTGAATGGTCTAAATTCATTGGGTTGCTTTAATTCAAAAAGCACATCAGATAATTTAAAATTATCAATTTCAAAGTCTCCTGGTCTATAAACATTCTTATAATTAGTAGCACTGTCATTTGGATCCCACACTACATGGGTTCTATCGATTACACCCCTAACACCCTTCATTTCCATAGTATCGATGATACCTCTACCATTGACCCATTTTCCAAACGACAACGTTACATTGATTTCTTGAATGGTCAAATCATATTGAGTATAATTTCCATCATCGTACTCTTCAGTCTCTGTTTGTGGTTCTTGTAGCTCCTGTAATTCCTGAGATTCTTGGGATCTGATCATCTCACTTTGTGATGCAATTTTACTCTTAACGAATTTCTTTGATAATTTTGGCCTTCTACTGACCATGACATTAGAAAATTGAATCTTTCCATTATTCCAACTTGGAACTATTGCATTTTCGAATATAACGGATAAGTTGGAGTTTTCGGTTATGATTTCTCCAAATTTCCTAGCTACGAACTCTTGAGCAAACACTGTATTGAATGTCAATATTACAATTGAAAAGAACGTTGTTGTCCCTAGGAAAATCAATAATGCATTACTTATCACTAGCCATGAGAATATGGCCGAATAATCATCTGTGTTAAAAGGTCGGTTGGACTTTTTAAGCAACCATTTAAGCCTTATATTTAATCTCGATATCCAATTATTAGCATTTTTAAGTAATTGTTCTCTTGTGATTTTAGGTGCATTGTATTTTAGAACACTAGGATGGAAGTTTCGTATTAGTAGTCTGGGAACAAGTAGTGTTGATGGTTTGTAGGTGATAAATAGTTTACGATTAACTAAGGGTGTTCTAGTTAATCTGAACATAATGATTAAAATGCGACCTGGGGTGATGAGGAGTTAATATGGTCAATCCTGGGGATTAGTGATCTTAGCTGAGTTTGGCTGATTTCGGCAGAAATTCAAACGTCAAGGTATTAAGAGTTATTTTGTACATAATATGGTATTAATGGAAAAATGAAATTTTTCGTCATTTTCAAATTTTGGCAAAGTCCGTACTTTATACAGAAATACTCGACGTTTACCTCGTAAATTAGATCCTCAGGATTATGTCCGATGTTAACCTTTATCGTTACTGCAGTGAAAAAAATAGCCCAATTCCATAAATTCCGTACTTAGCGTACCTAGCAATATCCCCAGGCTGATATGTTCACCCCACTAAAACATTATCTTTATCTCATAATTCATCACATGAGGCTTAACTATTACTCTTATATGAAGACCTTGTCAACCTTTATGACTCTTATGTGAACATCGGATACCTGCTATGGATCTTATCATGCCCCGCTATCAATGATTCATAAATCGAATTGTTTGGGGTCTTATCTTTCCATTAGTCATCATGAGTCAACATAACACATTCCGCATCGAGCCGTCTACAGAGCCGCCGTATATAAAGGGTGATATCGACTCATATATCCGCATCCCTACAAAATGGAATTCGGCAAGCCAGTTAGGCAAAAGTACTTTGGATTACTTGATCCAGAAGTCATACATTTAAACCATGGTTCTTATGGACTTTTACCAACCCCAGTTTATGAACAATTCGTCAAAGCTATGAAGAAAGATTATGCATATCCAGATGCGTATATGTTCAAAACTCAAGGTGAAGATTATCTTGAAGCGGTTAAAACTATAGGAGAAGTTGTCAATGCCGATTGGAAAAACATTGCATTTGTTGATAATGCAACTACAGGTATAAATACCATTTTTAGAAGTATGAAATTTAAGAAAACTGATAAGGTCTCATATAGTTCAATTATTTATGATAGTTGTAGACATGCATTATTATTTGCTAAGGAATTATTTGGATTTGAACTTGTTGAAATTCATCTTGATATCGAAAAAGATATCTTTGCTCAATTCAAAGATGCTGTCGATACTAATCCTGATATAACTATGTGTATTTATGATATAGCTTCATCAATGCCCGCTAAGTTATTTCCTTATAAGGAAATCACTGCTTATTTTAAATCTAAAAATATTATTACAATCGTTGATGGAGCTCACGGGGTTGGACTTTACCCATTAGACTTGAAAGAATTGAAACCTGATTATTTAGTATCTACTCTTCACAAATGGTACTTTACTCCAAGACCTTCAGCCTTTTTATATGTTGATCCAAAACACCATGCTTCAATCCAGCCATTACCGTTAGGTAATACTTATATTCAAGATGAAGGTGAATTAACATTATTCAAGAAATTCAAAATGGGTGCATCCAGGAATCACGGTTACCTTAGTTGCATCAAAGCCGCTAAAGAATTTAGATCACAATGGAAGGAAGAAGATATTACAAAATACAGAAACGACTTAAGAGAAAAAGTCATTGACTGGTTACTTAAGAGGTGGAATACCACCGACTTTGGTAACAATAAATTCGAATTAGTCAATGTTAGATTACCAATTGATTATGAATTAACTAATGAAATTATTTATAACATTAGAGATGACGCTATAAAGCAAAAAACTTACTTTCAACTTGGTAACTATGATGGTATTAGTTATGTAAGATTATCATTTCAAATTTATAATGAATTTGATGATTATGAGAAAGGAATTGAAATTTTAGAGGCATTATTGAACAAACACGCTCCTAAAAAATAAGCCAAGTTGTAATCCAGGCGGACCATAATATATTTCTCTCTGTTATATTTGATTTATATAGTATATTCACATTAGACTGATATCATCTCACACTTTCTATAATAATCTGCACAATTACCTAAATAAGGTTCTATCTCAAAAAAGGAAACTAATGAAGTACATAGAATTGAAATTTAATGTAAAAAATATTAATTAATTGAAATAAAGGAGTTGCAAAACAGAAACGCGTTGCCAATCTTTGAGAATTTAGATTGAAAAATGGCGAGCCCCTCCCCTGATTAACTCCTTCCTGATGAAAGAGGGTTTTATCGTATTACCTAAAAACAATTTTACGGCACCAGCAGATCCTAGGTAAACATACTGTTATAGTCATATATATAATTACTAATGTTTGCTTATGTCGATCAATGTTTGTTTACTTTCTTAGTAATTAGTTGTTTATTATTATATGTTTAGTGTCTCCACTAACAAATTTCACAAAACACTGTAAGAGCTCAAACTCAATTCTAGACCTCAAGCAACATAATGTAAACAATCTGCTTGTATTGAGGATTTCGGTTAAGGACACAGGACCTTTAAAAAACAACAATCATCCAGGACAATCGTAATTGATATTGATAAACAATCGTAATTAGTTGCTTGCCGAATGTTATGGTAAGTTTAAGAGATTGTCTGGAGGACCGGAGTTGCAATTGTTTATTATTGAGTTGTTAACGAGAAACTATCAGTTCAATAACTGGCGATAATATTAAAGCCGATATGTATTTGCAATTAGTTAAAGGGCTTTTGTGGCTATGATTTAATTGGCGCTTATTAAGCGCATACGCATAGTCAACTGGCACGGCTTGTACCTCGCAAGCAAACGTTACACCATTGGCCCTACACATCATTAAAGAATCTGAATTCTTACGATTAGTGTAATTACTATGATAATCTATCTATTAAAACTACAAAAGTAAACGAAACAACTTTTAACGTTTCTATGATATATGCTGTAATATCTAATCTAATAACCACATTGGCCAGGATAAGTTCTGTCAGAAATTGGTTGAGGGAATAAATCATTAGCAATTAATTGCTTTAAGTCCCATTCAATAGCATCTTCAGTTTTCCAATTCCAGAAGAACCAACCATCTCTAGTACTATAGGCATCTAATTGAGCTTCAATATATTTTCTAGTATTGACTTTTTGCCAATCTGGCCAGTTTGAAATTTCAGTAAATTGGTCACATGAACCAATATATGGAGAATTATCATAATCTCCTGACCATCTTGCACCTCTACCAACACCATTAAGCCATCTTGCACAATCAGTTAAAGCAGCTGACCATTCACCAACAACATTCCAATGAGATTCCTGTTCATGAGCTGTACCAAGATTACAAGCAGTTGAAATATGATCATCTAATGATCTTTGTAATTCTCCAGAACTGAATACTTGATAATGATGATGGTCAACAACAACATTCCAAACACTATCACTGGTAGTTAAAAAGTCATCCCAATAATTATTGGCTTCGAAAGCGTCATGAATAATAACTGGTTGAATTGATCCAGTATCACGAATTATTTGATATCCTTTATATAAATAATCTTTTAATTCGTCTAAGTTTAATGAGGGTCCCAAAGGTTCATTAACTAATTCAATACCAATTAAAACATCATCGTATTGAGTTGCATAATCTTCAGCAATGATTTTTAATACATCATAAGTTAAGTCAACATTATATTGATTTGATTGCCATTCGAGATGATCTCTCCAACCTGAATTATCAAATCCATTTTGACTTCCTGGGACTCCATGTAAATCAATCCAGACTTTTAAATTATGATTTCTTGACCATTTCAATGCTTTATCCAAAAAGTCCTTTTGTCCAGTAACATATGGATCATAGTCATAAGGTTTGAAAGCCCAATATCCAATTGGAATTCTAACTGCATTTAATCCAGCTTTACTTATTTGTTTAAAATCATCTTCAGTGTACCAAGTATTCCAATGATTATATAATTGACTATAACATTCATCTTTACCTAATTTGGCACAGAAATTATATTCATCAACAGGAGTATCAGAATCATCACCAAATTGATCAAATAAAGATGGGGTAATGTAAGGTTCTAAAACAAACCAACCTCCTAAATTAACCCCATTTATTTTATCATTACCATTATAATCAAATGCTAAATCTTTCTTCTGTTTTTGGCTTATTGGATTTGCAATACTTGAAGCTACTAAACTTGAAGCAATTATTAAATTTGTTAACCACATTTTAATGTTTTTTGAGTTTAAGGGTAATGTTGTACGTGGTAATTTCTTTGAATTTTTTACGTTATTAATAAATACGAATGTGTTAATTCAAACTATAAGGAAATTAAAAAAACGAATAACGATGATTTGAAAATTATTTAACGACGAAAACGGTTCCTTAAGTTGTAATAAAAAATTCAATAATTCCAAATAAACACGAAGTTTTTAAATTAAGGAAAACTGGGTTTAAATATAGGAAAAACCTGGAATTACTGTGAAACAAAGTAAAGAATCCGGAAATAAGAGGGGTGAGAGGTTACAGAACACAAAAAATTTAAAAGGGTGTCCTTTTCTTTATTTTTTTTTTTTTAATTTTTCTCCCTGTTTTCTTAACCCTTTATTCATTCCATTTACACGATTTTCAGTCCTGAAAATGTTCAAGTATAGATGCTAATAGTTAAGGTTATTGAATCATAAAGATCAGTATAGAGTTGTTTTTGCTATGTAGTAAATTTAATTGCTATCAAAATTAGATTTTCAAGATTATTATCCCTACCATTGATGATGCGTTGTCAATTACCAAATTTATTAAAGAGGCTTTAATCTATTAACCATACTTTTTAATTTCAAAACCCTCTTTTCACAATTGCCTGATTGCCTGTGACGATCATTTTTGTAGAATCTTTGTTGTATCCGTTATGATATTATTATATTTCATACCATAACCTAGAGTTGATTGTGCTAAGAAATATAGGTTTTCAAGATTTCTTGGGTGAATAACTTATATTAACTGTTAATGACACCAACTCGCATCAACAGACCCCAAAAGTTAGTGGTTAAAATGCTTGAGCAAAGAAATTTTAAAACCTTTACTAACCTAATAATTTGACAATAGGCTTCGGTATTTCAATTTTTTGAGCGTGGTCCCTCATTTCTTCAACTAGTAAAATCCCTACCGAATTCGGAACTCGAATCTTTAAGTTTGACATATTTTTTCTGCATAGACTTACATACCGTTTTTTACTGAACTACAGTTATACCATTGATAATTTATTTATTTAACAACTCTATTCTGCAGTTTAATTGATATAGTGTCTTATACATTTTGCTTCTGGTCACTTTTATTCAATTGATACTAACCACTTTTGCTTTGCTGTTATCTCACTATCGCTTTTCTGTGTACAGGATTTTTACTAGCTAGGGTGGAAATAAGCGATCATTTTCGAAATGATAACGCGACACCTTTAGTCATCTATGGCTTTTAGTGATGTGCTGGCATCATCATCAGTCATCAATTGACTATCCAATTATTTTATCCCCAGTTTTCAATTGACAATTTGGGTGATAAAAAAAAATGGAGATCTCGTAGAACAATGTTCATATATGTGCTCCTCACTTTGTTTTCTTAGCTAACCATTCTCACCCGCTTTTTCTTTTTCTTGTGAGTTATTTTTATCTCAGGTTTTAGCGTCTATTGATGCCTATTTCAGGTTCAAGTATCATAATTCTATTATGTACCGTTACTTATTTATTTGAAACTACTCTAGTGATCATTTGCCCCATGCATTGCATCAAGCAAATCAACTCCTAAACTCACTAGGTAATGAGGTAAACGGTTCCCGTCTCCTATTCATGATTAATCGTTGTTAAAACATAATCTTAACTCGTAAATGTCCATCAACTAACAACCGTAGAAAATGACCTTGATTATTTTCCTGATCAAATTTTACCCTAATGGGAAATTTAATTGAGGAGTTGGACAATACAATGCGAGTTGAAATGGATGATGATTCTTAAATTTTGACTTGAACTACGACCAAGCTAGCGACACTCGGCCGACTACAGGTCAAATTACCAAAAATAGAATTGCAGCTATCGTTGCTTATTTTAATATTGTGATGGTGCTACTTCGTTCAATAAGTATTGCATAGAATAACAACGCTATTGCATGGGCTTCAGAGAAGAATGGATTCAAAGGAGGCACTTGATTATCATGATGGCATCTCTGAATTGTAGTGAAATTCATGGTAATTGTTTGGCCAAGTCAATGGGTACCGCCATATATGTGATAACCATAATACATGTAGAAATTCCTATGTTTTCGATCTAATATCTTCGATCATGAGTTTATGATTTTAAAGTAACAATGAAGAAGACTTGAAGATCTCTTCTATAAACTTGCAACATCCAAATTAGAGAGGTATCATCTTCATCCCGAAAGCACTGTATAATCATTCGGTTGTAAAGTAATAAGTAGTTAAGGGTCGTGTGCACTATGATCCCCTCACTAAACCCTTAATGTTTACTCATAAACTTTATGTTACTAGGTAATTTAACAACATATGCAATAATTACCTATTAAACCGCTAAACTGGGGTTCGGTTACATAGATCTTGAACCCTCCTTTTCTTCACGTGCTTCGTGACCTCTGTCGCACCTCACCAATTTTTCTCATTTTTTTTTCAGTTTTAAAATTTTCAACTATATACACTAAGAAATAGTCTGCAATTTGCTTAAATTGATTATCTCTAGTTCTTAAATTAATATAATAAAAAATGTCAGTTGAAACTAGTTTATCATACGCTGCTTTAATCTTAGCTGATTCAGAAATTGAAATCAACTCAGAAAACTTATTAACTTTAACCAGAGGTGCTAAAGTTGAAATTGAAGATATCTGGGCTGATATCTTTGCTAAAGCTTTATCAGGTAAAGACTTGAAAGATTTATTCTTCAACATTTCATCTGGTCCAGCTCCAGCTGCTGCTGCTGGTGGTGCTGCTGCTGCCGGTGGTGAAGCCGAAGCTGCTGCTGAAGAAGAAAAGGAAGAAGAAAAAGAAGAATCTGATGATGATATGGGTTTCGGTTTATTTGATTAAACTTAATATAATTGTATAAATATATATCATTATTATTATTATAAATTGTAGTTAATAAATCTCTGGCTAATTTCTAATGGCATCTCTCCTCGAGATGAATGTTTCTCGGTCGAGGATCTACGTAACATCCTAAAACCTAATAGAGCCCCACGTTAAGTAAACACCACTCAATTCATACTACGCTACGAAGCTACAATCTAGAACTAATAGAGAATCGATTACAAATGGCTATGAATTATTAACTACATAAACAATATAAATTAATTAAATTTCTTAATGAATATAGTTCAATAAAAAAATTAATTAGTTTATTTTTTCTTCTTTTCTTCTTCAGCTTCAGCTTTTTCTCTAGCTCTCTTTTCTCTGACACCTTTGTATTTTTTATCAGATCTAGCTAATCTTAAAGTTCTGTAAGCAGATTGTTCACCAACTTCGACCTTTCTTGGAGCTGATTCAATTGGAGCTTGAGTAATTGGGAATTCTGATGAGATTGAAGCTTGGTTGAATTTAGCAATTTCTTCTTTAGTAGTCTTTTTGTCAAATACAACTAATTTAGATTTGTAATCATTTAATCTTTTAACGTTTAAATCAAAAGTTTCTTGGTTTCTATTAATTCTTCTGTGATCTACGGAGATACCAATAGTTCTAGCATATTTGGCAGTTAAACCAACAGCTTTGATTTCAGCTAAAGTGAAACCTCTACCAGCTCTTAATTTTCTGTTGTATTTGATGGTTGGACATCTAATAATTGGTTTTAAGCTATCAACTGGTTTTGGTGATTCTTTAGCGATTTTTCTTAATCTGCTTTGTCTTCTTGAAGCTTTCTTACCAGCTTGGTCAAAGTGAACTTTGACTCTTTCTTGCCAGTGTTTTCTGAAATGGTTCTTTAAGATTGGTAAATTCTTAGCAATGGCCATCTTATAATTATTAGTTCTTAATTATCAAAAAGACTCTGAAGAAAAAAACTTTATAAAAAAAAAATTTTTCAAAAAAATTTTCTGTCTTCTCACTACAGGGATTCTCAGAATTTAGAAATTGGTTGTAAGAATTTACTGCGAAAGTCGTCCTAAATTCTTCGACCTAGCCTTGGTACTAATTTCTCAAGCTTCGCACCAATTTTTCTACCATAAAGAGTAACCACTCCTGTATATTGTTCCTAACAAATTTAGCAGTCACTCGTCGCGTGATTTTCTCTTCGCACTTTTCATACTCGCTGCGTATTTTATGGTATGTCCTCAATATAATGTCTATGTGCGACTTTGTCCTCTATGTATACAATTGAACTCTTAAATACCGCGACATGAGCCTTAACTATGGAGACTTTTCTATCCTGTCCCAGTCTCACTCTAACTATTCAAAAATTTTTTTCGAGTGAAAAATTTTCTAATATATCAATAATGTCAACTCCATCTGTTCAAGTATGTAATTATAAAAACAATCATGAGTTCTATATATTATTATAGGCATCAACAATATCAAATATGAATATGGATAACCAGCCAAGTGAATGGAATAATAGATCAACTAGGATTATCGTTAGTTTTAATGTCATAAGATTTAAAGATTTGATGAAGTGAAGAATTATGATTTGATTAGACATTGGAATATCATTCAGACTATCAGGCAGGAAATGTTAAGCTATACCTCAATAGCACTAACTACAATTAGGTAACGAGACCCAAGACCTGATCTCCTCCTGGTAACCTCAGTAATTCATTTCATATTTGATACCTAAACTAAATATCATATACTAACAATTTAGACTTTTGGTAAGAAAAAATCAGCTACTGCTGTTGCCCATGTTAAAGCCGGTAAAGGTTTAATCAAAGTTAACGGTTCTCCAATCACTTTAGTTGAACCAGAAGTTTATAGATTCAAAGTCTATGAACCATTAACCTTAGTTGGTTTAGACAAATTCCAAAACATTGACATCAAAATCAAAGTTAGCGGTGGTGGTCACGTTTCTCAAATTTACGCTATTAGACAAGCTATTGCTAAAGGTTTAGTTGCTTACCATCAAAAATACGTTGATGAAGCTTCTAAGAACGAATTAAAGAAAATCTTCACCGCTTATGATAAATCATTATTAGTTGCTGACTCAAGAAGAATGGAACCAAAGAAATTCGGTGGTAGAGGTGCTAGAGCTAGATTCCAAAAATCTTACCGTTAAGGTTTTTTATTCTATATATATCACAGTTTTATATTAATGTATAAATAAAAGTCATTGATTATGTATCCGTTTCTAGAGAATCTGTGTCTCGAGATGTATATAAGTGATGAAGGCTTATTGAATTCTGTAAGCCGTATGAGTGAAAATATCTATATCCATATTGAAAATAAAAGAAGGTTCAAAAAAAATTGGGGAGAGCAGGGAGTTGAACCCTGGACCTCTCGCAAATTTGTTTCTTGATCCTTCGGCCTAAATTAGAACGAATTTTCTTGACCCAAAGCGAGAATCATACCGTTAGACCACACTCCCATCTAATTCTACTACCGCGGTCCGCGGTTTAGCGACTAGGCCACAGCGCCTTTTTTGGTCGCAAAAATGCCAACCTATTCATGCTGATTTAATTTGACCAAGATTTCTCTTATAGATACATCTTTCTCGCATGTAAGTGTACACAAGCCATATGGAAAATATTGCAGGACAATACTTCATCAAAATTGAATTACAGGCTTCGTAATTGCCTATTAGCACCTAAGAAAGATACTCAATGGGAACAGTTACTAATAACGCTCAATAGATTTGTGACAATAGTTCAGAATTTATATCAGCTTAGACTTCCAAGTGAAAAAGATGGATCCGTTGTTACTTCATCATCTCCAGATGCAGTACGACGAGACTCAGTCTTCAGAGAACCTATCGATTGTTCTCCAAAGAGGTTGAAATCGTGGATCTATCGTGCTGAATCATTAACATTCTAAAGTAAAATAAATTGAAATTCAAATCAAAAATGAATCAATTAGAATCCTGAAAGAGGAGGGTTTTTTCTTGTAAGCAATTACAGGTTTCCCTCTATAAATAAGTATATAGTTTTGGTGTAACAATATACGGTTATTAGTTTAAAAAAAAAAAAAATTTTTTTAGCTTAAATTGTTTCCTATTGCATGTTTTAAGGCTTTTTCAATATTATTAATACTAAAAAAGTTTGTATTTACTTGTCTGGAGTGAAATATAATTCAAAATATAGTACTTTTTGTGATAGTTTAAGCAAATCTATACATTACTATACAGGAAAAATTATAACACCAACAGGAAAGACAATAGTGTCATTTCCGAACCGTTGCAGACTTGAATTTCATGCAAAATTGTTCATTGACATAGCAGACAAAATGAATTCGGATCTCAGTTAATGGTTGCAAAACATAGCCTATTTAAGTAAAAACCTAGTTCACCGTGATAACCTTACCAACTGTTTTCAAAAATGTGAAGGATCTTAAAACCTCACATATCCAAATAAATTCTCGTCCCATTAACCCTCATAACTAAGCCTTATTTCAGTACCACCACGTAATAAAGTCAGTTCATCGTATAACCTTCCGATCTCATCGGTCGCGAACCTTAGATTTGAAATTGAATTTTTATTGCACGATTTAAGATTTCCCCAAATCTCCAAGAAACTGACTGAAGTTATTTATTATGGGTTCTATCAAACATAGACATACAAATGAAACATATACGTTTGTAACACCACCAGCAGATGCACCAATAGAGAAATTAAATGAATTTTATTGGACTAATGAACTCGAACCACACGTTCTAAGAAGAAAAGCTATATTACAGGCACATCCAGAAGTCAAGAAATTGGTAGGACATGAACCTATTACTAAGTATTTGGTATTGATGGTTGTAGGTTTTCAGTTATATGTAGCTTATTATTTAAGAGACACCCATCCATTAAATTTGAAATTTATCATATTAGCTTATGTAATTGGAGCTACTGCTAACCAAGCTATATTCTTGGCTATTCATGAGCTATCCCATAATTTATTATTCAGAAAGCCTTTGCATAATAAATTATTTGCGGTATTGGTGAACTTGCCAATTGGAATCCCATATTCAGCATCATTCCAACCATATCATCAATTACATCATAAATTCTTAGGTGATGAATATTTGGATACTGATTTACCAACCAAGTTTGAAGGAATTTTATTCTCAAGTGTCTTAGGTAAAGTGTTCTTTACTACTTGTCAAATCTTCTTTTATGCCTTAAGACCCATGTTCATCACTCAAATCAAGTTTACTTATATTCATTTAATCAATGTTATATATCAATTTGCAATCGACTATTTGATTGTTCAAAACTGGGGATGGTATTCGATGTTTTACTTTTTAATGAGTTCATTCTTAGCCGGCTCATGGCACCCATGTGCTGGACATTTCATTGCAGAACATTATGTATTGAATGAAAATAACCAACAAAAACTGAAAGTTTCGTCATCGACTACACCAAAAGTCAATATCTCCAAAGACCTTTTACCTGAAGAAACTTATAGTTATTATGGAGCATTAAATTATTTAACCTGGAATGTTGGGTATCATAATGAACATCATGATTTCCCATATATTGCCTGGACAAGATTACCAGAATTGAATAAACTAGCAAAAGAGTTCTACGATCCATTGCCAAAAGTAGAAAGTTGGGTTGGTGTTATTGTATGGTTTATTTTTAATGATATTAATGATTTATGGAATAGAGTCAAGAGGACTGGAAAACAAAAAAGTGGTAGAAATGTTGGAATAAGGTTGGATATAAATTCTTAGATTATTGGATAGTTTATAGTAAAAGTTTAAAAAGTTACGAATTAAGATTTTCATAGTTATCTATATATATATACCTACAAGTCTCTAATTAATCTTGTGATTTCATCTAATCCATGCTTGTTAACATTGGATAATTTTTCATTAACAACTTTAATTAAATCTTTGACGTCGATTAATTCTCCTTCGTCACCTTCATTACCTTGACCTAATAATTTAATTCTCAACTTACCTTCAGGGTATTCTTCCTTACCTAAAATGACCCCAATAGCAGCTCCTGATTTTTCAGCAGCATCGAATTGCTTACGAATATTAGCTTTGGCTTTATACAAATACTCGGTATTTATTCCATTATCCCATAATTGTTTGGTAATGGACATTCTTTCCTTTAAAAATCCATTCCATCCTTCACCTCCACCAAATGCCATAACATAAACTTGAGTTTGTGATGAATTGACTTTATCTAACTTCTTAGTGATTCTAGCTTTGATGATAGAGAATAACCTTTCAACTCCAAATGAAATACCCACACAGGGAATAGCTTTACCATTTGAGAACATACCAACTAATCCATCATATCTACCACCAGCAGCAATTGAACCAACTCCAACATATTCACTGGCATCTTCATCTTCGGCACCTTTTTCCTTTTTAGCAGCAGCTTTGGCTTTTAATTCAGCTGCATTCTTTGGAGGGGCAGAACCTTGAGTAACTGCTTCATAAATTAATCCAGTATAATAATCCAAACCTCTTGCTAATGATAAATCAAAACTGATGTAGTTGTCAATACCAAAAGCTTCGACATAATCGGCTAATACTGACAATTCTTCAATACCAGTTTTAGCAGATTCATTGGCCATCAAAGTGTCATTAGCTTTTAAAGTTTTTAATAATTCGGAAATTGAACCATTTAATTTAACTAATTCACCAATTTTATCGGCTACTTCTTCAGATTGACCTTTTTCTTCGACCATTTCTTTCTTGACGGCTTCCCATGGAGATTTATCTAATTTATCAACAGCGCTACTGATTTTTCTAATATCTTCATCTTTAACACCACAAGCTTGGAAAATCCCGTCTAAGATTTTACGATGATTCAATTTAATTTTGAAGTCACGAATTCCTAAACCAGTTAATCCTTCAACTACAATATTTAAAATTTCTGCATCTGGTACCATTAAATCATAATTACCAGCATAATCGATATCACATTGGTAAAACTCTCTCATTCTACCTTTAGTCATAGCTGGTTGATCTCTTCTATAAACTTTAGCAATGTGATAACGTTTAATATTGGAAATATTATTACTAGCAACAAATCTAGCAAATGGAACCGTTAAATCATATCTTAAACTTGTTAATTCACCACCTTGATCTTCTAAATTATAAATTAATTTAGAATCTTCACCATATTTCCCAGTTAATATTTCTCTTAATTCAAATACTGGGGTATCTATGGTAACGGCACCATGTCTTTTGAACATAGCTGTTAAAGATCCGAAAATTCCTTCTCTGATTATCATATCTTGATCACTCCAATCCTTAGTACCTTTTGGAGTTTTTAATAAAAATTGATCACTCTTTTTAGATTTTTTGGATTTCTTATCACCAGAGTTTTCAACTTTAACAGCTTTTGATGGTTCAACTTGACTTGCAACTTTAACTGATTCACTCATATTTCTTATAATTGATTTTATGGGTGTTCTTAGTCTGAACATGCACTGAAAAATTTTCGCACCCAATGTTATCGTGAGTCAATAGTAGTTACTTACTAAGAATTCTTTAAAGTTCATCTATTCTATATAATGTCTATATACATAACCTTAAACTTAACCTTCATTAACCATAAACATTCAAATCATCATTATCAATCTTCATTAATCCCATTGGGTTTACTAAAATTTAATCTCATTACACCATCACTAAGAATCCTTTTACCCCAACTACCAGCAGCTGGTTCACCCGTTTCATCTCTACATTGTTTTAAGAATGGTAGAAGTGATGTACCACCAGTACCCTTTTCACCATCTTTGGATTTCTTCTTGGCTAATCCTGATCTTAAAGTAGATGATGACCCCATTTTTTGACCTTTTTTGGCTTGTAATACAACGTATCTGGTAACAATTTGAATATGTTTATCTCTAAATGATTTTAACATTGCTAAACATGCATCATAGGAAAGGGTCAATTCAGAATCTTGCTTGGATAAGACATATTCTCTTAAATTCGAAGTTGACTCGATTTTACTCAAGAATTCTCTATGAGGTCCTGGCATATAAAATCTTTGCTCATTCATGAAACTGCTTTCAGGAGCTGGCTTGGTTTGTTTTTCATGAGGTAAAGGTCTTTCACCCGTTGAATAATGCTTGATATTTAACAAAACATCTAAGAATTGAATCGATGAAGATTGTGCATTTGATCCACCGGAGTATGATCTTGGTTTTTCTTCTAAACCATATAAAACACCATTTTTATCCAAACCTACATCACTCATATTTTTCCAACCTGCAAAGTATGGCCTGATTCTAAAATAAAATATATGAGGATCACACATTTCTTCCATTTTCATTAATACTGAACCTAAATGATCAATCATTTCTGCCAATTTTTGTAAGTTTTTAGTTAGAGTCTTGACATCATCATTTTCTATATTTTGTAAGATTTTCATACCAAGTTTAATAGTGAATGAAGATTTATACTCGAAATAAACGCTTACTAAGTAAAACCAACTTTCATCTATTGAACCAGTGAATGTATTGATGGTGGTCAAATTATCTAAATCCCATATGTTATCATCTGGAATAATTTGTTTGAAATTCCATAATACTAAACCAGCGTAAGTTCCAATTGGTGGTAAACCCAATTCTTCAGAAACTTCAACTAATGGTTTAGCAATGCTGATTGGTAATTTATTTACAGGTAAATCATGCCCCCATACATAAGCATGGGTCAAAAATCCTAAGACTGAATAAGCTCTTCTATATTGGGCTACACCTTGTAATAATTCAGTTGAAAGTTCAGGTAATTTATCAATTAACCCTCTTATTCTCTTAGTTAAGATAAGTGAAGGTAAATTGTTAACTAAAATTTCCCAAGGTTGGTAGTAATCTTGAGGTAATTTTTCAAGTGGTAATGATTGAGGCAAGAACCCCGAGTCAGGGTATACTTGATAATCTTCCATGTTAAACATTTCGGGTTTGATTTTAGGGACTTTACAAGATTACAAATGGAAAAATTTTCTGAACTGATAAAAAGCGAATTCGCTTTTTTTCGAATTTGTATGAGCTTTTATGTGCGGATCGATCGTATATTTTTATTAGGTCATTTTGGGTTCGGACTTTAAGAAGTAGTCAATCAGTTGATAGAATTCTTGAGTGTGGGTTAATTTTTTATATTAGTATAGAATAATTTTATGGCGTTATGAATGGTCAGAGTCGCCAATTTTAATTTTCTAGGGTTTCTAGTATAAACTCAATGGCTGCAAATTAGTTTGTAAAGCTGCAAATTGATTTTGAAAGCTGTAAAACATCCTAAATAATTTCATCATTATCATCTCTTTTAATTCCTAACTCTAATAATTTTTCGAAGGTTCTAGCAAAATCTTTAAAATATAAGGATTCATCTGAAGCATATAGTTCAACAAAATTTTTAAAAATCGAATCATTAAGTAATTGCAAGTCAGTATTTAACATCATTAATGACCTATCTTTATTAAAAAACTGTTGCCTGCCGGTTTCAGGCACGATTCCTAACTCCCATTCTTCATCAAGTAATACTTTATAAAAATCATTGGAAAATTTAATGGGGTTTGGAGTCCATTTGCCTTCCCAACCACTGATCCTTTTATGACATCTTCCAACAGCATGAGCTCCTAATAATATAACTGCTTCCTTATCATTGAACCCCATACGTGAGAATGTATCTCTAATATGATCAGCTCCTTTGTCAGCAAACGGCAATCTTCCATTAGGTGGAACTTTCTTATTGGTCTTATGATCAGTCCTACCACTTTTCCAATTAATAGGTGGGCCTCCCATCGAGTCAATTGCAACTTTACCTGCTAAAGTCCATAAATCCCCATAACTAATTTGAGGGTATTTTTGTTTGATTGGTTCTAGACTCCCTCTAGCAACATCTAAACCATTATTACCTTCATAGGTGATTTCAGGCACAAATCTCATGGTTCCCCCGTTAGACCCTCCAGTATTGGAATTGATATCATAGGTTGCACAACAATGCCATGCTAATCTTAGTAAAACTGGTGCCATAGACCCATCGTCATAATTTTGAGGAATTATATCCTCAATTTCTTTGATGACTTTGAAAATATATTCATCGTCAAGTTTACACTTCTTTGGTCTCACTCTGATTCTGAACTTTTTGGTTTTAGAGTTTGAATCCGTTTTCAAGGAAATTGTGGGTTTGGACTTATATGTTAAAATTTCAATTTTCTCCTGAATTGGTTCTGAAGGTTGAACTGCTCTGAATAATTTATTGAATGTATGGACAGTTGATTGTTTACTATCATCCAATAATTTATCAAGTTCAGCTAATTGTTGTTCATTAAATGTGAACTTGGATACCTCGTTCGATTCTCTTGGGTTAAACTTTGATATGGGTCTCGAATTGGCCTTCAATTGAGGTTTTGATTGTGGTCCTGATTCATGTTTAGGTGGAAGTCCTGATAAACACTCCTGCTCTCCTGGCTCCTCTCCTGGTCTAGACATTAAAGGCAAAGAATTAAAATCAGCACTGGAATTAGTGGACTCTTCAATTAATGGCAACGCTTCATTCAGGATATCAAAAATTGAATCATGCTTAATCTCTTTACGTTTACCTCTTAAGCTATTACCTAGTTCCCCCTTTCTCTTTCTGATCAAATCCGAAGTTTTAGGAATTTCATCCAACTGATCTTCAAGGTCGTTACTAATTTCTAATTTCTTCAAATACTCGACATACCCATCGGTTCTAGTCAATTCAATACCTTTAAAACTGTAGGCGATCCTGACACTATAAAACTTATCAATTACACACCATGGTGAATGTAACACATATCTATCCCAAACATAATCAGCATTATCATTCAAGTTATAGATTCTAATAGCTTCATATTTGAATATGTTATTGGTTTCGTCTATCAATTGTAAAATCAAAGGAACCACATGATTAAATAAGTTCAAGTAACCGATATTTAAGAAATTCAATCTACTCATAAAGCTCTTTCTCTTAGGTCCAGGTGTCGAGTCTTCCTCTTCAAGAACATTAAAATAACCATTCTTATTATAATTGGGGTGATTCTTATCTAATGGGAAAACCATGGCATTTGGGGGTTCAGGATAACTTGTTTTAGGAAACAAGAAATTCCATATATTCAAAGGATTGGATAATTGAACAAGGCTTGAAAAAAGAAACCCCCAAAATCTCTTATACCAATCTATGATAATTGAAAGTGATACAATTGGAATAAAAATTGGCTTAAATGCATATCTTATCAATGGTTCTAATTTTATTTGACTTTCCATATTGGGTGAATTTTGCATTTGTGGATGGCTGCGAAATTTACGAATTTGTAGTCTTGAGTTCTAAACCATATTAAAAAAAATAAAAATCGGAAAAAATCTTTTGGGAGTGGCTCTATATAATTAATGTAGAAGTAAATTAGAAACCACGATTCCACCTCGAAATAGAGTGCTTAATGGTAAGTAATCGTATATTTACTCTGATTTACTCCGAACCTCGTAAATATCACAGTTTACCCGGATGCTCACTCTCAGTGATCACTCAAAAAAAGGATTAAAATTATCCAGGTTCCGGTAAGGTAAGAATAAATAATTATAATGTCATTTAAGGGGATCAAGAAATCAATTATCAGGACCCCCCAAAATATTCGACAAAAGTTGAATATGGGGGAAATTACTCAGGACCCGGTTTACATCGATGCAGAAAGAAGATTCAAAGAATTAGAAACGGAAACCAAGAAATTAAGTGATGAAAGTAAGAGATATTTCAATGCAGTCAATGGGATATTAGATTATCAAATTGATTTCAGTAAAGCCATTGAAGAAATTTACAAACCGATTAGTGGAAAATTATCGGACCCCAACGCTACTCAACCTGAGGATAATCCTCAGGGTATTGAAGCTAGTGAACAATATAGAGAAGTTGTCAAAGAATTAAAAGAAACATTAAAACCAGACTTAGAATTAATTGATACAAGAATCGTTCAACCAGCTCAAGAACTATTGAAAGTTATATCATCTATTAGAAAGATGGCTACTAAAAGAGATCATAAACAAGTTGATTTAGATAGACATAAACGTAATTATAAAAAATATGAAGAAAAGAAAGAAAGAACTGTTAAAGACGAAGAAAAAATGTATAGTGCTGAGGCTGAAGTTCAAATTGCCCAACAAGAATATGACTATTATAATGATATGTTAAAGAATGAGTTGCCAATTTTATTCCAGATGCAAAGTGATTTCATTAAACCTTTATTTGTTAGTTTCTATTATATGCAATTGAACATTTTTTACACATTGTATACTAGAATGGAAGAATTAAAAATCCCATATTTTGATTTAACAACTGATATTGTTGAAGCCTATAATTTCAAAAAAGGTAATATTGATGAACAAACCGATAGTATTGGTATAACTCATTTCAAAGTCGGACATGCTAAAGCTAAGTTAGAAGCTACTAAAAGAAGGTTTGCTAATCAAGGGGCAGCCGGAGGAGCAGCCGGTGCTTATGGTCAACAACAAGCACCTCCAGCTTATGGGCAGGCACCAGCTTATCAAGCCCCAGGTGAAGCACCCGCTTATGGTCAAGCACCAGCCTATGGGCAAACCCCAGGTCAACCAGCTACAGCCTACGGTGATTATAAAGATCCAAGAGGCCCGGGTTATGTTGCACCAGGACAAACCGGACAATACGGTTACCAATCACCACCAGCTTCGGCCCCAGGCTATCAAAGCCCTCAAACCACCAACAGTTATGGATCTGCTGCACCATCTTATGGTACTCCAGCAACACCGGTATCGGGCCCAGGAGCACCAGCTGCACAAACCTGTACTGCCCTTTACGATTATACGGCGCAGGCTCAAGGAGATTTAACATTCACAGCAGGAGCTGTTATTGAAATCGTTGAAAAGACCGCCGATAGTAATGGTTGGTGGACCGGAAGGTATAATGGACAAACTGGGGTATTCCCCGGTAATTATGTTCAATTGAACTAGACTCGAAATATAAATTGTAATAGCAGAAAATGTTAGTAAAGTTTCAGCTCAAACCTAATTTCAGGTTATTTGATGTGTTAAAATCTCTAAAAGTTTACTAAATAGTCGATCAATTGTCTATATAATCTCTATATATAGAAAAAGTAACGTCGTATTAACTATGGTGCAAGTCGCGTTTCATGTCTCTGATTCTGGATTCACTTCAGAACATCGTGAGTAAAAAATAGAAGGAATTATCTAGGGCTTAAATTTTAAAGAGTAAAAATAGAATTTTAGACGTGTATTTTAAATGTTGGCTTTTGAGCAATAACTTATGGTCATAAGTTCTTAAATAGGTAAAAATCGAAAATATTTATAATTTTCACTCTTAACAATAAACACTGTACCCCATATTTTGAAACACCTCATAAATTGTAATTGAAGCAATACCATAAAATTCCAGGGGTTCGATTAGTACATGTATTGTTAAAAACTCTAGAATTGATAGCCGAAAATGACTAGTTATTAGGGGCGCGCGCCTATCGTCATTTGTGTGAATCTCACAAAAAACTTCACAAAAGGGCGGTTCATATAAATTGTTAATAATTTCATAATTTATCATTTTTTATAGATATCATAGATTCTAAAGGTTAATTCCTTACTTAATAATTAATAGATTTTGATATATAAATATTGAAAATTGAAACTTAGTTTTCTAATCATAGAAAGAAATTGAATTCAGTTGTTATTGTTATTGTTATAATTGTCAATACAACAAATTAATTTATAGTCACAAGTTCTTGAACTCAGACACAAAAATATTTTGAATTATACATAAGTTATTTGATCCTTTTTTAGATAATTGAACCATTGACATAATTATCTATTGTTAGTTTATTGTATCGGAAATAGGTAAATTCTCGTTAGTAGTAATTGTCGTGTTTCCAGTAGTGTAAGATTCATAAAACCATTTTTTGAAAACAAATAAAGTTGAAGAGATTTCTGAATTGGTAACATATCAAATAATCCAATCAAGTTTATAAGAATTGTCATTAATAGTTGTAACTTTCCATAGTTAATATTTTCTGGTTTACATTGCTCATTTTTTAGTCATTGAGAAACCGGGGAAAAAACAAAAAGTAAAGTACACAAAGAGGTAAATACAACCAGAAACTTTAAACAAAGAACTCATAACAGATACCATGAGTTCACCAAATAATCGAAATTCAATATTTGGGTGGGTTAAGAATTTGAAGAAATCAAATTTATTATCAAATGATAGTTTAAATGAAATATCTGACTTTTCTTCTGAAGATATAGGCAGTCAAGATAAGAGTCCAGAAAGGAACCATGGGCAAGGCCAAGCTCATAATCAAAGTCAGAAAGAACCAAATTCAGGTAATGAACCAGAAAATCAACTTTTAAGGCCAATACTTAATCATAAATCCAGATCTACTAATAATGTCAATAGAGTTAGATCCAATAGTCAAAGTGATAATGATATTATACGTCAAAATCGTGACTCTTTTCTTTTAAATAATCCATTGATTGAAAAAAATTCAAAGTATTTTGGTGTACCTTTACTGGAAGCTGTTGATCAAGCGTCAGCTAAAATCTCAATTTTCACAAACGAAGATTCCAACGAAGTTTTAAAATATGGTAGAATTCCAATTGTAGTTGCCAAATGTGGAATATATTTGAAAACCAATGGATTGAACGTTGAAGGGATATTCAGAGTTGGTGGTTCATCAAAGAGATTAAAAGATTTACAAGTTATATTTAATACCCCACCTGATTTCGGTAAAAAATTGAATTGGGATGGTTATACGGTTCATGATGCTGCATCAATATTAAGAAGATATTTAAACAGTTTACCTGAACCTTTAATACCATTGAACTTGTACGAAGAATTTAGAAATCCTTTAAGAAATAGGTCTAGGATCATCAGTTATATGAAATACAAAGCTAATCATCCAAAAACCACCAATAATACCAATGCTACCACTAATAATAATGAACCTTCAAATAGTGATATACCCAATAATGAACCGCAACAAACCGAAGAAATAAAAGAGACACCAGAAATAAAAGACACAAAGGAAATATCACCAGCAACTCCAAAAAATACAAATGAACTTCCTTCACCATCATTAACTCCAAATGATATTATAGAGGAAGAAGCAGACGATGAAGATGATGCTGCAAAAACTTCAAAGCCTGATAAAAGAACCAAGAATTATAAAAAATTAACTAAAGATGTTCATGATGCAATTGACGAGTATAAATCAATGGTTGAAGAATTGCCAATATTGTCAAAACAATTACTTTTCTATATATTGGATTTACTAGCTATGGTACAAAATCATAGCCAAGAGAATTTAATGAGTTCAAGAAATTTAGCAGCTATTTTCCAACCATCGATTTTGAGTCATCCAAATCATGATTTAGATCCAACTGAGTATGCTTTAAGTCAATTTGTAGTTGAATTTTTGATTCAATATGCTTATAAATTATTACCTCAGAGTACTGAAAATCCAACGACTAAACCATTTGAAAAATCCAATGTCGAATCATCAAACAGTCATTCGAATGCATTGAATACTGCAAGAATTGAATATAAGCGTCAACATTCAAAATCTTTATCATCATCAGGTAATCATGAAGATTTAGTCGGATATGAAAACAATAAAAATTCTAAAACATTACCCATTGTTGATAACTTTTTCATGACTGATCTGGATGAAGATGATGATAAGAAAACTGTCAGTAAACCATTAGAGCCACCAAATGAAAGCGACGAATTCAAATCCAAAGATCTAGTTCGTGAAGTTAAAGATTTAAATTTAAATGGTGAGAAAACTGTGAAACCTGATATAATAATTTCAACTGCTTCATCAAATCCAGTACCTAAAGTTTAATGTATAATGGATTGTATATTTAGTGTTAATTAATTTGTAATATATATAAGAAGTGTCTATAGCATGTATTAACCTCAGTGAGGTCGCATTTAAACAAAGCCAGCGTCCGCGAAAAAACTTCAACATAATGTCAGATTTAGAAGATGATTTAGGTTTAGGGATTGGAAGTGAAGATGAACAAGAAAATGACCCATTGAATGAATTAAAATCTGATAGTGATACTGGTATCAATGTTGATGGAGAAGAAAAAGACGAAAATGATGACGAAGAAGAAGAAGAAGAAGAGGAAGTTGAACAAAAGGTATTGAATATATCAATACCTCGTCATACAGTTTCTGAAATTCCTGACCCTGATACTTATACCCTTAGGCTACCAGTGTTTTTAAATGTTGATGCCCATCCATTTGATCCTGTTGATTTCAAGGAAAATATCGAGTACAATGCCAAACAACGTAGTAAAGATATGACAGATTCTAAGTCGATTAAAAACGATTTAATAAGAGAAAAATTAGTTAATGAAAATACTATTAGATGGAAATATGTCAATGAAAATGATGAAATTATCAAACAGTCAAATTGTCATTTTGTTGAATGGGATGATGGATCGATTTCCCTTAAATTAGGTAATGAAATGTTTGATTTTAAACCACTGAAAGTTCAAGATCAAATATTAGTTAGAAGTCATGATGAATTAGAAGTGTTACAAGCTAATCATGTTATAAGTAATCAAGTTAATTTATTACCAACTTCTACCAAGACCTCCACCCATCAACAATTAACTAATGCTATCAAGAACAGTCAAAAGAAGAGTAAGATTTTGAATACAATTACTGAATCCGATCCTTTAGAACAGCAAAGATTAGCTGATGAAAATGATAGGAAATTAATGAAAATGAGAAGACAATTGGAATTAAAGAAAAGATTACAAGAAGAAAGAATGGGTAGTGGTACTGGTCATGATATAGAAGAAGATGAAGAACCTAAGAGATACGAAAGATATGAAGATGAGTATGATGAAGAAGATGATTTTATTGACGATGAAGATGAAGATGAAGACGAAGGTGATGAAGGTGCTGAAAGATTAAGAAATGTCAAGAGGCAAGGTGCTTCTAAATATGAAGAAGATGAAGAAGAAGAGGAGGAAGAAGAAGAGGAAGAAGAAGAAGAAGGACAAGAACAAGAATCTAAAGACGACAATGAGGCCAAGTCAGAATCGAAAGAAGAACAAGAAGAATCAATTAGGAAAAGAAGAAGGATTATCGATTCTGATGATGAAGAATAGATTAGTGTATAATAGACAAATGTTATTTTAAATTCACTTTTATTGCTCGATATTTCTATCTACTTAAATTCCTACTTTGCTTATATTAATAATTGCTTATTGCTTATTGCTTTGACGTAAGAACCGTAAAACTTGCGTAATAGTAAAAGTTGCGTACGACCGAAAATTAATCTGTGGGGACTGAAAAATCTCAGTGAACATCAAACCTAATTATCACAAATGCAATTGAATCCTTTAAGATTGTTATTAATTGGAGCTCCTGGTAGTGGTAAAGGTACACAAACCTCAAGACTAATTAAGAAATTCCCAAGTTTGACTACAATTTCGTCTGGTGATGTCTTAAGATTACAAATTGCTAATGGAACGGCAGTTGGAAAACAGGCTCAGGATTATATACGTAAAGGAGATTTAGTTCCAGATTTTACCATGATAGATTTGATTAAAAATGAATTAGCATCACGTAAATTTTTAAATGGACAAGCATCATGGTTATTAGATGGGTTCCCAAGAACTTCTAAACAAGCAGCTGATTTTAATAAAGAATTACGAGAATATGATGCTGATATAAATATGGTGGCCGAATTGGATGTTGATCAAGATGTTATATTATCAAGAATTGAAGCAAGATGGGTCCATTTACCAAGTGGAAGAATTTATAATTTGGATTATAATCCTCCAAAAGTCCCATATAAAGATGATGTAACTGGTGAACCTTTGAGTAAACGTGAAGACGATAAACCTGAAGTATTCAAAAGGAGGTTAGATGATTATAATAAACAAATTGAGCCATTGAAAGAGCTTTACGATAAAATAGGTGTCTTATATAAAGTAAGTGGTGATACTTCTGATATTATATATCCAAAATTAGAAAAATTAATTATCGATAAGTTTGGTAAGAACTGATAAGTCAAATATGTAATATATAGCAGTGTATCCAAGACTCTCAATTAGATGATATATAGTATTGAACTAACATATACCTCTCCTTTCTAACATCAGATATATGTGATGATTTGGTGTAGTGCGATGAATTTCTCAATCTAATCGCAAGATGAAGTTCTTTATAGACGATCTACCCGTACTATTCCCGTACCCCAAAATATATCCAGAGCAGTATGCTTATATGTGTGATATAAAGAAGACTTTAGATGTCGGTGGGAATTGTATATTGGAAATGCCTTCAGGTACCGGTAAAACTATTTCATTATTATCATTAACGGTTGCTTATCAAATGCATTATCCAGAACATCGTAAAATTGTTTATTGTTCACGTACTATGTCAGAAATTGAAAAGGCATTAATAGAATTGTATAAGTTGATGGAATATAGAAGTAATGAATTAGGGTACGTTGAAGAATTTAGAGGATTAGGATTATCAAGTAGAAAAAATTTATGTCTACATCCAACCATTAGTAAAGAACGTAAAGGTACCGTTGTGGATGAAAAATGTAGAAGAATCACAAATGGTCAATTAAAACAAAAAATAGAGAATGGAGTCATTAATGAACAACAACAACAAGATAATTTTGAAATAAATTCACTTTGTAAATTTCATGAAAATTTATACGATTACGAGCAACATAATTTAATACCATCAGGAGTTTATTCATTTGAAGGATTATTACAATACTGTAAAGAAAAACAAACATGTCCATATTTCACAGTTAGAAGAATGATCCCATTCTGTAATATAATTATTTATTCGTATCATTATTTATTAGATCCCAAAATTGCCGAAAGAGTTTCCAAAGAATTATCTAAGGAAAGTATTGTTATATTCGACGAAGCCCATAATATTGATAACGTTTGTATTGAATCGTTGTCATTAGATTTAACTGATGACACTTTGAAGAAAGCCACAAGAGGGGCAAATAAATTAAGTACTGCTATTGATGAAATGAAATTACAGGATAATGAGAAGTTACAGAATGAATACGAAAAGTTAGTTGAAGGACTACGAGAAGCTGAAATTGCTCGTAATGAAGAATTGTTTATGGCTAATCCAATTTTACCACAAGATTTATTAGATGAAGCAATTCCTGGGAATATTCGTAAAGGTGAACATTTCGTGTCTTTCCTTAAAAGGTTTATTGAATATTTAAAAACAAGAATGAAAGTATTACATGTTATTAGTGAAACCCCCAATAGTTTCCTAGCGCATTTAAAGGAGTTAACATTTATAGATCGAAAACCGTTGAGGTTCTGTAGTGAACGGTTATCGTTGTTAGTGAGAACATTAGAGTTGACTGATATCGAAGACTTCAATGCTTTGAAAGATATTGCAACATTTGCAACCTTAGTTTCAACTTATGATAAAGGATTTCAGTTGATTTTAGAACCATTTGAAACTGAAGGGTCAACAGTTCCAAATCCAATTTTAAGATTCACATGTCTAGATGCTTCTATAGCAATTAAACCAGTGTTTGATAGGTTTTCCTCAATTATTATTACATCAGGAACGATTTCGCCATTAGATATGTATCCACGTATGCTTAATTTTGAAACTGTGATTCAAAGATCTTATACTATGACATTAGCAAGAAGATCTTTCTTACCAATGATCGTTACCAAAGGATCGGATCAAGTCACAATCTCATCAAGATTTGAAATCCGTAACGATCCTTCAGTGGTCAGAAATTATGGGTCATTATTGATTGAGTTTTCAAAGATTACTCCAGATGGGATGGTGGTATTTTTCCCATCGTATCTTTATATGGAATCGATTATTTCAATGTGGCAGAATATGGGGGTTTTAGATGAAGTTTGGAAGTACAAATTGATTTTAGTCGAAACACCCGATGCTCAAGAAACATCATTAGCTTTAGAGACTTATAGAAAAGCATGTTCGAACGGTAGGGGAGCAGTATTATTATCAGTTGCTCGTGGGAAAGTTAGTGAAGGAATTGATTTTGATCATCATTATGGACGTACAGTACTTATGATTGGTATTCCATTCCAATATACTGAGTCACGTATTTTAAAAGCTAGGTTAGAATTCATGAGGGATAATTTCCAAATTAAGGAGAATGATTTCCTTTCTTTCGACGCCATGAGACATGCGGCTCAATGTTTAGGAAGAGTTTTGAGAGGTAAAGATGATTACGGTATTATGGTTTTGGCAGATCGTAGATTTTCTCGTAAACGTAACCAATTACCAAAATGGATAGCTCAAGCTTTATATGATTCAGACACAAATTTGTCAACTGATATGGCATTAGCCAATGCTAAGAAGTTTTTAAGATCTTTAGCTCAACCCACAAACCCTAAAGATCAAGAAGGGGTATCAGTATGGGATTTAGCACAATTGGAAAAGCATCAACAAGATCAAAAGCAAAAGTCGATAGAAGATAAGAGGGATGATTTCATGGATATAGATGATGGCGACTTAGATTTATTATAAGATAAACTGCACCAAGGCTTAACGTATAGATAGTGTTTAGGGAATATATGATATTTATTGTCTCACTCGTAAAAAGCAAATGCGATGATATTATGGAGTTCACTTATATAATAGTAGATATAGGATCAAGGTATATACGAGCGGGACTCGCAGGAGATGAATTACCCCATGTAACAATAGCCAATAACGGATACTACAGAACTAATAGAACGCCACCATACTTGGAATTGAATGATTATTCATTGGATCAAGATCAAAATCAGACTATACGATCTCAACTAAAACCCACATATAATACCCTAATAGAAACATATCAAAACGATAGTAGCCAATGGATGAATCCTAAAGATGATATATCATTGCATGGTAAGATACTTGAGTTAATAAGTTGGATACCACTCGACTACAGCAGGTGTAAAATAATAATACTAAATAATTTTTCAGCTGATGTTAAGTATTTGATATCTAAGATATTTTTAGTGAATATCGGAATCAAATCAGTCCAGTTCTTTCATGATTGTATATTGTCAGTCATAGGTTCGAATCTGAGTGGGGGATTAGTAATTGCAATAGGCTGGAGTAAATTTAAAGTTAGTTCTATTTTTGATTATAGGATAATCGATTCTGTTGAGGGTGGTAATCTTACTGGGGAGAATTTACATTATAAAATTGTCGAGCAATTAATAGAGGCAGACCTGGCACTTTTGAATGAAGAAAATCTTTTTACCTTAGTCGAAGAGTTTATGATTGGTAAAGATAATGAAATTCTGAAAATTGTTGATCTAGGTGAGGTAATTGATTCTCTTTTACCCTCACTTAGATGTGCTATAGACTCAGTTTATTACAAAGCTACCGTTGATTTGAAACCCTTCTTAGCTAAACATGTAATACTCGACGGTGGATTGTGTAAAGTCCCTATAGTAAGAGAGAAAGTTCTTAACAAAATGGATTTCAAACCTCGTCAAATACAAACATTAGGAGCATGGCAAGGAGGATCGATTTATTTCTCAACATCCATACTTAGAAGAAGTAGAAATGTTCGTAAAACTCAAGAGATCACTAAAGAGGCTATCGAAGAAATAACAAACGGCGATGATATACAATTAACTAAACTACAAGATCTTCCTTAGAGGTTTTCTAAATCAATAGTTGGGAAGATTTGATCAATGTTATCAAATTGTGAAGGATCATTTCGGTTTTGTTGGACAAATTTACACCAAGGATACTTTTCATAATAATCAGGTTTATTCTTTAGCCAGTTAACGAATGATTTAAATATATTTATAGTTTTAGTTTCATCTTGGAGTTCATAGTTCAAAATATTTAATAACCTGATTTCGTAACTTTCTTCCCTATCATTATCATCATGTTCTGTACCAGTATCATCATCTAATTCACTATTATCCTTAACTTCATATAATTCACAGAATGGTGCACAATGATTTACCACATAACTTGGATCAGTACTTAAAGCAGTTAAATCTAATAATGTGTCGATCGGAGCTAATGGTTTTTCCATGACTGGATTAGTATAAACTCTTATGGTACTATTCAAAGGCTCTAATAGTCCTGGTAAGTACTTTGATGCTTGAAGTGATTGAATATCATCATATCCATGGTAGTGAATTGGTAATGGAGAAGCTTCATAAAATTCCTCAGAAGAATCTTTTTGGAATTGGGATAAAATCGTTTCGTTTTTTATCGAATTGTTAATTATTGGAATAAATCCAGATTCTGTTGTAGCATTATGGTTTGTTATTGAATTATCAATTGGCATAAACCCAGTAGGAATGGTAGTAGTATTGTTCGTAGTAGTGATCGTATTTTCAACATTCCTTGTAAATTCGAAATTCTTACTAGGATGAACATTAAACCTCAAAGACCCTGGTCTAGTTTTTGTAAAATTCAAAGATTTTAATTCATAATTTTCATCTGTCATATTTTTGGGTTTGTGGTTTTATAATTTGCAACTTGTGGTTTTTGCAGCTGCGAAATGAAGTTTAAAATACGTTACACAAATTAGTCCGAATATTTTATAAATAAACTATACACAAACCAAGCTCTATAAACCAAACTAGAGAAGTAATCTTTATATATGGGATTTTCAAAACCCGAATCATTTTTCATTATTTTTCATTAATGTCCCAACATAATCTTGCAAATATTGATTATCATTATCATACTTGTCAACAACAGTTCTGGTATCTCTGATATTGGAAGATAATGATGATATGGATGATTTCAATCTATTAATTTCTTTAATCATTTGATCTTTGGACATATCCAAGTCTTTAGCTACTTTTTCAACCTTATTATTGATTTCCGATGACGTGTCATTTCCATTTTTTTCATCGATTTTTTCATCAATCGATTCTCTAGTAGATGAAGGTTCAACCTTTTGAGTTTCTTCGACGGCTTCCTTGGATTTAGTGTTCAATTGAGAGTCTTCTATAATATCTGACATTGACCTCGTAAATAAAATTTTAGTCACGACAGTCGCATTTTTGTTAAGGAAGTTTAGGAATTTAACTTTAAAGAGTAATATCTATTCACAATTGTTGACACCAATTAATAAATCATGTCTTGGGATGGGTTTAAAAAAGCTATAAATAGGGCCGGTAATTCAGTCTTAGTTAAAAATGTTGACAAAACCATAGATAAAGATTTCGATGTCGAAGAAAGACGTTATAATACATTAAAAACCGCAGGTACAAATTTACAAAAAGCCAGTAAAGGATATTTAGATTCATTGAGGGCAGTAACGGCATCACAAGTTACTATAGCAGAAATTGTTAATAACTTGTATGAAGAAAGTAAACAAGGAGGTTCACAATATGGTAGTATTGGATCATATTATTTACAATGCGTTCGAGAATTTGATGAAGAAACTGTTAAACAAATTGATGGTCCATTCAGAGAAACAATTTTAGATCCCATTGCTAAATTCGCTGGATATTTTACCGAAATTGATGAAGCTATCAAAAAAAGAAGTCATAAGAAGACCGATTATGATCAATGTAAAGCAAAAGTCAGAAGGTTAATCGATAAACCAGCAAAAGATGCTGCCAAATTACCAAGAGCAGAAAAGGAACTACAATTGGCCAAAGAAATTTTTGAAGATTTGAATGAACAATTAAAACAAGAATTACCTCAATTAATTAGTCTTAGAGTTCCATTTTATGATCCATCGTTTGAAAGTTTAGTTAAAATTCAATTAAAATTCTGTACTGAAGGTTATTCAAGAATAGCACAAATACAACAATATTTAGACCAAACTGCTAGGGACGATTATTCCAATGGATTATTGGATGGGAAGATTGACGATCTATTAAATCAAATGAATAGTTTGAACATTACTGCGTTGGGTAGTAAATGATCTAGGGATTAACTGAAATTAGGACTGAAATAAGGCCTGAAATAAGGCGGTGATTAGAACCCTGGTATAACTTATTGGGTTGTAGCCGGATTCTATCCGGTACCCTTCCGGATTATCAAAGGAATGATTCCAAGACATTGCCAGTCATTTCCATTAACTTAGAAGTGAATACAAAGTATTAATAGATGAAGTCATTTTGTGTACTCCTATTATGAACGATGATACTCTAAAACTCTCAACTTCTATAATATTTCAATCACATTATCATGGTTACAATACACCGCCATAACTCAGTCATGATATACTATCAGTATATATCATAATACTAGTCATCCTCATCATACATATATCAGTTGATATTTAAGTAATCGTACATAAATATAACGTTACATGTATTCGCAGTATTTCTAACCACCCATCACGAGAGAATTCTCATAAACTAAATTATTATCTAGGTCACTGAAATTACAATTTTACTGACAATTTGCATTAATATTTTTTTCCACTAGAACCTTCTAGTATTTACTGGTCATTAATTATACTCACGTTGTGTTATCATTGATAATATTTATAATTAAATATTTATGAGCAAAAAAAATAATTTATTGGAGAATTGAAAATTAGTAGTGAGAAGAATGAAACGTAGTACAGGTTTAATACTGGTTATTGAACATTTGTTAAATCATCCAATACTTACTATATTAATACCTATAACATTGGTATTCATAATAGGGTATGATATAGTTTATCAATTCACAATTTATCCATTAAATTCAGTGTTAAATAATCGATATTTTGAATCTCCAATTCCTAAGAATACAAAATTTTTTGAAACCGTTTCATTAATTAAAGATTGGAATGGGTATAATGGTACAGAGATTATAATTGAAAACGATAATGTTTTGGATGTGAAATTTTTAAGTGATTTAAGTGGAGTGTTAACTAATGATTATTTGGCTATTTCTCCGTTGAGTGATTGGAAGTTCAATTTAAACACTTTGGAAACAAATGATATAATTTCAACTATCAATTATAACTCCAATTTCTTATTGAACTCAATGTATTTCGATAAGATCGAATATTTAGATTTTTTAATCGTTAAAGCCAAGATATTAAAACTTTATATTTTACACAAAACGTCGATCGACGATTTGTTGGATAACTTGAATTATAAGACCGTCAACAGTTCCAATGACCCTAATCTTATAAAAGAGTTCATTGATTACTATCTACTTGTTAATGATTTCAAGACTACGTTTTTGAATAAAATTTTAACAGGGGTTACAGTTTTAGGGTTAATTTACTTTTTAGTTCATCTTTACCTTTCAATAAGTAATCTCCATAAACTTAGGTCAAACTTTGGAATATTGATTGGGTGGATAATCGAAATCCTTCTAAGTTCAGCTGCATCCATTAAACTTATTCAGAGTACAGGTAACATCAAAATATGGAGTCAAATTTTTGAACCGACAACGTTTTTTACCACGTCAATCTTTTTAATAACTATCGGAATCATTAGTTCAAGAAATGTCATTAGGACCATTAATGATTTGGCTTATAGAAATGATATCTATGATGATAAAGAAAAAGACGACAGTTTGAAACGGGTTTATCGTTACTACATAGGGATAAATAATAATCCCGAGAACAAATTCGAAAAATTGGATCTTATTAGAAGTTTACTAAACAATTTAGGGGTTAAGTATTCTTTAAAAATACCTAATACCACTAAAATACTTGTTATTGATATTCTAAGTATGTTCATTATCGAAAAATTTGGTCGGTTCATTATCAATTTTTACTTTTATGGGAGATTTGAAAATTATTTCGAGTTGAAAATTATAAATTTTTTTAAAGGGATTTTTTTAAGTTTAATCATTGATCATTTTTTACAATTAACATTTTTAATAGGGATAATCTTGATTGATAATTATAGAATTGACTTGACGAAATTTTTAAATCAAAATCAAATTTCTGATAAATTGAATCTTGAAGATATAAATTTATTCAGTTATTGGTTATTAAAATCTAAACCACCAAGGGATTCAATTAAATATAAAGTAGGAACTAACTTGACGTTCATGGTACATCCAACTTCATTGGTATCTTGGGTGATTATTTTACCAATTTTACAATCAGTTAATATTTTCACCGTATTCATGAATTGGTCTATTTATACTCCTTATAACTTGGTAAATAACTCAAATATTTTTAACCCATTAACTGTGGATGATTCAAAATTTGATATATTCTATTACCTCGAGTTTTTATTAGTTTTAGTGTTTATTCTATCAATTTCATTTATCATTTTCAGATTATCAAATTTTAAAGTTAATAAATTCAATAAAGAAATCGAAATTTTTGATAAGAGAGTTTTTAAGTCAATTGACTTGGATAAGCATAATTCCGATATAATTAAGCTAAAATCCAATAATTCATCATTTTTAGTATCAATTGGGTTAGATCACAAGGTTTTAGTTTGGTCCCCTTTAAAATTATCGAATCCTCCAAATTTATCGTCGACGATATCTCAATCCACGGCACTGCCAGAATTTTGGCCCATTAATCATATCAATATCAGTTCAAATGGTGACTATATAATCCTTATCAATTATAAATATCAAATTATCAAATGCTTCGAAAGAATCACCCAGAAATTCAAATGGTCGTTGTCAATTAATAAAGATTTAAATAATAACAAACTTCTTGACTCTTTTTTTAGAGAGAAAACAGTTCCAGGATTCTTAAAAATGAAGAATTTAAAGCAACATAATCGAAGAAATAGTGACGTTTCAATCAACGGTAATTATCCAAGACCTTTAAACTCAATTAATGAAGATTCAAATCTAAAGAAATTAGAGTTCATAGTGGTATTACAATCTGGAGATATTTTGACGTTTTCTTGTAATGAAGGAACTGTTAAGAATACTAACATTTTAGAGAAAGTCTATGATGAAGAAGACCAAGTCCAGTTAATTTCAGCTCGAAAATTAGTAACTCCAAGAGTAAATGATCGTATTGTTTGTCAGGTCAATAATTTAGATTTACTAGTGGCAGTAGTGGTTAATAATAAATGGAATGTTTTACCGATTGAAACCTCAGAATTATACAACCAGCAAACACCTATCCCATCAGCCATGCCAACTCCAATGTCATTATCAAGGAGCAATTCAATTAACTATAGTTTTGAAGGAAATATAACCAAACCTTTACAATCTCATAGTATGGTCAGTAATTACCTTATAAATGAACCATTAATTGTAACATTAGATTTCATTGGTATGATCATGAGAGTCAATAATATGACAGCAGAATTGATAGATACTCAAACTGGGATTATCATGAACAAGACAACTATAGGACATTTCAAACGTTCGAGTTTCAAGGTTTCCCATTCTGAACCAATCCATTGTAGATTTTGTGGGAGTGCTTCGATTTCCAACATGTCGATAATTTACGAAGATTTCGATTCCAAAACTGTAATCATTCATACATTAAAGATCCAGAATAATAGAGCTAAGAATAATATTTGTTTAAGAGTTGAAAGAGATCCAAGAGAAATTAGATGTGTGGGTTTCAATAATGCAATTGAACAACAATATTGGTTTGACAATATAAACACTTGGGAATTAACTGATATAAATATGATTATTGGGGTTAGAAAAGAATTTGAACCAGAACCAGAATCTGTAACTGAAACTTCAACTAGTGTAGAATTCAATACGTCAAAATTATCATCGCTAAAACAGAAGAAAAAATTGAAAGCAAAACCCAAGAAATCTAGATGGGAAGGGTTCATTATAACATTAAATGATGGTGATCTAAAACCTTATGAAATCCCCGGTATAAACAAGACCAATTTGATAACTAATTATAACTGTATTGAAAAGTTTGGTTATAAATCTGTGGCTATAAGTTTTGGTAATATTATTAAAATCTTATACCTTGGTAATGACAAATTGTTCGAGGAGAATTTGTATTTTAATGATGTGAATAGTGCTATCAATAATGAATTAATGTTTTTGAGTAAAAGAAGGAAGAAATGATTTGTATAGACTTATTTATTTTGTATGTTAATATTATCAAAATTCGGTAATAAATTGTCTCTGTCTCGGATTTAGCTTCATCCAATAAAAGTTTAATTTCAGGGTATACCGGAAGTTTACGCATTACATTCCGTAACATACACGGCATTAGAGCGGAATATTTATATTCATATGTAAATCATTGTTATGTTTTGACGTAATGTTTATAGCAAAAAAAAAGAATGATTCCGCCCAGGATCGAACTGGGGACCTCATGCGTGTTAGGCATGCGTTATGACCAACTAAACCACGGAACCGATTTATGTTGATTTTTTGGCCTTCTTTTTCATGAAGCCATATGAGTAGTCAAAATCTTCGTTTTTTACGTATCTTTGCTTTTTGAGTATCAATGTGAGGTTGGAGAATACATTCCGCAGAATTGTAGCAATTTGACACAGTATTGTCATTGTGGTAAAACTTACCTATGCAAATGGGACACACACTACCATGTGAACGCCGCTTCGAAATGTTATACAGTGGTTCGATATTAGCAGCAAGATTTGAATTAATGTTGCTTCGTAAACTCTATGGCATATTGAAGTATTGTATTACTGTTGTGAAAGTCTAAAGTTTATTAACCAACTCCGAATATTGCTGAAGCCGGCTGTTTAAGAATCTTATGATGTGAATAATGAACGATGAAGTTTACGTTTATTGGACTCTTGAATTCTGATGGAAACTACGAATGAACTAGTCAATTGATCCTACATCCCGACAATCTTACCATAAAAGCAAATATCTTTTGCAGGGGACAACATGAATCATTTTGTAGGAAAACTCTAGTAATTATACTACCATCATACGATGAGTAAGGGGTATTTCCGGAAATAGATTAAAGGAAAGTTGGAAACCGAGAAATAGCTTACACCCATAGAATGAAAGTTTAATCAGTTAAGTGATAGTACATAAGGCAATAATTGAAAACTAATGTCTAAGGAGAATGAATGAGAAAAGGTAGTTTCTTTACCATCATTGAAAAAGTGACCGTTTACGTTCAGTCTATATGCACCGGAACTAAAATGTGGGACCAAGATTTGACTGAAGGCGAATTATTTATACGATACAATAAGTATCTTAAGTTCAACGAAAGGCATAATTATGATCAAGTTTTCAATGACGAATAATTTAACCTTTCGGTTTTAAAGACAGTAACTTCATTTTAAGTTTTAAGTTATTACATCGTAGACCGTAACTTTAAATCTGTGCCTCTCAAATATCTTGAATATTACATGACTTAGTACTCATATTACTTGGTAGTTTCCACAAACGCTACTAACAAAAGCTGGTGGCAAAATAAAACATTTTAGGAAATAAAATTTTCACGGAATTCATTTTTCGGCTCAATAGGATGGACTTAAGACATGGACTGAGAAGGCTAAAAAAAATCTATTGCAACATGAATTTCGACGTCATGCCTAAAGGCTATGTAAGTTGTAAATCAATATACAACCTAAACTTTTATTTAATGATCTTTAGGAACCTGTCATTCATTGCAGTAACACATTGGAAAATTAATTCTTGACTTTACTACCAGAAGAATATAAAGAATATTTCGGCTAAAAATATTCAGGATTATGAGCATTGACGATGATGCTGGACCAGTATTCCTGTATGAACAGTTTGAGTTCTCATAACCAATAACAAAATAGACAGACGAACATTGGCTACGTACCCGAAAATTTGATATCAGAGATATGAAATTTTAAAATTATACAACATTTATTAACATTTATTTTCATAACACATAAACTATACATAATTATCTATAGAAAGATATCTAAATCATTAAATCGGCAATAATCTACCGAACCTAAGAAGCTGCAAAAAAGTTTCTCAACACCTCTATGAACAAGCCAATCTATAAAATTCAACTCTAACTTTCTTACAAGAAAAAATCATTGATTAAGAACTTACTAGATCCAATCATTTGACTAGCATTCCCACTATCATTTAAAATTTTACATTCATTATTAGGTTTAAAATTTGATAAATTCAAACAATTGGATTGTCTATAGATCCAATTCTTTGAAGTCAACCCATAATGGTTATTTAAGCTATCAGTTTCACTATTTTTTCTTGACTCTAATTCAGATTCAGATTCGGAAATTGAATCATCAGTTAATCCTGGGGAGTTACCTTCACTTGAAGTTGTGGTAGTTGAAGTATCCTTTGGATCCAATGAAATTAATTCATCAAAAATATGAACTTTTGGCTTGGGATTGAAATTCACTGATCTAAAGAACGGTACCTCAGTTCTATTGTTAACAACATTTTCTTCAATTTGGTAATCATCATATCTTTCAGTTGGTATAAATGAATTGGATTGTTTATAATAATTGATTAAATTATCATTTAAAATTTTGGTAAAATTAATAGTTAATTCATTATATTGTTGTAAATCTTGATTAATTTCATTCAAATCAAAATCATCTTGTTCATCGAATAAGAAATCTTGATAATTATTATCACTACTTAAACTTAATAATTTTTCAACTGGATCTAATGTATCATCTAACTTAATTCTCTTATTTATATTATCGATTTGTGTATTAGTTCTCTTCATTATACTGGTTAATTCCTAAATTTCTTTGTTTTTTTAGTTTTTTATCTATTTGATTTATTGTCCTTATTATTACCTAAATATATTTGGCCCCAAAAAATATTAATATTAAATTGAATTGAAATATGCAATGCTAAAAGATTCCCTCTAAAGAATTTCTAACCAACTAGCTTCTTATTACTTTGAAATTCACACCTAAAATTACCTCCTTATAAAGAATTAAAAGATCAAGTTTGTAATTGAAAAATTTCGGGTTATTTCTTTATATATATAATAAAATTTTTTTTTTTCAGAAAAAAATTTTTCGCCGCTCGACATTTATGTCGACATTGTCTTGGAATTGACCAATGAAATCACCGGTTACTGTAAAATAAAAGAAACTTAAAAAAAAACAAAGGAACCTATAGAGAAATAAAGTCCATTCACTTAAGGGGATGAATAAAAATTGAATGACAATCAATGGTCAAGTATCACTGGTTAAATTTATTGAATTTGAGGAGTTGTTGATTATTGTTTTATTCATAAGTCCGGAAATAACCCCATTTCCATATCAATCGTTATTAACCCATTCTGAAAGCAATTGCAAAAACTATAGTGGGGATAATCAATAGATTTGCTCTAGATCCCTTATTTCTTATCATTTTGTCATAGATAACTATGGATTAGATAAGTTACAATGTAGCAATTACTATTTCATTTTTATTTTGATGACATAGTATTCTTAGATTTCTTTTATTATTTGATAACAAAACTTTATTATAAACTCCTTACTGATTAAACGAGCAAATTTTTGCGCTTGAGATTATCCGGAGATTCAAGATTATATGCTTTTTTTATTAGTAAATGCAGTTAAATACTTGACAGGGATATATTTAGAAACTTCTGGTAATTGATTCGATCATTTGATATTATGGATGTCGAGGAAATGGTGTTTAATCCTGGGTTGTAAAGTATAGAATTTTCTCTTTACATATTCTTTGACAATGATCCGGCATATAGATCCCCGCCTTTACCAATTTCAAGATATTTGCAACTTTTATTAAAACGCTCACTATTGTAGAATTAGACGTAGACGGTGTAACTTTGTTTTTGATAAAATGAAATTATGGCTCAAGGCAGATAAACGTTGACGTTCACCTTGATAATCAAATTGACGATTATCATTATTTTTAATGTATCAAAGAATAAAATTGAAATTCTTATAGTTGAATCTCCTCATAAAAGAAACAATGAAAAAACTTTAATGATTGAAAATTTCAAGGGTTTACCACCTGTTACGTACCTAAACGTTTCAAAAACAAGTCAAATTTCCTATGATGTAAAAGGGTTTAACTAAACGGGGTATTTACAGATTTTTTTGTAAAGTGGCTAATCATACATGTTTTCTGGCGATAGCAAATTCCATTTACGGATTACCCTCAGCTTTTTTTGGAACCCCCTTTTTTGGATATGAACCTTTAACATTTCCTATTACTGATGAGAGTGGTGGTAGATTTGCGATCTATAGTATTTGGGCTTGCTTAGTGGATCTACCATTTGATTTACAGTGGGTTTTCGTTTATTGTTGATAGAATATATATAAGGGATGTAAATAATAACGTCATAGACCTAAATTCCGATAACATATTTCCATATAACATATGAATGTTATAACTGAACATTAGCCACCATGTTTCCGTCAAATAAACGACCAGAAAGGTCAACAGTGGCAGTACGTTTTTTCTGATATTTTTTGATATACGTCAAATTTATTCTTATTATCTTCATCGTTTCGTACAGATGAATGTCATCACATGACTAAAGTCATGATTAGGATTATGAAAAAAATCCTACGCGAAATCAAAAATCGATATGAAGATACTACCTATACTACTTTATATAACACCCATACTTTGTTCATTAGGTGACAATTTACCAGAGTTTAGAGAATGCACAACTTTGTGTAATACATATAAATGCCAGAATCGAAACATATTCTCAAGTAAATTTAAGAAATCAGATTTTGATCATTATTCAGTATATTCACCTTTCAAACAAATATTTGGTTGGGATTGTGTTAGTGATTGTAGCTATAAGTGTCAACAAATCATCAGTACCATTAGACTGCATCACGGATTACCTACCGTGAAATTTTATGGTAAGTGGCCGTTTTTGAGAGTTTTAGGTATAACAGAATTAGCATCAGTAATGTTTTCAATCCTTAATTTTCATGTCAACTACACTAATTACAAAAAAATCTTCTTCCAATACAAGAAGACTAATGATCCAATGTATTTATCTTATAGCTATTTGTTAGTTGTATCAATGATAGGATGGGTGTTCAGTACTATATTCCACATAAGAGATTTACCTATAACCGAGACTCTTGATTATTATGGTGCATGTCTTATCATCATTGGAAACTTTTATGTTATAAACACACGATATTTTAATTTATCAGGTGCAAGGTTGACAATATTCCAAGTAGCAGTAGTATTAATGTATTTAGGACATTTACTTAAAATGAATATTAATTGGGATTATAGTTATAATGTCACCTATAATGCAATTATTGGAATATATTCTATGATACTTTGGATCATTCATTCTTTGAATACTGTCAAATTATATCGGAGAAATTTTCAAGTCTTGAATAATTCAATTGTTTTATTGCCATATGAAACAAAGATCTTAACTAAATTGAATCCTATAGGATTATCAAAAACAAAGTATATACCATATATCCCTATAGCATTGAATTTATGGATGATTTTCGCCATGGGATTTGAGATTTGGGAATTTGAACCTATCGGAAGATTAATTGATAGTCATTCAATTTGGCATCTAATGAGTTATTTTCCTCAATTGATTTGGTATGATTGGAATATATGGGATTTAGAAGTAAAGAGGTTTCTGAATGATATAATCCCTTTGGGAGACGTCTCCTAGAGAAAAGACATTATGTAGATATGTAGATAGATATGTAGGTATTCTAAGCCGAATAGACATAAGCATAGTATTATTGAACTGGTCGAATAGACGAGAAAGGAGTTTGAGCGAGGGGATATATACGAATTGATGGTCTCTACGAAATTTTGACGAATTTAACAATAGACATTGATAAGGTGGGATGACGACGATAAGATTAGACGATAAGGCTGAAGAGCCAAAGCCAAAGTGACAATTTTAGCGATGAAAAAAATAAAAAAGAGAAAGTTCGACTTTTATATATTACGTATAACCTATCCAAGGTATAATTAATGAATGCAAAAAATTAAATATAAAGATTGTTGTAATGACAACATGCCAATGAAATTAGATATTAATGATAGAACTTTGTAATGAATTATGAAAAAGGATTTTGACAATTAACCTATGAACAAATGCCATAGGTAATAAATAGGGATATATTAGTTAAGGATCGAAAAAGTAACCGAACGACCCAAATGATGAACCAATTGTATTAAAATCTTAAATTTAAACTTTTGATATGACTTTTTTAGTTCTTAGCAGTCTTAAATAAAATACGAATACTACTATACATAATATTAATAACAAATAAAATCCATATAAATTTAACAAATTAAATTCTTGATCTTGTTCTTGGTAAGTTTGTAATTTGATGATTGGTAATATACTCTTAATATTACCAGTTTCATAGAATTCATGCTCTTGCATAACTGATTTATCTGGTTGATGTGATACCATGTTCAATTAAATTTTACTGAGTAAAATTGACAACTGCGTAAGTATTTAAACAAAATCTCAATGTCTAAAAAAAGAAAAAAAGAAAGTTCAATTAATTATCAGTTTTAGGAAGTAAATAAATAGATGGCCAAACTTTATATTTCTTGGTATTTCTTGATTTAATTATAGGCAGTACTTTCATTGAAATATGAACATAGTTAGGATTTTTTGATACTTACCAAGAGTTTAAAATCTTGGTATTTACAAAGTTCATATAAATGCTTAAGCCTTGTTTAGGAAGTACGATGTAAAAAATTTTTTTGTGCGGTGTAGCCAGCATTTGAACAACTCATATATTTATACCATCAGGTCAATGTAATTAGCTCAAAATGACTCAAACTTTAAATCAAAATCGGAGGATAGTTTAATGTATCATATTCAGTAAACATCACGTTTATGCTTAAATCAACACATTCTATTGAAGAATGTAACATCTAAATGATTATGATCTCTGAGATATTCTATATAGTTTGCATAATAACAATTAACACTGTTTAATAGCAAAAAGTTGTGAACAAAGAACCGCAAATTAAACATGAAACTTAATTCTGAATAAGCAATAATTAATATATCATTAACTATTGGAAGTAACTACCCACGCTTCAGAACCTTAAATAAGAATTTCACAGCTATCTGTTTGAATCGTGCATGATATAAAATGTAAACAAACGTATTTATAACTCTATACAAACATTAACTATTCATGTCATGTACGATTTGCTAAAAGTGTGGATTTACCAAAAAGCCCTCAATGTGGATGTGCGATTAAAAGTGTGCACCAAAAATGTGCACTGGCAAAATCATTCATTAAGTTTACGAATTTACGAGATTTGTGTCAACTATCAGTTATACAATGGGGAGCTGTGATGTTGAACTTAAGATTGATACTAAGAAAATTTACACATCTAATGATACAGTCTCTGGAATAGTGACATTAATCGTTAGAGATTCAATTTCTTTAACTTCAATTGATGTTAAATTAGAAGGTATCTCAGAAACTAACATACATTATGTTGATTATAGGAATAAAAATAAGCAAAGATACCTTACTGACACTCATAAGTTCTTATATCAAGTTCTCACGGTATTTCCGCCTCAGAATGTTCGTGAGGTATCAAAGGCTAAAGAATTTACTTTGACTGAAGGTACTTATACTTATCCATTTAAGTATGTTATTCCTGCTTATACCAATTGTAATAATGGTAAAACTGAAAAATATAGATTTACGACTGGAAGGTTTAGATACAATTATGGTCTTCATGAGGTTAGAGATACATTATTGTCTACCAATGTTCTTAATAATTTGATGCAAAGTCAAATGTCTCCTTTTATGGCCCGAATGATGAATGATTCTAAAGTCAGAAAAGGAGCAAATGATGGGGTAGCTGCTTCTGATTATCATATCAGACAAGTATTACCACCGACATTTTATAAAGCATTTGGCAGAGTTGATTATTTTGTTAAAGTCACTTGTAGAAGATCGTCAATGTTTAAGACAAATTTAAGATCTCAAGAATTGTTTCCTTTCATTAATATGTCTGATCCTCAACCTCATGATGCAAGACAGTCATTTATTAGAAAAGATTCCGTGTTTAAGAATCGTGTGCCTGGAGGTGTCCAGAAAAACTTACCACCACCACCTGAAAGGAAAGGATTTTTTAATAGGATATTTGATTCAACTCCAGCCCCAACCCCAATTCCTGGTCATGATGTACCCTTCCTGTTTGAGATTAGATTTCCTTATCCTGCCACTTTGTATTCATCTTCTAATGGTGTATTACCATTTGACGTTTATCTCATTAGTAAAAACACTGCACCTTTCTTTACTAATGGGAAATCGAATGGGCTTGGTGTAATATACCTACAAAAATTTGTTGTTGAATTAAATTGTACTACTACGGTGTCAGCTTTAGATACCCGCTACCGTGAACTTCATAGGGGAAGCCATGATGATACCATTATTTTATGTGATAATACTTACGACAATATCAAATTAGATTTAGCTGATGCTACTCCTATACAGTCAGCTTCAACTACAGGTGGAGAGTCATTTGTTAATTTTGAATTACCAATTCCTGGCAAATATTTTGATAAATTCATAGTCCCAGAATTACCTCCATCTTTCTTAACTTGTAATATCATGAGGTCATACTCTTTAAAGATAGTTGGTGGATTTACTACTGACAAAATTAGAGATGTGCTTCAAGAACATCGTAAGGTCAATTATGTCGACTTGTACCTCGAGAATATTACAGTACCAGGAAGAATTCCTGTTGTCGATCAGCGACCACCGGCTCCCGTTACATCGCCTCCAAAGAAAGAATATCCCAATGAAAAGGTAGGAGCTGATCAAAGAGTCGAAGAGATTGAGCATGGAGTTTCGAGGTTGAATGTCAATCTGAATCTGACTGCTCCAACTAATGTGGCAGATGATGGTTTACCAGCTTATCAAGAGTAATTATGGCACTAAAAACAACTTGAAAATAAGAATAATATCGATTCATTCATTTAATATATACAAAGTAATACATGATCATTGATGGGCCCCTAACATGCTTTGTCTCATAACTTCAGCAATTTTTTCAGATAAAATTGGATCAGCTTTAATTCTTTTTTGCATCTTAGTAGCTTCAGCAAATGATGTTGCTTGAATTTTTTCTTCAATGGTTCTGGCTAAATCACTTGATTGTTCAAATAATTCAATTGCTTCATCAACTTCTTCTTTTTGTAATTTTAATTGAGCTAAGGAGATTCTTGCTAACTCAGATTTTGGATCTAATTCACAAGCTTCTTTTAATAATTTTTCAGCTTCATCAGCTTTTTCAAAATTTTCTCTAAGGATCAATGAAGCTTCATTAATTAATGGTAAAGCTCCAACGGAAAAAGTTGGTAAAGCTTTTTGTAATCTTGCAGCAGTTTCAAATTGTTTTAAGGCTGATTGAGTTTCACCACGGTCAGACAAAACTTCACCATAATAATTTGGAATTTCTGGTGATGTTGGGAATTTTAATTTGGCTTCAGTGAATTTATCTTCAGCTTCTTTAATATCACCATTCTTATAAGTTATACAAGCACTTTGAACAAAGGCATAAACGTTTTGAGGATTGTATTTCTTAGCTAATTCGAAATTTTCTTGAGCTTTAGCTAAATCTCCAGTTAAATAGTATAATTGACCTAAATGGTAATAAACGTCACCAGCTTCAGGATTCATTTTAATAGCAGAATCAAAATCTTTTAACGCATCAACATAATTAGATTTATCAGCATGAATTAATGCTCTTAATACATAAGTTCTTGGTCTTGGTTTTAATTCAACAGCTTTAACAATATCACCAGTTGCAGCGATTGGATCATTCTTCAAGAACTTGAAAGCCGCACTATATTCTAAAGCAATGGCGGCTTGGCCAGCGGTCTCAGATTTTGGAGTTAAGGTTTCGACATTGTATAATTCAATAGCTTCATTGATTAATTTTACAGCTTGTTCGTAGTTTTCAGTGGTATTACTGTTAATCTTGGCAATAGCATCGAATAATAATTTATCAGCACCTTCACTATTTTCATTGATTCCTTCAGGATTAGTTTCAGTAACGAATGCACCAAAGAATGACCCGATAGTTGAAGCTGATGGTAAATCAGGAATTCTATCTTTTAAGTTATTTTCAACAATTTTAATTGAATGTTTTTTCAAAACTCTTTCTAAAACTTGCTCAATTGATTTGTTGGAAAAACCTCCGTAAATGGTTAAAGCAGTTAAATCAAACATAGCATCAGGATAATTCTCTAAATGTTCTAATGAAGTGGCTCTACGTAATAAACATTTGGTATAATCTGGTTTTAATTTGATAGCTTCAGTAGTATCTTTGATAACATTTTCATGATCATCTAATGCAGCATAACATGCTGATCTATTACTATAAAATACTGGATCATTTTGTAATTTTAATGCTGCGGTATAATATGTAATTGCTTCTTGATAATTCTTTAATTTGAATTCGGCATTACCGTCTTCTTTTAAAGCAATTGCCCATTTTTCCTTTTGTGATTTATCTAAACTTGATAAAGTTTCATCGGTAACTAATGGATTACCCTTTGAATCAACTGAATATATCTTTGGGGCTGAACTGACCTCTTTATCATCTGAAACGGTCTTTTTCTTCTTAGATTTCTTCTTTTTAGTAGTAGTGTCTTCAACGGTTGGTTGTTGGTTCAAGTAATATATGGTTCCTCCAACAACTGAAACCGATGCAACTGCTGCAATAGCAATTAAATACTTATTTCTACTAATAAAATTATTAAAATTATCAGACATCTATATAAGGTTTACTGAATGGAAAAAAACTGATTCTCAACGAATCCCGTTAAAAATTTTCAAATTGGTAATGGCGCGATTAATTATCAGTTAGATGTTATATGGGTTGGGGTGCTAGAGGATACGTGAATATAGAAGGGAAACGGTGCTGGAGACGATTTGTTGGAAATTGATATCTAAAGATTTTCCGTTGGTTTATACGGAACCTAGAGCTGTAAATACTTAATCATCTCACTTCGGCTTATACCCCGGGTTTTAGATATTCGGGTTTATGATGAATTGTTTGGGGTTCTATAACTGTGAATAATTCAAATTGCAAATCTTAGTAAATCAGATTGGGGTTTCATAAATTTGTAGAATTTCTTAATGTGTGCTAATGGTTCTTTCATACAATATTCACAAGTAAGGTAATATTTTCGGTTGAATGAAATACTATTGATAAGGAGATTGCTGGAGATCTGACAATATCAATAGGATTTTTCCTAATTGATAGTCATGTCGACTTATCCCCTACCTTACTAACTCAGTCAAGTGCTTTTAGCAGTACTCCACTTCTTATACTCTCAACTCTGTGGTTGCGAAAAGTACAAATACATGAAAGGATTAATCAGATCGATATTGGCATTACCGAAAAAATCTTATATAGATACAAACTTTGATATATCATTTGATATGTCATATATTACTCCTAAGGTTATAGTAAGTGCAGGACCGGAAGGTGAAGCATTCAAGAAGATTTATAGATATCCTGTGGAAGATCTAGTTCAAATCCTAGAATTCAATTATGGAGAAAACTGGAAAATTTTTAACTTAAGAGGTGAAGGTAAAGGTTATAGATCAACAGAGGTATATAATAAACTTTCATGGTATCCATTTCCAGATCATCAGCCTCCAAGTTTTAAGTTAATGATTCAATGTGTGAATAGTATCTATAACTATTTAACAGAAGACGACGATAATGTTGCATTGATTCATTGTCAAGCAGGGAAAGGTAGGTCAGGGACTATTTGTTGTGGATACTTGATGTTAGAACGGTATCTAAACAAAGAACTGATCACGCCTGATGAAGCCAATGAAATATTCACAACGAAAAGAATGAGAGGGATAGGTGGTAAGGGAGTTAGTATAAATTCACAATTAAGATATTTGAAATATTGGCACCAGTATTTGGTGAATGATATGCAATATTTACAACAGTTTCCAAGTTTGCTTATGTTCATTACATTCAAAAACGTCCAAGGCATCAAGCTGGTTAGTTTGAAGCAATATAGGGATCGAGAAGCGGTTCACCATGGGGCTGAAATGGTTGATATTGATATGAAAGTTTTTTTAGATGATGTTTATTTAGTGCTGGCAATTGAAGCCAAGGGGTTGGATTTCAGAATCATGGTTAACGACTACATCTTTTGTTGGTTTAATGTTTATTTCGAAACTATTAAGTTTGATGGTCAAGGATACACAGAAATGCGTGAATATTTCAAGGGACAATCACAAAAGGAAATTAATGGGAGATTTGCTATTGATTGGAATGATATGGATGGGTATAAAGGTACTAGGAGGTTGGGTAATAAAAAATTCGATAGTTTAGAAATTATTTGGAAGTATACATAAATGGATAAACCGTTCTAAGTTTGAGTAGTCATAACTTTAAGCCGCATCGTTAAGTTTCGCGTTTCTCAGTAGCTATGGAAGATCAAGTATCTATAGATCGATTAGAAGATCAATTAATAGATCATCCTGATGCCGATACCAAGCAAGAATCAGAGATTTCATTAGATGAAACATTTCAAAAAAAATTAAATGAAAGAGCTGAGCAATTAAATCAACAATCTAATATTGGAATCCAAGTAGTTGATCAGTGTGAACTATGTTATACATATGAAGATTATGGAAGTTTCAACAAGGAGGTAAGCGAATGGTTTAGTTTCAATGATTTAAATGGGTTAGGAGGCGTTGATAATTTAGCTTTGCTTTTCGAACAAAGGGTAACTGATTATGATAAATATGAATATTTACACAATTGTATTATAGAACTAGGACAGGAGAGTTTAGCATTGAATACAGAGTACTTGGATTCATTGGTTTATTATGTATTTGGAGAATACAAGTCATGTAAAACTGAGAAGGAACAGGTAGATGGCATCAAAGAAAATTGTGAAACCCTTTTAAGTATGGGGCTATTTAAACCACTTACAAGAATATTGGATCGATATATAAATACTCAAATGAAATCAAAACTTACACAACAGGAATTATCAAATTACTTCAAAGGGTTGACCATATTCTACTTCATTATCAATCACATCATCATCAACGATAGTAAGTATTATAAAGATATAAGGCGAATACTTGAAGAAAGCGACTTTATATCAAGGATAATAGATATAATAGAGTACTGGAAGTTGAATCCCGATATAAGTCTAAAGATAAGATACTTGATAATGATCTTATGGAAGCTAATATTGTTAGAACTTGGTGATAGTAAGTTAGTACAAAGCTGTGATGAATTCTTAATTCAACATCATAATATCGAAAATAAGAAAATTAATGGTAGAAAGATCACATGTTCTCCATTGGATTACTATACGTTCAGAGAAGATTTATTGGATAAATACCCTTTATTCAATGAGAAATTTGAAGCAGATTTCGAAGCTTTAAAAGTTAATGATAATCACGATACTACAAGAAGTAGTGTAAGTAGTAGAAGTAGTTCTGCTAGTATTGATGATGACTATAATCATTTCATGGCCCTTAATTCTCAAACCAATTCATTATCGAAATACTTAGCCAATCCAAGGCCGAATAAAGCTCATACAATTCAAAGTCAATTACCTTCGGCAACTGTTCATATTGCAACTCCAGTACCTTCACCGCCTTCAGCTGCTAGTGACTTTATGACTGGTGGCGAAAAGATTCGTAAACTGTATCAAATTAATCAAGGTATGCCATTTATATATCCTAGTAATGAAATTGAAGTTCCATATGCTATAAAAGAAGCCAATGACATTTTAAAGAACTCGATCTATAATAGTTATTCTAATAAGAGATTATGGAATGAACGTCAGACATTTATGATCCAGGAAAGAGGGTATATAAATGAGTACAATGTCGAGCCCAACAATGAGTTTGAATATGATCAGCTGTTGCTTGAACAGTATCCCGACAAAGAGATAGAAATAAGGTCTATTCTAAGAGTGGAGAAGTTTTACCATGCAAACATACATAAACTCAATACCTTAGTACTGGTATTATTGGAAACTATCAAATCATGTAAATACGATAACAAATTGGAGATCATTGAGAAACAATTAAATGGAACCAATAAACTTTTTGATAACACCAATACAATCGAGAAAGATAAATTATTAAAGATCAATAAGATTTTGATCCAACAATTAGAGGTTATCAATATTAAAGAAATCACCATGAAAGCATGTAGTTCAATAATCTTATTACTACTCAAATGGTTTAAGATTAATCACATAATTAAATATTACTACCTTTCATCATTATTATTTGATCAACAAATATGTAACGTGACAATTGAGTTTTTAACCAATAGTTTTAATAATGCCAATTTAAGAACATCAAAGGAAAATGATGAATTCTTGTACCAGAATAAGTTACTAAACCCTCCAATATATTTGCCAAATTTAGGGTTCTTTAATAGTTGTCTTGGTAAAAGCATAAAGTTGACAAAATACGAGTTAATTAATAAATTAAAACTTAATGACTTTCCTCATACTATCGATAATGCGGTTAATAAGATCAAAATCAATAAGTTTAATAATAACTATTGTTTCATTCTTGTAAACTTACTCAATATCCTTAACAAGACATTACTCAAGAACCATTTTCAAAGAATCTATACCCTTAATGAATTGAAACCAACAGAGCTTTTGAAAATGGTGGTTATAAATTATAATTGCAAGGCCCTTAGTACACCTATACTTAAGATCCTTAAGAAACTAGTACCATATCAAGGACGTAAATGGAAGAGCAATAATATGGATTTAATATCATTAATCTATTTGAATTGTGATTTATCAATGAGAGACAATTGGTTAAGTGGTAGGGATTTAGAGAATGATTTCAATAATGCATTTGACCAGGAGATCAGTTTAAGAGGATTGATCCAATTTTATCATATTAGGAAGTATAAAGATAAGATGGTTAATTTAGGGTATGAAGTTGGCAATGATTTTGTTAGCTTACCTTTAGATGATCAGTTTGATTACTTATAAGCGAAGTCTATGTTCGTAATAATATATAGCGATACTATACTTGACACTATAACCCGAATTCAGCCTAATTTCAATGCGAACTTTACTACGAGTGGACCTAACACCCTCACCAACCTCGATCTCAAGTGCGACTGAAAACTTTTCATTGCTCCATACAATGGTTAAATTAACTCAAATTGACGAAGCTACTGCTAGTGAAATTAAAGAACAAAAAGAAACTTATAGTGAAGTTGAATCAGACGTTGATAGTGAATCAGATGTTGATGATGATTTTGATGAAAACGAAACTATTTATGAAAGAATTGTTGCATTAAAAGACATTATCCCACCTCAACAAAGAAGTCAAATTTATTCAGCAGGTCAAACCCTTCAAGATCAAGTTAAGTGGTTATCAAATAAAACTGGTAATTTATTATGGACTTTAACTTCATCAGCTTTATTATTAGGTGTACCATTATCATTAGCTATTTTAGCTGAAACTCAATTACAAGAAATGGAAAATGCTTCTTTACAACAATCTGCTAAAGATGTTTTAACCACTGGTGAAGAAAAGAAATAAGCGTTAGAATAATGACAAGCTTGTATATAAATATATTTTAGCCTATATCGATCTCTAAACACTCTACACAATATCACTTATTCCTTTTTATGTTTAATAGATAAAGCATAAATATCTAAATAAGTGGTAATTTCATAAATAATTTCATTAACAAACATTCCATGGATACCTAAAGTAACACCAAATCCTAACCATGCAATTGAATAATAAGTATCAAATCTATCATACCCTAAAACTTCAATTGCAAATAAGGTTGAGATAAGTTGTAAACCAGGAATAAACATTGGGAAATGAACAAACGGGAATTCTTGAATAGTTAAATGAGCCAAAATGATTCTTCCAACCGAAAATGCAATTGATAGTCCAATTGATAAAGCTAATGGTAACCCAAATTGATATAAATATTCTGGATACAATATAATTAAGGAAATAATTGATCCATAATAAATGACAAATGGTAATAGTCCTTTATAAGCTTCGTAACTTTTCTTTGGATTACCAGCTTTTCTATAATGCTTATCAACATTAGCAACAGCTTGGGCGATATTAAAATATAAGGATCCAAGACCTAAAAGGGCAGCAGCGATTCTAACATCGAGATATACGGTGTAACCGAAAACTTTAGTATTTAATAATTCGATACTAAAAATATCAGGACCAAATAATCCAGTAATAATAAAAACTCCGATGATCATTAAGATTCCTTCAACAGGACCTGAAAAATTTGATAAGAAAAGAGTATGGGTATGATATTCTTCCCAAGTTGAAGTATAGAAATTAGCAACTGAAGCAAATTGAGTTAATAAGAACAATTTCCCATACCCGAATTGCAAAACTGAACTGAAGATAATTGCACCCAAAGTAGTATTCAATGCATCAATCGAATGATCAAATAATTCACCTAATGGACCACTCTGGCCGGTATTTCTAGCATGACATCCATCACAACCATCAAAGGTTTGATAAGCAAATAACCCAATCGCATAAGTGAAATAACACCAGCTTGGAACGGTCTGATTTAAGTATGGATCAAAATAAAGTACTGTAAATAAATTAATTATAATGAAGACGAACCCAAGTAAAGTAATGACGTTGGGAGCCATTGATCTTGGGAAAATTAGCACAAAGTAGTTCCACCATTTCTTCAATACTAATTTCGATATTAATGAATGATCTTCACTTGAATATTTGTATAACCTCAAGTTTTTCAACTTGGTATGTGGAATGAAGTAGCCCATGTTTCTGAAATTTTCATTCGCGTATGATTTAGACGTTGTAAAGCCGTTCCGAGAAAAATAGAGTCGTTGAGCGTATGGTATGGACGATGGCTCAAGAATTGAGGTGGTATGCAATTCCGTTGGCCAATCTACAGAATTACTTGGATATAATCATTTTCAAAGAAAAGTAATAGTAAAACACTATTGTTGGTGTACCGGAGTCTTGGCTGACATCACTACCAACACCTGACTCGTTCTCGTAAAATACGTATTTTTATTACGAATTGACATCATGTCAACCGACCATAAAACTCAATGGACATTCATCATATCAATTTTAAGTACCAGCAAAATCTGAAAATTGTAGGAACGGGACAATCCACTGCCAAGTAAATCGGAGATCAAAATGTGACCAATTCACCCGGCTTTATTAATGAAAAAACCGTGCAACCAACGGTTTGCAAATGCTCCTGTACTCAACCAATCAATTCCACCACCATCGGCAGTAAAAACTTCGTATATGTGTCATATGACCGGAATTATAAGCCAAGACTCAATTCTGTGTGGGACACATTTATAGAGTGACATAAAGCCTCGATCAAATATGGGGACATGCGACATGGCCTAAATTATGTTTTACCAAAACATAACAACCATCAAGGTCAAATATTGGCGATATCAGAGTCAATGGTAAGCTGAAGTGTTTTTCTACCCATACATAATATACATAAATCTTAGAAGTGCTCGGTATCATAAATGCGTTTAACTTAAACTCTGATAACGACATAATTTAATCATTTATAACGTCATGCATTTTAGATGATTATACGATAGCTTCAGCCCTTTTCTTGACAGTTACAAACCAACGTTGGTCATTTGACCTGTTGCTATTAACTAGACCGCCGTTGTCAATTATATGCACGTCATCATTAATTTTCGTTATCTAAACCTTATTCCTGCCCCCGTCATTATTGGCTACAATAAGAAAAAATTCGAGGATCAGATTAGGTAAACTATAAATAGACAACATTATGTCCCACTTTTTTCATCAAGACTTTTTTCTTAACTAAATAACAAATAAATATATTCAATGATGGAAGATTCAGATTCAATTAATAAAGAACCACATGTTAAACCAGAAATGGTGCTTAAGAACTTTGCTAAAGAATACCCAACTCCAAAGCCAAATACTTATCAAAGTATAATTGAATCCCTTGGAGGAATGTTTGGTACTTGTGGTACATTTTGCTGTCTTTGTTCCAATCCTTATAAACAAGTGGATCAAGGTGAAGTTGGATTGATTCAAAAATTCGGGGCATTAGCTAGAACAGTTGAACCTGGTTTAAGCTATGTTAATACCTGGAGTGAAAAATTAACTAGAGTTAGTATTAAAATCAGAATTGCTGACATTCCTGCTCAAATGTGTTTCACTAGAGATAATGTTAGTGTCACCATTACATCAGTGGTTTATTATAATATAATTGACCCCCAAAAGGCCATTTATTCTATTGAAAATATTCATCTGGCTATTATTGAAAGAACTCAAACCACTTTAAGAGACGTTATTGGTAATAGAATTTTACAAGATGTGGTTGAAAAGAGAGATGAAATTGCCGAATCAATTGAAGAAATTATAAGTAAAACAGCATTCGATTGGGGGGTTAATATTGAAAGTATTTTAATCAAAGATTTACAATTACCACCAAAAGTTCAAAGTTCATTATCAATGGCAGCTGAAGCTAGAAGAATTGGTGAAAGTAAGATTATCAATGCCAAAGCTGAAGTTGAAAGTGCTAAATTAATGAGGAAAGCTGCTGACATCTTAGCATCTAAACCTGCCATGCAAATTAGATACTTAGAAGCTATGCAAAACATGGCAGCTTCTTCAGGTTCAAGAGTTATATTTATGCCATCATCTCAAGAAATCGAAAAAATGGCAACCACTAATGAAATCCCAAGGCCTAAATTTGAAGAAGATGATGAATTAGATTTACAAGAAACCGGTACTGGTACTGGAGGATTTGATCATAAATCAATCACTCAAAACTTAGCTTTACAAGAAGCTTTAGGTAAGTAAGGATGTCAATCATTTATGTTAGTGATGTTTACGATGTTTAATATATGTTGAAATTTAACTCTATACAAACTATGTTTTTAGATGATTTCTGAGTAGCACCAACGTCGCTACCGCTTGGTTTTACGCTCAGCAATACGCTCAGTTGATCGCGTGCGTAAATCTCGCTTACGGTACTGGTATATTCGCGGGATAAATCCAGACTTCAACTATTACTATGGAAGGGTTCGATTGGTTAAAATTACCTTCGAACGGTAATCATGTCCCTGCACCTCAAGTATCATTTGGAGGCTTGTCTAATAGTGATCCACTGCTAAGTAATCCAACGGTAAATAATCCCGAACTTAATTCCCTGACGTCTTCCTTTCACTATAATTCAAATTTATCACAAAGTAGTTCAAACTTGAATCCTACAGCTGATGATGATTCAATTCCTTTATCATTAACAACTCAAGATTTAACTTTGCAAGAATCAAGAACTTACATAAGATGGTACAGTGATATACTTGCTCGTACTAATACAAGAACTATATCAATGAATGACGTTTATAATTTTTTACATAATTTCAAATTATCAGCATTTATAAAAGAGCAAATTAATCGAATTTTCCAAAAAATTGCCAATTCTATTAATATTGGAGAGTTTTTTGCATTATTAAGATTAATCAGTCATTCATTAAATGGCAAATCACCATCAAGAAAATTGATTAGAGTTGATGCTCCTGTGCCCCAGCCATCATCAATTTTATCGAAGAAAAGAGTTAATGATGATGCTGATGATGACAATGAATCTGAAAATCAAGATCAACCACCCATTCCAAGTTCTAATGATAAAGATAATAAATTAGATCTTGATAGCTTTACGACGTTTATGTTAACGGGAGAGAGACCAAACAGTAAACCTCGTAAACGTAATAAAAAGTCAAAGACGGTTAAATTTAGTGATCAAGTGGTAACGGATGTTCATGAAACTTATCAGCCAAGTCCTATACATTCACCTAGTGAATTGGATTATTCATTACCAATGGATCAATTATTAAGTAAAATGAATCAAACCCAGACCCAATCACAATCAAACCATAACCAAGGCGAAGAAGAAGAAATCCTTCGAGATATGGATTCTCAATTAAATCATTTTCAAAATTTACATTCTGTAGATACTGCATCAATTGATGGTACCCCATCATCAATTCATTTAACTCATAGTAACAATAATAGTTCAGAACAATTATTAAAACCAAACATGACGGGACCAGCACAAATATCCGAATATTTGAGTCATCAGCAACAATTGCCTTCCCAACCATCATCAAATGATGGACTTTTAAGACCCAATATGACAGGCCCTTATGATATGTTAAAGATGTTCTCACCATCCCCTGATGAAACTACTAGATTAGAACCATCAACATCTCAACCATTCCCTCATATCGAAACCCAAAACCATGTTGAATCTCCAGCGCCAATTCCGAGAATTTCTTTACAATCATTTACTGATCAAATGACAGGATCAACTGCTACTAATACAATGGCAAATGGTAGAATGGCATCACCAAATTTTGATAGACCAAACCCTCCACCAGTACCTGAAAGAAGAAGTCGATCTTTTTCATCGCCAGTTCCTGTTCACAATAATCACAATGCACCACAAGTACCACCACCAAGATCTTCACCTAGTCAATTTTCTCCTAGACCAACACCTCCATTACCACCACCATCCAGAAGAAGAGGTGGTTCTGCCACAAATACCCCCGTTTCTAACAGTAATAATCCTTACAAATCACCGTCACCAGTACCGCCTTTACCACCTAAAGTTCCAATAGATAATGGGAATGGTGTGTATTCTGGATCTAATGATAGCACCACTAATATATTAGACGATTTAAAAGCATTACAAGAAGAAGTTGATAGAATAAGAGATATGACAGGCGGATTTTAGGCGAACCGGTCAGATGGTCGGGTGCTATAGATTTAGATAATAAAAGTAACGATCCTTTAAAATAGTCCCTTTATGTAGAACCTCTAGTTCGTAGTTAAGTGAGTTTGTGTCGCGTATTGTGAGTCCCGACATATCGCGCAGTTGTTTACAACGCGATAACATCCACAAATACTCGTTAATGGCACCTAAATCATTAGCCATGGAGAGGCACCGACAGAATGTTGGTAGAAAGGATCTAATAGATGATGACAACACATTTCTACCACCAGCATTAAGTTCTTATAGTATAGCATTATTAAACGAAAAAAACATTATGAGCATAAATAACACAAATAAAAACCATGAGATGAATGGTACTTCAGTAACAGGGATATATGAATTGGATTTCCCAGAGAATAGGGATAGACTAAGACAAAAATTATCAGTACATTTCAATGAGTACAAAGACCCAATACAGTCACAACCACAACCTCCTTCACAAATACAATCACATTCACAGACAAATTTATATGAATCATCAAACATAAGTAAATCAAATAATTCATTCAGTATACACGAAGGATCACCCAATAGTTTGTCAAAAACATTTTCAAATCTCACCAATAATTTAAGTGGGAACTTCTCGAATCAAAACACGTCCAATAGCCCTCATTCAATGATTAGCGGTCAAGAAGAAAATGAACATAGAGTATCGAGTCAAAGTTCAAATGACTCAAAGATTGTTCCCATAAAAAGATTAAGAGGCAGAAGGTTTGGTAAATCATTAGGTCCACCCCAAAGAGGAAGGTTTAGTCAAGAACCTAAATCAGAACCTGATTCCCAACTGAGTGAAAATCATGTATTCAATGATCAAGAGAATTCTCCTGTTAATATTAACCAGAAAGCATTACAATTCAGCGAATTAAACATCAACCCTGAAAAACCATTTGAGCTCCAGCCAAGACTGGACCATGATAGTATGGATAAACGTAAACCATTGATGGAAGTATCATCGAATCAAATTGATTTTAGGAAACCTAAGATACCTAAGTTAGATTCACCATCATTAAGATCTCCGGCAATAATATCCAAGAGAAAGTCTGGAATAGAATCACCACCTATAAGGTCACCACCCTTAAAATCACCCATATACCCGTCCAAATCCCCAGCGTTTTCAGGATCTCAATTATCCACAAATTCACAGTTAGATACATTGAAATCACCAATAATATCACCCCCAAAACTCAAACCAAGTGCTCAACTTGTATCACAGTCATTAGATCATCATAAACGGAATAGTTTGCCACCAGCAGTTTTGAATTCTATTCAGTCACGTAAACCCGAGAGAATCGAACATAGGTTAGGAGAAAACACTAAAGTTCAAGATCCTGAAGATGATCAAACCTCCAAAAAGAAAATCATAGGTATTAATGGGAATCAATATGAAAAGTTAGAGCTTTTAGGAAGAGGTGGAACATCGAAAGTTTATAAAGTTCGATTATTGTCCAATAATAAAATATATGCCATAAAAAAAGTGACATTTGACCAATTTGACGAAAGTTGTATAAAAGGATTCAAAGGAGAAATTGATTTATTGATTAAATTAAAAGAATCATCAAGAGTAGTTGAATTAATTGATTATGCCATTGGAGAAGGTTCAATTTATCTCGTAATGGAATGTGGAGAAATCGATTTAGCTCATGCATTGCAAAGCAGATTAAATTTTAATAGTAATCAACTTGATATAAACTTTGTTAAGTTTCATGCCATTGAGTTATTGAAATGCGTTGAAGCAGTACATGATTCAGGAATTGTTCATAGTGATTTGAAACCTGCCAATTTCTTATTTGTCAAGGGAGTATTGAAGATCATTGATTTTGGAATTGCTGATGCAGTACCTGATCATACCGCCAATATTTATAGAGAATCACAAATGGGAACTCCTAGCTATATGGCACCAGAAACCTTAATTAACATTAACCATTTAAATAATGATGATAAGAATACTTGGAAAGTTGGTAAACCTTCGGATGTTTGGTCATGTGGATGTATAATCTATCAAATGATTTATGGCAAACCACCATATGGAGGATATTCTGGGAATCAAAGAATTATGGCAATCATGAACCCATCAATTAAAATCCAATATCCTTTGAAAGGATTAGGTGATGTGAAAGTACCAAAACTGGCAATTGAATTGATGAAAAATTGTTTATCAAGAAACCCCCATGAAAGATGGACAATTCAACAATGTCTTAGAAGTGATTTCTTACATCCTAAGATTGTAAATGAAAATTTCATAAGAGATTTAGTTCATCTGGCCGTTAATTTCGGGTACAATAATCGTATTAATGGGAATGGATTAATTACATCCGATGTTTATGATCGATTAGTTGAAACGGTTTTGAAACAGATTGATGACTTGAATATTAGTTAAATTGTAATATTAAAAGAATATAGATATTTGCATAGTGTATAATAGTATAAAGACATTTAATGAACTTTTGAATTTACTACATAATCTTATCTAAATTATCTACGAGCACCTAATTTTTCCAAAACTCTTGGTCCTTGTTCTTCCCATTCTTGTTTAGATACCCACATATGATCTTTATCAGCCATGATATTGGCTAGAACTGCCCCTCCAATAAATACCATATGTCTTCTTCTTGGAGGATCTTCAATTCTGACTTTGAATTTATCTAATCTTGAAGCATCTCCATGTAATACTTTGGTTAACCATAATTGTTTTAATTCTTTTTCTAAACGTGAAGGCAATCCTGGATACATTGATGAACCCCCAGATAAAACTATAGCTTTGAATAATGAAGATCTAATATCAACATCAGCTGATTGGATTGTATTGAATAAAGTTTCACCAACCCCTGGTTGTTCAACATCAACTAAATGAGGTTGGAATAAACATTCTGGGGCTTCAAATCTTTCAGATCCAACTTTAATAACTCTACCATCAGGTAATTCGTAATTCTCAACTAAAGTTGTGGTTTCATGAGCTAATTTTGTATCTAATTGTAAATCATAAGATACATAACATAATTTTTCTTTGATTTGTCTTACGGTTTCGAAATCAGCAGTTCTATTGAAAGCATATCCACGACGTAATAATAAGTTTATTAAATTTCTAGTAACATCTCTACCAGCAACATCCAATCTTTTAGTTAAATGATTCAACACAACTGATTCATAAACTGGGACAATATGTGTCACCCCATCACCGGAATCAACAACTACTCCAGATGCTAATCCTTGAGCATATAATGCCAAAACTGCTTGAATGGCAACATAGACCCCACCAAAATTATATTTTTCAAACATGGTCTGACACATAATTTCTCTATTTTTCAAAGGATTCATTGGTGGTTCAGTCAACAATACTTTTTGTCCAGTTGTATCTATTTTCATTCTTTCATAAAATGCATAATCCCATAAATGAACCATATCTTCCCAATTCTTAATGATCCCATTTTCCATAGGATAACTTATTTGTAATAATGAACGGACTTCACTGGCTTCGGTACCACACATGATATCCTTGATTTCTATATCGCTTGGTACTAATGTGTTTCTTTCTTCTGCTCTTAATATTGGTCTACCTACAATGGAAGGAAAGGTATGATCAGGAAAATTAGTTCCTGCTCTACCAATTTTCACGAATCCTGTACCTTGATCAAGGACTAGATGTTAGTATTACTTCTAAAGATTCAATTGATTCATTGTACATACCAATTGGTGCTTCACTCATATTTAGTTATCGTTGGTTCGAAAAGGAGATTTGTCCGCGCACTGACTTGCGATACTATGGGCTATAATCTATACGATGTTTATTACTTACGTACTTATATTGTAAGATATTTTCCATTTAGACACCAGCATTAGATGTCATATATGTTTATGAAAGTTCCCATTGATGAAATACTATGTGGAACTTCCTAAAACAGTCTTATGTCTAAGGGGTGGGGACAAAACTAGGAATTTTAAATGCAAATGTCAAATATGACGTATGGGTTTTGATTTCACTCTCTATCTTTGTAACATCCTTCCATTTATAATTGACATCACCTTCTTTGACTCTCTCGCCCCTTCCGAATGGGTTAAAACCTTTCGGTATTTCGGCTTCTGGACTACTTTCCATATAAACTTCATCCTTTTGTGATTCTAACTTAACTCTCTTCCTTCCTTCAATTCCTTTATCACGTCTTGATTGAATATCCTTTAATCTCTTGACAACATCTCCAACATCCCTAACCATATCTTTTCTAGCTTCCCATCTTTTTCCACTAACTTCTACCATTTCAATATTAATCCATCCTTCGTCTTGTAAAGCCACTACTGTTTGTTGAACTTGTTCAATACACGGTGAAAAGCAACAAATTCCAATCTTACTATTAGGATCAACGACCTTAGGTAAATGGGGAATGGCTTTCCATGGTGATGGTAAATCTAAGAAAATAACTTGAGCATTTATTCCACCATTTACTTGGAATGATTCGGGAATTTCATCAATTTCAAATCCATTCTCACATACATCTCTATGAGTTATATGGGTGTTTATATCAAGGCCATGATGTTGAATTTCAGCCTTAGCTTCAAGAAACCTTGGCTCGTGAAATTCATATGTGAATACTTTACCTTCAAAACCAACGTTTCTAGCAAAGGCATGAGTAAAAGATCCAGATCCAGTACCAGCTTCTATGACCCTAGTACCATTAACAACATTTAACCTTTGACAAATATATGCAGAATCATGTGTGTATACAATCTGAGTTCTATGTGGCAATGAAATGGTCCACATTTCTGGAGTTGGATGTAATAGATGAATGAACCCATAACCTTTAAACCCTGCCATTTGTTCACCATATTTCATACCAATCATATCATCATGCTTGAAACTTCCATACCTGGTGTTTAGTATCTCCCCTTTAGTTACGTTGATAGGTTTAATATCAGTTCTTCTTATGAAGGCGAGAACGAAATCTCCTTCTTCAATTATGTCTTTGTAGGTGTAGAAGGACATAAAGAAAATGCGATGAGATGCGATCACTATAAACATGATATGGAGACTACAAGAGTAGCAGGGTTTGGTACTTTAAAGGTTTTGTGTGAAGTTTTTGAGTTATAGAGGGCTTATAGGCGATTGGATAAGAATGTGATTGTTCACTTTGATCTATGGGACTTTTTTCTGACTTTTGTCCTCTAGTTTTCTTCTTAATTAATATCTTTCTATGTCTAAGGGTACCTCTCTGACAAGAATTTCATGGGACATACATATACGCTCTTTATTTGCACCTATAATGTTTTCTTATTGTAATAGAGTAAAATTCCTGTAGAACATAAACCATCGCTTCGCTCAGGTCTATGTCTGGTCTATGATGCTCAGTATTTTCTCATTCTCGACGTTCAAACCATAACCATGGCAGAAACACAAAGTTCCACTGATGGTTCTAACGTAGAAGATTTATACTTGGAGTCCTACGCCTTCACAACTGCAGCTGCTATAGTTGGATCTGTTGATAGAAAAATTTTTGTATTATTAAGAGACGGAAGAAATTTATTTGGTGTATTAAGGACATTCGATCAATTTGCTAATTTAGTATTACAAGATGCAACCGAAAGAATATATTTGGGGCCTGAAGATAGTCAAGATCTTAATAAACCAACCAGGTTCGGGGAAATCTATAGAGGAGTATTCATGGTTAGAGGTGAAAACGTAGTTATGATGGGAGAAGTTGATATTGACCATGAAGATGAACATTTAGAAGTGTTACAACAAATTCCATTTGATATTGCTGAAAAACAATTAAAATCCATTCACAAAACCAAAGTTAAATCAGAAAAACAAAAGACTAAAGATTTATTATCCAGAGGACTTATAAATGATTTTGCCAAATCGGATTTATACTAACGATATCTAATGAATTATACAGAACTGTATATATAATTTTTCTAGCATTTCGAAACTATAATTTTGCAAGCTCTTTAGCTCTTTGTTCATACTTGAGGAAATACTCAGTGATTAAAGAAAATCTCTTGGATTCAGCTCTACCTAATTGATTCAAATGTGCTTCATCAGGTCCATCAGCAATTCTTAACGTTCTAGCATGAGCATACATTTTAGCCAATTCAGTATCTTGACTGACCCCTTGAGCACCAAACATTTGAATACACCAATCTAAAATATGTAAGATAGTTCTTGGAGTCTCAATCTTGGCCATAGCAATATCTCTTAATGCTTCTTTAGCATTAGATATATCAATATGATGAGCAGCATTTAATACTAACAAACGACATCTTTGGATATCGATCTTATGTTGAGCAAATGCGTTCAAGAAACTTTCACGCTTGTTCATGGCTTGATTAAAGATAATTCTTTCATTAGCTCTTTGAACGGTTCTCATTAACGCAAACTCTCCAGCTCCAATTAATCTCATACAATGATGGATTCTGCCTGGACCTAATCTTGATTGAATAATTTCAAACCCTCTACCTTCAGCTGCTAATAAAACATTTGGCATATCTTCTTTTGGAATCTCATAATCATTGAATTGAACTTCATAATGTCCGTGAGGGGCATCATCGTATCCGAAAACCAGTAATGGTCTGATTAACTTAGCTTTACCCGAAGCTAAAGCTTTCTTAGCATCAATAACTAAAACACTATGGTTTCTATAAATAACTTTACGGTTATCATCGGTTTTACACATAACTAACCAAACTGAACATCTTGGATCACCAGCTCCTGATGCAAACCATTTGACCCCATTTAATACATAATTCCCGTTGGCATTCTCTTCAGCACTACAACTAATGTTTAACGCATTAGATGATGAAGTTCCCTTTTCCGTCATTAAAAACGCAGATCTAATTTCTCCATTCAATAATGGCTTTAACCAACGTTCTTTGTGGTATTGATTACCATATTTAGCTAAGATCTCCATATTTCCAGTATCAGGAGCACTGGTATTAGTACACTCCGGAGCAATAAACGATCTCCCTAAATATTGAGCCATTAATCCATATTCCAAGTTTGTATAGCCTGGACCCTCGGGATAATGTTTAGATAAAAACATATTCCATAATCCCAATTCTTTGGCCTTAACTTTTAACTTTTCAACAATTTCAGGAGTCAGTTTCCATCTACCTTCACCATTATCAATTTGTGAAAAATAAATACTGTCGGCTGGCAAACAATAATTGTCAACGAAGTCTTTACATTTCTGAATAGTTTCAAGGCCCTTTGGACTGATTTTATCTAAGAAGATTGATGGGATATCATCTTTTACACTCATTCTGAAAATTTCTTTTAGTTATGATTGATATATGTGTATAAAACCTTTGAATAAATTAATCAATTGAAAGTTTTAAGTTTAAAAAAGGGGTTAATTATAGTTTACTGTGAATATAATAGTACTCCACAAATCGAGGATTGAGTTGTGTACGACTGTCGCATGGTGCCGTAAGCGTTTGGCGTCTGACAAACCAGTCCACCAGAATCCCGTTCACCAACTCACTGAGTCGCACTCAATTGTCAATCGACTAACTCAATTTGCCATCATGGAATTCAATTCTGATATACCTAATATTCCTGATTATAAATTATCAGAGAAACAATTTCTTCTTAACACCACATCAGATAAATCCGTAAAGTCTCAGATTTATAATGAATTGATCGAATCGATCAAGAAAGATAATTTAGGACCTTATTATAAATATTTACATAATGAGTTTCCTGATTTTCCTTATGATGAAAACTTATATAAAGAAATAACTGCCAAAAATGAACAAGAAATTGAAGATTTAAAGGCTAAAGTCAAAGAAGCTGAAGGTGAAGAAGAAACTGAATTAGATCCAGTTGTTACTAATACTAAATTAGCAGAATATTATACAACCATAATTGATAAAAAAAATGCTATTGAAACTTATAAGAAGACATTGGAATTAAACCAACTGACAGGTTCTAAAATTGATATCTTGTTAACTTTGACTAGATTGGAATTCTTCTTCAATGATTACCATGAAGCATCTAAATATTTAGAGCAAATTAAGACTTTAAGTGATAAAGGTGGTGATTGGGAAAGACGTAATAGATTCAAGACTTACAACGGGATATATTTAATGGCCACTAGAAAATTCGGTGAAGCATCTAAGTTATTAATTGATTCGTTAGCAACTTTCACGTCGACTGAATTATGTAGTTATGATCAAATTGCTCAATATTCAATCATTACTGGAGTTTTATCATTAGATAGAGTGGATTTAAAATCTAAAATCATTGATTCACCGGAAATTTTATCAATTTACTCCTCAGCAAAGCAATTGGAACCTTTAATTAATTTAACTAACTGCTTATACACTTGTCAATACAATTATTTGTTCCAATATTTATTAGAAACTAATGATACTTTATTACTTCCTAATAAATATTTACATCCACATGCTAGTTATTTCTTAAGAGAAATGAGATGTAAAGCTTATGGACAATTATTGGAAAGTTATAAATCATTATCATTAAAGTCCATGGCACAAAGTTTCAATATTTCGGAAAGTTTCTTGGATAATGATTTATGCAAATTCATTCCTAATAAGAAGTTAAATTGTACTATCGATAAAGTCAATGGAATCATTGAAACTAACAGACCTGATAATAAAAATAGTCAATACCATTTATTAATAAAACAAGGTGATAATTTGTTAACCAAATTACAGAAATATGGTGCCGCTGTTAAATTAAGTGGGGTGGAAAGGGTTGCCTAACAATTTTAATCTGACATGCTTTTTGTAAAATATCGGGATCGACCTCATTGTTACCGAGTTTCAAGGTACCCCCACAGGAAATTGCCGAACCGTACTTGTCCCATCATGTAAGTTACCGACTTTCCAAGAAAATTCATCTCCATTAGGTAATACACAGCATAGAAATATAGGCCACTGAAACGCTGATTATTCCGCTCTATATCTTTTAGTCTCAGTTATTGCCCCTGCTAACCCCACATCAGCATGGCATGTCAACAGTAATACCGCAACATCACCTCTAGTCAATTCCAATTAGGACCATAAATTAAGTAACTCGGTACTCTTTATGAGAATCCCACCAATTAAACGTGGAGCGATATACCGGAAAATTTGGGGTAACCCATTAAACTTTGATGGGTCTATTGTTCTGCATAATGCTCGCAAAAAACTAACGTTTAATACCAATCATCTTATTCTTTTCATTAGTTTGCATATTTTCAGGGTTAGTGGCACCAGCATACCCCACCGCTGCTCCCAACCATACTACTCGATGACAATAAGGTTACGGAGAAATTATACCTAATTCGGAGTCTGGGGAGCTGAGCCTATTCACTTTCCATAAACTGGGGAATTTACCGTATCAATCACCCAAATTTTAAGCTTATAAGAAGTCTCTTTTCCCTTGAAATTTCTGACTTCAAAAATGAAATCTACAATTTTATTATTAATTGCAACCGCTATCGCTCAACCGGTTGTTGAAACTTACGTTTATTCAAGTTTTCAATTTGCTCCATTACCTGAGCCTACCTATGCTGTAGGAGTTAAAGCAAATGGCTCAACTACCACTTACGCTCCACCCTATTCCCAATTATCAACTTTACATGAATCCGTACCTACCACGACTTATGGCTCATGGAGACCAAATATTTCCAATCCTTATACGGATTCCGAAGATCCTTATGGTCAATCTGCATGGTATGAACTCTGGGAATCGGTTGGGATTGATAATTACACCGATACCGCCCTTTATCATACAACTGTTCAGCCAACTGCAGTGCCAACTGAATCGTTGGTATTACCACCTCCGGATGTTTTTACATTCAGAGATGATTTGAAATTTCCTAAGGATTTTGTATTTGGAGTGGCTGGATCTGCTGCTCAAATCGAAGGTGCCATTGCTGAAGAAGGAAGATCTCCAACTATTATGGAAACGTCTGTTAATCTGTCCGAACCTCAAGATTGGGTCACTAATGAAAATTATTATCTTTATAAACAAGATATCGCCAGGTTAGCTGCTATTGGTGTTGAACATTATTCATTCTCAATCCCTTGGTCAAGAATCTTACCCTTTGTTCTACCAGGTACTCCAATCAACAAAGCGGGTATTGATCATTATGAAGATTTAGTTAATACTTGTGTTGAGTATGGTATCAAACCAATCATCACTCTAACCCATTTCGATTCTCCTTTGATTTTCACCGAGGGTTCTAACTCTTCAACAACGGTTTTAGGTGGTTTCCCAGGTGGTTATGATAATGATACTTTTGTTGATGCTTTTGTTAACTATGGTAAAATCATCTTAACTCATTTTGCTGACAGGGTTCCAATCTTTGTTGGGTTTAATGAACCGTATTATGTTTCAGGTACCCCAATAGGTATGAAACATGTCGTTCAAGCCACTGCCCAACTTCATAAATTCTACCACGAAGATATCAAAGGATGTGGTCAATTTGGTATTAAACTTAGTGACAACTTCGGTATACCAAAAGACCCATCAAATCCCGATGATGTGGCTGCTGCTCAAAGATTCCAACAATTCTACTTAGAAACGTTTGGTAATCCTTTGTTCTTAGGTAAAGATATTCCCCAAGCTTTCAAAGATACTTTTAATGAAACTGATTTCTATTATACTGATGAAGAATTAGCGGAAGTTGCAGGTGGTTGCGATTTCCTTGGTATTGATCCATACACTTATTCGGTTATTACTCCACCAGATGTTGGAGTTGAAGCCTGTCAAGCAGATCCAACTAACGAATTATATCCAGTTTGTGCCAATGATTCCTCCGTTCTTGAAGACGGGTGGAAGATTGGTTACAGATCCCAATCTTATGTCTACATCACCCCAATTCAATTCAGAGAATACTTAAACTATCTTTGGGATACCTTCCACACTCCAATCATTGTTTCCGAATTCGGTTACCCAGAATGGAGAGAAGGAGAAAAAGAATTAGGTGATCAAGTCATTGATTTAGGAAGATCAGTTTATTACAGATCTTTCATGCAAGCTATTCTTGAAGCTGTTAATTATGATAATGTTAAAGTTGCTGGTGCCTTAGCTTGGTCATTTGCTGATAACTGGGAATTCGGTGATTATGAACAACAGTTTGGTCTTCAAGTAGTTAACAGAACAACCCAAGAAAGATACTACAAAAAGAGTTTCTTCGATCTAGTTAAATACTATCAAGATAGATCGTCATAGATTAGAAGTTTGACCCGCGTGTTTCGTTTATAGTTTAGATGAGTCTAGATGATTGTTTAAATGTATAATTACAATAATCTCCCTATAATGGTTCTTCTTAAAGGGTCCCATGAAGACTTGGCTGCAAAAACTAAAAAATAATGAAGGAAGCGAGGTTCGAACTCGCGCGGACAACTGTCCAACAGATCTTAAGTCTGCCGCCTTAGACCACTCGGCCATCCCTCCAAATACGCTTAAATCTACCCTTTTGTACGCTTTGTCGTGCATGCATCAAGTGGGGTATATGTATCACGTGAACAGGTTTCCCTCTATAAATAAGTATATAGTTTTGGTGTAACAATATACGGTTATTAGTTTAAAAAAAAAAAAAAACGACGAGACTCAGTCTTCAGAGAACCTATCGATTGTTCTCCAAAGAGGTTGAAATCGTGGATCTATCGTGCTGAATCATTAACATTCTAAAGTAAAATAAATTGAAATTCAAATCAAAAATGAATCAATTAGAATCCTGAAAGAGGAGGGTTTTTTCTTGTAAGCAATTACAGGTTTCCCTCTATAAATAAGTATATAGTTTTGGTGTAACAATATACGGTTATTAGTTTAAAAAAAAAAAATTGTGGGGTTATTAGTTTAAAAAAAAATCGTGGATCTGTAGTGCTGAATCATTAGAATTTTAAAGTGAAATACATTGAAATTAAATTAAGAACGTACCAATTAGAATCCTGAAAGACGGAAGGTTTTCTTGTAAGCAATTACAGGTTTCCCTCTCTATAAATAAGTATATAGTTTTATTATAACGACATACCATTATTAGTTCAAAAAAAATGTTAGTGGAGGTTATACCTATTTGGGATATTTGCAATGTCGTCGTGTGTTTCAAGTTGGTTCAGGATACTGCTGTCAATGGGGTTCCACGTCTAATTCTTGTGATGTGACCCACCATTTCAATTTAGGAATACCGATTTACCAAACGAATCAATTCTACCCAGTTGATGTTTGGATACAGGCTATCACTGAAGCAGATATATATTTCTTCAAGGAGCCTGGATAGATGTTCAACTAACGGTTCCAAAACTACTCTCCCCAATCCTCATACAAAGTCATCAATTATCTTTGATATCGCAGCCAAATTATCACCAACTCTATCAATTTCCCACTGGGGCGCTTGCACTGTCAAAAACCACAATCCCGTTTAGTTTGGGTGCAATCCACATGCTCCTAATCAGAAATATAGCTTGTTTCAGTTCACTATGGTCGTGAGTGCTACGGACTTTTTTTGAATAGGGGTAGAGTTAAAAACAATATTAATGGGATTATACCAATATAAGAATTCTATAAGCTAAGCGATATATCTAAGATATCTTCGGCCCCCACCGACAATACAAATTACTGACCTTGGTCTCCACCCCTGTCTAAATTTGGACCCTTCACCGCTTCACCTATACTCCGAACTCACATGCGGAGACTTCTCACGTGAGCAACATCTCAATTATAATCACATATTTTTTGGGTAAAGTCAAACCAATAAAAAACTCATCAATTTGTCATGTCAGCAACTAAATCTCAAGACAACAAATTGAAATCAAGGGAAGAACTAGTAGCTCAATTTAGAAATGAGCATATCGAATTGATTGCTATGATAATTGAAGTAGAAGGTTATGATGAAATATTAGAATACACAACTGATATGGAGGATTTACCACAAGAATTGTATTTCATTTTACCTGAGCACAGCAATTACTTCTTGACCATTAAATATAAAGTACCAAAACCTTTAGATAACTTAACGTATCATCAAGAAGTCAAAAGGGGTGGATTCACTTTCAGGTCAAGAAAGGAACATATGGCAGATCATGCTCCAGTTAATGATGAAAAAACTCCATATCATATTGTGAAATTTCCTGCTGATAAAGTTCCAGGAGGATCATTAGCTAGAGGTACCTATCCTGCAACCTCAACATTTTTGTCAGATGGTGATCCACTTCTTGTAACTAAATGGACAATTAAAATTGCTAAGCAAGATGTCAAACCTTCAAAGGGTGGTTATGTCACTTAACTGCATAGTTAATTTATGCGTTATGTATGATGGTTAAAATAAGAATTGGTCATGTATGACTAACTTAATATAGGTAAAAAGTCGTTCAATGTATGATTTCATGATAATTCTCTATGACATAGAACAATGTAAGCTAGTTCATATTATGGTGGGCAATGCAGTCTACCTACTACCATACAATACATTGTAAAAAAGTTCGCCACCGCTAGGTTGTCCCAATAATTAGCGCTCTGAGCAAATAATGTCTATCTGTCGTATGACCTTATCCGAACCGATTCATACGCAAAGCGAGCCCACAGTTTCTACCCCTTGATAATGAGTTCACCAAAAAGACGTATGGAAAAAGATGTTATGGATTTAATGATGAGCGATCATGACGTCCAGCTTATCAATGACTCGCTTCAAGAAATGTTTGTCATCTTCAAAGGTCCAAAAGATACCCCTTATGAAGGAGGTACCTGGAAGATAAGAGTTGAATTACCTGACCAATACCCTATGAAATCTCCTTCAGTTGGATTCACTAATAAAATTTATCACCCAAATATTGACGAAAGTTCAGGATCAGTTTGTCTTGATGTGATAAATCAAACTTGGTCACCAATGTTTGGATTAATCAACATCTTTGAAAACTTCTTGCCTCATTTATTAAGATATGCTAATCCCAGTGATCCTTTAAATACCGAAGCTTCAAATTTAATGTCAAAAGATGAAGAATCATATACTGAAAGAGTTAAAGAATACGTGAAGAAGTTTGCTCAAAATATATCTAACGATGAACAAGAGAATTTAAATGATAATGATAATGATGATGAAGATGATGAATTGAGTGACGTTGGAAGTTTATCAAGTGATGATGATGAAGTTGCTGGTGATCTTGATATGTAAGAGGCTACAAGTTAGAATGTCATACGGTTATTGGGAGTTCGTTTTTGGTCATAAGATAGGAATCTTTTTTGCATTGTTGGAGAGTATACATGATAAATACATATTAAATTTATATTCACTATATACTAACTGTATCCAGCAGTTTAGTTACCCTACTAGTTATGAAGAAAAACTTTCATCTCTTAATCTTCATTGAAATTGACGTGCCATTCATTCTCTATATTTTAAAGGATTAGACCATGTTACCCATATTCTGACTCTTGACTCTTGTATCCAATATCTGCTAAACTATATAGTCGTGTGGCTTTGATATAAGAGACGCTGTTAACATTGGATGACGAAGACATTAGCACTTAAGATTCTAGGAACAGAAATGAACGAAAATACTGTTGGTTATATGTAAAGATATCATGGGTTATTTATACTTTTGGACGGTTATATCTGTGGTTTTTGTTGGGGTACCATGGAAGGTTCTTGAACAAGTTGCGAAATTTGATAATAAATGTGGGGTGACAGAATCATCTAAAATGTTCCAAAGTGAGTAATCGAATACGCTAGACCAGTTAATTATATGAAAAGGGGCATGTTTAGACTAAATAAGGGAAGAGAATTCTTAGTGACGTAATAAGCTATATTACTGTTAGTACTTATGTATACGTATTACAATAATACGCCACACCACTTCTTCCAAAGACTTCCAGAACGTTTAATTTCTAAACCATGTGTACCGAAACAACACAACTATACACAAAGGCCCTATCGTAATACTTTTAGCACCCTCCTACATAACATATGCTATACCAACTAAGGCGACATTTTGCAACCGATTGGTGCGGGATCTGAATTCCTTGCAGCAACACTATCAACATGTTCAAATCATTCATATTCAATCGTAACTTATACCAGTCCAGTCAAAAAGTAAGGGAATTGGCTAACCCGCAACTTTTTCAAACTCAAGGGTATATCAATGGACAATGGGTCAATAGTCAAACTAATGAAGAGTTCAGTGTTAATAATCCATCAAGTTATCCAAAACCTGAAAGTTTAATTGGAGAAGTTCAGTCTATGAGTCCCCAACAATTCGATGACGCTGTCAATGCAGCTCATGAAGCGTTTTTGTCATTTAGAAAAACAACTGGTGAACAGAGATCGGATTTATTGAGGAGCCTTTATAATTTAATGATTAAAAATCAAGATGATTTAGCTACGTTGATTGTACTTGAGAATGGTAAACCATTTGCTGATGCTTTAGGTGAAGTAAAATATGCTGCTTCATTCTTCAAATGGTTTGCTGATATCGCCACTACATCTACAGGATCAATTATAAGTTCAGTGACTGCCAGTAAACGAATTCTTTCAATTAGACAACCAATTGGAGTTTGTGGAATTATGACACCTTGGAATTTCCCCGCTGCCATGATAACTCGTAAAGTTGGTGCTTATGTTGCCGCAGGATGTACTGGGGTGATCAAGCCAGCATCTGAGACTCCATTCAGTGCTTTGGCATTAGGTCATTTGCAGCAAGAGGCTGGATTCCCTAAGGGTGTTATAAATATCTTACCTTCAAGTGATGCGGCTGGTAGTGGAAAATTACTTTGTGAACATCCTGCCATCAAGAAAATTTCATTTACTGGGTCAACTAATGTTGGTAAGTTATTGATGAACCAATCATCTTCTACATTAAAGAAGCTTTCATTTGAGTTAGGTGGAAATGCACCCTTCATTGTATTTGATGATGCCGTAGTTGATGACGCCGTAGACGGTGCTATAACTGCTAAATTCAGAAGTAGTGGTCAAACTTGTATTTGTGCTAATAAAGTTTATGTCCACGAATCAATTTACGATGAGTTTTCTGAAAAGTTTACCAAGAAACTCGAAAGTACAGTCAAGTTAGGTGATGGTTTAGAAAAAGGCACCACACATGGGCCAATCATTCATGATAGATCTTTCAAGAAGGTTAGAAGTCATATTGAAGATGCGGTTTCCAAAGGAGCTAAGATCATTTCTGGAGGTAATCCACGTACTGATTTAGGAGAGAACTATCACGAATTGACTGTATTGGCCGACGTTACATCCGATATGTTAATTACCCAAGAAGAAACCTTTGGACCTGTTTGTCCTATCATTAAATTTAGTACTGAAGAAGAGGTGTTACGTTTGGCTAACGATACAGAAGTTGGATTGGCAGGATACTTCTTCTCCAAAGATGTCAGTAGAGTATTCAGAGTCGCTGAAGAATTAGAAGTAGGAATGATTGGTGTAAATACTGGAGCTCTTTCTGAAGCATCCTTGCCATTCGGTGGTATTAAAGAATCAGGGTTCGGTAGAGAAGGTTCCATTTATGGTGTTGAAGATTATACAATTATTAAATCTATAGCATTAGCTGTTTAGTATACACTTTCTATTTAAGAACTTAATTCATATCAACATCTTGATAATTATCTAAACCAGGAATGGTTCCGGTAGTTGAGGTACCAATACTTCCTGTGGCATCAAGGAAACTTGTAAGACCCGAGCTTGGTGCACTCAAGGAATTATCAGCTCTTATATATGGAGTTTCATCTAAATTATGAACATCCAGTATTTGTTCACTTGGATAATTTGTGCTCTTTCTATCATAAGCCGGTCTATTTATGGATACGTCGAATCCTTGTCTTTTTACTTTATAGTCATTAAAGACTGTATTTCCTAATTCTGATACTGGTTGTTTTGATCTTATCAATACACTTAATTTATCATTTATAGTGGATAATTCAGCATCTTCTTGACTTATTTTGGAATGGTTTGAATCTTGCTTGATATTATCGATTTCTTTGGTTAATTGTTCAATAGTCTGTTTACCATCAAACACTTTGTCATTAATTATAGTTGGCTTAGAAGAGTTTTCATCAAATAATACGTCTCTTATTAATTCAACATTCTCGGCATATTTAGTATACCCTATAGACTTGAAACTAAGGTCCTTTAATCCTCCTTCTTCAGAAACACCAACATTGACCGATGAGTATGGGTGTAGAAACTTTTCTCTTGGGTAAGTATAGGCCGTACGAGGGGTTGGGTTGATCTGATTTGATTGTTTAAATTTTTCACTAAAGGACATGTTGACAAACGAAGCTTCGCGAACTAAAAATCAAGTAGGAGAAATGGTGCTAGCGTAGAGAGACGCGGTAGTAACAAAGCGCAGTAGTTCAATGTACAATCATATTACTTACCTATAATACATAAACAGTTAATAACATTACAGTGAGTTGGTGAACGCTAGGTTCTCACCTAGCCCCTTACATATCTTTGGCTACCCTCAGGCTACGCTCAGGTTATCTTGACTCCATCAAGGACTCTTCTATACCATCAATTAAACTATCAATCTCATCAATCTTTAACCCACAACTTAAACTTATAAGTTTCCTATATTTATACATTTTATCATCAAGTCCATAATTCTTTATTTTATATTTTAAATCATTCAACAACTCACCCCTCTTAATTTGTAAATTAGTTAATTGTAAGGCTAATTTCCAATTATCTTCATTATCATCATTGAAATCCAAATTTCTTTCATTATCAGATACCAAATTAGCCAATTGAAATGCTTGGAGTTTCTCCAAAGTATTATCCAAATTATACTCCTTATGTTTAACATAAGATTGTTGGGACGTTATAAACTCTTCAAGGTACTCTTGAGCTTCTTGTAAAGAATTGAATGAATCAATACCAATTTTTGACAATTCAAATACTAATTTCCCAATCAATTTATCATTGATTGATTCTTTAGTAGTCAAATCAGTTTTGATTTGATTGATTTCATTTTCAGCATTTTCTAATTGTGAATAGTAATCAGTAGTTAAAGACTTTACTGCTTGACTTATTATAGCATTAAAATCTTTAGAAGAAAGTGAAGGTTTATCTTTAGTATCTTCAATTAATTTCCCATCTACATCTAATTTGGGTGGTACCAATTGATATGACTCGTTCTCAGGCTTTGGCTTATATTCTTGTCTTGGTGTATTCTCCGTAGTTCTTTCGGATATACTTGGTAATTGTTGATGGTGGGATTGAGAATTGGGAATTATTGAAGTGGTCTTACCTTGAATTGGAGTCGACATTTCAAATGATTTCATTGAATCAAGGAATATGTTTTCTTTATTATCATCATTCGAATAATTATTCTTTAATAATTGGTTGAGTTGATCTTTGTTGACTCTAGCATTATTGTGACTATCATCATCATCGTCCTGTATGGTTGTTCTTTGAGTGTCTGGAGTATCTAAAGAATGAAAGTTTGGTTGAGTTGGAGTAGTTTCCAAATGTTTATGGGGAATCTTGTATTCAACAGGAGCAGGTGGTTCTTCAGGTTCACTTGAATCTTTTAATAAATCATTTTGAATAATTAAATATTTAGCAGTTTCCTGATTAATATTAACTAAATCATCTCTTACATTATAACTCAATAAGAATTTAACCAATCTTGAACATCCGGCTTTAACTGCTAAATGAAGACAGGTATCACCGTTAACATCTTGATGATCAAGGACATTTTTAATTAAATTAATTGCTTTATTATCGGAACTTTGATTGGTTAATGCTGTTAACTTATTCAAAATGATTTCTAAATAGTACATTAAACTATCGAATTTAGATTCAACCTTAGAAAATTGACACAAATAATGTAAGGGAGTTCTTCCGTTTATGTCAGTATTAATGAGACAAATTTCCAAATCGTCTAAAACTTTTGGGAAATTCTTTAATTCATAACAATTATTGAACGATATCAATTTTGATAAGGGGTTTAATCCATAATTGTTGACAACCAATGGATTAGCTCCTTTCATAGTCAATAAATGGATCATATTATAGTTTCCTATCGATGCGGCCCAGTGTAATGGTGTATGACCTTCATCGTCAATTGCTTCATTAATATTGAAATCGTAAGGTGGGTTGGTTATGAAATATGGGATTGTTGAATTATCTTCACTGAAAAACTTCAAAAGTTGTGAAGAATATGATTCTTTCTTTTGTTTCATATCTTCATTAGATGACATCGATGTATCAGATTCTTTATGTTCATCTTGGGACCAATTTGTATCATTGGTTGATTGAGATCCTGATGCTTTGGGATGGAATTGGGTGACCACTTGATGATGGGAAATCGGTTGTTGTTGGAATCCATAATTGTATGCTTGTCCAGGTTGAGTTTGAGAGTGTTGGTAATTATACTCACTAAGATTAGCTCCAAACGTCGGTGGCACATGATTTTGGATAACATATTCTTGTTGACTGAAGGATTGTTGGTACTGCACAGGTATATTTGATGGTAAATTTGTCGCCAAGTTTCCATTAGCTACTCCATTAAATTGAGCAATAGTAGGCATCTTCGACGACACGGAATTAAATTGTTCTTTATTAAATTCATAACCTGGTTGTACAGGACCTCCATAATGATTTTCTTCTTCTAATTTTGCTTTCTTAGGAGTAACTCCATCAGGTTTTTTCTTCTTGACATATTTCCTCTTAACGGGAGTTCCATCTTTATTAATTTCTTTAGTCTTTTTATGAAGTTCAAATCCTGGATTGGCAGGATTGAAAAACAATACTGGGGCCATTTCGGGGGTGACTCCATAAGTATGTGCTAATCTTTGAGCATCAGGCAATGGAATCCAAGTACCTTGAAATCTCCCGTATCCACCTTGAATTTTTTCATGTAATCCTTGTTGAACGCCTTTCTCTAAAATTTTGGTTCTTTTAGCTTTTGGTATATTACAACATTTTAAGATCTGTGTAGCATTAACCCAATCATCTTTACATCTTCTCATAAGTGGACAATCATTTATAACTGATTCATAAACATCTGTCTATAATTTGTTAGTAACTACGCGTAGATTATCAACCATGATTATCCTTGGTTCTATATTTAAATTTTATGGTAACATACACTCGAATAAGTAGCTAGAAATACTTTAGGGTCTTCTGCTTCCATATTTATATAATTTGCTTCACCAAAGGTTTCTTTTACAACTTCCAATTATACTGTTAAGAATTATCAGAATTCAACTTGACGATTGAGAAGTAATTTTCTGTGAGGGACTTGAAAAAATTTAACGCGTTAATTTGGCAATCCTCAATTTAACAAATTGGGAAGGTGATGATTTTTTTTTTGGGATCTTAAGAATTGACCTTCAAAGCTCGGATTTATTAATAGAGATGGTCATTAGAGAAGCTGTGAACTTTTTAAAGTTTTTCATAGGCTGCAAAAAATTTTACTTGAAGATGTATGTATGAGTATATAACGGTAGTAACTTAGTGTATAGGTTCTTATTTGGGTGTAAATAAGTTTTAGTTTATGGAAAGGTATGGGGGTATGGTACGGTGATGATGTGATCCTCAGGTATAATCTTTCAAGTAATCTACGGTAACCAGTTGGTTTGTAACAGGGTTGCGTCAGGGCTCGATAGAACCAGCCTTCCGAAAGTCTCATCTACTTACTTACGTAAATACGTAAAAGTAACACATTAACACAGTCTCTCTCTACTAAAGCTTATTCACCTACGTATTTACTAGTTCCTATAATCTACATACAACATTGGTTCCAGTTACACTACAGCCTTAATATTGCTGGACGGAGATATCTATTAATAGAAGGTCGTGGATTTAACATTATTAAAGTTCCATATAAGGAGTCGAAATCACGTAAATAGACTGCATGCCTTTTTCTATACTTCTATTTCTACCACATTTATTGCATGTAAGCATAAAATTCCATACCATCAATGTCATAAAATAAAAATCCGTAACTCTAGTTAAGTGTTCCCAATTTGTATTTTTCGCAGCCAATGTTGCAATTTTTACACCGCAGAAGTATATGAAATTACATAGTTTAGTTTATTCTATTTAAATCCAACTTATCTTTTCTTTATACTGTAGTTTATTGATTTCAGTCAAGTAAGCCGTTAGTCTATCATCTATACTTTTTCCATTCCAAAGATCTCCGTCTCTTATCGGTGGTCCAAGTTTTTCTATAACACATCCACTAATTATATTACCAAAGATACCTCCTATGACTATATCATTCGTAAGATAATACCCAATCATGAACCCACCACAGAATGAATTACCTCCACCAGTTACATCCACAACGTTTCGTTGATCCTGATGGTATGCTGGAAGATATTCAATGGCTTGTTTGTTAGCCACAAAACATCCTAATGGGCCACATCTCAATACAAATGTATTAGCACCAAGCTTTATATACTTTGAAGCCAATTGTTTCATAGACTCCAAATCCTGGGGCTCATCTACACCCAAAAGTAAACTAGCTTCGTTCAAATTTGGGGTAAAAACTTCGATCTCTGATAACAACTTGACCATAGCTTCGTAGTTCTCATGGATACAAGCATCAGGTAATGGTTCGTAAATGAATTTAGCATCATAATTATCTTTCCTTATTCCCTCGATCAATTCCTTAGCTCTAGGAAATGAACAAATTAGGTGAAAACATTTTGATCCAATCAACCCCTCTTCTTTCACATCTACAAGTTCAATTCTCTTCTTAGGACTAAGGTACTTAAAATGTCTGATATTACTCTCATCATAGATGTTGCACCCCTTAGTAGTCAATCTGGTAGGATCATACCTAAATTTAACACCTGTACCCCAATTATCCAATGCATGTTGCACTTCACTAGGAAAATCATTACCCTTATCTATGATACCTGAGATTAACTTCCCATACGTTTCCCCACAGGCAATACGAGCCCCCACTATAGAATAAGAGCCAGCACCACCTATGACACCTTTTTCGTGCTGACGATTCCACGATCGGGGATATTCATTGTCATCAATAATAAACATTCCCAATGAAGTAAAAATCATGTCCATCGTAGTGGTTATCAACCAGGGATGTCGTGTTTCTCCACTGCGCTCGCGATTTTTTGGTTTATTTATATATCTTGGCTTAGCCTATATTCTAGGGATCAACAAAAATTCCATACACTTTCAATGGCAGTAGATACAAGCTCAGTCGCTGGGATTATTGCTGGTAGAAATCCGTTGGAATATGCTGTGGGTTCTCCTTATACCATTTTTATCTTTCAAGCTATATTCATAATATTATTATGTACAGTCATTCATTACCCGATTAAATTGATTCAACAACCAAAAGTTATTGCTGAAGTTATAGCTGGGATCTTATTAGGTCCTTCAGTTATGGGTAGAATCCCAGGTTTCACTAAAAACTGTTTCCCAACTGCATCTATTCCTGGTATTACGTTATTCGCTAATATTGGAATTATCTTCTTTTTGTTCATTATTGGATTGGAAGTTGATATCACTTTCATTAAGAAACATTTGAGGGCTGCTATTACTGTTGGGTTAATCAATATGGCGATTCCTTTTGGTCTTGGATGTGCTATTTCTGTAGGATTCTATAACGAATACGTCAAAGGACATGAAACTGTTGATGGAAATCCAATAAAATTCACTACTTATATGGTATTTATTGGTGTTTCTATTTGTATTACAGCTTTCCCAGTTTTGGCAAGGATCTTAACCGAATTGAATTTAATTGGTACCAGAGTTGGTACAATTGTTTTAGCTGCTGGAATCACTAACGATTTAACAGGTTGGATATTATTAGCTTTAACTGTTACATTAGCCAATTCTGGTAATGGGATTAATGCCCTTTATATTTTACTAGTAACTTTCGGATGGTTTATGTGCTTATGTTATCCAATTAGAATCGCCCTTAAATGGTATTTGTCCAAATTCACTAATAATTTAATCACAGGTGAACCTTCGCAGTTCCTGATGATGATTATTATAGTCCTTGTATTAATTTCAGCTTTCTTCACTGATATCCTTGGAGTCCATCCAATTTTTGGGGCATTTATGGTGGGAGTAATTGTTCCAAGAGATAATGGATTTGTCATTAAAATTACTGAAAAATTAGAAGATTTGGTTCATATTGTATTAATCCCAATTTATTTTGCATTGGCTGGGTTAAATGTTAATTTGGGTCTTTTGAACAGAGGTATTGATTGGGGTTATACTGTTGCTATTATCGTATTAGCAATGGTTGGTAAAGTTGGTGGAGGATTTATTGGTGCCAAATTCAATAAATTATTCTGGAGAGAAAGCTTAGCAGTTGGAGTTTTAATGTCTTGTAAAGGTATTGTTGAAATTGTTGTTTTAAATGTTGGGTTAAATGCTGGTATCATTTCTCAAAAAGTTTACTCTATGTTTATTGTTATGGCTTTAGTTACAACTTTTTTGACTACTCCTTTAGCTTTACAAGTTTATCCGTTAGAGTATAGAGATAAAGTTGCTAAGGTTTTAGAAGGTAAAATTAATTGGGATGGTACTCCAATTTCATCACCTAATTCGAATGATAGTAGTGATAAATTAGATAATACCTCAATTCAAGATTTAAAAGATGTTAAAGTTCCTCAAACCGTTATGTTATTAAAAGATATCAATGCATTATCATCAATTATGTCATTTGTTGAAACTTATTGTGGACATGAAGATGTTTTGAAAGCTCTTCATCTAAGAGAATTTAGTTCAAGAACTTCTCATTTATTGGAAGCTAGTAATGAAGTTCATAACCAAGAACAAGAATGGGTAAGTTCCACTTCTATCTTGAGTATTGTGAAAGTATTTTCAGAGACGTTGGGTATAAAGATTATTTTACAATCGGTATTATCAACATTCAAAAATCATATTTTAACAATTAATGATCAAATCAATAACAAACTTGATTTCTTAATTACAAGTAACAAATTGTCTCATGTTTACCAACACAGATTAGGCGAGGAAATTGGTGGTGAGTCTGATTACAGCTTATACAAGAAATTATTTCATGAATGTAAATGTAATATTGGATTATTATTAACACCTTCAAACGACGACACTTTAAGAGCTGTTTCAAGTGATGATGTAGAAACTAAAACTTTACAAGGAGATTTGATGCACAATAACTTGAATGTTATACTTAATCATGATAATTTGTTAAGTTCATCAGATTTATTATCTTTACATGTTGCTTATAAATCATCAGCCAAGGTTGCAGATATTAATATTTATATGCGTTCCTCATCTCAAACCATTGGATTTGAACAACAAATTAGTGACTTATTTTCTACCAGTAATGTTCATATAAGAACTTTGAAAAATGGGTTGGAAGATATAGAATTTGTCAAGAAACAAACTTTTATAATTGCTAATAACATTTCTAAAGATTCTGATGTTTTATTTACAAAGGAAGTCAATGAGTTAATTGGATTGAGTGATATAGAAGGATTCAATGTTTTAGTTGTAAAGGCTCCATTAAATTAAGTGTGTGGTAAGTTTTTTAGTATTAAATAGTGAATGTATTGTAAATGTATTGTAAATTCCGTAATTCTTCATGCAGGACTTGGCTTTCGCAGCTTACAAACTATTAATATGCCTTTATATACCTAGGGAATACTTGTGTAGAGGTGAATTATATAGAAAAGAAGTCTATTAATCCGAACTCGGTCAAGCTTTCATAAATTACTCCACACGGAAATACAATCATTTGAAGAGTTGTTTTTATTTCCATCAAAGTAGATCGGGCCGCAAACACGGATCACCAAGAATTAACCCTTGATTCTACATTCTACTATTTTTTCTCTTTTTCTCGTACTTTACATATCACTTTTGTATACACGGGTTAAATAGATTGATAATGCTGACTAAGGTATATGCAAAATTTGATGACTTTTTACTGCAATTGGTGCATAAACAATACTAAAATTGATCGAGTAACTGTCGGACTTCGCTAATCATCTTTTCGACAGTAGAATCATTAGTAATCAATATTGTCACTCAAACCATACCCCAATTGAATTGAGTCATAATTAAGGACTCAATAATGTTATCACGGAAGTCTAATTAGTCTACTTCTTTCTCCGATGATGGCGCGGCATTACATCTCGCTTTTAAAAGGAGATAATAGGAAAAATATAGTCATAAAAAAACCTTTGAAAATATCATCGTAAAAACAAAGGAGATGAGGGGCTGAATAATGCTGACTCATTTTTGCCGCTTGAGTCCGATTAACTCCATCAATTATCTCCTAAAACTTTGTCATACACGCTTTTATTATAATAATGAATCTCTATATATAAAACCATGTCAATCCCTCTATTTTAATTATCAAACAATTATGTCTTTCAAATCAAGAATACAAGAATTTTTCAGAAGTTTTAAGAGTCAAAAGACTCCAGAAGAAAGGGAAGCCAAAAGGCAACAGAAGTTACAGAAGAAGAAAGAAAGAAGAATTGCAAGAAGAGCTGTGCTATTAGATCAACGTCCTTCACCATTACAAAACATTGGAACACCCCATGGTAGAATCTAGGGAAGGTCATCTCATATCATAATGATATGCCATCAATTGCATTCAAGTTCTTTTTCCTTACAAAAATAGATCTAGGTTGTAAGGCCGAAAACAGTAACTCGAGATATTTTATCTGTGCAGGTAACAAACCATATGAGTCATTTTGCAGCAATAACATTTCTACAAAACAGGAGTTAATTACGAAGTCCAGACTTTGTTAGTTTATTAGCTGCTCCTTATTGCTATACAGCTTTGCATCTAAGGTCTATTTGGAACCTTTAGAAGATTTTTTTAGTATTATATACGTTTTTTTTCTTTAAATGTTTTTCGACCTATAATGTTTTGATTGATTTGTTTTTATAAGCCTGAGGGATTTAAATTATAATTATAATTAGTAACAGATCGCCGTGTGTTACAATCTGCATATAATTGGTTCTCCCCTCTTCTATCTTGGAATTTATTGCTAGATCGTAAACATGAACTTTCTCAGACTTTTTGACAAGGGTCCAAATACTTGATTCGTGCATTTCTAAAGTTATGTTTAGAGAAACTAACAAATATATATCTTTTGCTATCAATTGTCCAAGAATATCAGTAAGTAAGTTCACAGGAAGATAATAGATAAATAAAAAAAGAAAAGGTCTTGCCCGGATTCGAACCGGGGTTGTTTGGAAGTTTCGAAATCGTTTCAAAACCAAAAGTGATAACCACTACACTACAAAACCTTTTTCGTACCAGAAAATTCGTCGGCCATTCTATATTGATATAAGGCTACTAAAAATGCTGCAATAATGTGGTTTTTAGTACTATGACACTCAGCTGTAAGAGAAACTGTTGAATCTTCTCCAAAAAGTTTCAAATCGTGGATCTTTCGTGCTAAATCATTAGAATTTTAAAGTATATCAAATGGAAATTAAATTAAAAATGGACCAATTAGAATCCCGAAAGCACTAGGAGAGTTTCTGTTGTAAGCAATCACAAGTTTCCCTTTTTATGAATAGGTATTTAGTTTTCTTATAACAATATACTATTTTAAATTTAAAAAAGGTTCTATACTTATCAAGGTCTTGGTGCCCCACAAGAAAATGAACCCAAGCACACAGAAAATTCTTTTTACCGATTACCATGGATTGTATAGATGAACGGCTAATTTCAGTAACATTTGTGATAGAGATTCATCTCTTGTGATGTGATTTTTAGGAGATTAAGTTAATTCTCGAAATATCTGAAGTATCGGAAACAATAAAAGATTACATTCAAGTAGTTCAATTCCCCCGTGCACCAGTAGATTCATTCAAATCATTCACGGGAATTGATGTTTTGAGATGACTGAACCGGGTTTACCGTAATTTTCGGCGCATAAAGAGTTTATATAGAATACGTTTGAATCATGCTTGATGATTACCAAGTTTAGGATTACATATAGTTACTTGTACTTAAATGGATAATCCTAAAGTTATTTACTCAACCAAGTAAATATAATATTGGACGAAAATAGAACCGGCATCGTCTTTGATAAATCTTCCCTTTCCTAAGAACAGCTTACCTCTGACCCAATTGTAATCGGTTTCGATATCATCATCAATTTCAAAGTGAGGTTGGTTTCTAAGATGGAATTCTTCAAAATCAGCAAGATCCAGTTTACCACTTTCGAAATCCTCTAAAGCCTTAGTAGGAATAATTTGCCCCTCGTAGTGGACTCTAACAGTTTTACCAGTTGGTGTTACACCATAAACATCACAATCTAATTGACGGTAGCCATTAACAGGGTTAATGGTAATTTGGTCGATACCATGGACTTTTTCAACTTTAAATGGGTAATCTTTGTTGATTGAAGTGATTTCTCCGTCAGTAAGTGTAGCTAAAGCCACAACCTTTTGAGCTTTAGGAGTGTTTGAACCTGATTCAATTTTATCAGCTAACAAATTGAAAGTAAGAACTGGGATTAACTTAGGTTCTTTTGGTAATTGAGTTGGTGCAATTGAAGATAATGTCATATTGTTGAATTTTTGGAGTTAAGTGAGGTGGAATGATTCGCAATATCGTCTGAACCCTTTATCATAATATCAACCTAAGGACTGACCCTAGTGGTGATTCACCTCTACGTCTCCAGAGTATCTTCAACGTTAAAGAATATATGTCCATTTCAAATTTATTATCATGTATTCATAATTCATAACTCTCTACAAATAAACTTATACAAATGAATGCTAAGGTTACAACTAAAATTCCTACTAAGATCCCATTGATCCAATTATTGAACCCAAAACTATTGATCTTACCTTTCTTGTACCTACTCAAAGTTACTAAATAACTTCCTAAAGTTCCTAATAAGAGTAAGATCGACGTTCCCATTAGGATATACGCTATTACAGTAGAATATAAATTAGCCGGTTTATGAGATTCAGCATCCATTTTAAAATTGATTAAAATCCCTAACGATGTAACGAATAATGTAGTCGAGAACCTAATTAATGATAAACATGTCCTTTCCAGTTGTAGAGCATCTCTCGGTTCAGAAGTTTTGACCTTGAGTAACATGTTGATAGACGGGTGAGTGAGAATTGAGAACTGCCACAGTGGTAACACTAGCAGTACACAACAATCTTACACAATATTACACAGTTTTAGAGCATGACCACATATTCACTATAAACTCTTTATGACGCATCATATTCTAAAAACCTAATCCTTCAAAATATTACAAATCGAGTAGATTAGTCTAGATCGTAAATGGGGTAAAGAATGGTAGCCAGCTTCTTAGACTAGATTTACGCAGGGGAATTGTCTAGACTCCCGACATTGGTCACCGTCTAATGTTACCGCTTAGCAAGCATTTAATTTTGTGACAATAAGATATGCGACATTTTATGACAATACCGCCTTAATAAAAAAAGTGACACGGTATTCAAAAACTACGCGATGAAATGAAATTGCATGGAAATAAAGGGTTTCGGTGAATCCCTTTTGAAAATAGCAAACATAAAAAGAACATAATGGAATCCCTTGTTAACTAGTTAAAAATATTCACTTAATCACTCAAATCACATCTTACATGCATATTATTAAGAACTATTCCCGATCGAAATAAAGTTTAAAAAAATAATGTGGGATTAGCGTAGTCGAGGCTTTTCGGACGGAACTCGAGGACTCGAGTTTTCCATCGGCTATTAAATTTGACCCGTAATGTATATAACCTGATGAATTTTTAGAGGCTTATTACAAAGTTATCCGGCCGATACTGGAAGAAGTACATATACTAAACTCTACAAATCTATTATACAATATATTACAGTCATGAATCATAACGTCTTTTATAGGGGTGAGACTTCCCCAAGATTTTTAATGGTAAATCTTTCGTAAACCTCGTAATCTTTCTCTTGGTATTAAACATGTTGTCTACGGTAAAACCCGCCACGGATTTACTAGTTGCCTTAATTACTTGTTCTTACGGTGATTAATAACCAATTCTATATGGTTTAATATTATAGTTAAGCCATAATTTAATGGTTTTTTAAACGTGTAATCAATACCAATCTTCTTATATAATTTCAAGTCTTTATCATTTGATCTTGTAGTCACAGCTATTAAGCCTAATTTGTTAAATCTCTTATGACTACGAATTTTTTTACTTATTTCTACTCCATTAATTGGAGGCATTTCAATATCTAAAAATACTAAATCAAATCTTTCAGTTTCTAATAACTTCATAATGGTAGAACTATTGTTTAATTTAACAATTTGAGCATTTGGAAATATCTTCGAAAGTATCTTGTATAATATCTTTAAATTTATCAAATTATCATCAACTATTAAAAACTTATATTTACCATAGTTTGGTATTAATGGACTATTGTCAATTGGACTCATATAATTTTTGGATGCTTGGATTTTATAATCAACTGAATGACCACTATGAGATGAATGGGAACTATTGGTACTATTTGCACTATTTAATGAATGGGATGGTGAACTTTGTATAGAATTCATTGATGAATTAGATTTTAAACTAGCAAATGACTTCATACTACCAATAGATTTATTCGATTGTATTGATTGATTTCGTTTGACATGAGTATTTATTTGTAATTTGTCATTAGATTTAAACGCTTTCAACATTTTTAAACGTTGTTTTTATTATTATGGGAATGGTTTCCTTTATATTATAGTCACCGACTTAAAACAGGGGTATTGCGGTATTGCTAAGCCGGATTTATTCTATGACCGACCTTGAGTTTCTAATGTATTTATAAATTCAAATTTATTTAATTAAATATGCTTGAACTTATATTAATGAGTTTTAATAAAAATTGAATAATTGTAGTTAAATTCGTCTACAAATTTTTTTACCAGTATTTTATAATATATATATAAAAGAAAATAAAAGAACCGATTTTTTTGATTGTGAAATTGGTATAGGTACACCTTTTCTCAGCAACAAAGAATGGTTTGTAGATATAGGTTAAACCTTAAATGGTAAAGGACATATGTCGCGTCTGACTATAGTAATATAATAAAGACTGCGCAAAGAGGTTTTCCCCTTTCTAAGACCCTAATTAGGAAAAATTACTAGAATTTGGGGAATCATCGGATTAAGTTTAAACCCATAAGGTCTAGGTCCTTCTGATAATCAAGGGAGGTTCGGTTATTAAGGTTTTCATTACTCATTCCATTTTGGATCTACAACCTCAAACATTCTTTAATCATTCGTTTATCCTTGACCCCTTGAAGTTTTTTCCTTCTAGAATTCATTAATTCTCGTCTATTACAATGCTAACAAAAAGACGCGACATCATTCTTTTTTTTTGGGCGGTCAGTTTCTGAGTTGCCTTGTTTGATTTTTTTACGACTTTTTTCCTTGGTTCGGGTCTCATCTCTTGTTTAATTCCTAATGAAGCAATTATTGCTAATATTATTTTGATTTGTTATGTATGACACATATTGTTGGACATATATTTTTTGTGATAAGAGATTATTTTACGGGGTTAGTAGAATGTTTTCCAGGAGCAAGTTTGCTTCTCCCTTAATGGTTATCAGCTATTCCAGCGATGACAACTAGAATTTTCTTCTTTAAGGGTTCGAAACAATTAATTAGAACAATAGAATGTGATATTCTAAAATTTTCTTTTATATTGACTAGTGGTGGAAAAATTCAGGGTACAAACTGAAATTATATGAGATAACTACATGCATGATTTTTGCTATGAGTTTTAGTATAATTTTTACCAATCTGCATATTATGTGCATATTGTTTACCTAAATCAGATTTGATTTATTTCATCAATTTATACATAATTTGAATCATCGCTCACCGCAACAACAGATTCTTGCAGATTTATGTGAGATTGATTAATTTACGTGTAATCGACCTGTACTTTATTTGACAGTAAGTTACATTAAAAACCTGAGGTTATTATAGTTGCCTTAGGTTAAACCGCCTAATTGAGAATGAAAATTTATTTTATGGGGAAGATTTACATACTTATGCATGGAATAACAACTCCGATGAGTCTATGTATATTTATGCTATACCAGAATTCTTTAACTTTTTCAAAACTTCACGTTCTTTATTTATTTGCTCTAATTGTTCTTCAGTTACTAAATTATGTACATGAATTTGAGTTTGCTGTGTACAATAACTAATGTTCTTTATGAATTCATGATCTATTACTTGATCCATTAAAAACCTTTGATCTTGTGGTTTTAATAAATTAGCAATAAAGTCTCTTGATTCCTCAGGTAGTAGCTTCAACAATTTATCATTATTATTAACAAATGATTTATAACTTGGATCACTGGTTTTAGGTAATTTCCAAGGAAATCTTCGTAATATCATACATCCATATATTATAGCAATTGACCAAACGTCAACTTTTCTAGCATCATATCCATGTTCAGAATTAAAAACTTCAGGTGCTAAATATGGATCACTGCCTACTATACCTTTTGAAAAAATTAATTCATAATAATTATTACCATCTTTGATTAGATTTTGACTTAGGTCACTATCAATCACTGATGTAGGTACAGGATTTTTCCTAAATTGAACTGCTGAACCAAAATCGATTAATTTTAATATACCTTGTTGATTTACCACACAATTATCTAACTTTAAATCTCGATGCGCTAAACCTTTTGAATGCAAATAATGAACTCCGTTAACTATTTGTTTTAAATAACAATCTATTTCATCAGGTGCCATTAATCCACTCATTACAAGATTGAAAAAATCATATTGACAATATTCCATTATTATAAAGTACTCCACGCTACTGAATACTCCGTTATTTTCTTTAATCAATTCAATAGTATGAATCAAATTTTCATGTTGTAAAATTTGACCAATTTTGAATTCATTGTCAACTTTAATTTTATAATCAGTTTCAGATTCATTTGGTAATTTAGTTCTAAATTTCTTGACGGCAAAAACCTTAGTTGGATCAGTTTTCAAGTTTACTAAATTAACTGACCCGGAAGCACCAGTTCCAATCAATTTCCCCTTAGTATATTTTCTATACAATTCACTACCAGAGTGAGCTGGTAAGAAATGATACCCATGACGTTTATCTTTTTCTTTTTCTTTTTCTTTGGCATCATCATGTTTTAGTTTCTTGAAAAATCTTTTCAATGATAGATGACTACCTTTTTTATCACTATGACTACTACCAACACTCAGCAAATTTTCAATTGAACTTGATGATGATGCATGGCTATCTCGTTTCTTCAATAAGAACCTATATGATTTTTCTTCATCGACATTTGAACTTGACAGATTCAGTTTGAAGAAATGTTTCAATGATGCTTTACTATCAGCCCCCATTTTCTTTATATTGTTCAGTTGTTATATGGGTGACTTAATGCCCCTATTTATATAGGAATAATTGTATGATTAGAGGGATTTAATCCGGTTAATGTGAACTTTATAATCTGTTAAAATTTGCGAAGTGACGTTGTGCGGATACTTATTTAGCGCCGTTTTGTGTTCCGGCCGTGAACCGATCCTGTGAATCTTATAGGGTTCAAAGTCTTGAACCGAATAAGAACAGTGAATTAGCATAGGCCTATGGTTTTATGAGCTGAAAACACCACCGGCCAGAGACTTTTTTAAAATCGTCGTCCTTTATCCATGCTTAGAAAATCACTGCACAGGAACACTCGGTTGAGAAACGAAAAGAGCCGATATGCCTAGAGAATATCTCATCACCTGAAGGTAACTAACCAACTTTACTAGAGTTAGGTGATTTTGGGTAAATCAATCATATATTACGATCGTTATCATTTTCGAATCTTTGAATTTCTTCTTGAATTGTTTCCTAAGAGATTTTCATGTTCATCAACTTCAAATCCTTCATCATCACTAACATTCTCAATGATTGTCTTATGAACTCCTTGAACATTAACTACACTTTCCACAATACCCCCAGTTCTGTAAGATCTCAGATCACTAATTTGACCATTTTCAGGTATTTTGATTTGTTGGAACTCCGATATATCAGCTTCACGTTCGTTCGGTAATAAAAACTTGTGATCTTCATTAGAATTAGTACGAGATTTTTTATCAGTTTTAGAATGGGAATTATCAGATGGTGGAGGACTAGTTACACGTTTAGCTTGACCAATTGCATCTTCTTCATTACTGAAAACTGTAGTTTCAACTTGTTTCTTTGATCCCGGTAAAACGTCTCTTTTAACACTGGCAATATCAGGTCTTTTAATTGTAACAAAAGTCTTTGAAGTTTCTAGAGGATTTTCAGCGGGATTCTTTGGTTTCCATGATTTAGCCCCATCTAATAAATTATTATTATAATTTTTAGTTGGTGTTAATAGCCCCGGATCCTTATCGGTTGGAACGGGACTTGAAGGATGAACTGGAGATTTTGGACCATCATCATGAATTAAATCAAGTGATGGTCTTTTTGATGCTTGTGATGACCTTTGGTATAAATTATGTAAAAACCCAGTTAAATTTCTTTTAGATAATGGACCTGGTTGAGTTCTTTTGATGTTTTTGTTAATATCAATATAAACATCCGATTCATCGACGATTTCTTCACCAATTAATTCCTCAATAACATCTTCTAATGTTAAAACACCTAATGCACCAAATGGTTCACCAGGATGTTCACTAACAACAATCATATGAGATTTACCTTCTTGGAAATAATTCAAAATATTAAGACATGACGTATCGGTGCCAGTTTCAGGTAATGTAGCTAAAGGAAATGATGCCACTGGTAAAGCATCTTCAGGGTCATAACTGATTAAAACTCTAACTAATAACATACCAATGAAATTATTTGGTTCATTAGGTAAATGAATTGGAATTCTTGAAAATCCAGCATTAAAAATTTCTTCAACAGTTTTTTCGTCTAGTATTGTAGCAGCACTCATGGTGAAAACTCTATCCATTGGAGTCATAATACTACTAACTGATTTTTCTTTTAAATCTAAAACTGCAGAAATGATAGTAACTTCATCTTGATTTAATCTTTCAACTCCCATAGTTTTATGCAAAGTAACTAGAGTTTTTAAACCAGACTTCTTGTACACAGTACCGTGATCTTCACCCAAGATATTATCTAATAACATTGCAATAGGATAAGCTATTGGGTACATCAAATACATCAATAACAAAACAAAGGGTGAACAGTAACTTCCAACTTCTAAACCGTACCTTACACAAATACTTTGAGGAATGATTTCTCCAAATATCACAATTGATGCTGTCGAAGCAACAACGGCTGGCCATCCCCCACCGAGGCAATTATCTAAAACGATAGGTAAAGTTTCATTGGTGATAACATTAGATAACAATAAAGTAATTAAAACCCAATGTTTACCTCTGCTGATTAACTTTAAAACTTTACGGGCATGTTTCCTTTCATGAGCGTCACCAGAAGTGGCCATAACTTTCAAGTAGACTTCATCTTGACCCATTAACCCAATAGTTAACCCAGCAAAGCATCCTCCAAGTAATACCAAAATGGCAGAAACCATTAAGTTTAGATAAAACTCTTCAGATGTCATAGGGACTTTCTTTTTAGTTTTAACATGATTGATGGCTCGCTCGTCAAGGACTAAGGGTAAAGCGTTAATTAATTTTGGAATTTGAGTGAAAATGAAAAGCAATTTATTAAGGGATCCTATTATTGATGTATCATTTCTCGGGGAAGGTTTTTTCATATGGGGTGTTTTAAATTCGATAATTTAGTGGCTAGTAGATTTATAAATAAGTTTGAAATTCGTGATAGAGGAGCGTGCGACTATTTATTAGGTAAGGTAAGATTAGGAGTTATTTAGTGCGTGAATTATTAAATGGAATTAATCAGTGCGTGAAATTTGGTTCCAGCTAGCACCATTGGACCGCGGAACCGTCCCCGGCCGTCATCAGTCAAAAGATATGGATGGTTGCGGCACATTATTGCGATATGGTTGCAATTATTTAAACCCTGGTAAATATTTCCTAGGGGTCATTGTAACACTTTCCCATAATAATAATACAAATAATAATATAACACAAAGTCCCATAAGTAAGGTTATGGAAATTTTAGCAAATGGTAATACTAAAATAATTATCCCTATAGGAGCTCGAAAGATAACTCTCCAGAATCTTGGAACTATATGTAAGTCAGGAGGGTCTTTTGGATCATCTAGAAGTCCAAGAATTGTAAGGGTGATCAAGGTTATGAATAATCCTCCTGTGAAGAAAAATTTTAATGCTTTAACTGATGGCTCCACTTCTTCTTCGGCTCTAATTAATAGCCTTACAATTGATTCTATATTTCCCTTTCCGTTTACATTCTCAGGTTCAGATTCTGAGGTTTCCCCTGTATACCTACACAATTCACCACCAGCATCGGCTGCCAACACTAATGCTGCAACTAATGGTAAATGAGTATGCATCCATACTATAGCTCTAAATCCTGAATGCCTCAATGCGTGAGTAGCCTTTTTAGAAGTGGATCCATAATTGTATAACCAAAATAATATGTAAGCGATTATCAATAAGAAAATTCCTCTCCATAAATGTTGTTGGAATTTTAACCCTAAAGGACTATCAGCAACAATTTCATATAAAAATTCACCAATGGCAATTGTTACAAAAACTGAGAACCGTTCGACTTCATGTTCGATATTCAAAGCTGTAGATGTGGTGAGTTTGAGTAATTTTTTAATCGGTGGAGAATATGCTCCTGTATAACAGAAATTCTCCAAAACATAAAAAGCAATCGATAACCCGATTTTGGTTCTTGTGTCTACAAAAATTACACTTATCCATAAACAGCAAGTGACGAAAATAGATGCAGCATAAATACGAGATTGCATTCTATGTTCAGGAATATAAGCCGAGTAAATTACTAAACTTACAGCCAAGGAAATACGACATAGAATATATGGTACAATCACATACGCTGCACCTGTTTTACCTTCTAACACATCATCTTGATTATTACATACAATAGTCAATAGTATAAGAATCCAAAGAATATAAGCCTTTTGGGATAAATCTTCATTATAATAATAATTAGTGAAGTCTTTGATATCACACCACACTGTCCATACTCCAACGAACAATAAAATATATTTTAGTAAAGCCCCCCATCCTGCATGTTCAGTAGCACTTCCAGCTAAATTTGCAATTATCCCCACGTACATTAAATCCAAGAATAATTCCGTTTTAGTGGAACTTCTTTCTCCTTTAGTACGATAAAGCACCCCATCTTTGAAGTAGTTCAATGCATGAGGTTTAATAAACCAAACTGCATCTTTTGGTCTTTTAATATATTGAAAGTTCACATCTCCGTATTTCCTTACAAAAGCATCTTCACCTTCGCTATCAGTTAATTCTATGACATCTTCCGACTGATCTGGAGCAGCCAATGAACCTTCTTCAAATGTGTCAGACGTCCTTGAATCGCTTGATCCATTCAATCCCATGTTGTGGCAATATAAGGTTTTGAAACGGCTGCGAATCCTTATCCGCGTTGATCATGTGCATTGGGTATTTAACATTAAGAGATGGAGAGTTATGGGGTCATATAATCACTAAGAGATAAAGTATGGTGGAAGTAGTTAAGTTGATTTGCTTCTAAAATCGCCTTGTTTCATGACCCCTTTAACTAAATAAGCCATTGTTCTTATTTCTACTACTCTCGCTACTGTCGCTACTTCTCACTAATTCTCAGGTCCGAAGTACGCTAGAAGTGGTCGCTGCCCTCGCATTCGCAGAAAATTCTTCAACCAATAAAAATCTCAATATCATCATGAGTAATCCATGGGCTAAAAGAGATGCTTGGAGATATCAAGCTCAATTTACTCGTTTCAATAGATTCAAAAATGCCTTCCCAGGGTTCGGTATAGGTTTAGGAGCATTTGTTGTTTACGTAGGATATGAACAATTAACCAAGAAAGACGATCATGGACATCATTAATCATTACACATAAATTATTAAGTACATATAAATTATCAAATTCACATAAATTGTCAAGTACATATAAATAAATAAAGAGTTTAGAGTAAAATCAAAGTTCTATCTATTTACAATTATTTAGTTTCCTCTTCGTATTCCGGGATTTCTAAACTATCTGATTCAAATAATGATTTAGTGGGTTCTACACCTTCAGTTGGTGATACTCTACTGGCCATACTAGCTTTCTTTGTCTTGGTCTTTTCACTAGCAATTGAGGCCCATTCATCAATAAACACTTGTTCTTGTTGTATACCATGATCTATCGAACTATTGGCATAAATGGCTCCGAGTAAACTACTTTGTTCTTTGGATGTTAAACTTGATAATTCTTCATTCATTCTTAATCTATAAAATTCAAATCTGGCTTTGTCATAAGCTTGACTTAATTCGAGTTTTTCATTCTTCAATAACCATATGGTTCTTTGCACAACACTTTCTCCATCTAATGGTTTGTACAATTGTAACATATGACTCCAGTCACATTTATCATTATCATTACCGTTATTCTCAATCAAGATTTTTGGTCTTGAAAATTCCCATGGATGTTTTTGATAGAACAAATCTCTTAACTGATCTTCAAATAACTTTATGGTTGGAATTTCATGAACTTTGGATGCATTTTTCTTATGGTTTTTGAGTCTTGTTTGATTTGGTTTCTTTAACTCTACGGGATCTCTATATTTTTGATTTATTATGGCTTTTGGTTTTCTGGTGAAATCGTTGGCTGGTGGATGATTACTAACAACATCATACCATGCAGGTTTTTGTCTTAATAACCCTGATTTCAAATAAGCTGATGTTCTTTCAAGAACCTTCAGGGCTTGATCTTGTAACTTCATACTGAAAATTTTTCTCGCTCTACTAGTGAGAAGTAGTGAGACCTTAGTAGTAAGACCTAGTACAACTAAATAGTGGTGCTAAGTAAAGGTATGAATGAATAGACTACCGTTAATACAAAATGTTCAGTATGTTCTAAAGACCCATTCAGGAGAGTTGGCTTCGAAACTTAGATGTGGTCCTACCGAAATTTTAACGAAATTAGATGATACTTTTGATGATACTACTAAAATCAACAATAAACGTATACTGCTACTTAAACCTTTAAATGCTAAAACTAATATAAATTTGTTAAAGGTGTTGTATCCTCATAACGGTGGAACTTTAAATAGTGTGAATAAACCCGTTAGAGTGAATGTAAACCGATTATATGAAGAGTATAAGAAGAATGATATCACATCAATAGAGCCCCAACATTTGAATAGAATTATAGAATGTCTATTAACTACCAATTTCAAACGGCCTGTATCGATACTATCAAAACTGGCCAATCCCCCATATACTACAATGCATGGATATGCCAAACAACAGATGTTTAGGAATGAGACATTACATAAAATAGAGACGGTATTCTCTGACTTGAGACATCATAATTTACCTATTTCCATAGCAGAACAGAATAAGTATTTGTACTATAAGTTTTTCAGGGATGATCCTGAAATTTTAGATAGGGTAAGGAGAGCATTTGAACTGGCTGGCAAGGTATTTATTCAGCCGGATAACGAATTTAATATGGAGTTTTATAATAGATTAAAGATAAAGGATGTGAGATCTTTGAATACAGTGTTACGGATAGCTATACGACAAGGAAGTAGGAATATAGTTGACGATATAAAGAAGAAGATTAGGCCTAATAGGGAGACATTCACTATCCTCCTTGATGATTATATTGAACGAGGGGATAAAGAAAGTTTTTACAAGACAATTGACGAGATGAAGTTCAATTGGGATACATTGGTTTGTAATAATGTTATCAAAGGATATGTTGAATTCAATGAAACTGAAAGGTTGGAAAAGCTTTTAAGTGAGTTTAATGACAATGACGGTATTGTTTATCAACAATTAACTACAGAAGATAGGACCTTATATCAAAAGTATTTACATTATTATGATGAATTGAGTAAGATAAGTGAGATGCCGGAAATTGAACTCATACCCAACATCACCACATTTGAACCATTGATACAGAAGGCATTAAAAACCAATGATTTTGATACCCTTCTTTATTATTGTAATGAGATGAAACGGTTTAACATTCCAATATCCACAAAAACCTTTAAAGCTATTTTCAGTTTTGATTTAACTCAAGAACATGCAGTTCAAATGTTAGGAATTCTTCTAGAACAGTTCGACAAGTACTTCATTTTCGATAATGACTTAAATCCTAATATAAACTCCCATATGGGAGAAATCGTAAAGTTGCCGGATAACTTATTGTTAAAGATTCTGAACCATTTACCGGGAGACTTTGAAAAGTTGCATGAGAGGTTAGGGAAGATTAGAGGTAAGAGTTTGAGGAATGATTTGCATGTTATTAATGAGATTAATTATTTAAAGTATGACTTCTTAAGAAAGGTTTACACCAACAGCTTCTTTACCTGAGTCTACCCTAACCAAGACCTAGGTTAGTGAAGCTGAGAGAATGCCTGAGTTTCTGTCAATATCATACTGACTCCTTAACAAAGGCTTGATCTTGATACTCCTGTACTGGTGCCTCCTCCTCATCACTTAAATTATCAATATCATAATCATAAGTATTAGGATCATTATCAATATCAACTTTTTGCTTTCTCTTCTTTAATTGGGGTTGATTCAAACGCACTTTTATCGGTATATCATCAGTGGTGATTTTTTTAATACCGGTGGATTTGGCAACTTCTTCATCTTTTTGTAAAACTTCATCTGGGGCTTGATACCCTTGGTAAACATGTTCATTTACATGTTTTACTTTCTTTGGTTCACCGGTTTTTTTGGTATCTTCATATTGATATGCCACTAATTTAGCTCCATAAGGCATCCATATTACGACTGCAATCATAAGTATGGCAATAACAATGATGGTTAAGAACATTTTGAAATCCCAAAGTGTTTTCTATAAATTATAAAAGTATTAATGTAAGTAATGACAGGGTAATGACTGATTAATGACAGGTGGTTAGATAATCACTGACTGTGGTGGTTGAAAAATTTTGCGCACTACTTTTAGTTCCTTAGCTCCCATGATCAGGAATTTACTTCGATTAAGTATTAAAGTCCCCAGAGCTTTATCCTATGGAAGAATCAGTTTCCCCAAGACAAGCCCTACAGTCAGCTATAGGGGATACGTGACTGACAGGATGGGAGAAAAAGTTGATTCCAAAATTGATCAAATATCAGATTTGGAATATAATAGAATCTCTAATAACTATTTAGAGGATTTAGGTGATGAATTGGATATAATATCCGAAGATCATTCCGATTTAGATTTCGAATTGAGTCAAGGGGTTTTGACGGTAAATACTCCAAAGGGGACTTATGTTATAAATAGACAACCACCTAGTAAACAAGTTTGGTTAAGTTCACCAATTACTGGTCCTAATAGATATGATTTGGTTAAGAATCGTTGGATTTCTTTAAGGGATAATGGAAGTTTAACTGATTTATTATCACATGAATTATCCGATATTTATAATGAATCAATTACTTTACAAATTGATAATTGATTATAGCTGTATATATATTTATGATGACTATGTCTTTTTTGAGTCTCTAAAGTGTCAGGTGTTTCTAATCTTTATGCTTCTACGCTTTTTGCCTGAAGATGAACGATTCCACTACTATTTTGAAGTGTTGTCTCAAATAAGGCCCTGGGGTGTACGTACCTTGTGATGTGGTATGGTCGTGTGTACTTCTCCCTCATTCCACGCTGTAATCTCACTCACCAAAATGTCATTGGTACTCAAAATAAAGAAACCCACTGATAATGACAAAGTGGTGATAAACTCGATAAACATACGAAATAATAAGGCTGCAAAGAGAAAGATACTCGTGAAAATACGAGTTCCTTCAAAGGTTTTGGAGCGTATAAGAGATGGTGAAGATAGTGAATTGTCATCGTTAGAAGATGAGTTAAACCAAGTCTTGAACGGGGACTCGGAAGTTGATTACTCTGAAGATGTGTCAGATATTATAGGAAGGAAGTCTTATGAGGTGAGTTTCAAGTATAATCCAAAGAGGTTCGATTCTGGTAATGATAGTCCGTTTAGTTTACCTTTTAGGGAAGATAAATCTCAAGTGGCGGCTGATTCAAATAATAATGACACCAATACTGTTGATGACACAAAAATCCAAGAAAGTACCGAAGCCCAAACTCAAACCCAAACTCAAATGGCCACATCCCAATCAACTGAAACCCAAGAATCAAAAGAAACCCAAGAATCCACCCAAAAGCCAATAATAAAACCAGAGCCATCCTCAAGCCAAAATCATCCTGATAACCCATATAGAAGTATTCCCCCAAATCTTAAACTCATGCTTAAAAGAGAATTTGGTCATGATGATGATTTGGGAATGATTGAAAAAATGATTTTCACTCTTAGAGATCCTTTAAGTGCATCGAAAATTAAATTACCCGTAAAATCAATTATTTGTAGTCACTTCGAATGTTTTGACTTCGATAACTTTTGTACATTCAATCGTATTCCCCCAGGAGTATCACAGTTTCTTAGGAAAGATTTATACAAGAAAGCTTATGAGTCTAAGAAGCATTATAAATCATTAGAAGAAAAGATTGGATCTGATGTTCCTGAGTCTTCTAATCTTGCTCAAATAAAGAAGAATTTGACGTATCAACCTACCATGGCAGAACTTAAGAACTTTTCATACTCAAGTAATTACTTTCCAGTATACAGGTGTCCAATATGTAATTCATTATTTGAATTGAATCAGCTTTTTATCTCAGACATATTCAATTACTTTATCAAGACAACTCCGGTGCATATTGATAGAATTGAATTACATGATTTGGAAAAGTACAGAATTATTGATAATAAAGTAGAGAGTAAGAAAGAGCCAGAAGAAGTAGTTATTTTAAGTGATGATGAGGAAGATGCTGGACCTCTTCCTGTAGTGAGTGCTTTCAATGTTCCTAATAACGTCCCAAATAACGGCAATATTCTGAATAATAATAATCTGGGGAACAACATGTCTATGAATGATTTCTATAACCCTGTTGATTTATGGAACCTCAATGCCCCTGCTTATGACTGGGATGAGGGTGAAGAAACAGAGGAAGAAGACACAAGTCAGTATAGGTTAGAAAACGGTAGTGGAAGCTGGGCTGATCCTGTAACCATTGATTAGGCTGCTCTTTTCATGGAGAGTCATTGTGTTAGAATATCTAGTGTATGAAATAGGAAAGCTATAAACGTAAGCTGTAATTATAAGCTGTAAATATAAGTAAGTGCTGTCCTTACCGATTCTCAATACCCCTGAAACTGCCGCATTATGGGTGCAAATTAAGCAATTATGATGTTTAATACGTTTCGAGCTTTGCAAATACTAATACATTCCTACACTCTTCTTCGGTGTATGTGATGGACATTAAGAGCAACAGAGTGCTCGATCAAATTTTACATTGCTATCTAATACATGAGTATAGTTGCGAAGAACAGTTATAGAGAAGAGCTGTTGTAAATGCTGTTTATAAAGGTCTCTTGGAATGATCCCTAGTAATTACTAACAATTCTATAAAATCAAGGCTTATTCTCAATCTAAATTGCTCTCAAACCGTCGTCCAACCTCGTTGTAATTCGTGCTGCTAGATCCCCTAAACAATGTACAATGAATTTCAATGCGTCGATTGCGGCCTCACCTGAAATTTTCAAGCAATAATCATTTTGATTTATTCTAATAAATTGTTTACTCAATTGATTTAGTAATGTCACAAAATGTATGTATAGACTGGTGCTGAAGTAGTACTATGTTGTAGAAGCATTGGCACCCAAGTTTTTGGGACAAAAGCCCTACGTTGTAAGAATTGTTACTAACAATAGCCTAATGAAGTGTTAGAACCACCTCCAGTCAAGGATGTAAAAGGTCAACCACCACCAATTACAAAAGACCAACTCAAAAAGACCTCTACGGCAGCATCTAAGAATGGCCGTACTAGGACCGCTACCAAGAACTCTCAGGTCGATAGTGTTTCTTCAATTGAATTGACTCCAAGTGAAGATTATGATATGAGTTCTGTCACCAATAAGAAACCACCTCCAAGAGAATCGGTTGATCCTACTTCCAGAGGTTGGAAAGAAGTTGGAGGATTCGAACCTGAAGATGTTTTAACTTTAGATGATGAAGTTACGGACTTATTATCGAAGTCTTCAATCTTTGATCAATACTTACCTGCCGTTGCTTATGGTGATTGGTACCATAATGTTGGATACTTAGTAGTGGCCGGATGGTTAAGTTGGATGGTAGGATGGTTTAGATTCAGTTTAGCACCAATGTTTATAATTATGGTGGTATTTTCAATCTTATACCGTACATCCATCAGAAAATACAGGACATTATTAAGAGAACAAGCTCAAAGGGAATTCTCAATTAAATCCATTGAAAATGATTATGAAACAATGGACTGGTGTAATGTATTTTTAGAAAAATTCTGGTACTATTTAGAACCATCGGTTTCCCAAATTGTGTGTGAACAAGTTAATCCAATTTTAGCAGCTTCACCAGCCCCTGCGTTTATTAAAGCTTTGTGGATTGATACTTTTACTGCTGGAACCAAACCTCCAAGAATCGATTCAGTTAAAACTTTACATGGAACTGATGATGATGTTGTGGTTATGGATTGGGCAGGATCATTTACTCCAAATGCATTGGCTGATTCTAATAATAAACAAATGAAGAATAATGTTAATCAAAAAATTGTCATTAAAGCTAACTTATTTGGTATTCCAATTCCTGTAGCTGTTAGTGATGTTTCATTCAAGGCTTCATTAAGAATTAGAATGAGAATGATGACATCTTATCCCCATATTGAAACCGTTAATGTGTCATTATTAGAACCAATTCAATTTGATTTTAATTCTAAGATTTTAGGTGATTCAATTTTCAATTGGGAAGTTTTAAGTATTCCAGGTCTTTATCCATTCATTAATGAAATGATTAAGAAGTACGTTGGGCCAATGGTTTATACACCATTATCATTTCAATTGAATGTTCAACAATTAATAGCTGGGTTCCCATTAGATACATCCGTTGGGGTTTTAGCTATTACTGCTAAAAGAGGTAAAAACATCAAGGGATTTACTACTATTGGTAACACTTTAGATCCTTACTTAACTTATGGATTTAACGGTAAAGTAAGTGGAAAAACAAAGTATAAGGAAGATACTGATAAACCAGTCTGGAATGAAACCACCTATATTACTATTCAATCATTTGCCGAACCATTGAGTATTACTGTTCATGATTGGAATGGAAAGAGAAAAGATCGTGCTCTTGGTTCAATTCAATTTGATTTGGAACTTTTAAGAGATAAACCAAAACAATCAAATATTACTTTACCATTTATCAGAAATAATAAACCTGTAGGAGAATTAGAATTTGGATTAGAATTTACCCCAACTCTTGAAGCTACAAGACTGCCGGATGGTGCTATAAACCCACCACCAGATTTGAACACTGGTATTGCAAGAATTGAAGTGGCTGAAGCTAGAAACTTTAATGAAGATGAAAAGAATCCTGTAGCCTCATATGTTGAACTTCACTTGGACGGAAAGCTAGTTGAAACTTCACCAACTCTGGGTAAGACTAATAACCCAGGGTATAATTTGAAATATGAAAAAATCATTTATAATCGTGCTAAATCTAAATGTAGATTTATCGTTAAGAATAAGGATGGTGAACAGTTGGGTTCAATTTTCACTTCTTTGAACGAATTAATTGATGCTTCTCAAGTTAACCAAACATGGTTTGGATTATCTCAAGGTGGTGAAATCAGAATTAGTGCCTATTGGAAACCTGTTCCATTACCAACCAAACCAGGAGATTCTGTTGGATTTACACCACCAATTGGGGTCGTAAGAGTCAGTATTGAAGGTGCTGAAGATTTACGTAACTTGGAAAGAATTGGTAAAATCGATCCTTATGCTAGAATCTTTGTTAATAGAGTTCAAAGAGGAAGGACTTTGGCTGCCGATTCCACTTTGAATCCTACATGGAATGAAGTCTTCTATGCCACTGTTTCATCTGCTAATCAATTGTTAACTATCGAAGTTATGGATGTTGAAAAAAGAACTGCCGATAGAACTTTGGGATCTTTTGATGTAAGGTTAAATGAGATCATCTCAAAGAACGAATTGAATAAGTATATCGAACATATTGATACTGAAAAGAGACAAAGTAAGTTGATCACCAAGAATGGTCCAAAGGGGGTTGTTACTTATTCGTTAGCATTCTATCCAGTCTTACCTATCATTACTTTAAGTGAACAGAAGGAAGAAGCCGAACAAGCTAAGAAAGATGCTGAAGCTAAGGCAAAGAGAGAAGCTGAAATGACGGCAGAAGAGAAAGAAAAAGAACAAAAGGACAAAGAAGCTAAAGAAAAGGCTCAAAGAGAAAAGGATGAAAAGGATAAGAAAGAAGGTAAAGTCAAGGAATCACAACCTCCAAAAAGATCGAGATTGACATTATCGTTAGAACAATTGATGGAATATAAAAGTGGGGTTTTGGTATATGAAATCTTAGACGGTTCAATTTCTAAGGATAACGTTTACTTGCAAGCCTTTTTTGATAATCATTCGCATCATGATTATGTTAGTACCAAACTTAAGTCCAGTGGAAAGGTTAATGTTGGTGCTACTGGTGATGCTACTATAAAAGAATTAGAACAATCAACTGCTTGTTTCAGACTTGTTAAAGATAAAGATGATAACAGAATGGAAAAATGTGTCGCAGAATTAAACATCCCAACTGTAGAATTAGTCAAAGGTGGTTATGAAAATCCTTTCAAATTATCCTTAACTGGTGAAGGTGGTAAAGGTGAATTCAATGTTCAATTCCAATGGATCCCAATCATCTATGAAACCGGTTTACCAATCCAAGATTCAGTTAACAACTGTGGTATATTAACTGTTGATATTCTTAAAGGTACAAACTTTATTTCTGGAGATAGTAATGGTAAATCTGATCCATATGTTGAACTTTTCCTCAACACTGAGAAAGAATCGTTCTATAAGACTAAAAAGGTCAAAAAGACTTTGGATCCTGTATGGAACGAAACTGGTTCAACATCAGTTATCAATAAGTACGATTCTAAAATCAGAGTTGAAGCTTATGATTGGGATATCGGTCCAGATCAAGATGATTTATTGGCTGTTGGATATATCGATTTGTCCGAAGTTGATTTTGAAAGTGACGAAGAGGTTGAAGTACCTCTCTTTACTGAAGCTGATGAAGATGGTGGTTCAGTATTCTTGAAATTTAGATTCGAACCTAAATTCATCATTGGTGCCAAACCCGCTGCTCAAAGTGATATTGGTGATGCTTTTGGTGCTGTAGGTAATGTTGGTATGGGTGTAGGTAAAGGTGTTGGTAAAGGATTGAAGGGAGGTGCTGGAATTGTTGGAGGTGGTGTTAAAGGTATCGGTGGAGGTGTAAAGGGAATTTTTGGTAAACACTAAGCTACGAGCTAAGCTATTAGCCTCTGTTATACTCGTAATATGTGATGTATATCATAAAATCATTATCAATGTATTTTATAGTTTTGACTTTTGATCTCTATCTTTTTTTCTTGAAGTTTCCTTACACTTTGCTAATTGATACTACGATACTGCAACCGATGAATTATAGTGTTGGTTAGTATTTGTTAGTGTGTGATTGTGTAATCACCATCCTTTCTCATCGCGCTAGCGATGATGAGAGATGAGATAGTGAGATTTGTTCTCGCACTGCTCTTCTCAAAAAATTTTACACACACCATCATGGATATCTCCAAGCCAGTTGGATCAGAAATAACATCAGTGGAGTTTGGTGTTCTTCTGGATAAAGAAATCCGGAACTTAAGTGCCAAACAAATCACTAACCCAATCGTGTTTGACAATTTAGGTCACCCAATTAATGGAGGTCTTTATGATTTAGCATTAGGAGCCTTCTTAAGAAACTTATGTACAACTTGTGGATTAGATGATAGGTTTTGTCCAGGTCATCAAGGCCATATAGAATTACCTATAGCTGTATATAATCCATTATTCTTCAGTCAATTATTTTTATTCATCAGATCATCCTGTCTTTACTGTCATCATTTTAAATTAAACAGTTTAGAAGTTCATAAATTTGCATGTAAATTAAAGTTGATTCAATATGGATTATTATTAGAAAGTTCAGAATTAGATAACATGTTAGTTAAAACCGATTTAGATGAAGCTGAAGAAGGTGAAGAAGATGGTAAATCATCAGTTGATCCAAAATTAAAACGTGAATTAATGCAACGTCGTGAATTATTTGTTGATACTGCTATTGCTACAGCATTAAGTGAAAACCGTACCAGTGAAAATGGTATCAACACTGCATCTATAGGAGAAGAGAGAAAGTTCACCATTCAACGATTTTATAAGAAGTTATTAGCCAGACCAAGATGTGATAATTGTGGAATGTATTCGCCATCATTCAGAAAAGATGGGTTCGTCAAGATTTTCGAAAACTCTCTTAGAGAAAAACAAGTCACTAATAACCGTGTTAAAGGTATTCAACGTCCTGACATGGTTAGAGTTGATGAAAATGGAGCTGCCATTAGTAATAAAAGTGACACTATGCCTAATATCAAACATAAAGGTGGATCCAAGTATGTTTTATCAACAGAAATCAAAAACATTTTAAATGCTGTATTCAAGAATGAACAAAATGTTCTTAGCAAAGTATTTAATTCCAAACCAAATTCAACCAAAGTCATAAGTGCCGATTTCTTATTCTTAACCACATTAATCGTACCACCTACTAGATTCAGATTACCATCTAAATTGGGTGATGAAATTCATGAAAATACCCAAAATGAATTGTTATCGAATATCTTAAAGACTTGTTTGTTGATCAGAGACATCAATGATCAAATATCTGCCGGTACTAAGGATAAAATCTCAAACGATGACAAGAAAATATTATTCAACAGATTAATGAACTCATTTGTTACTATACAAAACGACGTGAATGCATTTATTGATAGTACCAAAAACCAAAACGCTCCAGCTGGTAAAGTACCAATTCCTGGGGTTAAACAAGCATTAGAAAAGAAAGAAGGGTTATTCAGAAAACATATGATGGGTAAAAGAGTCAATTATGCTGCCAGATCAGTTATTTCACCAGATCCAATGTTGGAAACCAACGAAATTGGAGTTCCACCGGTTTTTGCTAAGAAATTAACTTACCCTGAACCAGTTACCGCATATAATATCAATGAATTGAGAAAAGCAGTTATAAATGGTCCTGATGTTTGGCCTGGTGCAGTTCAAATCCAAAACGAAGATGGGTCATTGGTTTCATTGATCGGTATGAATTTGGAACAACGTAAAACCTTGGCTGACCAATTGTTAACTCCATCAAATTCTGAAACTTCAGGGGTTATTAATAAGAAAGTTTATAGACACATCAAGAACAAAGATGTGGTTATAATGAATCGTCAACCAACCTTACATAAAGCTTCCATGATGGGTCATAAAGTCAGAGTTTTACCAGGAGAAAAGACTTTAAGATTACATTATGCTAATACAGGAGCTTATAATGCCGATTTCGATGGGGATGAAATGAACATGCATTTCCCTCAAAACGAAAACGCTAAAGCTGAAGCTTTGAATTTAGCTAATACTGATAGTCAATATTTAACTCCAACTTCTGGATCTCCATTAAGAGGTTTAATTCAAGACCATATTAGTGCAGGTGTTTGGTTAACTAATAAAGATACTTTCTTCAATAGAGAAACTTATCAACAATTGATATATGGATGTATTAGACCCGAAGATGGACATATCAAATCCAATAGAATCAAAACTTTACCTCCAACTATCTTCAAACCAGAACCTTTATGGACCGGTAAACAGATCATTTCTACCATCTTGTTAAACATCAAACCTGAAGGAGTTCCTGGTGTAAACTTAGTTTCCAAAAATAAAGTCAAAAACGAATATTGGGGGGCAGGATCTAACGAAAATGAGGTTATATTCAAAAACGGTGAATTAGTATGTGGTATCTTGGATAAATCACAATATGGAGCATCACAATTCGGGATCGTTCATTCATTACATGAAATCTATGGTAATGAAATTGCTGGTAAAGCTTTAAGTATCTTAGGAAGATTATTCACTAATTATATTATGATGACAGCATTTACTTGTGGTATGGATGATTTAAGATTAACTAGAGATGGTAATGATTGGAGAAAAGAAATCTTGAAACAATCAACTGACATTGGAAGATTAGCCGCTAATGAAGTCACTAACTTACCAAAGGATACTGAAATCAATGATAAAGAATTACTCAAGAGATTAGAAGAAATTCTTAGAGATGATAATAAATTGGGTATATTGGATGCGGTCACTTCATCTAAAGTTAATTCCATTACTTCTCAAGTTGTTAACAAGTGTGTACCTGAAGGAACTATGAAACGTTTCCCATACAATTCTATGCAAGCTATGGCATTATCAGGGGCTAAAGGTTCAAATGTTAATGTTTCACAAATTATGTGTTTATTAGGACAACAAGCATTGGAAGGTAGAAGAGTTCCAGTTATGGTATCAGGTAAAACATTGCCAAGTTTCAAACCTTTTGAAACTGATGCTAGAGCTGGTGGGTACATCAAGCAAAGGTTTTATTCTGGTATCAGACCTCAAGAATATTACTTCCACTGTATGGCCGGTAGAGAAGGTTTAATTGATACTGCGGTTAAAACTTCAAGATCAGGTTACTTACAAAGATGTTTGACTAAACAATTAGAAGGGGTGCATGTCAGTTATGATAATAGTGTCAGAGATGGTGATGGATCATTAATTCAATTCTTATATGGAGGTGATTCAATTGATACCACTAAACAATCTCATATGAATGAATTCCAATTCTGTTTGGAAAATTATGACTCATTGTTAAAGAAATACCAACCTGATTTGGTTGATTATATCGATGCTGACACTGCTAATGGGTATGTTAAGAAGTATAAGAAATCCGTTAAGAAGAATGAAGGATTACCTCATTATGAAGAAACCCTCAAATATGATCCAGTCATTTCTAATTTGAACCCTGGTAAGTATCTCGGATCAGTTAGTGAAAAGTTCGGTAATAAATTAGAACAATTCATTAATGACAATAAGGAAAAATTCAAACACGGTAGAATTAATGATAAGAAATTCAAAGCATTAATGCAATTGAAATATATGAGATCATTAGTTAATCCCGGTGAAGCTGTTGGTATTATTGCTTCCCAATCCATTGGAGAACCATCAACTCAAATGACATTAAATACTTTCCATTTCGCTGGTCATGGTGCTGCTAATGTTACATTGGGTATCCCTAGAATGAGAGAAATTATTATGACTGCATCTTCATCAATTTCAACTCCTCAGATGACGTTACCTTTGAGAGCTGACATTAACGACGTTTTAGCTGATGTTTTCTGTAAGAACATTACCAAGATTTTATTCAGTGAGTTCTTATTGAATGTTAGTGTTATTGAAACCACCTCGTCTAATGAAAATGGTGACAACTCTAGGTCTTATAAAGTCAGATTAAATTTCTTTACTAAAGAAGAATATGAGAAAGAGTATGATATTCATCAAGATTACTTGGAAAATGTCATCAAGACTAAATTCTTAAATCAATTAGAAACCACCATCACTAAAGAAATTAAAAAACAAAAGAAGATCGAATTACCAAGTGTTGGTAAAGCTTCTAAAGTTAGTGAAACTCCAAAGAGAGTTGATGATGAAAACGAAACTCCAGTTAATGATGATAATAATAATGATGATGATGACGAAGATGAAGTTAATAGTGATGCTGAAGATGATGGTGATACTAATGAGTCCAAATTAAGAAACAAAGGTAAACAAGCTGTTTCTTATGATGGACCAGATGATGAAGAAATCGAAACCATGAGAAAAGCTGAACAAAGTAGTGAAGAAGAAATGGATTCTTCTGATGATATGGATACTAGTGATAGTGATTCCGAAGATGAAGTAGCTGCTCCTGTTAAAGTTGATCTTTCACAAACCGCTAAGAACAGACAACTGGAAGTTATCGGAGCTCATAATTTCATCACCAAGTTCAATTTCGATGATGAAAATGGAGAATGGTGTGAATTTGAATTGCAATTGATTGGTAACTTTGAAAAATTATTAATGGTAAACATCATTGAAGAATTAAGTAGAAAAGTTGTTGTAAGAGAAGTTCCAAAAATCGGAAGATGTATACATCCAGATGGTGAAAGACATTTAACCACTGAAGGTGTAAACTTCAAAGCTATGTGGGAACAAGATGATTTCATTGAAGTTAATAAAATCACTTCTAATGATATTTATCAGGTATTGAAGACTTACGGGGTTGAAGCTGCAAGAAATACAATTGTCCGTGAAATCAATAATGTTTTCGGTAGGTATGCTATTAATGTTTCTTCAAGACATTTGGACTTGATTGGAGATATGATGACAAGAGAAGGTAGTTACTTGGCTTTCAATAGACAAGGTATTGATTCATCGACATCAGCGTTCATGAAGATGTCATATGAAACCACATGTCAGTTTATTACCAAATCGGTTTTGAATGGGGATAAAGAGGATTTAGAAAGTCCTTCAGCTAAGATTGTTATGGGTAAGTTGTCAAATGTTGGTACGGGAACTTTTGATTTACTTGCTAAACTCAATTAAGACGAGCCAATGACGAATGATGTGAGTCTAATAGTTCAGTCTTATGCAATGACTAGATGATAAGTCTTGTTATCAAGTCAACCTTCTGGTTGATTAAAATACAATATTGTATATATTAATAAAAGTTGGATAAATATACTCTTCACAACCTCGCTCGGTTGGGTTATTAAATATTATAGCAAGCAATCAAAAAAGCAGAAATAAAACTAACTTTAAAGTTGAAATTAGTAAATACCAAGTCTCTTAAATCAAAATTCTGCTTGTTGAAGCTGAAAACATAATTCCATGGGATAGTAATCAAATTTCTTGATTGTAAGAATTGTAACAACAAATAAACCGACAAACTAAGAGCAATTATCAATGAACTGAACTTTCCAATGATCACCCCTAAAAACAATCCAGTAATCGATCCAATGGTCAATTCATTGTACATTTTTGTCCTTTGGCTTAAATTCAAGTTTTGGACTTCAACTTTAGGGTTAGTAATTGTTGGTTGTTGAAATTTCGTGTCATTGAGAATTGGATGAATCAATGGGACAAATGCTAATTTATAAGCATTGAAGGATCTGAATGAAAATTTAGGAAATTTTGTTCTTGATAAATTGATTCTAAACATGAATTCTTACTTGTTGTTATTAGGTATTAGTTCTTAATTGTACTAAGTTTGGTTGCGAAATCTGATGCGAAAAGTGGAGCTACGTTATGTATGGAAATGTTGGTAGAAGAATTGTTGGCAGGGTCGAGGTCGTGTTTAAACCCTTCGTCGTATGAAATCATCAGTCGTCGTGGATGACTTCATTTCAGTAGGCGTGATTGTTCCACGACTATCCACAGTATCCACGGTATATACACACCGAGTGAAATCATTCATGGCACTACCATGTCTTACGTCGCGTATGTCTTATCCCTGCCAGGAATTTCCGTGCTGGTTGACGTTCCGAGCAAAGTAAAAATGTCGAGGAGCGATGTCGGTTCCAGACATTTCCATTCCTGTGTATTCTGAATATTTTTAAGTACCGTACCCAGGCTTTCTTTTTCATTATTTAAATTCGAATAGTTTCCCGTTAATTTTTTAACTATTAGTAAAATCCTAAACCTAAGTTTTGTATTTGTGGTTTATAAATTAAATTTCAATTTTTTCATAGCTGATTACATTTTATCGTAATAAGCATTATAGAAATTTTGCAATAGTCTTGTGCTGCAACTTTGAGATTTTGCAATTACGTGTAGGAAGTTGGTCCAAGTATAAGAACGACCATCAAGGAAGTGAAATTAACAAAGGATTAGTTATTTATAACAAGTTTGAAAAAGTGGTATGTACTACGCTAGAGAAGATACTAATTTAATCGAACCTCATTACCATCCACACTATATAAAACCTCATTTTTATGATGATTCAATAAAAGAAATATGTCCTTCAGTTTATTATGGAACCCATCATAACCTCAAACAAGAAGTTTTCAATGAACATAACTTCAAAATTATCATCAACTGTTTGCCAACTCACAGGTTTTTAAATATCGTTAATGATTCAAATATTAGCATTTCTACCGATATGATTTTTTTATCGCTCGACTTGAATTTTGATATAAATAAATTCAATGATGATGAAAAACAATTATTGAACGAGTTCAATGTGAAATTCAACAAAGTCTTACAGAATTTCTTGAATTATTTCATCACTTATAACCCTGATCATTTAAATATGATCAATAAATTACCTGAAGATGTCAAGTTACAATTTTCAAATCCAATTTTGACAGGTAATTTAAAGAATAATTTATTCAAGCTTGTTAGATTAATCAACTTATTCAAAATCATCAATGATTCAATAGATGTGTTAATTATTGGTGACTTTAATGAGAATATTTCAAAGTCCTTAATTATCGGTTACTTAATGGATAAGTATAATTATAATTTAAATGCTAGTATGAATTATTTAAACTATAGGATTAACTTGAATTTGAATTTGAATTATTATAATGATTTATTGTTGGTTGAAAATTTACGGGATTTTTATAAGGAAAATAATGAAATTAAGTTAGGGTCGGGAGTTTTGTATAATAATAAGGTAGGTAAGAGGTCAAGAGACGATGATGAGAATTGTTCAAAGAGAAAGCGTTTTTAGATGTTTTAAGTGAGCTGAGCAAACTTGGGATGTTTGAATTCACCTAGAATCGTTCAGAAGTACTTTTAATATGTGTCTAGATATGCTAGATACAGCCCCTGAATAGACTTCACTCAATCAAATTGTCTATGGGAAATAAGATATAACTCATGTAACTTATGGTGATAAAATGTATATTAAGCTAGGAAAGCATGGTGTATATTATAAGAATATATTATGAATTAAATAGTCTCTTCATCCTGGTCCCCCTCTTCTCAAAGTATACGGTTGCAAATCGGATGCGAAAACTGTTAGGCTAATGAGTAGGCGATATGCAAGACCTAGTTGAAGAATCAAGCCTGAGTATAACGATATTGGGTATAAACACAAGAGTTGTAAAGAACAAGATAAAAGAAGTATAAATCATGACAAATAATTCAATGATGCTATAATATTAAATACCTGTATATCTATTTACATTCTCAACTCCGGGATGTCCTGACAACTATTCTGGAACCTTCAAACCTACTCTATTGGCTGACTTTGAAACATTTTCAGTTTGATCAAAATTGATTCCTGGGTTATACCTTTCAAGTAACTCCGTATACACTCTTTGACTATTTAAAAACGTATATATATTATTGAAATTAGAATCTCTTAAAAGCTTTTCATGATCACTGTTGACTTCTTTACTATTGGCTTCTTCAAAAAATCCCTTGAACAACATTTCAAATTTATTAGAAGGTTTAGAATTTATTGCTAAATTCTTGATTTCGTTGTTGATTTCATCAATTGGTTTTCTAGCCTTTATTAACTGTAACTTCTTATATTCCAAAAGAGTCTTTTGTTTTTGAAGTTGACTCTGTTCATGTAATTTATGAGACTTGTTTGCTATTATTCTAAGCTCTTTTATAATATTCTTATAAGTATTTTTATAAGTATTCATATTAAATACCCTAGGCTCTCGGAGTTGTTAGTGTAATGCGAAAGTCGTGAACATCAACATCCAATAAAAACTTTTCCTCACTCCGATTTGAAAATTTTTAGATACCTCAATTTGAATTTATTCAAAGTTAACTATATTATAAACATTAATGCAATATGTTGAGACAATCAATTCCTAAAAAATTCACCAGAAGTTTAGCTACTTTTGCCACTCCAGAATCAGTCTTACCAAAGAAATATGGTGGTGTTTATACTATTACATTAATCCCGGGTGATGGTATTGGTAAAGAAATTACCGATTCAGTCCAAACTATTTTCAAAGATCAAAGTGTTCCAATTGAATGGGAAACTATTAATGTAAGTGGTTTAGATAAAGATTCTAATGGGGTTACCGAAGCTGTTGAATCTTTAAAAAGAAACAAAGTCGGTTTAAAAGGGATCTTATATACCTCAACTGAAAGATCATCAAGATCTTTAAATGTTGCCTTAAGAAAAGAATTAGACATTTACGCTTCATTAGTTTTAATTAAAAACATTCCAGGGGTTAAAGGTAGATTAGATGGTATTGATTTTGCTTTAGTCAGAGAAAATACTGAAGGTGAATACTCCGGTTTAGAACATCAATCATACCCAGGAGTTGTTGAATCTTTAAAAATTATGACTAGATTCAAATCAGAAAGAATTGGTAAATTCGCTTTCGATTTTGCTAAAAAGAATAACAGAAAATTAGTTACTGCTATCCATAAAGCTAATATTATGAAATTAGGTGATGGTTTATTCAGACAAACTATTAAAGATGTTGCTCAAGATTATCAAGGTATTGAAGTTAATGATTTAATTGTTGATAATGCTAGTATGCAAGCTGTTGCTCATCCTCAACAATTCGATGTTTTAGTTACTCCAAATTTATATGGTTCTATTTTATCAAATATTGGTGCTGCTTTAATTGGTGGTCCAGGTTTAGTCCCAGGTGCTAACTTTGGTAGGGAATATGCTGTATTCGAACCAGGTTGTAGACACGTTGGTTTAGATATTAAAGGTCAAAATTCTGCTAATCCAACTGCTATGATCTTATCAGCTTCAATGATGTTAAGACATTTAGGTTTAAATGACCACGCTGATAAAATCTCAAAAGCTACTTACGATGTTATTGCTGAAGGTAAATCAACTACTAAAGATATTGGTGGTTCTGCTACTACTACTGAATTTACTGATGCTATCTTATCTAAATTAAATTAAATTTAAAACATATTCATGAGGTGTTAGTTAATTATATTTAAATTTATTTAAGTATTTATAGAATGTTTAAATTGACTATTAGTTAATTGAATAAATAAATTTGGAATTCACCTCTATTAAGTCAAGTGTATGTTCTTTGTTCCTTGATGCTGTCACTTACTTGTATGCTTTCTTTTTATTTATTTGCTATTATTTCATACTACTTGCCTACGTTGAGAAAGCTTTCGTTCAAGGTTAAGCATGTTAGTTGTCAATCAATCATGTAATCAATTAATTAATAAAACTCTTCTAACCAGACTTTTTCATTCATTTTTCACTTTCAGAATTCTCCTTTGAGGCTTTCTAAAGCTTGAAACTCCTATTAATACTTATGAAGGTGCACCATGCATTTACTTGCTCTAGTGTTTATAAGACACTCAAAAGTACCCCGAATCCCTAAAAACTTGAATTTTTTACCAACTTTTTGATACTCATAGGACAGCCAAAACAATTTTATTCAGAAAATGGTTCCGTGGTCTAGTTGGTTATGGCATATGCTTAACACGCATAACGTCCCCAGTTCGATCCTGGGCGGAATCATTTTATTTTTTTCATGTTTTAGACAAAGTCGCTATGCAAGGTTTGCCCCTCATTTCTTTTTATCTAGACCGAAAAAGTACAATTTATAAAGTTATAAACTACGGAGATAGCCTAATGGTTATGTTTGTCTCGAGAGATGATGTGTCAAAGAATCAATGACGCATAGTGAAAAAAATCTTGTCAAAATATCGTACCATCTCTGACTTGCAAATTTTACAAATCCGCTAGCAACCATAGACTAAAAAATAAAATACGAAATTTGTGAAAATTACTTGAAAAATTAATTAAAAAATTACTTTATTGGTATAAAAAATCCTACGATAATAAACTTTATCAGTCTGTAAATTATGTACTGATGAAGGAAAAAAACCCAGAAAATCATAGGGTCCTTAAACTCTAGATAGGGTGACCTATAGCCGTAAATAGAATTAAGATCAAGATGTAATCATGTAAATAATAGGAAAATTTGAAGCCGCCCTCTTCTTGTGTTAAGCCGAAGGGTACAGGTTAAAAATCTCCACAAGTAATTTAGGCTGTGATCGTCAGGAAATGATTTCTTTGGTTATGATATTTCCCAATACGAATTCTTGGTTTTTCCATAACGGACAAGTGCACTTCATCAAGAGTGTGAGGGGAGGCTGATAAATTTAGAAATAACTGCATTTACTAATGTTTACATTCCTACACCGACCCCACAAGTAACTAACTACGAGTTACTTTAAACAACTGGCCGTATAACTGGTTATATAATCTACGTAAATACGGTATAAAATTCCTTTATGTCGAATTCCAAGATGACTTCCTGTATATAAGTCGATGGTTAGGTAATGACGTATTGTTTTCCTCAAGTAGGTTAAAATTTTTCTATCTTTAAACTCTAATGTAACCAGTCGTGGACAATACTATTATTTCTTTTTCGTATGCAAAACCATTATTCCTCCACCATTTGTTTAAATAGAACATAAATCCATTTAAAAAACTTCCAGCTGATATTTGGAGGAATCTGAACTTTCATTTTTTTATCTTAAATTAAATTATAAACTTTTCTATAATGGATATCAATAAACCAAAGAATCTTGAAAAAGATTCTGGAGTATATCATGATAATGATGAACAAAATTTAACATCGATATCATCGAGGAATCAAGAAGTTCATCATCCTAAACCTATTAAAATTGGATTTCTTTATATAAATCCTGAAGAAAAAATTCACAGAACTTTACCTTTAAGAATTATAAATCTTATAGCTATTGGGGGATGTATTGGTACTGGGTTATTTATTACTATTGGTACGGCATTAACAAGTGGGGGACCATTAGGTTTATTATTAGGTTATTGTTTTTGGACATTTGTTATGTTGATTTTAACAACTGCTGTTGGGGAAATGGTTTCTTATTTACCAGTACCTTCACCATTTGTTACTATGGCAGGTAGATGTGTTGATGAAGCACTTGAATTTGCTTGTGGATGGAATTTTTACCTTATGGAATCACTTTATATTCCCTTTGAAATTACTGCTGTAAATGGTATGATTCATTATTGGAGAGATGATTATTCTGCTGGTATTACTTTAGCAGTTCAAATTTTCCTTTATGCCATGATAAATATTTTCGCAGTTAGAATTTATGGTGAATCCGAATTTTGGTTATCTATTGGTAAATTAATCTTAGCTATTGGATTATTATTCTTTACTTTAATCACTATGTGTGGTGGTAATCCACAACATGATGCGTTTGGATTCAGAAATTGGAAAGCTCCTGGGGGCCCATTGGTTGAATATATTAATACTGGAGATCTTGGTAGATTTCAAGGATTATTAGCCGCATTAATTCAAGCTGCATTCACTATCGTTGGACCTGAATATTTATCAATGGTTTCATCTGAAGCTGTCAATCCAAGAGTTACTATGCCAAGAGCTTTCCAAACCGTTTTATACCGTTTAGTCATTTTTTACGTTTTAGGAGCTTTCTCAGTTTCCATCTTATGTGCTTATAATGATCATACTTTAAATACTGCATCAACTTCTGATGCTGCTGCTTCACCTTATGTTGTTGCTATGAAGAATTTAGGTATTAAAGCATTACCTGATCTTGTTAATGGTGTTATCATTACATCTGCATTTTCTGCTGGTAATTCTTATGTTTATTGTTCATCAAGAGTTTTATACTCTTTAGCTAAACAAGGATTTGCACCAAAATTTTTCAGTTTCTGTACTAAATCAGGTGTTCCAATTTTCTGTATTCTTGCAGCTATTTGTTTTGCATTATTGTCTTTGTTACAATTAGGTTCAGGTTCTTCAACAGTTTTAACTTATTTAGTTAGTATCTGTACCGGATCTCAAGTCTTAAATTATGTATTTATGGCTGTAACTTATATTGGATTTCATAGAGCTTGTATTGCTCAAGGTATTGATAGAAATGGATTCAGATATAAAGCCTGGTTCCAACCTTATGGAATCTACTTCAGTTTAACATTTTTAGTCATAATGGTTGGTATCTTAGGTTATACTAATTTCTTACCTGGAATGTGGAGCACATCATCATTTATATTTAATTATGTAATGGTATTTGTTAATTTTGGATTAATAGTATTCTGGAAATTGTATAGAAGAACCAAATTTATTAAACCTTCAGAAGCTGATCTTGTTACCGGATTAGAAGAAATTGAAGAACACGAATATAATTATTATGCTAAACTTGAAAGTGAAGGTTCAAAACCAAATGGTTTGAAGGATAGAGTATTAGGTTGGGTATTTTAGAAAACTTTTATTTATGACATTTGTATAACTAACGATTTTAATGTATATAAAACTTTTACATTTCTATATGATTTTTTGATGGGATTAATTCTTCCAATCCCAGGTGATTTTGATTCTACCTAAACTTTGATCAGCAATTTGACTAAATGCTGATGGAGAAAAATCTAAATCATGTAATGCACAACCTTCACATCTATCGGTAACAGTAACTTCAACTGATTTACCTTCGTATTGGGCAATGATCTTTTTACCACAAACTGGATTGGTATTTGGGTTACCGGTACTAGTTTCATCGAAAAGTTCATGTGAAATGGCAACAATATAGTCAGTATCAACATTAGTTATACCACAAGCACCTAAACCAGTTGAATAGTAAGTACCATCACCAGAAAATTCACCATCTGAGGTTGGGCTTGAATTAGAAGTACCAGTGGACGAGGTACTGGTTGGAGTGCTAGTAGTTGGGGTATTATCTGGACTAGTAGTTGGAGTACTTGTAGTTGCAGGAGTACTTGTAGTTGCAGGAGTACTTGTAGTAACGACCGGGGCAATAGTTGTTGAAGTGGCTTCAGTATCAGCCTCAGTAGCTCCAGTGGCTTCAGTGGCTAAAGTATTACTTGGAGTAACTAAAACCGTACCATCATATGAAACAAACTGAGGAACATCCAAAGTCGTAAAAACCCCATCTTGTCCTTTCAAGATAGTTACGATTTGAGTTTCAGTTACAATTTTAACAGCAGGTGCTGCTAAAGTAAATTGAATTATAGTTAATAAAGCTAATAAATTCATAAGGAATGACTAAAGTAAGGGTATCAAATTTTGGGTATTAAGGAATGACTAGTCAAAAGACTTTTGACAGATTTATAAATGAATGAAAAAATGAATGTATAAAAGGTGGTAAAAAATATTAAGGAATAGCCAGCACCTTTAAATAATTTTGGACGCGGCCTAATTAGGGTTTTACGATGTTTCAGAATTTCGGGGTCATGATACTAACTCGCAACGATTATTTTTATAACAAGCTAATTTAATATATGGATCAAAATACCGTACCTTTTGTAACAATAAAGGAATAAGAATTTGTACCTTACACGGTTTTTCACGAATTCTTTATTGTTGGAAGGAACGAGGTGCGTCATCTCGCGTTTTCTGAAACAAATCTAGATTGGCGCGTGACTTGAGCGGTAGGATGGTAGTAATCTGATACGAAGTGAAACTAAGCTCTGGGTCAAGAGATGGTTGGGTGGTTAGTTAATTAAAGATTAGAATTACGGAGAAAGGGATAATTTATAGTTGGTGACACGGTGGTGATTAGATTTTTCAAAAGGCATTTGTAGAGCGTTATGATAATACTACAATGCGACAGTCGTGTAGTAGTAACCTAGATCTAGGCTCTGTTCATCGTATATGAACTATATGCAATGCTAATCAATACATTTATCATAAAAAGTATTTTCTAATTGATTGAATAACCATTTACTTTGAAAACTGGTAACCCCTATAGTTTTAGCTCTTAATCTCATATTTCTATCATCAGTTATTAGAACACCATATCTAAAAACTCTTGAAAGTTTTGTATCTAAAGTTATACCATTTATAGTTACATTTAATCCTTTTAGAATCTTTTTGCTAATTTCATTTTGTTGATGAACTGAATTTAGAATAGTTTCATCAACTCCTGATCTCCAATTTGAATTGTTTTCAAACTCGGTAGTTTCATTAATGTCACTAGCAATTGTACCATCGAATCTTAAAGGCAAGATTTCTTTTGTGGAATACAATTCTCTTATAATTATGACGGACCTTGTAGCAGCATCAGCAATAGTGGCTTCAGCTGATTTTCTTAGAGATCTCAATTCCTGGAAAACAATTAATGGAATTGATGTTTTGAATACTCCGTTTCTAATACACTTGAAAATTCTTCCACAATGTTTCAACCAAATGTTGGTATCTAATGTAATGTACGTTAATTTGCTATCCATTTTATCACCTAGATCACCTTGAATTGTGTTGTCATCAATCATTGACAAGTTTTCAGAGTTAATCATGGAATTGTAAAAATCTGATTCGTTGTTACTCAACCCATTGAATCCTGGATTGAAATGTTGTTGACTGTATAGTTTGTTGACTTGATTTTCTAAATCATTAGGTATTTGGTCATTATTATCAACTGAGAATTCATCATCATCAATTTCATTATTGAGTTTATTGTCCTTTTGTGGATTAGACAAGTCCTCATAATCAAAAGTATTGAACCATTCGTTATCAATAACCGACTTATCGATGGAGGAAATGATTTCGGGGTTTACAAGATTCTCCCAGTTCAAGTTTTCAAAGAAATTATGACTTATAAATCTGTTGTCACCATAAAGGAAATCTTCAACTTGTGAGTTTATGTCCATATTTGAAAATTGGTCATTGGCATTATTGGCGAAGTTTTGATTATACTTAAATCCTTCAGGAGTTCTTATGATTCCAAATTCATAATTGTCAGCAATAAATCTTGTTAATAAAACAATTCTGATGATACGGTCATGATTATCATCTAAATTATCCTTAAGTTTATTGTCACTAACTGATAAGTTTTTATAGTTGGATTTGATTCCTGATACTGGTAAATCGAAGATGTTACTATCAACTATACCAGCTGTTTGGAAATCGCAATAATCTGTTTTTAACGAAATAAAATCGAACCATAAACTTCCCCAACATTTCCAAACTTCAGCTAAGTTTTCATTTTCATTGAAGTATTGAATATAATTATTATAGTTGATTATATAATCCTTACATTTCTTATTCAAAGAATAGTTAGACTTCACAACACCTAAAATCGAATTAGAATAATTGATGAATGATTCCCATGGGAAGATCTTTTTGAATAACCAATAAATCATATTCTTGGACTCTGGATTCTTATTGGTGGCTTCCCCGATTGCAATCAAAAAGTATAACCAAATGATGATATGACCATAAGATGCTTCAATTGGACCAATCAAATAATGCTTCAAAATTCTGATTGATAACTCTAAAACTGATTTGTTTAAAAATTGTAAGCAATAGAACCAATTTTCAACAGACAATTCGGATGCTAAAATAGTCTGGCCATTTATTGAATCATTGGATGATATGTTATTTGGATTTAAAATGTCATCGGTGATGGAAGCTTTGGACTTACGTTTACGGTCCTTTTTATCCTTACGTTCTTTTAACGCTTCAGGTAAGGAAAATAATTTGGCAAAAGGATTTTTTGCATCACCTAAACCAATTATATGATTGATATTAGATATAGCAAATAGGGGTCCTTTGTTGAGCCAGAAATTCAATTTCTCGATAGAATTGATCCCGGTTTGTTGTTGATTCAGTAGATAAAATGGTGTATGAGGATCAGATGTGTTGGTTACACCATTTGAAGTATATAGGTCTCTGGTAAAGAAATTGTACCCAGTTGAATCAGATCCAAAGGTAATGGCATACCTTGAGACTAAATCGATCCCGTATTGTAATTGAGTATCATGGATATTATCAATTGAATTCGAGTTTTGATTACTATCCAAGTTATTAGTATTGATACTTAATAATACTTTATGAATTTTGATGAAATCAATAATTGGTAACTCTAATAATGATAGGATATTTCTTTGAGTACAAATGTTTTCAACTACCAATCTTAAATATTGTTGAGTTGGCACAAATGGATCTCTACATATGACGGACTTACCGATGTTAACTAATGCATCTAAATTATCTTGCTGAACTGTACACATGTGATAATAAATCTTTCCATGTCCATACAAAGTTCTCATTGACATCGAGTACCAATGTTCAGCACTAATTTTCCAATCAATAAATCTCGAACTATATAATGCAATTGCCATTCTTGATAAGTCGCCTAACTTTTCCGACCACCATCCTTCCATGTCTAATGCAGGATCCGATAAATTGGATATTATAGTAAAACAGTGGCCAATAAAACATGAACATATTTCATGATCTTGAAAGATGTTGATAATATTCTTTAAAACTTCTAAAAATGATACAACTCCATAAACCCACATCCTTCTTGGGATTTTATATAAATCGACAATATTCTTCCCAGTTTTGAAATGATCTTTGGTTTTATTGGATGATGGCTTTAATGCTGTAACTAAAAAATCAGTGTAATTATCTAATAATGTGATATTATGATGATAGACTGTCCATAATTCATTACTTAATTCGGATATTCTAGCATTATTAACTATGGTGGAATTTTGTGGCGTTAAGTTTGGTGACATAGATGTTGACATAGAACCGGTAGTTGACCTGGACGTGGTGTGATACCCATTATTATTAGATATTTGATTGGTTTTAATCGTTATATCAAGACAATTTTTCTGTACAATCTCTTCATAATTAACAATGTTTTTATAAGTTTCTTTTAATTTTGTAGCTAATTGTTGTTCTTCTTCAGTCATTTCTCTGGGTTGTAGTTTCGGAGCATCATTCTCTTTATCGGATGATCTTTCAATACCCTTTGATTCAGATTGTGATTGTGGTTGTGGTTGATGTTGATTTTGGGATTGATCAACAACCGTAGGATTACTATCGGGCAGATCTGATACTGATACATTTTGATTAATACCAGTATTCAAATTAGGACTCGATGGCACTTCATAACTTGAAGGAGTAGGAGTTTTAGTGAAATTTTCTACACCCATAGTTGGTAATTGTTGAAAGATATTCTTCCGTAAAGGTTGCTGAGCTTGTGATACTTGCTGATTATTTGTAGAAGATTGTCGTTGTGAATTGTAGAATCTTTGATTAATTGGTAACTGATTCGATGATCCAATTTTCGATGAAGATTGTATAGGGGTACCTAAATTTGATGATTGTTGAGTTTGGTTCGATAAAAATGAACTATAATCTCCGTTATTATTAGATAATCGTTTATTGGAATTATTCATTAATGTATTACTCAAACTATGTTGACGTTTCTGGGATTGTGTCACACCTTGAGGAAATTCGGGGGTTGACGAATTAAATATTGGATTATTAATCAGAGAATCACTTAAATAGTTTGAATTATTATGATTCATAATCCTTGCTATTAAGTTATCTTATGATTACAATTAATTTTTAGATTGATTGTTATCTAAAAAAAAATCAATAATTAATTTGATATTATCAGTTGTGGTTTGCCAGCTATAAAATTTGATCAAGATCGAACGGTGAGGATTTGAGTGAGCACGACGGTTTTAACTATATATAGCAATTGTTATAATAGCAATTTTTCTGTAAGAAAGAAAAGGTTGGGATGATGATAGTAGAATGACTAAGCTTAGGTGGGGATTATTTAATAATTAATGATATCATTAATTATAGGTAAAGCTTGTTGGGTTACGGAAATATGCTCGTTTTATTCCGTCTGTGATTTTTACAATACACGTAGTGAAATAAATGAAATGATTTAAATATTTTGAGGTGGCAAATATAGAAGAGCTGATAGAAAGTTTGCATGAAAAGGGTCTAGAGAAACATCGCCAGACTTAGATCACCAAGACGCTTTAAAGAGTCTCTAATTACAACAGTTGTAGGTCTCTTACTAAGCGACCTTATCTCCCCCGTTATTTGCGGCCGCTCAAACCACTACAGACGTGACTCTGGGACACCAATGTGACTCAAAGAGAACAAGAGGCACTGTCAGATACACTTCTAGACTCTTAGAGAATACTACAACATGGTCGTAATGTGTTCTTTAGAGATGTTGTAAAGTATTGCCTTCACACCACATTCATAGTGCTGTTAACAACCACCAGTTCACTTGGTGAAAACTCCACTTAATTAAGTCACAATATCCACATTGTTTTTCTAATTATATATATTTTAAATGTATACAAACTAATCATACTCATACATTTCTTTAATAAACCGAAGTCCATTAAAGTCATATACTACCTAATCAATATTTTATTAATCTTTCAACCGTTCATTTGCTTTCAATGATATTTCATAAATTCAACAAAACACTTCTATTCAACATAATTAATAAACGATTATTATAGGTAAATTGATAAAATTCTTGAAAAGGATATAATAACCTCGATAAATCGACTACTTTAATTTTTTCTTTGGTCTTAATTGATTAGTGTGTCCACACTTTCTCTTTCTACAGTTGGTAGCTCTTGGTGGTAATCTAGCGTAACATTTACGGCAGATAGATTTTTCACAATTATACTTTGAAGCTAAAGCTTTTAATGATGGTTCAATCATCTTGGAATAATGCTATAGTGAAAAAGTTTTTTTCGTACTAGAAAATTGAGGGATTGAAAAATTTGTTTGAGTTTGAGACGATCATGCGACATGAACGACAAAGGGGATTGAGTCACAAACATGCGCGTGATGCACTGGGGCAAAAACCCTGGATGAGATGTCGACATTTGTCGATGCTGGTTAATTAGATATAGTGCGAACTACGACATATCATTTGCCAGAACCTCACACTGATAGTAAGGTAGATTAATATTAATTAGGTTAAATTCAATTAACAATTGAATTGATAAATTAATTGATATCTCAATAGAATCAATCATGAGTGACGACGATAATCATATGAACCATGACCTACCACAATCCAATGAAGATCAAGTAATGGATGTTGCTAGTGATGATGATATTGATATCGAAATACCTGAAGACTTCGATAATTATGGACAAGTTCCAGGAGATGATGAAGATTATGCAATGTATTATGATGACAATGACCAGGATCAACAAAATAGACTATTGTCTGGGAACAATGAAGATGATCCTGAGATAATAGATTCACAACTGGAAGAAGAACCTGAAGTTCATTCTTATGAAGAATCAGATGATCAGACTCAAGGTCACCGTCAGGGGCAAGAAGATGAAGGAAGAGTTTTTGAATACGAAGAAGATGAAAATGAGAACCACATAGAGAAGCAAAGGCATAACGAAGATCAAGAAGATGAAGGAGACGATCAAGAACTTGAGGATGAAGAAGAAGAGGAAGAAGAAGAACAAGATGATGATGAAGAGGAAGAAGAACAAGAAGAACAAGAAAATGATGAGAATGGTGAGAATGGAGAGCATGAGAATGAAGATGAGGAACACCACCAAGAAAATGAGGAACATGAAGACATTAATCAACATATACAGAATGATGTAGAGGTTCAACAGGAGAATGTTAATGGAACGATAGAACCAGAACTTGGAATAGAACAACCACAAGAAGCAGATGAACCTAAGGTAGCAAATGTCGAACCAGTTCCAGAAGCAATTTACGAGGTTAATCCTCCTCAAGAGCAACAAGGGCAAGCACAACCAGAAGTTCAGGAGCCACAAACCCAAGAGCCACAAACCCAAGAGCCAGAGATTCAAGAGCCAGAGATTCAAGAGCCAGAGATTCAGGAACCGGAAGTTGAAGAACCAGAAGTAGAGGTATCAGATGTTGATATACCAGATATTCAGGAGCCTCAAGAATCAGAACATTTAGGTGGACCTGAAGTACAAGAACAGGAACAGGAACAGGAACAAGTTCAATTTCAAGAGAACAAACCTCAAGAAGAAGAGGAAGTCGAAGACGCTGACATGGCTGAGGATAAGGTTGAAGAAATGAATACATCATTGAACATACCCCAAAACTTCCACCAATTCACGACACCTTCAAAATCCCTTCCGCCCCTCAAAGACATCGATTCAATTGAAACACCAAAGAACTTCAGTGTGGCTAAAGACAGAGATGTTGCCAGTTCACCAGTAGTTAATATATCATCATATTTACCATCTCAGCAAGAAAATCAAGAGAACCAAGAAAATCCTATCGTTTTAATATCGACATTCTTAAACGTGTCAGAGCATGAAGTTTCCAACTTGAACGATAATTTAATTGATAGATTGTTCAAAAAATATTTAGAGTTTTCGGAAATAAATGGTCAATTATCATTCAACAAATTAAATCAAGAAAAGCTTCAACAAATCAATGATAACAAGTACAGACAAGTGTTAGATAGAGTTGAAAAGACGGAGCGTCATTTGAATGAAGTCATGAATGAAAAGGAAGAATTGTTCAATAGTAAAGTTCTTAACGATAATAAACTCCAACATTTACAAACTGAAAATAATGAATTGAAACAACAATTGAACGAAGTCAACGTTAAATTGAATACCATAGAAACGTCGAATTACGATAACTCTTCACAGTTGGAGAAGAACATCATTAATTATAATAATCAAATCAACAACTTGACCAAGGAAAATATTGACAAGAGTCAGAAGGTCAATGAAATGACTAAAGAGGTCAATGATATAAGGAATGAAATCTTTAACTTGAAGTTCGAATTCACCAAAGTAAAGAATGAAAGTGCTTATTATAAGAAAGAGAAAGAATGGTTCGAACAAGAATGGGTTAATTGTCAACAAAGATTCACGGACTTATCTAAAAAGTACCAAACCGAAAAGTTGAATTTGACCAATGAGATATCAGAGTTAACCAATAAAGTAAATAGCAATAAGAGTTTGAATAATCATTTGACAAAGACCGTCAAGGCCTTGGAAGTTAAGAATGAAGAGCAATTGAATCAAATCAATAACATTGACAGTAAATATGAAACCACCAAGATCAGCTTGGAGAATCAATTAAGGATCAAAGAAGAGGTCATTGAAAATTTGAAATTACAGAACGATGAACATGTAGGTAGAATTCAACAACTAGAGTCATACATCGAAGAAATTAAAGCCAAATTCACTGGAAATGTAAGTGAATTAGAAACTTCATTAGCACAAAAGACTGAGAAGTGTATTGAACTAGAAGAGAAGTTAAAGAGAACTCAAGAAGTTTTGGAACAAGAATTAAGACAAGAGAATGATTTACCTAAGTTGACGAATACAGGGGAAGTCATTGCCAATGCTAACGGAATTTCAATTTCTTCCTTATACTCTGAATTCAATCATTTGAAGAAACAATTGATTGTTGAAAGGGCTCAGAAGGAGAAATTGACTACACAGCTTACCAACTTCACTAATGAACTAGAGGCTAGAAAACCAATCATTCTTAGTTACAAACAACAAATCCACTTCTATGAAGATTCTATCAAGGATATGGTTAGTAAGATTGAAGGTATAAGGTTTGAAAAATTGGAAAGTGACAAGAAAGTCAATAGACTCAAATCTAAGATCATTGAGTATGAAGATGAATTGGTTGATATGAAGAAATTGTGTAAGGATTTAGGTAAACAATTATGTTATTATTTGATCCATTCAAAAATTAGAGATAATAATGAGAATCCTTTAACTATTGATGAACGAAACGCCATAGAGAATATACTACAAAAGACCAATGATGAGAATCTAGTTGAAACCAATACTGATGAATTAATAAGTGAAAGATTGGTTGGCTTTGCAAGTATCATTGAATTACAACAAAAGAATTCTGAATTGTTAATTGTCACCAGACAATTGGGTAAGAAGTTGGAAAACCAGGATAGCCAACAAAGTAACGATTTACAATCGGTGGTTATTAATGAAGCTAAAGATACGATACTATCATTGGAAGGAGAGTTGGATAGCTTAAAGAGTAAATACGATGCATTAGTTAAAGAACGAGATGTTTTGAAAGGACACAATGATGTGACTAATGATAATAGTGAAGTCAAGTATTTGAATGAAGTTAATAATGATTTAAAGAAGAGAATTGGTGAATATGAAGATAATATCAAGAAAGTCCAATCTGAATTCAACAGTAAAATCAAGCAATTGAATGAGAAATTAGATAAGACTATACATGAAAGAGACGAGTTCAAACTTGAGATGAGTTCAATGAAGCACGAGATTGAATTGAATGAAATCAAATACAAGAACAGCCAATCTAATGTTGAGAATATGAAATTCGAATTGACAAGAGTTCAAGAAAATTGTACGTTCTGGCAACAACAAGCATCTAAACAAGAACTGTTATTAGTCAATAAGTCCAATGAAGTCAAGGAATTAGAAAATCAATTGGCTAAACAGAATATCAATTTGAATAGTATCAAGCACGAGAATAATTTATTAACATCTCTTCAAAAGAATCTTCAAGATGATCTTAACCAAGTCAAGGCCGATAAAGTCCAACTTCATGAGTTTGTTAGTAACTTACAAACTTTATTAAAAGAACGTGAAAATAGTAGTAACGAATTGAATGAAAGATTAAACCAATCTATAAAGAATTATCAAGTGTTACAAGAGAAATTGGATGAAAGAGATGAGAAATTGAGTGTTCTTAGTAACCAATCAGAACTAGCCATAAAGGCTCAAAATGCTAAATTAGAACAAGTTAATGATTTAAGTTATAAATTGATGGTTACAAAGAATCAATTGGATGACAAGAATACTCTCATTGAGAGTTTGAATGCTAGAATCCAGCAATTGACCGATAGTTTGCAAAAGAGAGATACACAATTCAAAGCCTTACAAATGAATAGCGGAACCACATCTTCAAACATTGAAACTAATTTCGATAATATTGAACTCGATCAATTGAAACATGAATTGAAATTATCAGAAATCCAAGTTACGGAACTTTCCAATATGACCAAGAGTGCAGAAGATGCTTTAGTTAGTGTCAGTAAAAGTTATGATGATTATAAGGAAGAGAATGAAAAGATTCAAGAACAATTAAGAACCGAGAGAGATGAATTGAATAAGCAAATTAGTAAATTGAATGAAGAATTGAGTTCCTTACGTAGTGAATTATCTTCTAAAGAGTTACAATATGCTAATGATATCAATGATATCAAACTTAAATTGGAAAGTAGTGAAACCAAGGCTAAGTCGTATGACTTATTACAATCAAGTTATGAAGAGAAGATTCTCGGAATCAATAATGAATTGAAGATATATAATGATTTGGCCAATGAAAACCAACAAAAGTATAATCAACAAGTTATTGAGAATGATCAACTTTCTAAACAGATTATTGATCTTAAACAAGATAATTCTAACCTCAAAAATGATGCTAATGAATTGGAAAACCAATTGTCCACTATTAAGTTAGAATTACAGCACTCTGGGACTTTAATCAACAATGAAAAACTCAAAGCTGAAGAACAAGTCAAGAGTTATATCTCCAAGATCGAACAACTTGAAAACCAAAACAACATTCTTCTCAACCAATTAGAATTGATGAAATTGCCTCCAACTACCAAAGACCAAGAAGATAATGAACTATATGAATTGCATAAAGTTATCAAATACTTGCGTCATGAAAAAGAAACCATCGAGTCTAAAAATTCGTCCTTGAGTAACGAATTGAATAAGATTCAAATTAAATTAAATGCCACCTTGTCTGAGTTAGAAACCACAAAGTCTGAATTGATCAATTCCCAAACGTCTTCAATCAACCTTGAAGAATCACAACAACATAAAGATTTGATTGATCAATTAGAGCAATTGAATATCTTAAGAGAGAGTAATACCACTTTACGTAACGAGAACCAAAACTATCTCAAGCAGATCTATGAATTTGAAATTAAGATTAAAGAAATCTCTACCAAGGTCACACCATTGGAAATGGAGATCAAGAGATTGAATGGATTGATAGAAGAAAAGGATCAAAGTATAAGGTTGTTAACTGAAGAAACCAATACTTTATCAAATGCCTCATCAAGCAAACTTAATATATTTGACCATGAAGAGTATAAGGCCTTGAAGGTGAGATTCGATAAGCTTTTAAGTGAATCACAAAGTAAATTGGATTCAGCTAAAACTCAAAGAAGAGCTAATCAAGAAATTATTCAGAACTTGAATAATGAATTGTCAACGTTAAGACTGGAATTCGATAGAGTCAAGACTGAATATGATTCTGTAAAGAACGGTAATGGAAACTCCAATGAATTGGAAAAACTTAAATTCCAATTCAATGTTGAAAAACAAAAATTAGTTAATGAATATGAGACCAAATTAAAAGCTGCGGAGTCTAAAGAGTCTAAGGAGTCCAAAGATGAATGGAAGAATAAGTACCAACAATTAACTCAGTCCATTGAAGCTGATAAACAAAAGATCGAACAAGAGTTCACTAAGAAACTTGCAGACGAATTGAACAAACAGAAACAAGACTTGACGAAGAATGCTGTTTCTGAAGAAATTGAAACAAAACTTAAAGAATATGAAGCAAAGATCAATAACTTGAAACAAGAGTTCAATCAACAATTGGAGAAGGAAAAAGAAACTTTGACTGCACAACTCGAAAAGAAGTCTGAACTTAAAATCAAAATGTTGAATAAGAAGATTGAAAGACTTGAAAAGAAGGATAAGCCTCAAACTGAGAATACATTGATGGTTAAAAAGCCGGAAAATGAAAAGAAGAGAGGTATGCCACAACCTCAAAAGGGATCCAAGAAACCCAAGGATCAATAGTCATAGGACCATAGGTGGATAATTGTATAGACATGTAATGTATAATGTAATAAAGTAATGTAATAAAATACGAATGAATACGATATTCATGTAGAATCTGCCATTAAAATTACTATACGACATTTTAATGAATGAATGCGACATCCTTATCGTGTACTATTCATTCTGTCTCATTCGCAATTAATGGACGAAATTCATCTCAACTCATTGAAACATGACAAAAGAAGAAGCCGTTTTCCGTTCAGCGGAAATGTCATTGGTTCAACTTTATATTCCCACAGAAATCTCTAGGGAGATTATCTATAATATTGGGAAATTGAACTTGATTCAATTCAGAGATTTGAATTCTAAAGTCAGTGAGTTTCAAAGGTCATTCGTTAAAGAATTGAGGAGATTAGATAATATCGAACGTCAATATATTTTCCTTAAACAAGAGTTAGATAAAAAGTCGATTGAATTGAATAAGTATCCGTATGAAAACGAATTCTCCAAGATTGTTCAGCAGTCGGAAATCGATGAGTTGGCTGATAATGGACAATTATTAGAAGATAGGATTAGTCAATTAATTGATGCATTGTATAACTTGTACCAAAGACAAAAGGATTTAAAACAATTCAATTTCACGGTTAAGTCAGTTGATGAATTTTTTAAATTGAATTCTTCTAATTTACCATCATCTCATACAAATGAACATGACAGAGTATTGAATAATTTAGAAAGTCAACAAGAGTCCAATACTAATGGGTTCATTTCAGGAGTCATTAATCGTGATAAAGTTCAAGTCTTACAACAAATCTTGTGGAGAGTGTTAAGAGGTAATTTATTCTATTATACTGAAGAATTACCTGAATTAATTTACGACCCAAAATCTGATGAGAAAGTTGCAAAGAATTCATTTATTATCTTCAGTCATGGTCAATTGATCCACGAAAGAATTAAGAAGATTTGTGAATCCTTGGATTGTGACTTATACAAAGTTGATAACACTGGAGACTTGAGAAGTGGCCAATTAGGAGAAATCAGTGTGAATTTGAATGAGTTGGATACGGTTATAGACCAAACTGAAATTGCTTTAGATTCTGAATTGATTGCTATTTCTAAGGATTTACCTAAGTGGTGGGAAATCATTGCTAGAGAGAAAGCTGTCTTCCAAACTATGAACAAGTGTGATTATGACGGATCAAGAAAAACATTGATTACTGAAGGTTGGATCCCTACTGATGAAATCGACACTTTGAATCTAACCATTAAACAATCATCTGAATCCTTACCAATTATCATCAATATTTTGGACACTACCAAAGTCCCCCCAACTTTCCACAGAACTAACAAGTTTACTGCTGCTTTCCAAGCTATTTGTGACGCTTATGGGGTTGCGACATATCGTGAAGTTAACCCTGGTTTACCAACTATTATCACATTTCCTTTCATGTTTGCCATTATGTTTGGTGACTTGGGACACGGGATCCTCTTATCATTAGCAGCACTTTTCTTAGTCGTCAACGAAAAGAAAATTGGGGCGTTGAAGAGAGATGAAATCTCAGATATGGCTTATAGTGGTCGTTACATATTATTATTCATGGGACTTTTCTCAATTTATACTGGGTTCTTATATAATGATGTATTCTCCAAATCCATGACGTTATTCAAGTCAGGTTGGGAGTGGCCAGAAAACTTTGAAATCGGCGATAGTTTAGAAGCTAAGTCCGTTGGTACTTATATCATTGGTCTTGATCCTGCTTGGCACGGAGCTGAAAATAACTTGTTGTTCACCAACTCTTATAAGATGAAATTATCAATTTTGATGGGGTACTTACATATGTCATATTCATATTGTTTTTCATTAGTTAATTATCTTCATTTCAATAGTTTTATTGATGTAATTGGTAACTTTATTCCAGGGTTGATTTTTATGCAAGGTATCTTCGGTTACTTATCACTTTGTATTGTTTATAAATGGTCAGTTGATTGGTATGCTATCAACCAACAACCTCCTGGATTATTAAATATGTTGATTTCAATGTTTTTGTCTCCTGGTACAGTTGATGAACCTTTATACCCTGGCCAATCAACAGTTCAAGTGATTTTATTATTATTGGCATTGATTTGTGTACCTTGGTTATTACTAGTCAAACCTCTTTATTTCAAGAGAAAATTCGACCAAGAAGCTAAGTATCATCAATTACAAGATAGTCAAGAGGAATCTTTAATTGAAACTCATGAAGAAGATGATGACGAAGGTCATGAAGAACACAGTTTTGGTGATATTATGATTCATCAAATCATTCATACTATTGAATTCTGCTTGAATTGTATCAGTCATACCGCTTCATATTTAAGATTGTGGGCTTTATCTTTGGCTCATGCTCAATTATCAACAGTTTTATGGACTATGACTATAGGTAATGCCTTTGGAGGTACTGGATTAACTGGTGTTTTTGCTATAGTGTTCTTATTCGGAATGTGGTTTGTATTAACAGTGGTTATTTTAGTTATTATGGAGGGTACTTCTGCTATGTTGCATAGTTTGAGATTACATTGGGTTGAATCCATGTCGAAATTTTTTGAAGGTGAAGGACATCCATATGAACCTTTTGGGTTTAAGGGACTCTTGGACGAATATTTATAATAGCCTGAGCCCAGCGAATGTTATCATAACTATCTGAGTCATAACCTAATTTAATAATTAGACCGTAGCATAAATTGTTCTTAGTTGAATATAGAAATTAGAAAGATCATCAACACTATTGAGGGTATTTATGTCTGTGTTGTCTTTTTGTGATCTCTATTTGCGTTTTTGTGATCTCTATTTGCGTTTTCAATAAACCTCTATTTGTGTCTATTTTATTGTCCAGCCTAAATGCGCGATGAGATGAGATCTCTTCTCGCTCGTCCCTCAGTTATTATGTCCCTCCCAATAAATCAAATAATAAAATCCCTTGAAACTCCCCAGTCAATAATACCAATACTTAAATCAGTCCATAACACACTCCCCCACCTCCATGAGGTTTCCAAACCAAATTTAAAGCACCTCATTTCCCGTATTATCAATTTAACATCATCTCATCAACCATACTATAAATGGTGTGGGATCGTATTAATTCAAATAGTTAGCAAAAACTATGCAATTCTTAGTGCTAATGGGGTGTTAATGTTCAGTAGTGTTATTAAAACCCTTGAAACCGCTAATGATCCAAAACTTATCACGGCATGTATTGACTGTTTGAATCATATGTGTGATGAGATTAGAGGTAAACCAACGTTAACTAGAGAAATCATGACCCCCAAGTTGCCAGTTATCATCCAATTATATATGAATCAAGTTGATAGGTTTCCAGAACTTTCCTTAAAGAGTTTAAATCATATTATTATCAACCATCCTACCACATTTAGACCATTTGCTAATAAATTGAATGCCAAACTATTAGAGTTATTAAACTCCGACTTTGATTCGTTTAGTACTGAATTGAAGACCGAAATTTGTAATTCTTATGCTATTTTACCCTTAATCGAGAAGAATGAACCAGAAGTAGTATGGGCCCAGAAGTTGAATAATGTTCTTAACGAGACTGTAGATATTTTATCAATCTTCAAACAATTGATCAATATCGACCAAGATAAGGAGTTGGATACTATGATGACAAAATTCAAGGTAGAAGTTTCAATATTCCCATCATTACAAATCGATCTTTCCGAACCAAGCACTTTAGTTCAATTATCAAACCGTTTAGAAATCTTACTTGAACTTGTTAATGCATTCTTGACCAATCAAATCAAGTTTCCTGTTAGAATTCCAATTGGTAAGATTGTCACAGTTATAGAAATCATCTTCAACATTAACACCGCTCTTTTACCGTTCAAAAGAGACATACGTGATGATATTGTTAAAGATACAATCAATTCGATCCTTACCAATATCCAATTCAATGCTTTATCAGTATTACAAACTTTAAGTACTCATTACCAACATTGTATGATTATTTACTTAAATAACACTTTATCAATTTTAGAAACTGCTATACCATTAACTAACAGACAAATAAATAATTCCCAAATCCTTAAGAATGAGTTCTTTTATGTCAAATTACTCGATACTGTTAATAGCCTTTTAGACCTTGTAACTTTACACACAGATACGTCAAACATTATCAGATTCGTCGATGCAAGCTTAGCACTTGTTGAACCAAGAGAAGCCACAAATTTACCATTAGATGTTAGCAACAAAAAGAAGAGTAAAACTAACCAATCCATTCCAATGGCAGATTTATTATCCCATAGCCATTTGTTCAATGATAAAGTTCCATCCAAAACCATTACTGTGGTTAGGAAGTTCATTGGTTCACTTATCTCCAAAACTGAATTACCGTCTGATCAATATTATAAGATCATGAGATACTTGATCATTGAAGCTGTTAAGTGTAAACAGTATCATTATAATAAGTACATTCCTCAAGAATTGAGACAGTTGTTAGTCAACAGTTTGATATATCCTGTTGCTGACAAAGTATCAATCTTGCCGATAATTTCATCGATTATGGGCAATGATCCATTAGTCAGTGTTTTCACCAATCCTAGGTTTCCACCATTACCTATTCTTATCAGACGTTTAGAGGAAGAAGAAGAAGAAGTTGAGTTCGATGTTAAAAAGAGAGAATTTGACCAAAAAGAGGAGGAGGAAAGTGTAAAACGAGTAAAGGTTAACACTGTTAATGAAGCTGTCAGTGGAGAATCTGGATTAGACTCAGGACTCGTTGAACCTTTACCTTCTTTTGATGCCAAACCTACTCACGTTGTTATAGACGAGAAGAAGATCTTCAAACCTATTGAAGTAAACGAAGCCAATGTTTTGCAATTCAAGCCAGAAGTCAAGGAAGTCGAAGAAGTTAAAGTTTCTGAGCCATTGGTGGAAAAAACCGAAGTAACTAAGGTGGAAATCAAACCAGTCGAAGCAAATGAAGTTCAAGTACAAGAAGTTGAAGAAAAAGAAGAATCTGATTTTGAAATGCCAGAAATCAACATGGACGATTCTGATGATGAATAGAATATACGCTCCGTAGAATCACCCACCTACAGGTCGCTCTACTTGAGTTTTCACTCTCTTGTCTCTCCATCTCTGTGCCTCAGTAGGTGAGTATATATCGCGATACAAGTTGCAGCCGTATTGTGAAATCAGATCGCGCTTAAAGGGTACACAAACATGAAAGAGAACCTCAAATTATTGGTATCAGAGAGTATATCGCCCCAGGATATCGCCATTCTAGCATTAATATCTACCTACACAAAGAATCCGTATTCTAAACAGTGTCAGCCGTTAGCCAAGACCACAATTGATCTTTTAGAAGGCAAACCGTTCTTTAAAAACAATGAGTTAGTGATAGTGCCAACATCCCTTGATTTGTGTAACAGAATAAGGGACGATATGGAAGAGGCACAAGTAAGTGAAGAAGGGATACAAGAAGTACAAAACGAAGTGTTGAAGAACTTGTGGTCAATAACCTCGCCGGAATTATTGGATTCAAGTATTATCAGTACAATGAACTTCATAGACAACCGTAAGACGATCTCAGCAGAAGAAGGAGAGACAAAATTTTCGTCAAGATCATTAGTAGGAAACTTTATAGAAAGGACTGTTACAACTGTTCATTATTTACATTTTGATGAGTTATTCTTATTATATGAAGCATTTATATCCTACAGAGATACGAGTAAAGAATTGTTTATAGAGTCGGGGGAAACCATTGATACAGAACTCAATATGAAAGATGAAGGTAATGAAAAGTCACAGAAACAAGATAATGAGTTTTATATGAATTTGAACAAATCTCTCGGTGGGATATCAAATATAACTGTTACTGTACCTGAAATACGGGGGTACGATTCTGATCATAAACAAGAAGTTCTTCCTGTATCTAAACAAAACCTTGAATCATTGCTTGCCAAGCAAGTGGAGATGGTGCAGATGAACGGATCCAGTATCCCATCTCAATTGACTGAGATAATGGAATTAATGATAAATCCGAATTCTAATATAAATTCACTTCAAATGGCATCCACCAATAATATTCAAAATTATTATTATCTTAAGTTTCTTCAGTGTGTATTGGCAATGGATTACCAAGGTTCCTTCAAAAGTCTACACCAATACTTCGATTATATGGTATCAAATAATTCGAAATATTTCTATCATTACGCATTATTGTCAAAAGCCAACCTTCATCAATTCTTTAATGAAGAAGAAAAAGCATTGGACTCAATTCAGGAAGCTATCTCAGTAGCTAGGGAGAATTCTGATAATATAACCTTGACCCATATTCTTAATTGGTTATATAATTTCATGAGAAATAGACCTCATTTATGGAAGTACCAAAACTTTTATCATAATAACAATGAACTGCATTTATTAGACTTTTTAGTTAAGAAATCAAAACTCGTATCATTCCTGTTGTATACCATGAGCTATCAATTTGAGTGTCTTCATATAATAGACACAGGAGGCAATATGAATCTGTACTTGGAGAGTCTATTCAAAGCCAATTATGTTTCTATAAACGATTGCAAACCAAGCTTTATCAAGTCCATGGAATTATCATCAAATATATGGACAAGAATAGGAAATCCTCATTTAAGTAAAACATATTGTACAATTGGGAAGTCGTTCGCTAAAGAGAATCAAAACACTAACGAAGAATTGGCAATGCAAATTCGTGACGGATACCTTTTGTATTATCATGGTGAAGTAGAACAAGGTTACAGGATGTTGGATGAGTTAGTTCCAACCATAACCAATGATGAAACGATGGTATTGTCATTACAAAGAAGAAGATTGATCATGTTGTGTCATATAAATATCAACAAAGGTAACTATAAGGCGGCCGAAAGTATTGTGCTGAAGTTGAACGAAGATAATGTTTACGATATTGAGTTGAAGTCTGACATCGTTCACTTAAAAGCTAAAATTCTTATGGTTTTGGGTAACTATTCTCAGTCAATGGAAGTTATAACAACCTATCTTTCTCAACCAACTTATTCTCAGGTCAAAACTGATTTGTATAATATCATGAAACTCAATCTTTTGAAGTGTCAGATCTTCAATAAGTCTAATAATAGCCCGAGAGCCATTTCTTTACTTATCCAACAATTACAACAAGCTAAACGAATTGGGTTTGTATCGATAATTATCGAAGGTATTGTTATATTATCATCAATTTTGAATGGAATGGAAAGCTATTTGGATAGTTATAGAATCTTGTATAATAAAATGATAACCATTCTTCTGGTGGGTAATAATGAACTAATCGGGTTAGGATACTATGAATTATCAAGATCATGTGTGAATATTCTAGGGTTGAACAAGAGCGAAAGTATAGGAATGACATCCAAGCAATTATTCAATATAACTTTAAAGTATTTACAATTTGCTATCAACACCTTTAACAGACTCAATCATACAGTGATGTTGAAGAAGAGTTTTGAATTGGAATTAAAATTAGGGGTTATGGTTGATAGGAAACCATTAGTTGATCATAGTAGAGAATCAATTGAAAAGTCAATTGATAAATTGAATGATGAAAGGAGATTAGGGTTTGTGTAGATCTGTATATACTATTTAATGTAACTCGTTGAGTTGTTATATTATTCCCGTTAGGGCCAGTGGTGTGTAGATAAGGCCATTGTGCCTTTGATTCTATTTAAGATTAGTCTAGGGCCATATTTCAGCAGACCAATCCCCTTTCCTAGCTCCGTCCAGGCCTATGATTGTTTGGACTTCTCTCCAGCATCAATTCTTGCCAATATCAATGAAGCCTTTTGCAACTGTACTAAATTTGCAAACTGTTTGAATCCCCAAATTGGGACACTAACCCAGGCCAACACCGTACCAAACCAAAAGAAATTAAAACTATGTAAATAAACAGCTACATAGAATAATTCATTAACCATACAAACCACAAATAAGACTTTCCTATTAGTATAATAAAGTTGTAAAATTCTTGATTCTTTACCAACATTTTTATGACTCTGTGAACCTGCACTCAACATAGCATACATGTGCATGTAATGAGATGATAAATCTAATGATACTAATATTTGCCATAATAAACAATATTGAGGATATATTACACATAAATAACAAATCAATGATGATGTGGCACATCTATCAGTAACCATATCTAAAACTGCCCCAAACTTTGTCCCTTGATTGAATTTTCTTGCAGCATACCCATCAAATGCATCTAAAAATCCCGATATTCCGTAAAGAATAAATGTATAATATGGATGATTTTTCATGGTTACAAATGATAAAACTGCAGTTATGATTCTTAAATAACCAATTAAATTCGGGATGAAGAAAAAGATATCGTTAACTGTTACTATTTTTGACATTGTGGATGTGATTTTATAAATATAATTGAGTTGCTAATAAGTTACTTGATGATTAATCCAAGTTTTCCATTGATTAATGGTCCCTTAAATCAAAATTTTCGCTGAAAATTAAAGTTGAAAATTTACGTTCGGCATAATCGCGAGTTGACGGGACGGGAGATGAACCAGAGCGAAGCGATGGTGAAGAACCCGGAAATATGTCAGGTCCCATAAGCGCAACGACTTGGATGATTCAAATGATTAAAATCACAAAACAGACTACAAAACTATGACACAAAAAACTTGACACAAATACATCATTAAAGAGAACGACTAAAAATAGATGCGGCGACCGGATTTATATTCTCGCACTATACAGTGGACTTTATATATGAGGACTTACCTTAAGTATGAGTTTCTTTCGCCAAAGCTCAAGAACTATGAGCAGTTAATATCAGAAAAAACAATTGAGCTTCCTTCATCACCATAAGCAAAGTTTCCATAAATAGCACCGGTGAATTCTTGGGCTGAAACTTCCTTACTACCTAATACTTTAACCTTTTCATATCCCTTACCAGTATCAGCGTAGAATGTATAATCTTGTTCGGTTGAAGTAATCTTTAAGTTGATCAGGGATGAAGTATCAATTTTTTGTTCAAAGACTCTGGAATCATCGCCAACGATCTTTTGATGAATGTATAAAGTATCACCATCAATACCAAATTCATAGTATCTTGGAGGGTCTTTATAAAGAGTAATACCATATTTGACATTACCAGAAATCTTTGACTTGTTGAAGTAGATAGTAGATTCATAGCTACTGACTAAATCGGGTTGTCTAATACCTACGAAAGTAGTAGTACCAGTTTGGCCTGAAAGTCCATTAGCTTCAGGTTTAATGGTGATTAATTTATTTTCATAATCATATGAATAGTTTTCGGTTACTGGATTTCTAATGAAGAAATATTTAGCAAACAAATCTTTTTTGAACCATTCTGGAACTAATTTGTAGATGTCTTTGTTCTCTTTAGGTAATTTTCTATCGGTTACCATATCAACCTTGATGGTTTGAGCCTTTGGCCAACCATCTTTTGGCCAATCGACAGGACTTAAGAAAGTCTCACGACTTAATGGATGTTCACGGTTTAATCCATTTCTACATGCTAAGAAAGCCCCCCACCAATCTCCATTGGCATCTTGGAATAATTCCCCATGTCCAACCCATTGAACATACTCATCGGTTTTACGCGCCGATGCTAATGGGTTATTTTCCCAGGGTTCAAAAGGCCCTTTGATACTCTTGGATCTGGCTACACATAACATGTGGTCATTATAGGTACCACCTTCAGCAAATACTAAATAGTACCAACCATCCTTTTGGTAAATATGAGGTCCTTCACTGATAACTTTAGACCATCCTGCACAAATCTCATACTCTTCACTTAATTTTTCCCCAGTATCAGGATTGAATTCGAATTGATGAATTGAATTAGCAATTGGTTTGTCATACCCGTAAATAAAAGCACCTTGACAATAACATTTACCATCATCGTCCCAGAAGATCGATGGATCAATGGCATAAAAGTCATCAATGTAGTGAGCTTCTGACCATTTACCACTCCAAATATCATCAGTATGACAAATGAAATTTAATGGTTCAAATCCATGGCCCAGAAGTGGTGGGAATGTATTGGTACAAATACAGTAAAATCTTCCCTTATGATATCTAATAGTTGCTGCGAAAAGCCCTCCTTGATGAACATCGGTTTCCGAAACGACTCTGGTACCACATGGTTTAAGATCAATTCCTTGATCGTTAGAATGGAGAACATTACCAATCTGAATCCAGTTGATTAAATCGTAGGATGCATATACTGGCATTCCTGGAAAAAATTGGAAAGTTGAAGTAACGGCATAGTAAATTCCATCAACTAAGACAATTGATGGATCAGGATGAAATCCTGGAAGAATTGGATTTTTATAACTTGACATTGTGGATTTTTTTCACTCGGAATTTGATCCTTTTATATTCTCGGCGTCGATAACCTGGGGTTGATTCTCGCAATAACTTACGAATTTCCGGTTCTGGCAAGTTGTCCGTGTACTCAAAACCGCCATTGGCCCAAATTTTAGGTCTTAAGCGAAGCCATGGCGGTGCATGGTGGGGCAGGTAGGCCAACAGAAGAAGTCTTAGAACATCATTTGTTTTGGATTTGTAAGATTTTATTAGTTTGTGATGAGTGTAAACTTTAACCTAATCTCACCCCCAGATTAATCCCCCACCAAATTCGCAGTATAGGTGCACTGGTCACTAACATCACATTGTACATAGAGATGGAGATGAACATGGAGTTAGAAATAAATATTCATCTTCGCGCAGGTTGCATTCGCTTACTTCTTTATTAGCTAACTATCTGGTCCTAATAACCCCAGCGGCAATCAACATATTAATCTTTTTACTAACTTCAGGATTCCTCATATGGTCTTGTAAAGCAGCAGGGTTTTCTCTAGCTTGACCTAAAATACCTTGCATAACCGGATCTTGTAAAATCTTAACAATTTCAGGATCTCTACTGACTCTTTCCATAGTTTGTTCTGGAGTTTCGCCTTCAATACCTTGGAATCTTTGAGTCATAGCTTTGTTTAACAATCCATCGATTTCAGCAGAATTTGTACCTCCCAATGCAGTATCCTTGTCTTTAGCTTCATTTAAGGTTTCAATTACTTGAGCATATTCTTTCATCATCAATTGAGCATTAGCCTTTCTGATATATGCTCTAATAAAATTTGGATCTTTTTCAATAGCTTTGTTACAATCTTGTATAGCATCAGGGAATGACATTAACTTAGCTAATGCTGCTGCACGATTGGAGTACCCTCTTGCATCTTCTGGTGCACGTTTAATCATTTCTGTATATGCTTTAACGGCATTTGGCCAATCAGCTTTATTGAAATATTCTTTACCTTCTAATCTTGCTTCTTCGGCCTTTTCTGGGTCAATATAACTATTGGCTTCTTTAATTTTGATTTCCTTTTGGGTGGATCTCAATTTATTCAAAACATCTGGAGTTCTGTGTTCAGTTAATGACTTATCGAAATATTTAACGGCTTCATATAAATCATCTTTCTTTAAATAAGTATTACCTAATCTAGCAAATGCTTTAGCAATCAATTTATAATCGGCTCTAAGGTCTCTTCCTTCATCAATGGCTAAATTACAAGTCTTGATAGCAGTATCATAGTCACCTTTTTCAAATTCAGCGGCTGAACGATTGTTTAAGTAAGTTATATCTTTATGAGTCTCCCAAGCTTCGTTATATTTAGCAATAGCTTCGTCAAATTTTCTGGCTTTGTAAAGAGTGTTACCTTCGGCTTTGAGAGCATCAGCTTTAGCTTTATCGGAATCCACTTCCATAGGTTCAGGTTCAGAAGCCTTTGGTTGTTCAGAAGGTTTTGGTTGTTTTGGTTCAGAAGGCTTTGGAGTTGGGGTTTCTTTAGTTTCTTGTGGTTGTTCTTTTGGGGCGGATGATTCGGCTGGTTTTGGAATTGATGGGTCTGGACCATCCATATCAATACCCATTAAAGCTGCCATAACTGTCATTAATCTTGGATCAGTTAAAAATTGAGTAGCATTGGCTTTTGGATTAGCTTGAATATTTCTTAATTTAGTAACTAATTCTGGATCATTCATTAAATCTTTGGTCTTTGGATTAGCCTTTAAGTTTTCAATTAGATTTGGATCAGCAAATATCTTAGCGAGTCCAAAAGCATCGTCATTAGCTGAAGCATCAAGAGTTGATTGAACTGATTTTAATCCATCTTTAGCCATAGCATTAGCTGGATCTAATTCAAGAGCTTTTTCATAATGAGTTTTGGCTTCCTGTAAATCACCTAACCCATAATAAGCAGCAGCAACTCTGTTGTACCCTTTAGCCCATGACAGGTTAATGGAAATACAAGTTTTAGCATCTTCTAATGCTTTATCAAACTGTTTCAATGATGCATAAGATGCAGAACGATTGGAATATAATACATGGTTTGGTTCTGATGATGCATCAATTGCTTTAGTAAAAGAATCAATTGCTTTTTCGAAATCTTTAGCACTGAAATATTTGTTACCCTCTGCTTTGAATTGATCGGCTGACATTGTGATGGTGAAAAACAGCGATTGTGCGGGTTTTAACTGCTAAAGAGTGAGCATCGACACTGAGGATTTGAGAATTCTAGAAGGATCTACAACCAATACACACAATTTATCAAATGGTATGGGGTATGTGTTTGTTTTTATTATATGACACAGATGCAAATGAAATTTCAATCACAAGTATAAGCACAATCCACAAATATAACACAAATCCACAAATCTCCCACGCTGAAGAAAAAAAGGACTCTCTCGCTCTACATCAAACATTACATTACTAAATACTACCTACTGCATACATTCCTCAATGGCTTGGTCTATGAGCTCGATAGGATATCCTGGACCAAATCCATGACACTTTTCATTACCTCTCAAATGATTCATGACTTCAACAATATCAAAATGTAAATCTTCGTGTTCAGCTCTATATAATAAATAATCCCATACTGCTCCCAAAAGTAAGATCCTTGACCCATTGTCAGGATTCTCATATGATTTGTTTTTAAAATCTTGCATGAAGTTATGTTGTGTACCGCTTAACATTCCATCGACAAACTGTTGTTCATTCTTTGGGAATCTTACTTCTGGTTCAGAATGAACACCAACGTTATTATTCCTTAAGACCTCTAATTGTTCGATCAATTTTTGTTTCTCTTCTTCACTTTTATTTAATTTCAATTCTAATTCTTTTAATTTGGTCTCTTTACGTTCTCTAAATGCTCTTTGAGCTGCTCTGTTTTGAGCTTTACGTTTTAAGTTCAATTCAGCTTCAGTTAAAGTCGAATCGTCTCTTGAAATTAAAATTGCATCTTGTTCATCTAATAATTGTTTCTTAGTTTTCTTAGTCTTGTTACCGGAATTCAGATGTGGTACAATTTTTTCAGAATCTGTGTCAGTTAATATTATTCCATTCATATGGCTTCCATTGGTGGATGGTGATGATTTTTCACTCAAGGATTCACTGTATATTCCAAAATCTTGAGTCTTGAAGTTCTCATTGAGGATCTGTTCGTTAACATTTAAGTTATTATAATTCAAGTCCGGGTTAAGGTATCCACTTTGGTAATCATTTTTTAAACATTCTAAGGGATCATCATATTCATTTGTTATACTCATAATAAAGGCTTCTTTAAACTATTAGTCCTTATCACGTGGGTCACTCTATCTAATTATATCCTTGATATATTCAGTTTTAAGGTAAAGTTAAAAGTCACACTAAAGGCAGCCTTTCTCCTTCTTCGCACTGACAAATTGGTTTGAAATCCACACTACCCGATCACTATTAAAGTTTCATGTTATCCACTACCCGTTTGTCTCACATTGATACCGCACTACCGTTTATCGTTGTGACTCTGGCACTACTCTCCGCGCTACTAGTTATCGTACTTGCGTTATGCAATCGCTGTAGATAATGAAAATAATCAACCAGACTAATTTCACTATAAAGAAGCAAGAGGGTAAAGTGAAGAAGAAAAGCCCAATCCCCGGGACTAATAAAATCCTTTCCCTCAAAAAACAACTGCCCTTGTCGAAAAGCGTGCAAAAACCATCGGGTAAACCCAAGTTAGATCAAAGTTTAATACGACATGATAACCAAGATTTTATGTTTAAAGAAACAGATAATCCTAATTATGATAATGATGCATATTTTTCATTACTTCATCAGGAATTGGAAACTTTCATGTTACCAGCCCGAAGTTTTGGGTTGAATTTCGATAAGGAAATATCCAATTTTGATGAACACGAAGCTCAAACTGAAAAATGGATGGATTTAATGTTGGAAAGTTTCGATAAAGAAGGCGACAATTTGAATATCCCTATCCTGTATACCCCTAACAACCATGAGACAACGGACTCGTCATATGGAGAACTGACGATCCAAACTGAATTCAGATTAGTCAATCATTATTGTAGAGTTATGTGTGAGTTCTATAGTGTAAAAGATCCTAAATGGAACATATATTCAATAATATCGTCGAAGTTAGCATACAGGTATCAACCGCTTCAAAACAGTTTGTTAGCCTGGACGGGTCTTCATTTGAGTATAGTTGAGAAATCATCAGATTCAACATCAAAGAAGTACTTTCAATCAGCGGTGTCGTCAATTATGAAGGAAAATTTCTTGAAAAGTTCAATTCCTATAGAGCTTCTTTTAGCATCAGCCTTTTTCTTATCGATTTACGGGATAATGGAAGGAAAAGGAAATACTAATTATATTCTAAGACATGTTTGGTTGACATTAGGTATTGGTCATATCTTGGAGCAAGACGGGATTTATCAGAATAACGGTAAGAAGTTTAGTCCTTTCGCATATCAAATGATCACATGGCTTATCTACTTGGACATAAGATCGTCATTGTTCATAGGGAATATCAATTTCCCAGATTATATTGCATTAGATAAGAAGAAACACCGCAAAAGTTCTGATGTAGAGTATTTAACAGGATCAGATATTTACGAGTCCAAAGCTGTGCTGAATATCTTTAAGAACTCGAGGAACGTTCTTAGTTCGACTTATGGTTCAGCCTATCCTTCTAAGAACTTACTGAGTGATATGGTGCAAGATCAGTTATTGGTGTTAATGGTAAGGAACATGTTACTTCTTGGGTCTCTTGTTCGGTTAAGGTGTTGGTTAGAGGTATGTGGAAACTCTACGGAGTTTGATCCACAATCATTGACATCGAAAATCGATGGGTTATACAATGAATGTAAACAACTTGAGTTTGTGGATGTTAAAGATGATAAAACCACACAGTTCCATATCCTCATTATCAACTCATTGATTCATACATCAATCATTTACTTCGATAGAATATGTTATCCCGACGTGACAACTAATGAGAGAAGTCAAAACTCTGCCCTGGAAATCCTCAAGATCGGATTTCAATTGAAGAAGTTAAGAGGAACAGAGACTCCGGGGTCGCTATTATGGCCCTTCCCTCTTTTCGTGGCTGGAATAGAAACCAGAGATGAAATTTATAGGAAATGGATCTTGGATGAACTAGATGGGTATGAGATGAATGGGTGGGGATATAACATTGCCAAGACTAAGGTGTTGATCAAAATGGTTTGGAAGAGACAAGAAGGCGGTGGAAGAGCTGACGTTGGGGAGATTATGAATGAGGTCACTGGTTATTTCATCGTGTAGAGTTCTGCAAGTTTTGGTAGACGGCTATAGTAGGCAGCTAATTTAATAATGAGTGTATTTTAGCATATGTAAAGTAGTGTAACTATGTAAGATAATGAATATTTGCATGTCTATGGGAAATATCTGATACCCAAGCTTTAATTTTTGACGATTATTATCTTTGTTTAAATGTGATATATCACATTTATCAAAATTCTCACATAATCCTTCCGCTAAAGTAAAAGGAGGTAAGAGACTACCACAACTTTTCCAACCAATTCAAATCCTTACCACCTCTCTCCCTATTGGGCAAACTCATCCAAAGAACCAACATGGTTCCAAACAATGCTATAAATGCTGGCAAAGTTACGAAAGTTCCATATCTCTCCGAAAGAATACCAACCACAAAAGGACAAATAGCACCTCCTGAAGTTCCGAAAGCTGTGGCAAAACTAATAGAAAGTCCCATAATCTTTCTAGGTAATAGTTGTCCCGATAAACTAATACTTAATGGATATATTGGACCTACGAAGATCCCTGCTAAAGCTACCGTTATACCATTAACGACGATGTTCGGTATGACCCAAGTTAATACTATAAAAAAGATGGCTAAGATGCTGCAAATGATATTAGTTCTGCGGAGGTTCAAAATCTTAGGAAGTGTAGTGGCTATAACTAACCGTCCTAATGTTACACCAGCCCAGAATCCAGAGGCAACATACCCTACAGTTGCAGGACCTTTCCTATAATCAAGAAAGAATGAAACAATCCAACCTCCAGTAGCGACTTCTGCACCCTGGTAACAGAATACTACAAGCCCAAGAAGATAGGTGACCTTGTTTTTGAGTACTAGCTTTAAAATCTCATTGGGAGACACGGTTGCAACATCATTAGGATCATTATCCCATTGAGCCAAATCTTCATCAGCTCCTTTGAATGACACAAAAAGGGATACAGTTGATAAGGATATAACTCCAAGTAAAATCAAGTAGAAATAGTTCCATCTAGTGCCGGCATTCACCATAGCTGTTGCCATTAATGGAGCTACTGTAGCTCCGACACCATAAAGGGATTGACTAAGTGATAAGTACCGTGACAGGTTTTGGAAATAAGCTAAAAACACATTGTTCTGAGCCAAAGCCATTGACATGCCACACCCTCCAATGAAGAAACCAAAGACTATAACCGGAAAAAGGGTACCACTGGCTATTATAGCAAACTGGATAGATTGTAGAAAGCTTCCGAGGGCAATGGAGTACCGTTTTCCAAACCAGGGTTGAGTCTTATGAGATAAAGAAGCAAGTATAATGAACCCTATTGCAAATGCCATCCATATACTTGACACCTCTATGTAGTTAAGGTTATAATGAGCTTCAATGTGAGGTAACAACGCTCCCGGAGTAGCATCACCTGCCCCTGTAGCGGTTAGCCAAATACAACTTGCTATGAATCTGTACTTATTCTTAGGAGGATTTTGAAGTGTCATGGCTGTATGGTTTGCCTGCTGTGGTATACTAGGATTAGATCGATGAGATGTCAATTCTGTGATTGGATCCCCACTTGAATCAGGAGAATGTTTGGGGATACCCAGTGCTCTTTGCGGTGGATTCCCCGATAATTTTAGATCATAATTCTCGTGTCTACTACTAAGACTTTCAAGTTCAATCGATGACATTAGGTATAAGTTATTATATCGGGAGATTAGTAAGAATTCCGCACAGGGTTGATCTGGGGCCCAAGATCTTACCCCAGATTCCGCAAATCCCTCCGTAAATATTCCGGAAATATTCCGCATGACGACGATTAGAAGACTTTAAATTCTTGTACATTATAATATCACTATCACTATCACTATCACTATCACTATCACTATCACTATACTACACTACATCATACATCTCTTATCTCTCGTCACTCATCTCTCATCTCGTAAAATAGTCGTCAACGATACTGCCGGTAGTAGAATACTAACGGTGGTAACATTAATGCTATTTTCTCTGAACTCACTCTTTAACAACCTATAAAGAGTATCTGAATTCATGTTGGGTCTTATCGGTTAAATCAAAGAATTCCTCATTCTTTATGTGTCCCTTAGGGTTAACAATATCATCTTTATCTCTTCTCTTGTTTTCATAAATGTAATAGTACTTCAAAACCTGGGGAAGGACTAAACAAATAACCCACGTAGCAATCATCATATTGAACCCATCAGTATATTCAGGGGCTTGTGATGTTTTGAAGAATTGTGGGGCGGCAATCATCCCGACACAATATGCTACAAATAAAATTGCACCAGCTACGGCCTTTTTGGTGAATCCTGCAAGGTTCTGTGTCATAAGAGCAAAGATCCCGACATCACTAACGGTATTAGAGTACTGGATCCAAAATGCCACTAATTTACCTGCTCTTTTGGAGCTAGGATGGTTAGGTAATTTCTTGACCAATACAGTACCAATAATACAAGGAATCATAGCAATCGATTGTATGTTACACGATGAGTTAGGCACTAATGCAATGACAAGACCTCCTAAGATTAATGTAAGGGCTTGTATAACCCCTGAAGGCATATTAATCAAAACAGTCTCAAAAGAACTGAATCCAAATGATTCTATGATTAAAGTACCAAAGTTTTGAATACCACCAGCTGGTAAACAACCGACGAATTCAATTAATGCTAATAAAATAACTTGAGGGTCCGATAAAGCTTCCTTTAGGTGTTCCTTTTTGAAAGTGGTATTTTTGATACCAGTTCTGTTGGTTTGAAGTCTCTTAACAGCGATTAATCTTTCTCTTTCGTTCAAGAACGTAGCACTGGCTGGAGACTCTGGTAAGAAAAAAAACACAATAAACCCCCATGCAAACGTTATGATACCGTAAATGATATAGAACCATTTCCATGGAGCTATGGATGATTTGATGTGACCCAAACCGTAGGAAATCAAACCACCAAAAATAACCCCAATAGCATTACCACAATACCAAAATGCCACTCTTAAAGGCTGTTCGTTGGATTTGTACCAGATTCCAGTTAAAATAACCCAAGCCGGACTGACCGTGGCTTCAGCCATCCCGAGAAAAAAACGTATACACATAATACCGGCAAAGTTCTTAGTGGCAGTGGTGCAAATAAGAATTATGGCCCAAATAACAAAACAGGCCCCAACGTATCTTGGGATAGAAAACTGGGTAAATGCTCTAGAAGCTAAAGGTTGACTGATCATGTACCCAAAGTAGAAAATGGAACCAGCCCATGAATATTCTTGACCCTTCAAGTTTAAATCTTCAGTTAATCCGAACACTGAAGAGTTAGAAAGAGCTCCTTTATCTAAAAATGCAAAGAAATATGACACAAACATGAATGTTACCACATGTAAATCGATTTTCCAAAGAAGTTTTCTTTCTTCTTCGGGAGTGTATTCAAAATCTTCATGGCCTTCTAAGATTTCGAGAGCAACATCTGGGTTGGACTTAAGTACTGCCAATTCTTCTGAAAGAACCGGTTTCTCTTCGATTTCAATCATTTCCTTTTCTGCCATCGTATCAACTATTTCCTTACTTTGTCTTGAATCTATCACTGGCTTTATGACTCACCAATTATTAACGATTATATACCAGCTTTTAAATAACTCTGGACCAGAATTTTACTTTTTGAAAATGTACAGACTGATGTGCCTTTAAATCAAACTTCCCCCCTTTATCTTTCAAATGATTTATCTGAATTTCCTATCGAATTCCATAGATAATAGTGGATGAATCAGTTCATTTTGGTTCCCCATATCAGTACACAGTTACTGATAGGCGAAAAATCCGATACGCGATAGAATTGCCGTGTTAGGAAGGTTCCTATTACGGTAATTCTCTATTATCGTTATTTGAATTTGGTCCCTGTTACGGGGTCTACTGTTTTATCGGTTGTATATTGCAACTACTTACTTTGATTCTCTCGTTATACAGTAATTGCTATAATCAGATCCTTCGCCACTCAAAGTTACTCCAAAAGCTCCCATTCACTCCACAAAAGGATCTAATTGAGGTTCTATGTCCGGATAAACACTGACCAACGTTCCATTGTACACTATCCCACTAACCCTGGATCCGTAGTGTAACGGGTCACCTTCAGTAATAAAGAAACTGGTTGTTTGGTCCTTCAACCCGAATATCTTCTCCACATTCTTCGACATCATAGTAATCATTTCTTGGGAGGAGATCCCTGATAAGGCGGCTGCAACTCCTTGATCTGGAAGTAGAACTCTAACCTTAGCGTCGTCTTCAACTCCTACTCCCACAAGAACGCCTGCATCTTTAAGAACCTTGATAACCGTGGACTGACCAGCGATTCCACTGATACACCGCCTTTCATCCCAGAATCTTCTTTGACACTGCCAAATCGTCACCACCACCGGTATATCATTCTCTGCAAGTTTGGAGGCGATAAGGTGGGACTCAATTCCGCCTACAATGATCACATCAATGTCCAATTTTTGTTTAAGTTTGATCACATGAAGAATCGTATCTTTGCTATTGCTATGAATTGCCAACTTTAACTGCTTTTTGGCTACTCTTGCATAAACATTATCGTATTGGGCATTTTCAATAAGCAATCTTTCCAAAGTAGCAACCTGAGCCAGAATAGTCGGAACTCCCACTTGTTTGGCAGCGTCACCGATGGTTATATGTAAGGCTGTTTCCTCTTCTACAATATCACCCAAATCCACACCATTGGTTCTGAATCCTACACTGACCCCAGTCACAAAAAGCTTTCCTTCCCCCCGGAATGGCGGTGTGATAACTTTGCCTACACCCAGATTGAACGCCTTTTGAAGATGTATTCCACCAAGTTGAAGCCCATGCTTGGCCATTATAACATTTGCAGGGTCGGAGAAATCAAGAAGGGTCTTCTCTTCTAGCGCTTTAACCAAAATCCCATCACCCGTCATGGTCTCAGAGTCTAATTCCATGAGACCATGTTTCGTAGTAAGAACAGTCAAACTTGGAACTAGGTACCCGCCTTTGAACTCAACAATTCCAACGGTATCTGGATAAAATTCAGAACAGTCCGGATCAAAGCAAACCACTTGCTTGTCTTTAACAAATAATTCGTACGGACCTTCACCCGCACTTGAAATCTCAGGAAGGTATGAGCTATTAATACCTTTGATAACATAAGAATCGGAATTCTCTAGCCTTTTAAGGCTCAATTCCTTTGGTGACCATTCAGAAATCAGACTCGGAGCTTCGCTGAAATGCCCATCTTCTAGTGGGAGGTCCAAGATCTTATGACCATCAATAAATACTTTCATGGGTTTTGCACCCATTTGTAAAGGATGATCGTTCCAAATGACAATATCAGCATCGTATCCCTTTCTAAGGAATCCTACCCTGTGGCCAAGCTTTAGAGCCTTTGCTGGTTCACCAGTTATACTAGCAAAGGCTTTTTCGGCACTCAACCCATAATGATGAGACAACTGGGCTTGGTTAACTAATGAATGCCCAGGAATGGCAGGATGGTCAGTAGTTAATATCACCGTCAAATTGTTTTGTTCCAAGATCTTTGGGCCAAACAAACTGGCTTGGAATGCTTCTTTCTTTGACCCCCACATCGATGCAAACGTTGCCATAACGATGTCGTACGGTTGTCTTTTAAGAAGGTCCGGGATCCTATAAGAGTCTAATGAATGATGTAAGGCGTTGATTTCAACCCCAAACTCTCTGGCGTGTCTAAGGATGGTCTCAATATCAAACGTCTCATAACAATGGACATTAGTCCGAACTTTACCACGTAAAAGGTCAACCAACAAGTCCAAATTATCGTCAACTGGATACCTTGTATCGGGAGTCAATCCAGCAGCAACAGTATCACACCAAAGATCTTGTTTGTCTTTGAGCTTTTGGGCATTCTGCATGGTTTCCCTGAACAAATGGCCTAACCCCATACGACTCTTCGGAGCTTCAGGACGGTTAACATACCGCTTTTTCGGATTTTCTCCACATGCCATTTTCATCCATCTTTGACGTTCAAGGTCCTCAAAAACGGCCGAAGGTGAGTACTGTACCAACATATCTTCTACTGATCTGGTTTTGGGAACTGAGAACTTGAAGGCAAACCCTTCACCAGAGATTAAGTTAGCAGATGGAAGAATCAAGGCGGAGGTTACTCCACCTTGAGCTGACATTTGAATAGCAGGGTCCCCGATATTGAATGCATCAATGACTCTAGTGAATGGTGTAGCTGGTGACATCAACTCGAACATATCATTTACTCCTTTAAGTTCAGGTTGGGTACAAATTCCTACGTGCGAGTGCATTTCTACTAATCCTGGACTTACATAATGTCCTTTAGCATCTATAACCTCATACTCTTCATCTTCAACTACATCTAATGCTTCTTCACTTGATTTGATATCTACTACCAATCCCTTGTTGAGATAAATGTCCTGTTTTGTAGGGTCTACGATCCCATCTCCATCAATTATAACCGCATTCTTAATCAATGTTGGTTTACCTCCGTCAAACAAATCATAACGTGGATTTTTGACTCTATTCGTTTCTTGAGCCGGTCTTAATGCATTCCTTTGGCATTGTCTTAATCCTTGGGCAATAAAGTCTTTTTGTATTGTCAACGCAACAGGCTTACCATTACTTTCATAGAAAATCGCAGCCAAACCCACTACAACCACGCACCCAATGACTTTGAGTAAATTGACTTTCTTTTGTGACAAAGTAGTAGTCGTATCTAACATGTTCCGTTAGGTATTTTCAAGTTCTGGTATCACTTAAGTTATAATATCATTTTATGTTAAGGGCATATGGGTATGCGAGTGTCAAAAAATCCTCACCCGATATGGTAATTCCCCAAAACGGCAGGAGTGCAAAAAATTCCGGGGTGTCGCGGTTTCAAATTTTGCAGCCTCATCAACCGTCTTTATATTGTCATGGAATTCATACAATTCTGCTTGAAAAGGGATGACTTATGAAATCTACTTAGAAGACAGCCATAGAGTTGATCGTAAGAAATTCTATTGGCTTGGGTTTGCTGCCACTATAGCCTTGTCTGGTGTTTTAACCTACGTTGGTAGCATTAACTATAGAAAATATGAGGTACCCCAGATTTGTAAAGTCAAAGATGTAAGGCCACATTTTCATCCAGATGGCGAAAGGATCAATGAAAGATCAATCTTATATCCTCATGAGCCATATGTGCTCTACAATTCGACGTTGATTGATGGTGATGGTGAAGAATATAAAGGTATAGACATTTTAATCTCCAATGGAACTGTCAAAGATATTGGAAACAACTTTGTTGAGACTTATAAAGAATTCAAAACCTTCAATGTTCAACAGAAGTATATAACACCGGGCTTAATTGATGTGCATTCTCATTTTGGAACCAGAGCTCAACCTCAACTTGGGCATCTGACTGAGGACACTAACGAGTACGTTTCACCAACTACCCCCTATGTTAGGTCTATTGATGGTATCAATCCTAGTGACCCAGAATTGGAAAGTATTCTTGCTAGCGGTGTGACATCTCATTTGATCTTAACTGGTTCTAGAAATCTCTTGAGTGGAGAATCCTATGGGATAAAAATGCACCGCTCCCCTAACAACTTAGTAGATGAAATGTTAATCCAGTACAACGTAAAAGTGGATAACAATAACAAGCTTGTTAGATGGTTCAAGATTGCTTACGGGGAGAATGAAAAGTCTACTGGTCTTTCTGGCTACCCAGTTTCCAGAATGGGAGAAAGTTGGACGTTAAGAAAACTGTTTGCCAAAGCCCAGGACCTTAAACTCCAACAAGACCAATGGTGTGAAGACTATCGTTCACAAACCAGTCCTTATCCTACAGACTTTGAACTTAATACGGTCGTAGACCTCTTAAGAGGTGACTTGAACATCAACGTCCATCTTTATGAAACCTACGACTTCGAGACTTTATTGAGAGTGGCAGATGAGTTTAACATTACCATCGGATCATTCCATCACGCTCTTTCCAGTTACAGAGTCATTAAGTTACTTAAGGAACACAATGCTAGTATTGCTATCTTCGCTGATGAATATGGTGGGAAGAAAGAACAGTACGAAGCTACTGTTGAAGCTCCTAAAATTTTAGAAGACAATGAAATCCCAGTTGCGATCAAGACCGATCACCCAGCTTTACCAGGCCAAGATCTTTTATATTACGCTCAAATTGCTCATAATTTCGGACTTTCATCAAGAGGAGCTGTGGCCGCTGTTACTTCTGTACCTGCTAAGATCATGGGAATGGACCATAGAATTGGGTATATCAGAAAAGGTTATGATGCTGATTTAGTTATATGGGATGATCATCCTTTGAAATTAGGTGTTAAGGCTCAGGAAGTTATTGTAGATGGTATTGGAAAGTTTGAGTTCAATAAACTTGACACAAAAGAAATCCCCTCAGAACCATTGAAACAAAGAATACAAAAACACAAGCAGCCGGAATCTTCTTCGTTTGTGATTAGAGGAATCGAAACTTCACTTATCGATCCATCATCCTATGAGTCTATCAAAGTTCAAGAAAATCTCGTGAATCCGGTAATTGTGGTAGTAAACAATCAAATACAGTGCATTGGCTCTACTTCGTTCTGTAAGACATCAGGTCTTGAAACTTTTGAAGTGGAAAATGGATATCTTTTGCCTGGAATTACTACTATTGGTGCTAGTACCGGCTTGATTGAAATGACATCATTGGATAATACTGCTGATGGAGTTGGTGATTCCTATCCTGAAGTACTCCATGCTGAAGATGGTCTTTTATTAGATGGTAATATTCTTACTAGACTTTCCAATTCAGGTATCAGTCTAGCTATTTCTGCACCTTTAGGAAAGCATTTCAATAAAGGAATTAGTACTAGGTTTTCATTGGGAAGTAACACCTTAAAAGAGGCCATTTTGGATCAACAAGTAGCCAGACACTTTAGTATTGGCCATAATGCTAAATCTGTCAAGTTACCTACCATTTCATCTCAAATCAATGAGTTGAGAAAGTATATCATTACTGATACTTCAGAATTACCCATAGCTGTTCATACTCACAACAAAGCCATCATCCTTCAAATCATCAAATTGAAACAGCAATTCCCTGATAAAAAGATTATAATTGTAGGAGGACAAGAATCGTATTTGATAGCCGATGAGTTATCAGAAAATGATATCCCGGTGATTTTATCTCCTTGGAGGTGTACAGACAAATGGTGGGAAAACAGAAGATGTTCACCTAACACACCATTGGCCACTGATAGTTCAATAAACATTCTTTTCAAAGCCGGTGTCAAATTAGGACTTGGACAAGACATTGATAACAGTGCTAGAAGAACAATGTGGGAAGCTGGACTAGCTGGTAAGGCCATTAATGGTTATGACTTGAAGAAAACCGTTGCCCTTGTGTCGACTAACATTGAGCAAATCTTTGGATTGAATGTTTCACATGATTTTGTGATCTTTGAACATAATCCATTTGAGTTTGGTGCAAGTTTGGCTCTTTCTTTTAGTCAGGGGAGATTGGTTAGTGTTTATCCTAAGTATGAGGAGAATGAACTCGGTAATATTTTAGCTCAGAGTAATACATGAAGTTATACATACCTGCTTTGTTATGCGTAAACTTTACTCTGATGTAAGCAATTGAAATATTCTTTCTATGAATCTCATTTTCACTCTATACTTAAGCTTGTATAGCACAAAGATCTTTGAAGACCCAAACCCGATTTTCGATGTCTGTACATAAGGACAAATGCTATTGAGGAATCGTACTCAAAAAAACTTATATTAATAGTTATTAATAAAAAACACGTCTTACCTTCAATCAAATTTGGTAGAATTAGAGAGAGTTCAAGTTCCTCAAGAGCTCATAGAAGAAAACAACACCCTCAATGTGAGCTGTTAATGAAACCCTTTCATCGATAGCATGAGCATTCAATCTCTCAGCTTGCCTGATAGGGGTAAACCTATAGATGTTATCACTCAAATCCCAATAATGACGAGTGTCAGTATTACCAGTCATACAAGATGGCGACACTAAAACTTCTTGGTTACCACCCAGTTTGTATACAGCAAAATCTTCAAAAACATGTCTAATTGTACCACCTAAAACGTCCCAACTTGGATTTTCAATAGTAGGAGTTATTGGAGCTGGTGATAATGGTTCATTGGCACTGATTTTGAATAATCCAGCACTGGTTTCATACTCCTTAATGATTTCCCCAAAAGCATCAATATCAACATGGAACCTTTCAGAAATGGTTTTGACAGCTTCCAATACTTTTTCTTTGACTTTTTCAACAGATGATTCATAAGAAATTCTATGGTTGATTTTGACTGTGACTCTTTCAGGTAAAGCATTGATTTTCAATCCACCGTAAATAACATCCACAGCTTGAGTAGTTGAAACAAGAGCTTTTCTATCTAAAGCTCTACTAATATCATTCAAGACTCTCTTTTTAGCTTTAGAATCGGTGGCTAAGTGTTGAATATCTTTTTTCATCTGTTTTCCTATGGTTTTGGAACCTTTAGCTTCACATTGCAATTGGTAGAAAAATGGATTTTTCGGAGTTATATCTAAAGGATAATCACTAGCTTCAATTTCATGAATCAAATCAGCAATCATTCCAATTCCTGTATGCTTGGGAGGAACTGAAGAATGTCCTCCCGTGGTGATAAGTTCGACTTCAATGTCAACATACCCTTTTTCACCTGTAGCAGGTAATGCAACTCTAGCACCATTGATATCTTGAATTCCCAATCCTCCTTCATCGATCATAAAGAAAATTGATTTGGGACCATACTTTTCGACTAAATAGTCATTGATACTGGTGGCACCTTTGAACCCACTTGTTTCTTCGTCAAACCCTAAAGCAACGATAATGGTTCTCTTGGGTTTATACCCTTTAGTAAGAAGAAGCTCAAGAGCTTCAAAGATTGCAATTACATTGTTTTTACAATCGCTTGAACCTCTTCCCCAAAGGAACTCTCCATCAAAAACACCATCAAATGGTGGATAAGTCCACCTTGAGATTCCATCTTCAGGTACAGGAACCACATCTTGGTGTCCATTGAGCATAACTGGTTTTAAGGATTCATCAGTTCCTTGGATAGTGAAAACTAACCCGTGAGTGTTAACCTTAGTCAAACTTGCTGATTTATTGACCTCTGGGAAAGATTTGATCAAGTATGCTTCGAACTTATAGAAAATGTCCCATCTAGGATCTTCACCAACTTCTCCAAGGTCGTCATAGTTTTGAGTAGGAATTCTTACAGCATCTGCCCACAATTGCAAAGATTTGTTTCTGTACTCATCAGACTTGAAAAACTCTAAGTCAGAAAGTGACTCTGAATATTTTGGTGTAATTTTCTCGACAATTGGACAATAATCAATTGGTACTTTTGGTTCCACATTATAATCTTTTAAACAATTGAAGACAAAAAGACCAGTCAAAAATGTAAGTCCTAACCCAGCCCATTTCCTGGACTTATAAGAATCCTTCTTGGCCTCAAATAAAGGTAAGTCACTTTTGCTCATGTTACCAATTGACTTAAAAATGCTTATCTGACTATATAACAATTAGGAGCTGCCAAAAGTATGTGCGGAACGGCGCGATAACGGAACTGTATACAGTACTGTGGAGCATGGAATTTCTCAAATAGGCACCTTCCTCATTTGTAACACAAACTATAAGCTCAATGATGGTTCCGTTAGGGTTCCGTAATACCATGTCAAGACACACGAGTATGTAAGATTGTGAATTTCCGTTTTCCACAATCGAGGTCTCCATGAATAAACTTATAGTAGAAGAGACTACAACACTCTTGGGCCAGGATTCTGGATCCAACTCCAGTTCAGAGTATTTGAATCAGCCTGACAACAAAACCAGTGAAATTTTCAAAATCAATAAGTGGGAAATAATACCTTCATTATGGTGTGGAGCATTTTTGGCAGCCTTGGATTCAACTATAGTGACGGCTATATATCCATTAATAGGGGCCGATTTTGCAAGATCTGATCAAGCTTCTTGGGTAGCTACTGCATACATGTTATCATCATCGGCGATGCAACCACTTTATGGTGGTCTTAGTGACATGTTTGGAAGGAAGCGAATGCTCTTGGTTGCTAATATTATCTTTTTAGGAGGATCATTCGGATGTTTCCTTGCTCAGACAATGACACAACTTCTTATTGCTAGAGTTGTGGCAGGAATTGGTGGTGCAGGCTTAGGAACTCTTAGTTCCATCATTGTTAGTGATATAGTTACTTTAAAACAGAGAAGTACGTACAATGGGTTCGCCAATTTGATATTTGGCTGTGGTCAAGTCATTGGTGGTCCTCTTGGAGGATATTTGGCAGATTCTTTAGGCTGGAGATTTGCTTTTTTAATCCAGTGTCCTATTACCTTGGCATCAATTATTGCCATATACATCCGTGTCCATTTACCGGTTGGTAAGAAAGAAGTCAGATTTAGAGACATCGATTTTTTTGGTTCCTTCTTTCTTATAAGTGCCGTAGTGTTGATTTTAATATCACTTGAAATGTTAAGTAAAACTGGAATCCTGACACTTTCAGTTTCATCATTCTCATTGAGTTTTTTGTGTTTTATTGCCGTATTTATAGTGGAATCTAGGGTTGAAAATCCAATTATCCTGTTGAAAGTTCTTTTAAGTAGAAACCCACTTTTATCAGGACTAACCAATTTCTTTGGATATATGGGGTTCTTTGCTATCACATTCAACCTCCCACTTCTTCTTCAGGTAGTTCAAGGTGAATCGGCTAGTCGATCTGGTAGTAGATTAATATGTAGTATTCTAGCTATGTGTACTGGGTCATTGAGTGCTGGTTACATTGTTAGGAAATCTGGCAATTATTATTGGGTTTGTGTTTTTGGAGTCATATGTGAGATAATTGGTGCTCTTTTACTGACAACGTTCCTGCAAACCACTGAAGGCTGGAAGTTTCAAGCTTACATAATTCCTTCAGGTCTTGGACACGGATTGGTTCTTAGTGCCACACTAATGGCGATCATATCGGCAGTAAACCGTCAAGATCAAGCGAAGGCTATTTCAATGAGTTATCTTTTCAGGGTGTTAGGAAGTGCATTTGGAGTCACAGTCACGTCCCTTTTCAACAATTATCTTTTGAAAGTTAAACTTGAAGATAAATTGAAAGGCGTTGTTAAACATGAAGAGATCATTTCAAGAATCACTAAGTCAGTGGCAGAGATAAACTTCTTACCAAAGGATGTAAGGGATGTTGTTATCAATCAATTTTCTTTAGTTATTCATAGATCATTTGAATTAGCTGTTTTCATAGAGTTTGTGTCCTTTTTATTTGCAGTTTGTTTACGGCAATATTCTTTGGACAGAGATTGATTTCGAAGCCTTCGGACTCATTTTCTTACGCTTCAAAATAATTAGAATGGTATCAAGCTTCTTTGATATTTATGCAATTTGCGCCTTTTTGTGCAAGATGTTGAATCTTCCACATATCATGATATAATATTACCCGTCATAGACTCTTAATATACGAATAGATTATTTATAGCTCAAAATCAGGGTATCAGCAGCACTATATACTCTTTTTTGCAACCACTAGGAAGTACTCTGCAATCCAATCTTCTGATTATGATGAAATTCTGAATCAACCTAAAAGCTCTTCCAATGTAATTATTTAGTTTTTGATGCAAAATTTTGTTCATCTGGGTGTTTTGTGATTTTCACTTTTTTATCTATTACCATCTATATAGTGATATTCTATGATTTTCACAAGTTGCGAAAAATAAATACCGAAGAACATTAATGATAAATCGAAAAAAAAAAAATAAAAACAGAAATTTAAAAAAGTTAGTTTTGAATGATTACACAAAAATATTAAGGAACAGATGTTATTTAAGTCACCAATGCTAGTACATCGCTCTATAAGCGTGCGTGGTTAAGAAAAGAGTCTCATTTTGCCTAAGAGACAAGCATAGACAGCGAGTCGGTGGAGAAAATAACCAAAAAAGAACCAGATGAAATCCCAACTGTTGAATGGAAATATGAAAAAACAGCTCATATTTTCTTATCTCCGTTAGTATGGTGCTTGTGTTGACACGGCAAAGGTTATTTAAAGTTCCGGACTCAGTTCGCACATATAAGACGAACATCTGCATGCAAATCAACTATATAGGAAAATGTCAGATACAATTGTAATTGTAGGTGCTGGTGTCATAGGGTTAAGTTGTGCGTTAGTAGCCTCTGAAAAGGGGTATAAAGTTACTGTAGTTGCCAGGAACCTTCCTACCGATCCTTTAACTTCAGAGTATACTTCCCCATGGGCTGGTGCACATTTCAGACCATTTCCAAGTAGATCTGAATCAGACAAAAGGGAAATGGAAATGACAAGAGTCACTCAGGATTATTTTAGGAAATTAAGCATCCAAGAGCCTCATAGCTCAATCAAGTTTGTGGAAGGTATTGAGTATTTTGAAGATCCTGATGCCTACTATTCAAACATAAGTTATGGGTATAGTGAAGCTATCGAAAACTTTGAAACACTTGATAAGGATTCTTTACCTGAAGGTGTAAAATTAGGAACCAAATACACTACGTGGATACTCAATTCCCCTCATTACTTGAGATATTTGTACCAGAAGTTGAGCTTTAAATATGGAGTCAAGTTTATACGAAAAGAGGTTGAATCTTTGGCGCAAGTGTTTCAAGATTTAGGACCGAAATTAATAATAAATGCATCGGGCCAGGGAATACAGTATAAAGGCGGATACGATCCAAAGCTGTTTGTGATCAGAGGTCAAACCTTATTGGTGAGAGCTCCAGAAAATTGTCTGTACTTGAATAAAACTATAACGCATCAGTCCAAAGAAGGATTATGGACATTTGTTATTTCAAGACCTTTAGATGGAGGTGTTATTTTAGGTGGTACGAAGCAAGTCGGTGATGCTACCACCACTCCAAAGCAAGAAGATACAGAGGCCTTAATATCCAGAGGTAAGAAGCTTTATCCTGAATTATTCATTGATGGAGAATTGGATATTAGGAATATCAATGTAGGTTTCAGACCAGCACGTCATGGAGGATCAAGGGTTGAGTCTGAAACAGTTGAAGATGGTGTGATTGTACATGCATATGGAGCTGGTGGTATGGGTTATGAATTAAGTTATGGAATGGGAAAGAAAGTGTTCGATATAATAGAAGGCTTACCTGGTTTCGAACAGAGTGTAAGATCAAAACTTTAGAACAACTATCAACAATTTTAATGTGACTCTTTTTCCAAGAACTAGTATCTCATATAGGTTTCGGTAAATGCACATAAAGGATTTGGATGATACCCAAGCTCTATGTGAATTCTCTAAAGTAATTTGTCTTCCAAATGGCCTTGTTTTTAAGTACTTGATGTAAATGAAAATAGAGAAGATAAATAGTTTAAAGGCGTCCTTATACAAAGAACTAAATAGCAGGAAGTGAAACCAATCTAAAACCAATCACGGAATGATATAGGGTTTAAATTGATACATTAGACTAAAAATGAGGCATCAACCTTGGACAATAACGTCTGAAAAGCCTAAAATAGTAAGCTGGCCTCCTCCAAGTGTAAGAATTCTAAAAGCCGAATCTCCATGCTTGATCACCTAGATCTTCCGGTGATTCGGTTAGCTTAAAAGATCTGCCAGCATTCACTATGGCGAGGTTTTACTTCGTATACTTTGCAAAGTATTCTTCAGCGGGGACACAATCAAAGGATTGTACCATCATCATCTATTTGTGTATCTTGATTTTGGCCTTCAGTGAATGAATTATCAACATTCACTTGGTCTAAGATAATTTTGGCTAATTCTGGAGATAACTGAAATCGATTGATAAAAGGTGTAAAGTTCCATTAACAAAGTTGATCTCGCCCGTTTGTTCAATTATAGCCAATTCGCTATAAGTCATATTATCACCATGAGTATAAACGATGGCATCATCTCTTTGGAAAACACGGATGGACCTATATATGGATACTGTATGGGGGTTTCATAGTTGTGAGCGTTATTTGACAAAGGCATAGAGATTACGATGTTCTGCGGGGCATTTAGATACGCATAGATCTTGGTAAATACACACCTGGAAATTAAAATTCCGATAAGCAGGCAAACTGCTTTGAGTTTACCGGTACGAGATCTCATATATATAATCCTAAGATAAGAACAATTGCAAATAACATGGGTAATAGAAAGTTCAAATTAGCAGGGATTCAATTGGGTCCTATCCAAAAAGCAACGCCAAAGCAGGAAACCGTTGACCGTTTATGTAAGCTTCTTGAACAAGCGGCAGATAAGGGTGCAAACCTAGCCATCTTCCCAGAGTTAGCATTGACGACTTTTTTTCCCAGAGAATTGATTGAAGATCAAGCTGAAGTTGACTCTTACTTTGAAAAAGGCGACGTTTCTCAAGGGACTGTTAAACCTTTATTTGATACTGCTTCCAAGAGAAATATTGGATTTCATTTGGGGTATGCTGAATTAACTGATGATGGACATCATTTCAATACAAGTATCTTGGTGGACAATAAGGGAAAGGTGATTCAAAAGTATAGAAAAGCCCATTTACCGGGGTACATTGAACCCACTGAAGGAATCAAGTTTCAACAATTAGAGAAAAGATACTTTGAGTATGGAGATTTAGGATTCCCTGCATTCAGACCAAAGTCAGATTGGATTGATGGGATTATGGGAATGTTAATTTGTAATGATAGAAGATGGCCTGAAGCATGGAGATGTTATGCTTTACAAGGTATGGAATTGTGTATTAATGGCTACAACACTACTGCTGACGGTACAGCTTTATTCAATAAGGTTGAGAATAAAGAGGTCAGATTATATCATAGTGAATTATCCACAAAATCCAATGCTTATTTTAATTCATGTTTTGCGGTATCTATCGGTAAGTGTGGGGTTGAAGATGGTCAGGAATTGATTGCAGGCTCATTAATCGTAGATCCAAATGGTTTAGTTATTGCCAAAGCTGAAACCGAAGATGACGAAATCATTTATGCCGATATTGATTTAGATGAAACCATTAGTGGTAAACAAAAGATGTTTGACTTCTCGAGACACAGACGTCCTGAATTATATGAAAGATTAGTTAAACAAAAAGGAGCCATTCCTATTTGAAATATATAATAATATATTCTCTATTTAATATCTACCAAATTGACAGCATTTTGTGGTTTGCCATTTCCATAGAAATACTCCATTAAGTTTTTGACACAACTCTTTTCGAAATTTTTCCATGATGCTTGACTAACAATGCCGAGATGTGGTAATAAAGTTACTTTCCAATTGTTCAATAACTTTTCATGTATTTTTGGTTCGAATTCATGAACATCAAAACCTGCGCCCACCAATTGACCCCTTTCTAATGCATCTATGACTGCTGCTTCTTCTACTATAGGTCCTCTTGCAATATTTACCAATCTGACTTGTGATTTCATTTTGTTGAATGTTTCAAAATTGATCAAATGTCTGGTCTCTTTTGTATACGGACACAAAATAACTAAGCAATCCGACTTGCCTAGGAATTCATCGAAGTCAGGCACATGAGTTAAAGAGTCCGGAGGAAATTCTGATTCAATTTCAGTCCTCCTCTTTCTATTGTGATAGATGACCTCCATACCCAAAGCTTGACAATTTTTTGCTACTATCCTACCTATATCACCAAGTCCTATGATTCCCAAGGTTTTACCGTTTGGATCGTCAGCAATTTCAGCCAATTGTCTAGAATCATAATAGTTCCCAGATCTTACACAGTGTTCGGCAAACGTAGCATATCTGAAGCTGTTCAACACGAGTAAAGTACCTATATCAGCTGTTGCTCTTGATCCGGTATTTGGTGAGTTACAGAAAACAATGCCTCTCGAAGTCAAATATTCGATATCTACAATATCATATCCATGACCAGATTGAACAATGATCTCCACTGTCTCTGGTAGGAGTCTAACAGCTTCATCTCTAAAAAGATAATGATGGGTATAAGGAGCACCTTTCAACCATGTAGGGCGGAATATTGCTTGAATTTTACCGATCTTACCATGGTTGAGTTTTTGCAATTCTTTCATGTATTCTTCAACCGTAGCAAAATCATAGTAAACGATTTCGAACATTTGGTTCACTAAAGTCCACGACTCTTCATCGTGTGTAGTGGTTTCGCAAGGAATGTAAAGAATTCTGGGTTTTTGTATTGTCATGAGTGTAAGCTTTCGAAGTGGAATTTAGCCGCTTATATAGTAATGAGATAAAAGATTTCAGGTCGTGCGTTGACAAATTTAATAATTATTGAATGGAATAAATAATCAAAGTACTAGATAACACGGACTGAAAATATATTTAACTAAATAAAATCTTGACCACGACCAAGTCTAGCTTCTTTGGAACTACAGAATAATCCCCTCTTAGAAGTACAATGCCCACTACGTACAAGACCGCTTAAAATATTCACTCCTGCCACTACCCCATCAATTACAGGAACACTAGCATCTTCAACAGACTGTTCAACTGCCAACTTCATATCAGACATTCCACAACATCCTAAAATCAATACATCAGCGTCTTTTTCAATCACCAAAGTTTTAGCGACTTTCCTCATAGTATCTAAAACAAAGTCCCTTGGTTTAGTCTCTAGTTCTTTAACCTTCAATCCCGTCGATAATACTCCCGAACAGAATTTGTCTAGACCCAAGTTTTTCACATAATCTGCATGACGAATTTGTGATCTGTAAACTGTAGCCACTATTCCAAATCTTCCACCAAGTAACCTTGCAGTATAAACGCTAGCTTCAAGTATTCCACAAACTGGGATTTCGAACTCTTCCCTTAAGCAGTTGATTAATGGATGATCTGAAAAGCATGCCACTAACACCGCATCCACGTAAGGTATCAAATCATACACGTCTTTAAAAGCTGAAGCTGCTGATAAGACTGCATCCAAATGTCCTTCAATAACTGTGGGGCCTTTTCCACTTGGAGCTGTATATCCATAGACAACAGTATCAATTGGGACAGACTCATTCACCATTTTCAATGCGTTCAAAGTCATTGTCTCTGTGGTATTGGGATTGAGTAGAAGGACTTTTACCAATTTCGATTCTGGGACGTTGGTAGCATATTCACTTTTAACATGTGGTAGATCTTCAAGCTTTACTTTTGCCATCTTAAGTTTGCCTGATCAAGGTGTCAATTTGAGCATTAAACATCATTCCGTTATCGTAATTTTCTTATCAGTGCGCCAGGAGATCAAGTCGAAGTTTCCCGATAATGACGGAATTTAATTGAAGGCCATGAAATACGTCGATAAACACGGAAAGTCGAGTCAGTTGTCATAACTGCAACCATAAGCACAGTTACAAAAGTGCAGCGTTAACGTAGGACCAAGAAACAATCGAAATGTATGATTTAGTTATATATAATGGTAAAATAGTAACAGCCGCTGATATCTTACCTGAAACAGTTTATATTGGAATAAAGAATGGGAAGATAAGTACTTTGACAGCTGAACCAATAGAAGGTAAAGAGAAAATTGACTGTCAAGGTGCTTATATCACCCCGGGAGGAATTGATTCACATGTGCATTTAGATCAAGATAATGCTCCAACAGGAGATGATTTTGAAAGTGGATCGAGATCTGCCATTGGTGGTGGAACTACCACTATCTTGCCATTTGCAATTCAACCAAAGGGTCAATTTGATCTTGCTGGGGTAGTTGAAGACTACCATAAAAGAGCCAATAAGAAAGGCGGAAGTTATTGTGATTATGGGTTCCATTTGATTATCTCTGAACCTAGTGATGAATTGTTGGATCAACAATTCCCCAAAATTATCGAAAGTCAAGGTATCACTTCAGTAAAGGTCTACACTACTTATCCAAGGTACAAGCTCAGTGATAATCAATTGTTGAATATTCTCCTCACAAATAGAAAGCTAGGCGTTACTACAATGATCCATGCTGAGAATTCTGATATCATTGATTTCATTAATGAAAAATTGCTGGAGAAGAAATTGACGGATCCATACTATCACTCGATTTCCAGACCTTTAGTGGCAGAAGAAGAAGCAAGTTATAGAGTCATTGCTTTAGCTAAGATGATAGACGTCCCAATCTTGATTGTACATATGTCATCCAAAGTTGCAATGGATCATGTTAGAAAAGCTCAGAATGATAACATCCCGATCTTTTCAGAGACCTGTCCCCAGTACCTTTTCTTAACGGCTGATTATTTAAAGCATGACTGTCATCATCATCTAGATGCACACGATGATTTTGAAGGTGCCAAGTATATTTGTTCACCCCCCTTGAGACAGGAACAAAGTGAATTAGATGCTATTTGGTCAAGCATTAGTAATGGCACTGTTACTGTTTTTAGTAGTGACCATGCTCCTTCAAAGTATAATGACTTAAAGGGCAAGAAAGCTGGTTTGATAAACGGTATACCTCATTATAAACAAGTCCCAAATGGATTACCTGGAATTGAAACAAGATTGCCATTATTGTTCTGTTACGGTGTAGAAACTGGTAGAATTACTCCCCAAAAATTTGTTGAATTAACGTCGTCCAATCCAGCTAAATTGTATGGACTAAACACTAAAGGAACTATTGGTGTGGGGTACGATGCTGATTTGACAATTTGGTACCCAAAAGATAAGGTAAAATTCAATCTTACCAACTCTATGTTAAACCATAGTATTGACTATACCCCTTTCGAAGGAATGGAGTTTACTAACTGGCCACGTTACACAATTTTAAGAGGAAATGTAGTTTTCGATAAGGATAATGGCGGTGTTGTTGGCGGCAAAATTGGTACCTTTTTAAAGAGAGCCCCAAGTTCCATGAGTGGTCCTATGAAAGAATTAGATCTTATATTTATTTAGTCCTCTTTTAGACACAATAAGAATAAATCGTAAAATGCTTGCATCCTCCGCCTAACTACAAAAGCGATCTCGAATCGAGATCTTATCTCTTATCTATCAATCCGCACCATGGAAGACACATTGAACATAAAACCGTTAAAAGTAAAACCTGTGGGTAGAGCCCATATGGCCTGCTTCAGGTGTAGGGCACAAAAGATGAAATGTTCAAAAGGTACGTTATTGGGATCAATTTAAAATTGAACGAAAATGCTAACTACAGACCATCCACAATGTAAGAGTTGTGAAGCTTCGAACAGAGAATGTCAGTACCCCGAAAGGGAGAAAAAATTGGTGATTCTTGACTCACAGTTTCAGAAGTTACAAAACCGTATAGAGTACTTAGAAAATGAGTTGAAAAAGACTAAACTGGAAAGTGCAAAAATAGAGGAGGAGTATATTGACCCATTTGATAAAGATGTTAGTAATAAAAACTATTATGGTGCTGCTTCATGCCAGACATTCGATAGTTCGTTAAACTCTTTCTTGTTCAAGTTTACTCATGACTACCAGTACCCCAACATTAATAAGAATTTACGGTTCTTTCTAGAAGACACATCAGCTAATAAGACATTTCTGGCGGTTTTGATGTTGCCTCATAAACAGTATGCTGTGTTCTTGATAAAGAAAGTCATAGAGTTCTTGGGCCACGAATATTTCTTCATAGATGTAGATGAAGTGTTTGATAAGTTAGATGAAGTCTATGAAGCATACTTGGACAGAGATCCAATTTGGTGTTGTTACTTGTTACTGATCTTAGCAGTTGGAGAGCAGTATTTGAATGAGTCACCAGATGGAGGAGTTCCAGGTATGAGGTTCTACACACCAGCTATGAGATTATTCAATAACTATTATGAAACTCCTAGCTTAGTTTTAATTCAAACGTTGTTATTGCTAGCATTCTACCAACAAGGTTTAAATCGAGTCAATGCTGCTTACACTTTCTATGGTTTAGCACTAAGGACCTCGATGTTGATGGGTCTACACAAAAGAGTAACAGACTCAGCTATTTCCCATGTAGAAAAGGAAAAACTTAAAAGAGTGTGGTGGACGGTTTTCACTTTGGATAGTATATGGTCAGCAAAGTTAGGTCATCAGATTCATATTCTGATAGAAGATATCGATATTGGTTTACCCCATGAAAACTTTCATAAACTCACCAACGATAAGTTGGACTGTGAGCTTCTAACATTAAATGTAAAGTTAGCAATAATACTCAACCATATCATGAAGAAGATCTACAGAACTAACAAGATTAACTTGAAGTCTATTATCGAGTGTTTGGATGAATTGGATACATTTCAAAAATCATTTCCTGAAAGAATACGAACATCACTTTTTGTGTCAAATCACAGGGCAGTTGCAAATTTATACTTGAGGTTGAATCAAGCAGTGATTATCACTACCAGACCATTAGTATTATCAATATTCAAAGGAAGTGTGGATGGGAATTCTGTTACTAATGTAGTGGTACAAAAGTGTACTATCGCAGCTAAAACCACCATTGATATTCTCATTCACCTTAAGAATAATGGTTGGTTTTCCACGTTTGGATTTTGGGATGCACAATATATTTTTTCGTCATTATTAATTCTAATAATGAGTAGTATGTCGGGTTATAAGTTCCCTCAGATAAAAGTCGGAAGAGAGATCAATAGTTACATGAAGAACGCCGGAAATTTCACAGCAATGGAAAATCATTTACGATTGAAGGAATTGGATTTTTTATTACTTAATGTCAAACAACAAACGTCAAAAGAAACTGAAGTTCATGAAGAACCAGAAGTTCATAAAGAACCAGAATCGGCTACTTTGATTAATGAGATTATCAATAATTTTGCAAGTGACATCAATCCCAAAGAATTAGAAGTTGAAGAATTATTTAAAGATGATTCGCCTGATAGTGCTTGGAATTCGCTAGTTCTGAACTTAGTCTGAATAAATAATGTTGTATACACGCAAATGTTACTTATCAGAAGATCTCATTGCAGCCCCTTAGTACGATGTAGTCTCTATTTTGTAGCCTACTCCAGCTTAATAATCAATGTTAAGTTTTCCTTCTATACAACCAAAAATGATGGCGTATACCTTTACTTCGCTCACTTATCAAATTCCGGTGTCTTTCCCAAAGTTTCCCGGTGCGATAAGCTTATCAAGAAGCGGCATCACATCGTATACAGGTCCGATAACTATGGTTTATAAGATGAATGAAATCTTTCTAAATCTGCTTACAATTTTTTGTAACCTGAGTTACAATATCAGTTATGGATTTTTTAAACAATCTTAAAGTCGAACAGCTGAGATCTTCGTACTCAGATGGAAAACTATTTTCCAATAAATCTATGGATCCTGTACCCATTGGGTCAGATGAGAGAAAATGGACGTGGATTTCATACTTGGGCTTTTGGATAGCAGAAGCTTTCTCCATATCTATGTACCAGGTTGCTTCATCCTCGATTTCTTTAGGGTTAAGTCCAGGTTTAGCTATTTTAGCTTTATTTGTAGGACATGCTATTGTAGCTGTTCCATGTATGTTAAACGCATGGATCGGTGCTAAATATGGGTTTAACTTCCCTGTTGCGATGAGATATGCTATGGGAGTCAGGGGGGCTTATTTTGGTACCTTTGTAAGAGGACTAGTGGCATTGATTTGGACGGGTACTCAAACTTACCAAGGAGGACAAGTAACTCAAGCTTTACTTGAAGCTATCTGGCCAAGTTTTAAGACGTTTCCAAACAAATTACCTGAATCAGCACACATCACATCGGCAGAATTGTTATGTTTTTTCATTTTTGTCATTATCCAATTACCATTGTTATGGTTGAATGTGGTTCAGTTGAGATGGTTATTTCTTGTTAAAGTTATCATCATGCCTATATTTGGGATAGTGTTATTCGCATGGGCAGTTTCACAAGCCCATGGGTTTGGTCCAATATTTAAACAAGGTAACAATATTGTTGATGGAACTCCCACCGCAGTGGTATTCTTTAGGTGTATGATAAGTGCTATTGGACCTAAAGCAACTTTGGCACTTAATATTGCTGATTTTGCAAGATATTCCAAGAAACCAAAACAAATCTTATGGCCACAATTTGTTGGATTATTTGTATTGGTGTCATTATGTGGTATTTTGGGTATTGTTGTTACAAGTGCAACTCAAGTTATCTATGGTGAATTGACATGGAACCCAGTGGAAGTGCTGGAATTATGGAATAATCGTGCAGCTCAAGCATTTTCTTCTCTTTGCTGGATGTTGGCAATTGTTGGTACAAATATTTCAGCTAACACTGTGTCATTTGCTAATGATTTAACATTATGGTTCCCTAGATATATTACTCCCAGAAGAGGTGCATTCATTTGTATAGCATTAGGGGTGATATGTAATCCCTGGCAAATTCAAAATAATGCTGTCAGTTTTTCAAAATTCTTAGGTGGATACACAATGTTCTTAGCACCATTAACTTCAGTAATGATTGTGGATTATTATATCTTAAGAAAAAGACAAATAGATGTGCCAGGGTTATATCAATTGAAAGGGCCATATTACTTCTTCAAAGGGTTTAATATTCCAGCCTTTATAGCATTCTTACTTGGTATAGCCCCAAACTTACCAGGATTAGCATGGGCTTGTGGTAATATGAGTATTCCAACTGGAGCTATTTACTTGTATTCAGTAAGTTATGTTACGGGTATAGTGATTAGTGGAGTTGTTTATTATTTGCTTTGTAGATACTTACCACAATTATGGATGGCTAGACTAGATGAAATTGAAATTGAAGAACATTCGGCGGACTCTAAAAGTAATTTTCATGTCAATGTAGTTGAGTTGAGTCCTTCAAAGGTTTAAAATGAAACTTATTGGGATGTATATAATCTGGTTCGGGGTTAAGATTTGAAATTCGTGATGAATTGAATGTGAAGGGTAAACGGTTTAGGACCGATGGTGATAAATAAAAAGTGAATATATGTGAGCCGTAGGCACATTTGTAGTATAAAATATATGGATGAATTTGATTCTTTGGACTGGTAATCCAAATCGGAAAACCAATGCTAATCTCCCGGTTAGGTTTACTTGACCAAAACCTTCTAATTGAAACTGCTAACCATCTCGAGTGCTTTTAAACAAGTAAATAAATCACTAGAAGTCATTTATGAAGTCCATGCTTAGCTGCAACCAGTCTAAATGTTCAAACCCCTTCAATCTCAATGGTAGATCTCAATGCGGCTGTAAGATTCCTTTACCGGAAAAAAGTTTAACGGTTCTCGTACCCCACACTCCGTTCGCGCATCGCCAGATTTAATCAAGAAAATCTGAAAAATTTGTCTTGAGTAGTACTAGCACGCATATCAAAAAAACTTGGGTAATAAACTTGATTTTAGAACTTTCAAATATATAGATGTCCCTCATTTTGTCTGCTTAATTAATCATTAAATAAAATTATTATATATAGACATTTGATTATGAGTCACACGATAGAGCATCCCAAACAAATTTTTAACTTTAGAGTTTACTTTGCATCTGTGGTTGCATGCTTCGCTGCTGTTATTATAGGGTATGATACCGGGTTTATTGGAGCATCTGTAACTCTTCCGGAGTTTGCCAAAGCTTTTGACTTTGATACAATGTCAGCATCAAAAGTTACGTTGGATAAGGCGAATATTATTTCACTTTTTCATGCTGGTGCATTTTTCGGTTCTTATTTGATTTACCCAGTAGGTGTTTTCTGGGGGCGTGTTTGGGGGTTTAAAATTGCTGGTGTCGTTTTAACGGTAGGATCAGCTATTGAGTTGGCTGCTGGAGGAAAAAGAGGTTTGGCGCCCTTATTGGCGGGTAGAGTAATTAGTGGTGCTGCTATTGGTGCAGTTTCAAACTTGGCTCCCATGTATGTTTCTGAGATAGCGCCAGCCCCTATTCGTGGTAGATTAGTGGGAATGTATGAAATTGCTTGGCAAATCGGTTCTATTGTTGGATTCTTTATTAATTATGGTGTTCAACAACATTTAACCGGTACAAAACAATGGATGGTTCCTTTTGCAGTTCAAATCATCCCTGCTGGTTTATTCACTATTGGTGTATTCTTCATTCCAGAATCTCCTCGTTGGTTTTTGACTAGAGATAAGAAAGACGAGGCTTTAAAGTCTTTGTGTTATTTGAGAAAGTTGGATATCAACAGCGATTATATTAGTTATGAGGTTACTAAGTTAGAGGTGGAAGTCCAAGAACTGAGAGTTTCACACCAATCACCATTCTTTGGTCCTTTCAAACTTTTATTTGGTAATTCTCATTTAAGAGAAAGGTTACTCAAAACTTCATTATTGTTTATGTTCCAAAATGCTACTGGTATTAATGCTATCAATTATTATTCTACAACTTTCTTTCAAGCTATTGGTGTTGCTTCAAGTTCAACTGGTTTATTATCCACTGGTGTCTTTGGTTTAATCAAAGGGGTCTCTTGTTTTATTTGGGCTTTCTTTGTGGTTGACAGGTTTGGTAGGAAATTACCAATTCTTGTTTTCAGTACCGTTTGTATATTTTCTTTGTTTTATATTGGTGCTTATGTCAAGATTGCTGACCCAACCAATACCCTTCATGGTAAATCTACTGCTGGTTCAAGAAGTGCATTAGCATTCTTCTACATTTGGACTATTGGTTATGCATTTTCATGGTCAGCTATTCCATGGATTTATATGTCAGAAGTTTTCGAAGGTAATGTTAGAAACTTGGCTCAATGTTTTAATGCATCAGCAAATTGGCTTTGGGCTTTCATTTTTGCTAGATATGGTCTGACTATGGTTGCTGCTATGCTGTATGGAGTATTCTTTTTCTTCGCTGCTACACTTATTGTTTTCACCTTGATTTACCTGGTGTGGTACCCAGAAACCAAAGGGATCTCCATCTCCGATGTTGATTTATTATTTGAGAAGGGAGTTAGACCCTGGAAAGCTCATGCTCGTGCTAAAAAGATAATTCAAGAAAGACTTGCTGAAAACATCATAGGTTCTCTGTCTTCTTTCGAAAAAGGTAAAGCTGATGAGATTGATGTAGAATCCAACGGAACCCCTCAGCCGTCAAAAGTTTAGATATGTATCAAATATAAAGGTAAGGTTTTATTTTTCAACTCTCTTGAAATTTTTATAAATCGTATTCGAAGTTTTTCAAATCATGACTTATTGCTCAAAGCACTTGAGTTGGTTCATTGTAGTCATCAGGAGGACACTGCCAGGCACTTAGCATATATTCACAAATTCTGTGACTTGCAAAAGGGGATTAATTATTCAGAGCAATGTATAATAGAAGGTACAGGAAAACATAATAATTACATCAACTATAAAGATTCGCTTAGCATTTTCATCCAGTATTTGCATATTTAGATCTAGCTCTTAACTTGGGACCGTTCAAGTAGAATAAAACTGGAATGAGTATCATAGCACAACTTATAAATCCTAAAACGGAACACCCCCAAGCAACGGGGAATTGCTTTGTAGCTAAATTATTGAATAATGGTGCACCAAATAATGGAAAACACCCTGCAATACATGATCTGAATAAATTGTTACCAGCGAATACTGAAGCCAAATAGTTGGGGAATGAGAAAGCCAAGTAGTTGAGCCCCGTTTGAAATAAGACAAAAGCAGAAAATCCAAATAATACTGGACCAATCAATGATGGAAACCAATGAATATCGGCACTAGATGTCCAACCAAATATTAAAATTCCAATTGGCATTACTACTGCAGCAACAATCATTGGTGGTAAGACAATCTCAGGATTGATATCTTCATTTCTTAACATAGGTTTCGTAAACTTATAATAAATATAGGTCAAGTAAAACAATGAACCAATTATAACCCCTAAAACCATACTAACAAAAGTTGCACCCATTGAAACCAAAGGAAAATGATAAGTTTGTAAGTAAACAATGGGAAATCCTTCGAACCAAAGGTATAGAACTGAGTAAACTAAAGCAATATAAATATCAATCAATAAAACAACTGGTTCATAAAATGTTATAGCAATGGGTCTCCATAAAATACCATAAGCAATTTGTTTTGGGCTTAGTTTAGCATTCTCCAATTCCCCTAAACTAACAATCTTGTCATTACCTGTGATTCTTCTTAATCTTTGAGCCTTTCTAGCTAGAATCTTTTTATCAAAAGTTTCCGGTAAAAAGAACGTGAATAGAACTAGGAGAATTCCTGAAGTCATAGCCACAAACCAAAATGTCCAATGCCAGTTTCTTTTAATTATCAATACAGAACCAATTAAAGGTGCTAACGTAGGACTTCCTGAAGAAGCAATTGCCCAAGATCCAATCGCCATAGGCAAGAATGGAACAGTTACAACATCACCGACGGAAGCAGCACCAGTGGCTAAAGCGGGAGATGCAAATATTCCACTGATGAATCTCAACACCGCTAATGAAACAATATCATTTACCAAGGAAATAGGGATTTGAAGGATAAAGAATACAAATAATGTTGCTAGATATATATAAGTTCTTCCAAATATTGCACTTTCACTCATGGGGGAAAATACCATTGGACCAATACCATAACCAACCACAAACATAGTCAAAGGTAAAGTTGCTTTGACTCTTGAAATATTTAAGTCTTCCATAATGTAATTGACACCAGGTGTATAAATAGCTGATGACATGTAAACTACAGTAGTTAATATCCCAGTCAATCCTGAGAGTAGGAACTTTTGCCATAATGGCCAATTCCTAGGATTTTCAGGATCATCTTCTCCTTCCCAGGTTACAAGAATTTTGTCTGCTTTCAATTCACTTACTGTAACATTTGAAACAGACGATTCGCTGTCACTAATATTTTGAATCGTTGCAACTACTTCTTGTTTTGATTCTTGTAAGTACTTCTTTGGTATGACGTAATCTTTGGAGTCTTCAACGTGAGCAAAGTATCTTTGTTTCGATAAATGATATACAACTCTACCGAATAAACTATCTCTCATAAATCTGTAGAGGCCCATTTTTATTCAATGGAACAGAGAACCCACTCATATTTATATAGCATTCAATCATGAGAAAGCGTTGAACGGTCTTCCCCAAATTGGTACTACCGTTAAAGCCGCATATATCTTTATTGCCGACTTTGAGTGTGTTTTTCAATGGAATTTCCCAAATTTTCATGCTGTTCGTTATATTACAACAGTACGACTCTTCTGAGAGTTCATTTCAGGTAAATATGTTCCCAATCCCTCGATGTTTAGTGAGCTTCATAAAATTATTAACTTTTTGCAACACGGCGGTTACTCATTTGAGTTAAAGCCTATCATCTTATTTCCGTGCCCTCGAAAACTGGTGTTACCCGAAAAGGCAAGATCAATGGTGCTGCAAATTTTCTTGAAGGGTTTCGCTAGATCAGGAAAAATCCGTAGTTTCGTCCAAATTAGCACAAATTTACGGACCAAATTTGCCGAACAAACCGGTGTATGAGTGGGTGGGTTGCAACTAATTATGTCTATAACTATCAGGCACACAATACTTATCGAAGTGTTCCAAAATTTTTGAGGATGCACCATATATCTTTACTGCTTTGTCAGATTAGCACAGTGAGTTACAGGCTGACTAATCCCTGTTAGGTTTTTACATCTATGGGTTAGATACGGCGCTATACTCAAAAGGAAAAGACTGAGGAGTAAACGGGAAAAAAAATCCCGTACGCCGCATTTAAGAAATCTGCATATTAAGAATCCCTCAGATATAAATAGGACAAATTTAACGTGAATTCTTACAATTTGTAAATGAAAGGAGTGGTAGTAGTTACAGGAGCATCATCAGGTATAGGATACGCCACTGCCGTGGAATTCGCCATCAGAGGGTATATTGTCATAGCAGGAGCAAGAAGATTAGAACCTATGAAAGACTTGGAGAACTATGGGATAAGACCTGTGAAATTAGATGTGACCTCATTGGATAGCGTCAAAGAATTGAAAAACTTAATCGCCTCCGAATACGATGGGCAAATCAAGTTCTTGTATAACAATGCAGGGCAATTATATAATACTGCTAGTTTTGAAGCTGAAGATGATAAAGTTGAGCAGATATTTCAAGTGAATGTATTTGGATGTATTAGATTGGTTAGGGAGCTTGTTCCTTTCATAATTAAGGCAAAAGGTACAATTGGTTTCACAGGTTCAACTGCCTCAACTATTCCTTTACCACTTAATTCAATGTATGCTAGTACTAAAGCTGCTCTTAATGCCTATGTCGATATTTTGGCATTAGAATTAGAACCTTTTGGGGCCAAGGCTATTAATTTTGTTTCAGGAGGTGTTGACACTGGTATGGCAGATGAACGTCCCTACAATAAAAAGTCACTATTCGCTGTAGAAGGATTCGAAAAATTCTTACAAAAGAAAATAGATATTGTTAAAGATTCTCATCCAATGTCAGTTGAAAAGTATGTCAAGACTATTGTTGATGATTTTGAGAATCTGAAGTTTGGTGTTGTTGATTATTATAGAGGTTCTGGCGCTCTGTTGGTACGTTATCTAGGACCATTCATTCCTAGGTTTGTTCTTGTTAATATTTTATCACTGAGGCTTGAATTCAAGAAGGTTCAGGAAGCTATTAGAAAAAAGTACTCAACTTGAACTACTCTTTGTTCAACTCGGGTGTAGACTTCAGTAGATAAAGTATTCAGTAGATAAAGTATATAGAATGATATGAATTATAATTATATTATCTTGTGTATTTCTACAAGATCACCAAACTTTGTAAAAGTTTTACATAATATGAAAGACTGTATGTCTACCCAGTTCTAGCATATTTAGATCTAACTCTCAATCTCGGACCATTCAAATAGAATAAAACTGGAATTAATATCATCAAAACTCCACTAAATCCTAAAACGGAAATACCCCATGCGACAGGGAACTTCTTAGTTGCCAAATTATTGAATAATGGAGCACCAAATAATGGGAAGCAGCCAGCTACACATGATCTGAATAAATTATTTCCTGCAAAAACCGAAGCTATATAATCAGGAAACGAAAAACTTAGATAATTAAATCCACTCTGAAATGTGACAAAGGCAGAAAAGCCGAATATTGTAGACCCAATCAATGATGGAAACCAATGGATATCAGCAGAAGATGTCCAACCAAATATAAGAACCCCGGTTGGTAGAGCAATAGCTCCTACTATCATTGCTGGAATAACAATCTCGTGAGGAATTTGTTCACCTTTTAGCATCGGTTTCGTTATTCTTAAATAAACATAGGTCAGGTAAAATACTGCACCCAAAATATCACCAATAACAGTACTTACATATGCAGCTCCCATAGGTATCAATGAAAAATGGTAAGTTTCACCATAAACAATTGGAAACGCTTCAAACCAGAGATATATAAGTGAGTAAACCAATGCAAAATAAATATCAATCAATAACACCACAGGCTCAAAGAATGTGATTTCTATTGGCCTTAGCAAGATACTATAAACTAAATCGTTCAACGAAAGCTTTGAATTCTCCAATTCACCTTGGCTTATAATATTTAGGTTTCCCGTTAGCTTTCTTAATCTTTGAGCTTTCTTAGCCAACAATTTTTTATCCAAAGTTTCTGGTAGAAAGAAAATGAAAATAAAGAGTATAACACTTGCTAACATAGCGATTAGCCAGAAAGCCCAATGCCAATCCCTTTTGACAACTAAAATAGATCCGAACAAAGGAGCCAACGAAGGACTAGCAGTTGCTGCAATTGACCATGCGGCTAATCCCATAGGTAAGTATGGTAAATTGATAACATCACCCATCGAGGCCCCACCAGTAGCTAAAGCGGGAGATGCACAAATTCCACTTAAAAGTCTTAATACAGTTAAAGAAGCAATATCGTTGACTAATGATATAGGAATTTGTAATATGAAGAACATGAAAAGGGTCGGTAGATAAACGTAGTTTCTTCCAAATATTGAATTTTCACTCATGGGACTAAAGAACATCGTACCAATACCATAACCAATAACAAAGAATCCTAAAGGTAAAGTAGCTTTAACTCTTGTTATCTTAAGATCCTCCATCATATTTTCAATCCCCGGAGTATAAACAGCAGCTGCCATATAGATGATAGTTGTTAATAGACATATTTGTGCTATAAGTATACACCTTTCCCATAGAGGCCAATTATGAGGGTTTTCAGGATCATCTGGACCATCCCATGTTACAATGATATTAGATTCTGATAATGTAGTGTCTGACGAACAATGTCCTGAACCGCAAAAGGCATTTGGTATATCAGTATCTGTTTTTAGTGCTGTAAGTTCCAAATATTTATCTGGAATGACATAATCTTCAGTTTCTTCTGGATGATAAAAGTACCTATGGTTTGATAAACGGTATACAAGTGTACCAAACAAACTATCTCTTAAAAACCTATGAAGCCCCATTGCCCTATTCTAAGAGCATAATCATTGAATTTATACTAGTATCTTCAAACCGTATTATTCATCATAATAGCTAAGCGCCACCTAAATGTATTAATAATATTCTTTAATGTTCGCCACATCAACTCCTTTCTGCTTGGTTTTATTGGTGTAGTATTCTATTCACGTTATATCCGCACGCTATATCCATATATGCATTTGCGTATTTACCATAATTAGTAATACCGAACATTTGCTAGTGAATTCTTCGGAAAAAAAAAAGTGGAAATCACCTTCTTATACAAGAATTTTTGCGAACATATGTTAGCTCTGACTTGATTAGTGAGATGCTAAAGAGAAGTACAGTATTATTCAACATATAAGGTAATACCGATTTTTATTACAAATATGATTCTAACCCTGATTACAAATCACATCATTACTTTACCTTTGTGATACATATGATCTGAACATTCTTCTCAAAATCCATACGGTACACGGCTGAACCATAACTCTAAATGACACACACGATTTCGAGTAAATTGTTGCGGACCAATGTATAATGAATGATTTTTGGTTTCCATATCTCTAACCAATAGTAATTTTGCTATCAAATTTCGTAGTTGGATCGTCACAGTTTCTATTTCTGACCTATTTGGTAATAACAGTTTATTCTTGGGCGTCAAAAAGTGACAGAAGCACACTTTATGTTAGTAATGGGAAGGTCGAATTCACTTTTTCCGTTTTGACCTCTTGTATACTTGTTCAAAACTCTGACAGCTGGGATCTGGTATGCCGTGCCTTAGCAGGTAACGACTTGATTACTGATTCTGGAATTTCAATGAGGGTAGCGGATAAGGAGTCCATTAAGTAGCCTATATCCAAGTCAGTGTTGTAAGATAGCTCCATTGCCTTATCTATATCTTCTTGTTTAATAACTGGACCGAAAGGTGTAGCAAAAAGGTAACGGCTAATAGCACACAAGCACACTTCTACATTAGAGTTGGCAACAACTAATTCTTTGTCCAAATATTTTAATATATCCACCACTCCGAGGTGATCACGGGGTAGGAATTCATGTAGAGTCCAGCTTTTTGGGATTCTGTTATTCTGTACAACAAAATTAACTTGGCTATAATATTTAGTGGGTAAGGTGGGTCCATACATCTTCATGAACTTTAAACTACTGTGATTTAGTTGAAGTACTTTCTTTTCATTCATGAAATGACAGTAGCACCGTGAATTGAGTTTACAAAAGTGTACCAATAAAAAGACATCATCTATGAATAGCTTTTTGCTATGAAAACTGTGGTTATCAATGAATTCTTCTACACTTATACTATCATCAAGGTTTACTTCATAATCAAGAAGCTCATTTAACTCTTTAACTTTATAATTAGTCATATCGCTATCATTATATCCATCTCCCAATATCATTTGTACAGACTTCTTAAGGTCATCCAAGTCTTTCTTTGATTTCTCCGTCTCTGTTCTTAGGTTTTCGATTTCATCTATTCTAACTCCACGAAGTTTACGTTGAGACTGCCTCATTTGCATCAATCGTTTGTCTTTCTTTGTGACCACATATCTACTTGAAAACACGGTTTGCATTTGCTACCTGCTGAAGACTATTAAAACTACAATTTAGCAGCGTGCAGGCGTGTGAGACTTTTACTTAAAACGTGTAATTTTATACAGGACTGTGAGATTTATACCCAAAGGGTGAATTTAATATGCAGGAATGTGAAACAATTACCTAAAGTTGTCATTGATATTTGTAATATCTATTTATAAAAATATGCAATAGGTTTAGTATAAATTGAGTTATAACTGCTTTATAACATTAAAACAAAGAAAAATGAAATCTTATCTTATCACTGGAATTAATAGAGGCCTTGGTTTAGGCGTAACTAAATTACTTTTAGAGAGAGAAAACACCCAAGTTTTCGGAATTGTTAGAGGTACATCTAATTTAACTGAATTAAATAAAATCAAATCCGATAGACTTCATGTTATCACTGCTGATATTTCCTCTGAAAAAGAAGTTGAAGCTGCTCGTGATGAGATTTTAAAGATTACCCCCTCATTAGATGTAGTAATTTTGAGTGCTGCATTGGTTGGTGATATGGACAGTAAAACTCCAATTGAATGGGGTGAGTCCATGGAACTGTGGAAAAAGTTCACTACTACTACTGATGAATTTTTTCATGTTAATGTTTATGCACAAATGTTTCTTGCCAATACATTCATTCCTCTTTTAAGAAAAGGTAACGATAAGAAGTTATTTTTCATTTCATCAGCTGGTGGTAGTGTAGATTGGACTGTTGATACTGGTACTACATTCTTTGTTTCATATTCATTATCTAAAGCTGCTGTATCTCTTGCTGCTGCCAAGTATGCTGCCACTTTAGCTCCTGAAAAATTCACTGTCCTTTCACTTTGTCCAGGTATGGTTAATACTAATGAAGCTGAAGCTGGTGAACTTCAGGAAGCATTTTATGACATCGTTAGAAGATCTAACTACTTATTCGAAGGTGCTGCTAGTCAAGAAGCTGGTTCGATTCAATTATTAAAAGCTATTGATTTTTATAATTACAAGGCTAGTGGTAGGTTCTATAGTAGTACTGGTAAACACTATCAATATTTATCTTGATCTTAACACATTATTTAGATTAATATATGAAAACCTTCGAAGAAGCGCCATTTATCCGGAATATGTACATTGTAAGGTTAACTTTGAGCTATTGCGGTCAGTTTCAGCACAAAGGGTTCCAAATCTTTGTCAACGATTTAGTTACATTACTTAGAAGTCGTGTACGGACACAAATCCGTTTTCCCTTAATTTATACAAGATCTGTTATTCATCTGCTATTCGACACCAGTTATCTATTGAAATTTAGTACCAAATTACAGTCTATCACGAGTTATGACCCCTGAAATATATTCGTATTATTAGTTCTTAAGACTTGATACAATAACTAAAGCATTCTAACTATTGTTCAAGAATGAAAAAATTGTTGTCTACATTCGTTGAAGTAATACGCGTATCATCCAGAACATTAAATCCTTTAAAGGCTTGATCGATCTTCAACGAAATAATTTGTGAATCTGCATCGAAATAATTTGTGAATCTGCATCGAAAAATTAGCGAACGATCTATTACATTTTTTAACGCGGCTAATATTCATTGAGCGTTAGAAATTTGGATCACGTTTAAACTCCTGGAGTAACGGAAAAGTAGATTTAACCATCAACAGAGTATGAATCGCTTAAGATATTAATTAGAAACATATAATAAAACCTATAAGGGACGAATAAAAAAAATACAAAGCTATCGAAAAGACAAAAATGGATTTACCTTTCAAAAATACAAACTCAAGAATATGCATATTAAGCCATCCAGAAGAATGATGCTAAGATAAGGAATAAAGGTGATACAAGTTTAACAGCAGTTCCTTCATAATCTGGAATACTAACAGTTGTAAATCCACTTACTGGAGGACTAGGGCCGCCATTAGGATTTCCTCCTGAACCACCAGGTGAAGAACTAACAGGTTCCCCTGGTTCAATTGGAGTTATAGTCTTTATGGTAGTGGAAGGTTCACCTCCATTAGGAGTAGTTACAATAGTAGTTGTATACGGAGCTGGAGGAACATTTGATTCTCCTGGTTCTCCTGGTTCTCCTGGTTGCTTTGGAGTAAACGTACTGGTATAAGTATATGTAGTAGGAGGTTCAGGTCCAGTTGGTGTGACTGTGGTTATAACTGTGGTAGTATAAGGTGGGTTGGCAGGTGGGTTGCTGAATGATGGTGTTGTTGAGTTTCCATATGGTGGGCTTGGTAAAGAAGGTGGAACAACGACAACGGTACAATCAGTACTTGCACTGTCACAAGTAGTGTAAGTGGTTGGTGGAACTGATGATCCTGGTGGAGGAGTTGATGTAGTGGTTGTGATAATACCAGTTGGTGGGACAACGACTACAGTACAATCGGTACTTGCACTGTCACAAGTAGTGTAAGTGGTTGGTGGAACTGATGATCCTGGTGGAGGTGTAGATGTAGTGGTGGTCGTAATACCTGGTTCTGATGAAGATGATTGAACAAAAGTTTCAACGGTACATGTGAGACTATCACTATCACAGATGGTAGTTGGTGGAGGTACGCTTTCTCCTGGTGGGACAGTACTGGTAGTAGTAGTAATAGTACTTGGTTCCGATGATGGAGGGGCTGATGATGATCCAAGGCTGGATGATGAACTTGATGGAGGGGCTGATGATGACCCAAGGCTAGATGATGAACTTGACGCTGGACATGAAGTTTCACTGGTATCATTTCCATAATAGAATGGAATATTATCCCCATCTACAATTGATCCATCTGGTAAAGTGACTTCTAATTCAATACCTACAGGTGTAGGTGCTTGATTATACCAGACGATTTTGATTGGATAGTAGTAACCTTCTTCTAATATCAATGAGATTGATGACTTCCCAGACGTACTGGGATTTCCAGCAGCTCTGGAACCGAAATTAGCTACGAGAACATAGCTGTCATCGCCGGCATCGTAAGGTGCCAGATCTGAAGCTTCACAACATGCAAGGTTGCCACCGACCGTAAATACTCCAGCATCATTAACATAGGGAAAGTCGAACACATATTGACCAGATACTCCAGCATAGAAGAATCCTGTAAACCGTATTGCAAGATGTGTAAGGTCTTGACGTCTGCCATATACAGTGCCATAGTATGGGGAAGTGTCTATAGGAATAGTACCTTCATAAGCAATGTCTGTTATATGGGTTGTATATACTGTTTGGTTTTTGTCTAAGCCTGCTAAAACATTTTCAAATACTTCTTCAGTGTCATTTGTTACTATTAGGTCAGAAGCGTCAAGGAATTCGACTTCAAGACCTTTAGCTACACTCTTTGGTGCACATCCATCAGCAGCATAGATCGAAGGAATAATTGCTAAGACTGCCAAGTAAGACCACTTCATTTACGTTTATCAACAGTTGGTAGACATGGAAAGCCCTTTATATAATTTTGAGTGCATATTATTTCAATTTGATCAATTATTTAGGACCGTCCTAAAATGTAACAATTATGAGAATAAGCGTTGAAGTTTCAATATTGCCTATTGGGCTATATTTTTACCGCAAATGGAAAATTAAACTATCCAGAATAATGATAAAATTCCTGGGCCCTCTTTGAACTATTGCAATAATTTCCTATTCGGCAAAAAATTCATTCAAGAGGGAAATTGCATTTTAAACCTCTGTTAGAATTCCATTGTAAGGATTAGGGGATCAGAAAAGATTCTTATTCAAGACCTTTTAAGGTAATGAATGATATGAAGCATATTTTCTTAAGTTCATCTGAAACTTAATTGGGTAATCCTCTTAACAATCAACCTGCAGTAAGGTACTTTTCTAGCCAAAAACGGATTGAGGGCCCAGCCAAGGGCATGAAAAGCTTCTTTGCAGTATTGAAGCACAACCATTTAATAGCACCTATTACTAGAGTAGGAAATATACTTAACAAAACAGGTAATTTTCACCAGCAAATAATATCAAAGTAGGAAATATATTTGTCAAAGCAGGTTATATTCACCAGCATATAATATCAAAGTAGAAAACAACTTACTACTTCAGTTTTAATTGATTCCCGAAAAAGTACGAAGCAAGCACTTCGCTCTACTAAAAGGGACAAAAAACTCGTGAATTGGGTAATCGCTTAATATCCGAAAACATATTTAGTATCGGCTTTGTGATAAAAAGTTCGAAATTTCTTTTTACTATTGTCTCTGAGAACGTAATTTGTACACGTAGCTGATTGTATTTGTGGGACGCACTTTGTGTTTCCGAAATCAGTATGACTATATGAAGCTTCAGGTGGCTTTGATATTCGCTTTTGAAGTCATATAAGCTGTCTGCCTATAGCTCGTGCTCATCAGATTAGAAATTTAGAACAGTACACAAGCCAATGACACATTTGTTTTTAACACTCATCGCGCGTCTGAACCCTGGGCACGATTGGAGAGCTATTGTTAGACATATGACTAAAATAACAGAGCTTTCTTTTTCTGGTCCAGAATCTAAAGAAATCAATCCTCTTTAGGTCTGTGGAATTCCGCACCGACTTGACTGAAAATAGACTTAGACGTTGATGGCTGGCTGAATTACCTTTTAGAGTGATACAAAACTATTGTTGTAGGTTTGAAGTGATGTCATAAGCAACAAATTTATTGTTCAGACAATTTCTGGAATTTTTTTCCCTTATACTACATATTTCACATTCTACAGAACTAAGATATCTGATAAGCCGTAGAAGTCTCTCAACTCCTCAGAACTAATACTTGTTAGTTGTCCTTCTCAAGCTTTCTAGAAGGAACTTGATTTGAATATTTAAAACTGGTGGGGTGAAATGCATACAGTTGTGACTTTGATGATAGTAATTACCAACTTCACTGGTGTTCGATCATACATTCATCGATCATTGATGATATTTTACCCATTCAGGTAGCATTGTTTCCCACGATATGTTTCTCTAAGGGAAAAAGCTTGTTCAAAACTAGATTTTGCAGAGGCGTGTTTCACATCGTAAATGCAACGCGAGTTCTAAATTTGCTGAATTACGAAGATATTTAAGTTGTACCGTACGTATCATCTTGTCTGACCTCGTTCTCAGAATTTTCATGAGTGCCCTGGGAAGTATAAATAGAAATATAGGTGTGTTATGCAATTTTCAAATATTTGAATCTGCCACGTTTTCTTATATGTCTATATATGATCTTACATCTTCCTCCACTTTTTGAATAAATGTTTCTAAAGTCTGGATTTTTTGACACGGCACAGTCATTGTTGTGTTTAACAATGCGTATATCCAGAAATGAATGGTATTTGGAATAGGCTGGATTATGAACGCTGCCAAGCCTGGGAGTGATTTTAGTATATGGTGAAGTTGTGTGACCGAAGGGGGAAAGCACAATAACAACAATCATAAGGAGAAACCAGCGGCTCAAGGACAATAGGGGCTTATTCATTCATTAAGGAAAGGATTGAAAGTTTCCGCTTCAGGAATTTGAAGAAATGTTGCCATAAGGGGTCTTGCGGAAAAAAGGCCAGGGTGTGCGCCGCAAAGGTTACATTTCCCGAATTTCTTGAACAGCGCACAAACTCGTAAAAATCACAAAAACGAAAGCGTTAACACAGTTGATGCTTTCCATTTTTTCTTTGAACTGTCTTAAAACAGAGAGAAAAGCTATACTCTACATATTTGACCGTTGGACGTATGCGAACTCCTTGAGTTCAAAGTAAGGTTCTATTTATTTAAGTAGACTATTGGTTCATGATCATAAGAAATCTTAAGTACGCCGGCAAATTATTTTAGCTGTGAATGTGCTGGACTCTCGTCTTGAATGCTATTTGAGAACGAAAAAAAGGGATTTGACCAGCAGGCAATACTGCGCTTCACTGGTCGCAGTTTTGATTCTCCATTAGACTTGATGGTGGCACATTTAGACAATGATATACATCAAAGTATAGAAAATGTTGAAATTTTATCATGCCAGTGCAAGAAAATAGGCATCCTATGAAATAACAATTTCCTCAGTAAATATTGATAATATTTATTTTGAGTATTCATAAATTGTTTGAAAGTTGCAATTTTTGGGATAGAAACATATACAAAAAATTGGAAAAAAAAATGAAGTATAATTCGTTTGAATTGTGAGAAGAGTGGAATGACAAACTATTAGTGTAAGACTGACGAAAATGAAACATTTTAGTGTAGAAATTCTTTCAAGGAGAGGATATGGATAGAAGTAGATACTAATTAACGGACGGGACGATAATAATAAGAAAAAGGTACCAGGGTGTGAGATATTCTTGTAAGAATGTAGTATATTGGCAGTTATTTTCTGGTATTTGAGCAGTCATCTAGCTTTCTCTGTCGTAGTACAAAAATTCAAAGGAATTTGAACCATTATACAACGAGTCTTGGGCCCTTGCCACAATTGTTAGTAGCTCTTCCAGTGTTCTTTACTAAAAACTTCCCCAGACATCATCCCAACTTTGCCATGAGTCATGCACTTCAGTATGATCATATATCTTGGTAGTACACTTGGCACGCAGGGTACTACCAACATAGGCATGATAGAAATTCATACTCCAGTGTAAAGAATGCCCTTCTCCTGCATCATTTAATAATGTATTCATGACAGCAGACCCTTCTGAAGCGTCAAAGTCGCTACCTCCAAAAGTATACTGACATTCAGCCACTAAAGAACCACCGCTGGCATAATAACCATTAGGGTTTATATCTCGTACTGCCAAGTTTGCATTGGCAGTATTGGTTGGGCTCAAAAAATCCACTTTCAAGCCCCCACTAGTGGTATGATAGGCGTAATTGGCCGGAACTTCACTAACGTTACCATATAAAATACCAGGATCACTTTCCTTATTAGGCCTTAAATACAAATACACAGAGCTTGCGTTGTATTTGTTGATTTCAGTCAAATTGAGAGTTATGTACGAATCCTCGACTTCTACCACAGCCAAATCGCTATAAGCATCAGAACTTTTTGTCAACGCCTCTATAGACTTTAAGTCGATAACGTAAGACAGAGAACTATCACCACCGATCTTATAAATGCCACTTGCTAACATATTATCGTCACGTTTATGCCAACCCGTAAAATATCCTAAAGCTGAGACGTTTATCCATACGGCTGCCCAGGCTGAGCCAACAGCTTTAGCACATTGAAAACTATTTATCCAAACTCTACCTCCGTTTTGATTGGGCCAACACAGATTATAAACATTCTCAACTACAGTAGGACCCCAAACCCCTACACCGGCCGTAATAACCATCACACCTTGAGTGGTGGTCAAAAGACCTGTCAACCATTGTTGTACGTCGATACAAGTGATAGCAGCAAGCACAGCACTTAAACTAAAAAACATCCATAATTTGGGATTCATTATGGCTGAGGGCTGCGATAGTGCGCACTGCGTACGTTAACTATGTAAATCGGGAAACTACAGGAAACAGGTATGATCGGAAAAGTAACCTTAATCATGGGAAACTGGGTATATACGATATTTTCATATCATTCATATCTGTAGAAGAGTATAAGTATCTTCACCAAAAAGTGAAATAATGGTAGTGATATAAATTCATCTGGTGGTAACATTTTTGCGAAAAATTTACCAGATTAAGCTTACAAAGGGATACATGAAACAAGCAAAAATCCATTGAAACATACGAATCGAGTAATTCTATGAAACGTAGAGATCATTAGAAAAGTATATAAAGAGTTTATTTCTTCCAAGTTTTTGAAAAAATTAACTTAATTCCTAAATATTGAATAATATATATATATATATATATTATTTTCTATTTCAATTTCCTTATCCTATTTGGTATTGGATGTCTTATTCAAGAGAGATATATATTGGCTAAGCCAAATGTTGTTATTACTTTAAATTTAGTCGTGCAAAGGGCTCAATCTTTTATCATTTCATCATGCGCTTGGCTGCAAGTTACCTGTTACCTGTTACCTGTTACTTGTTATGAAAGAAAAGGCAATCACCAGCAGTTTAATGGATTCGACTGATCCTGCAATTAGTAGAAGAATTCTCGACTTCATTGACGATAAAGTCAATCATCTCGGAGAAGAATATGAATACTTAGATTATAGACTGATATTCCCAAAGAATTTCCCCTTAGGATACATTCAATTTGTAAACTTGTTGGCTTCATCAGGAGATAATGATTCTCGGTACAACATTCAGACTTGTGAAAATATATTGCAGCGAAAACTCCCCCTTCTATCAAACCCTAAATTGATCCAATTTTTTCTTTCCATGCCTATTGTCAATTATTCAATTGTTAATTCAAATACAGTTCCAATTTCAAGAAGGAGAATGACCGAATCCATTGCCCAAAATATTCGCCTTGGATTTGATGCCAATATTATCACCAAAATTTCTGATTCTGATATCAAACAGGCCTTGTCATACTTTGTCCATAATTGCATTGGAGATAGAATTCTTCCTATCTATAGAGAAGTATATTCCCAGTTGAATAATCCCAATGAGGCTCAGGTTAATCGCCGAGTCGGTAAAATAATCGATGCTATCTGCCGAAGTTTAGGTTTACCTGACTCTTATCCAGAAAGAAATTTGAATGTCAACGATAGTCTCCTTACTAACCTCAACGTCTCGGGGGCGTATATTACTCCTGATATCACTATTTTGAACAATTCAAATAAAGTCATATGTGTGGTGGAGATAAAGCGGCCTTTATCATTCAATCCTCAACAAAGTTTTCCAACATTAGACTTATTAGCTGGAGCAGGTATGACTGTATATATGAAGCAACTCCAAACATATATGATAGCTTCTAAGGTGAGATATGGAGCACTATATGATGGCTATTATTCAATCCTAGTTGAATTTGATCTAGAACTTGGAGAACAATCAAATCCTGATCTTGATCAAAAGGTGCAAATTCCTTTTAAGTCCAAGATTTTGGACGTAAATAGTCGCTGCCCAACTATGATTGAGGGTTTAGTATATATCATAACAAAATCGATGAATGATACGAATGCTGAAGAGTTTTATAGAAACTTTCCTCCTGTTGCAATTGTGAAACCTAAACCTCCGCCAATAGAAGAAAGTTCACAAAAAAGAAAAATGGAGACCATTGTCGAAGAAGAAGAGTCAGAAGTTGAAACACCAAAACGGAAAAAGCGTGGAAGACCTAGGAAAAAACAAAAAACTAAAGGTTCTGCCCAAGATTCATCTTCCAGTCAAATTGAGTTGTTACGGACACCTCCAACTAGTGCAGGCGGTGATTCTTCTCAAAATCTTCGTAAGAAGTTTTTGAATTATGAAACAGGGGCTGAAATAATACAACGATCTTCAGAGCATATAACTACCGTTCTTAAGATCAAAGCAAAGTTTTTGAAAGATGTGATTTTAGAAGAAATCGACGATGAGGAGTTCTTAGCCATAAAGATTTATGACCCATTTTGTTTGCATAACATGCTATCAAAGAAGAATGATGCATGGTCCCAAGAATATGTAAGACAATCCTATTTCAAAGAAAGGCTGGTTACTAAAAGACTTATGAAGGTTAAGGAATTTAATAGTATTTATGTAAACCACGAAGAGGTTGAAATTCAGTACTATAAAGGATTGGGTAATTTAATCACAGGTAATGCCATTATATCAAAGTTCATTGATTCACATGATATCCCACAAACATCTGAAATTTATGAACAAGCACACGAACAACTTCGAATAATTCATGAGGCTGGGATTATCCATGGAGATATAAAGTATAACAACCTACTAGTTGGAGATAAGGTGTATCTCTTTGACTTTAGTCATTCAGGCTTTATAGAAGACAGAGTACAACCTGAAAGGTTGATTGCATATGATATTGAAACGCTTAATGAAGTATTTCATGAAGTCAAAGATTAGACATGGTGTTACGGTTCAGATTTAATACATGGGTTTCGAATGATTTTCTAGATTGCTTCTTATCTCATGGATCCTTTCGGTTTTATTGTTCTCACTTCTCCTCTTACTGATATATCACCCGGAAAGGCTCTTCTCTTATTGTGATTAAGGCACACAAATTTACTGTTTTTCTCTTTTCATCTTTTAACTACTTCTTTTTGTGCCCTTTTGGGTCCACATCCATCCATCCTTAACTTGTGTCCCTCCCCTTATTTCCTACTCCTCGACTTTAGCCTAATGCCAACTACGACGCTACTTTATTACAATATTCTCGGATAAATAACGCACCTTCATAATTAGAATGTCGTCTTTGTGCCTTCACTTCGTTTTCAAACCTAGACCAGCTATATTAGCGATGTTGTCTAAACAATCGCAGCGATATTGGGTCGCTGACATTTCCAAGGGGGAAGCTCAGAGATAAGACCGCTGATTTTATGATACGGTTTAGTGTATTATTTTATGAAATAATGGGCATTTGTTTCCTTACAGATGAGTATAGGTTTCCAATTAAAGACATATAGGGCAAAGGCAATGGCTGTTGCAAAATCTCTTATTTTTTATCTACCGCGCCGCATGATTTTTCATTTTCTCAATTCACGCGGACTAAGTCCGATACACACAGACAGAAGTAAACACGGTCGAGAAGTAAACTTACCTTTTCACGGACGGGAAAATGCCAGTAAACGATAACTGCAAGTATACCAATTTTCTTTGAATTAAAAATAAAATCTATTGGATTCTTTGCTGACTTACGACGACTAACTATGCCATACGTGTCATCTTCTCTGAACTCATTATCTATAATTTTCTTAGGTGCATGGGGGGCGGGGAGGTTCAACTACACGTAAAATATCAAATATACATTAAATCTTTACATATACATTACAGCATACAACCTATCGCCACAATCAATCTGAAAGATTAAATCTTTGAACTTAAAAATTTCGAGCTTTTATCAACCTGATTATCTTTTCCTTCATTTTCAACAACTAAACCTTTAATACCATTTTGACCAACTTTACTGATGAATTCTTCAGCATTGAATACATCAACCTCAGTAGTTTTGAATTTTCTTGCATCTGTTTTAGATCTGAATAATTCATCTAATTCAGCAAAGGTTCTATCTTTAGTTTCAGGCAACTGGAAATAAGCCCAAACTGCAGCAGCAATACTGAAACCACCCCAGAAAAAACCGGTTTTAGCTTTCCAATTCCATGCATCTGGATTAAGCATATAAGGAGTAATAACGGCAGTGATAATACCGGCAACGTTATATAAATCTCTTGCAATAACAATGGTTTTAGTTCTCAATTTAGTTGAAGGAATTTCAGCAACAATACAATAACACATTGGACCAATGGTTAAATCATAAACAAATATATAGAACAATAATAATGAACAAATGCCCCAAGAAGCATTTTGATTTGTGGAACAACCCAAACCACCAATGATCATAAGAACAACCGAATTTGTAGCTAATCCACCAAAGTAAATATCGAATCTACCAAGTTTTTGTGATAAGAACCATGAACCAAGAGTACCAATAATACCCAAACAATATTGAATAATGGAAAAATTAAATGCCATATTATTCGATAAACCAGCTTGTTCATAGAAATATGTTGAATAATCCATTAAGGCAGATCCAGTAACATTTTGAATGATATAAACGATTGAAGCAACAACAGTTCTTCTAATATCATTGGATTTAAAACAATTAATATATGAAGACTCAGTTTGAGTATTAACATTTTCTTCTGCAATAGTTAATTGCATTTTGTTAACCATACTGTCAATTAAAACATCTTTATTTGGAGCATCAGAACTAATTAATTTTGTTAATGAATGTTTAGCTTTAGTCAATCTACCGCTACGAACCAACCACCATGGAGATTCAGGAGCAAAGTAAATCCCAATCATGATGGGAATTGGCCAAACCCATTGAATTGCAAATGGAATTCTGTAAGCAATATCAGTATTATTATTAACCAAACCACGAAGAACCCCTGATGAAATAAGTTCTCCAAAAACCCAACAAACATTAACATAAGTAGTTAAATAAACTCTCAAAACCAATGGACAAACTTCTGAAGCATAAGAAACTGTCAAGGTTTGGAATGCCCCCCATGGAATACCCAATAAAAGTTCACCGGCAACTAAAGTACCAATGTTTTGAGCAAAGAAGACAATAAAAATAAAACAAGTGGTAAAGAAAAGGGAAATGATCAAGGTAAGCCTATACCCAATTCTATCAGCTACTATACCAGCAATAGCCAAACCAATAACTTCACCCACATTAGTACACATAGATAATGTAGTCTGCATATTATGGGGCACTTGATATGAAGCATCAGATTGACCTTCAGTACCTGAAACTAACTTACCATATTTTTGCTGGAAAGCTGGCATAGCATACATACTATTTAACAAATTAGTATCATAACCTTCCATAATCAAAGCACTACTTAAAACAACTGACCAAAAAGCTGCTTTTTTATAAGTTCTAAGACCTTCAAGTAAACCCATTTTTTTATCAGTATGTTCAGATTGTTTAGCATCTTCATTAATATCTAAGAACTTACAAATATAATCATCAACACCACCATCGAGAGAATTTACTGTAACATTTTGATCTAACTTGTGTTTTTCAGTCATGGTAAAGTTGGAAATTTTGTCGTTGGTTCATTTGACTATGGCTGAACTGTGGTTGCAAAAATGGTGGTGCAATCTGCGATTGGGTCCGATGAAATAAACTGGTGCACTGGGTTGAGTTTTTGCCAGAATTGAGTAAATTTTATGGAACAAAATGTCGAGCCGCTAATTTTTCAAGATCCAAAGGCTAAATCAGGAAATTTTCATGCAATTGCCATCGATTAGAGTGTAGAAAATTCTGGTATTGAATTTGGGGGAATAGTAGAAGATTATTTCTAAGCCAAAATATTGTATAAGCAACCTATTCACTCTTGAACTATTTCACAGTGCCGTTTATTTTGTATTTGGATGGCATTTTCATGCATTGTGAATATAAGTAGGTTTGGGTGACATCAATATCTAAAGTCGTGCGCCCACCTTTTTTACAATTCTCCATATAAATACAGGTGGTCTATGAGTCTTAAGGCAGCCCCACATACACAATAAAAATTATAGAAATATAAAGAGACTTGATTCATTTATGACTATACTATACCTAGTGTATGTAAATAGACATTTTAAGAAACAAATATTTTTTGATAATATTTAATTTTATTTATTTTAGACATTTATTAATTTTCTGAAACCTGCAATTTTTAAGATTTAGATAAAAGCAAAATATCGAAAAAAAAATAAAATCGAATAAATTTATTTTGAGTTTGAGAATGAGTTTAGTGGAAAGTTAAAGGTGACATAAAGATGTATGTTGAGTTATTTAGTACTCAAATCGTTTAGGGAGGGTGTATTAATAGAAATAGAAATAGAATTAGAAGTAGATAGTAAGTAAAAGAAAAGAAAATGCGACAAGTTGCGACGCGATTATAAAAATAGGGAGACATAAAAGTGAGAATATTAGAGATAAGTATCATCTTATACACCATCAGTTTCGGAGATGAGATAGTCCTCAAGAATATCATATCAGTAATCATGGTAGTAGAAGATTATCTTGAGGATTTTACTGACCTACATCAGGTTTGGGTTACTCTGGATTCGCGCCTAAAATTTTGAGAATCCCGGTTATCCTGGACTCAGTTAAGAATTTCTTAACTATGCGCGATAGGTTAGTCTGGATTTTTGCCTACGGTTACTCTGGACAAATCGATTATTGAGCATTGCACATGGGGGAAGAATGTTTTTGAGCTATAATTTTGCACGACGCTCTTTTCAATTTTGGCCTAATTGTCGGTAAAGTTTATTTTGTTTTTCGATAACCTTTTTATTTTATATTTTTATCTTTTGATCTTATTATTTTATGAATATACTATCATAATCTGGAATGTGAAATTCACATAATAAACTAAAAAAAAAATAAATTGATAAAAATCATTTGAAGTTTGTATCTGATAACCAGAGGTTGGTTATTGGTTATAGTTAACTTATTTTAGAACAGGGTAGTCAAAGAAGCATAGGAAATGGTTATTTATCTCTCTTTATTTATGGGTCACCACACGCACAATTTCCTGATCGAGAATATTGGAACAGGTATCTCAAGTTATCTTGGTAGTGTCACATCTAATACACCGCGTCAATTTAAAGATTAATTTAAAGATCAATTAAAGACGCGAGGTAAAATTTTTTTCTTTATCATGAATCACAAGGAATATTTTTCAGTGAATCTTAGATTAGATATTGTCCACACCACATGTGGTAATGCCATCAAGTTACTCAATGCAAGAGACAAGGTATACATCAATCCATACAGCAAGCAATTTTTCAGAAATAGTATCAACAATTATTTGGAAAATGAAGACAAGAAGAAAGTAGTAGCCAAGATTAAAGAGGAGTTTGAAGTTGAAGACGACAATTCAGAAAAGTACCTCGATCCTGGTTCCATATATTATGTGGATAACATTTTTGATTATGGAAGAGTCACCGAGTATTATCTATGCAAGACCTGTAAGAAACATTTACATTCAAAGCCGTTGACCAACCACGTTAAAGCATGCCACGAGGAGTATGGTCTAGGTTCATTGAAGGGCGACACCAGAGAACACCAACAAAAGATCAAAGGATTTGCATTTCCAGGAGGGGCAGGGACATGTTACATTCTACAGAAACAAGGAGTGGGTTTAGGTCTTCAACCCCCACCCATGACAGCCATCAAGGAGGACCGGTTCTTGGAGGTCATTTATATAGAAGACTTGAAAAATACATTTACCGAGG